>OU342940.1:28192294-29392294 GCA_910592295.1 Andrena haemorrhoa | reverse complement strand
AAAAGCGGTTTTCGAATTTTACAAATTTATAATTAAATCCAGTGTTTAAACCCGGTTTTTAAAAATCGACAAACCCTAATCGGAATGCTCATTTCTATCCTGATGTAAGAAATATAATCTGAATTCTAATTTTGATCCCATTCGTCTCGGTCTACCCTATGTACAAACTTGCGTAATTTCAATTGCTTTATCGTTACTTTGTCACAAGCCCTTTTAACTTTTGCGTTACTCCGTATTCGAATAGCTTCAACCCTTATACAGGGTGTCTAGTAAATCGTGATCCAACTTGCCAATACATGTTCCATAATGAAATAAGTAAGGAATATAAAATAATTTTTTCGATTAGCAACTAAATTTTCGAAGGAGAAAATGATTTTAATTTTTGAACATGAGAATATTTTGTGTCTGACCGAATGTCAGAGATTTTTTACCTGCGACATTGATACGTGCTTGCCTGGCGATTTTTACGTATGCAGTCGCATTAGAATAATTGTTTATATCGGAGAAATAGCAAATCCTGAACAATTAAAAAAAGGTTAGAATTTTTGGCTGTACTTCTGAATGGCCCCAATGGCCGATCGACACGAGGTTTGAGGGGAGGGTAGAGTAGACGTAGGTAAAAGTTCGCAGCGGGTAAAAGTTCGCACCATGCGAATTTCATTGTTTGAGTTGTGGCAGTGGCCAATGGTGATTAACAGTCAATTGTCAATCAAGGTAGAGTCACCAGTGTCGAATTGTGTAGCTGTGCTTCGTTTTGTTATCGTGCAATGCGGTAAGTACTGAATTCGTTAGTTCTGATGTAATATTCTCATTTTTAGGAATCAATATTATTCCTGTAAATTGATCAGTAAATATTTTAATTAATACGTCGTCTGAAAGAGCTGAAATTCTTCTATTCAAAAGTACTAATAGAAGTTATCAGTTCTCCTCACAGATAACAGGATTGATTAAACAATGGAAAAGTAGCTGCGGGGGCAAGAGTTCGCACAATGCAGTGGGCCAAGAATTCGAATGCAAACTCCCTATTTAAATATCAGCTTGAAGTAAATGAAGCAATGAAAAGAAAATCTAAATGCGGACGTGTAAAGAAATAATTAGGAAAGCAACAAAAATCCCAAAAATAACATTTTTTCAAAAAATAGCGTTTACAATTTTCAAAGGAACAACACAAATCGGTTCCAAAAGGAAAATAACCAAACCATCAACGTCTATGAAAAAAATAATTTGCCCTGCGTGTGAAGAAGAATACACTGATCCTCAAGAAGACTCATGCCCGCGCAAACTACGAAGGTAGGGGTAATGTTACGTGCTATCACTGTTACCTTGATTAAAAACAAATTAATTGTAAACTATTAGTCGTTTTGCTATATTACCACAACTATTTTATGCAGGAAAATAAAACACTTTTGTGAAAATTTCTCGTTGCGTTCTTTTACCCCATAACATGCGAACTTTTGCCCACACATGTTGGGTAAAAGTTCGCATTTGACACTTTTTGGAAATATTTATTTTATATAAGCTGTGACAGGTAAATTTACATGAAGCCACTGCCTATCGAATAATAAGGGATAGTAGTTATTTCTTACACAATGATATGACTATTAGTGTAATACCAAGGATTTTAGGGAAGTCTAAACTTTAAGTGCGCACTCTTGCCCCATAATACTCTATATGGACCCAAAATCTAAAATTGTGTGCCTCGGGAATTGATTAGTTTCCGAGATGTTAATAAAAAATTTCTGTTGACTTATTGCGTCATAGCGCAATCCACTTTCCAACTTAGTATTGGTTGGGGCTAGATTAGTGGGGTGGGCGTGTAAAACATGGTAGCGAACCGATGTGAGTTAGGAGATTTGAACCAGAAACTAGCGGATGCGATCCATCTTATTATACAGGGTGGATACCTATTACTCTATTGATAGCCAATACTCTAGAGAGGGGGGGGGGGGGATTCTACAATTCAAAATAAGACGAAAATATAAAATACAATTTTTTAATATTGCGCTTCGTTTTCGAGAAAATTGGCTTTGAATTTCAGTTAAATACGTGTCTCATATAGGAGCCTGAAGGGTACTCGTCCACCTCTCCGTAAAACAAATGGGGGGGGCAGGGTGAATCCCCGTTAGGGCTACGTGTATGCAGTTCAAAAAAATAATTTGTAAACAAAATGAACAATCAGTTTTTATTAATTATTATTATTATTACTATTATTTCGACTTTATTACTTGTTAAACAGAAAATATAGTATATAAGGAGAAAGTAAGATGCGAAGTAAAGGCGAGGCCGCAGTAAGAACTGCTAATAAGCTGAACCATAACATAATACTAACACATTACTGAAATACTAAGTAGATACTAATACAAAACGTTACTTAATACTACTTTCAACAATGAAATGTGAGATGGGAAGAACAATGAAAAATGAACAAAGGTGGCGAATACACCGATCTCCGCAGAACATGGCTAGGGCGGGAGGGGACACCATGACATGGTGGGACTAACACTAAAAGTGTTGGAGGATATGTTGCCGACCTGCATGTTTGAAGGGCTGATAAGTGCCTAGCTGTCGGACAGTAGTAGGAAGGGAGTTATAATAGTGTGCCGCGATAGAAGAAAAATAATATTCAAATTTAGATGTACGATGTGCAGGAATAGAGAGAAGATTAATATTTCGGAAACGAAATACCCGAAGCTACAATTTTAGATTTAGGGTCCACACCCCCTCCCCTCAAATCTCGTGTCGATCGGACACTGAGGCCATTTGGAAGTATATCCGAATTCTTCTAGAAACATGCCAGGACTAATTCACGAGATTCCGATACGAGGACTGAAGCTTTACTACCTGGCTGACAGCAGAAACGACATTACCCATAACTCTGATAAGAAATGCTTTTTGAAACTTGTGATACTGGTACGACTGTATGTTACTATGTCATAGTATTGTTACTTTGTGCACCAAGAAAATGTACACCGAGGTCATCACTTACTATGCATTGTGCTAAACTGATTCGTAGTTCAGTACTTCCTCGCTGAGAGCTCAGTTTGGCCTCTGCCCTGCGAAGGCGAGAGCCGGGCGGAACGAGAGCGAGTGGTGGCGAGTCCTCGAAAAACTGGCCAAAATTCCATTTTCGAAGTATATAGCAGCTTTTTGCTACTATAGATATTGCATACATATATCAGCATTTAAAGAATAAGCAACGACTGAAAATACCGCCCTTACTGACCTCACTGCACAACAGCAAACACACTTATGGAAATATGAAAAGTATCTTCAGTCTACTTTTCGATAAACATGCAGAGGAATAAAATTTATGCAGATTAAGAAAAGTTAACGGTTTTGATATGTTTAATAAGAAATTTCACTTTTAACGCGTGAGAGTTCCACGCATTGATTTTTTATATATATGTACGTACATGTAATATAAAACTATTTATAAAGATAAGAAATGCATTTGTTTGCTTTGATATCTCTAAGACCTGAAACAACCAATGTCCAAACACTACGAGCGCCTGGCTGCTTTTACGAAGTCGCTATAATACGTATCATGTACATTAATATGTATCTCGGCGAGGCACTGTAAACCGATTTACTGAACACCCTGTATATTTGCGAGTTCTGTGGTTATGTTATCCTGTCGTATCTATGTATGTTCACGATGCTTTGGCAAATGGACGAAGGGCAGTAAATTTGGCATATAGGATGAATATGTATAGAAACGTCCACAATAGAGTGAAGGTCGAGCATCGACATCGTGATGCTCGCAAATATCGAGTCACCGCCTTGACTCATCGTAAACTGAATTTATCGCGTTAACCTTCCTTCCAAATCTCGTTTCTATACTCTGTCCATTCGTCATTACCGCTGTAACCTCTGTTTTTACTTCACTATCGAATGCGCGTGCAGTTATTGTATGTACCTATGTGTAGTGTATATTATATAGACTTGCATTCTAAGAACACGTGGACATTGTGGAGCTAAGAATATTTTTAGGCTGCTGAACATCGCCCTTTGCACGCTCATACGTCTAGCAGCGCCAAAAATGCGCTAAAAGAACATTTTTTTAGTAGGGATAACAATAGAAATTAATAAAAATAAATAGTACACATTGTTTATTGGTATTTAAACTTTTTAAAAAAATTTATTTCACTTTATTTTTACAAAAATTACTATATAAAAAAATCACGTGATCCACAACACTAAGAAAAACAGTTGTTGATCGATCTGCAAAATTTAAAAAAATTCTTGTAAAATAAAGTTGTAGTTGTAGTATGTCGAGCTGGAATTTTGGATTTCGAAAAATTTAGAAATTTATGGCAGTTTAAAAAAATATGCGTTTTACGTCATAAATTTGACACTTTAATTATTTTTATAAAATTTTTAAATCAAAATATCAAAAATCCGGCTCGACATACTATAACTACAACTTTATTTTACAAGAATTTTTTTAAATTTTGCAGATGGATCAACATTTACTGGAGATATGATGCCGACCGTGGAGCAACTTTTTTTTCTTAGTGTTGTGGATCACGTGATTTTTTATATAGTAATTTTTGTAAAAATAAAGTGCAATACATTTTTTTATAAAGTTTAAATACCAATAAACAATGTGTACTATTTATTTTCATTAATTTCTATTGTTATCCCTACTAAAAAAAATTTCTTTTAGCGCATTTTTGGCGCTGCTAGACGTATGTAAGGCCTTAAGGTATAGGTATATATAGACGATATGTACATATAGTGTTATTGTAAACACACGGGGATACGGACAAGAGCGCTCGCTCCCGCGGGAACGACCGACAGTGCGGCGTATTAACGTTGCAGCCTTATTTTTCCGAAACGGTAACTTCAAACATAAAGGCCACAGGTAAAAAATTATTGCAGCCGCTTCCACTGGAACTCAAAAGAATCGGCAGACTTTTCGCCTGAAAATAAGTTTAAAGCCGCGTACAGATTTGTAATGTAACCGCGTAGCGTAACAATGTGGACGGTATTCGCAACTTCGTAGCGTAAAAAAATTTGGTTAGGATGTTGCGTTACGAGCTTGTTCGGTCAAGTGTCGGTATTTGACCGTCACATCAAAGGGATGTTACGGTTACACCGCGGCATTGCGTTTTGACTGTGCATGGCATGAAGTGGAATAGTAAAGAAGCAACACTAGAATTTATCGAAGCATATAAGAAGAAGATTCAATGCACTTTCATAAAACCAAAAACAGGGTGCATGGGAGGAACTTGCTCAAGAGTTAAATAGCAGTGGATGTAAACATAAGCTGCTGCTGTTAATTGAAATGACATCGTTCTCGGTTGAATGTTCGTAACAAACTGGAAATCTCTATATACATATTACGTTAGGCTATGAAGTTCGGAAAATGAATTTCTTAATCGTAATACTGTAACGTATCTGTGGATGACGGGAAAGTGAGTGAGTCCCAGATTACTTTAGATCTCCTTTATTAGACGTCGAACAGTTAGCGATATCGGCCGTACTGCTCTGGGTCGGTGTTACAGTTCGACTGCCTCGCTGTAGGCTCTCCGCGCGGATCTTTAGGGACCGTTGTCTCTCGCGCAGTCAGGATGTTTATCCAATCGTACGACGACGGTCCTCGCCGCTTTCCGAGAACGATTAGCGGCACTCTTAGGCGCGACGCATCGACGCCGAAATTCGATGCGTCGCCGATATCGCAATATCCAAAGTAAACGCCTGAACGTGAGTAATGAGGCGGCGTGCTTGTTGCACGTGCCGCCACATATCCTTTTTGTAACACTATGGTGTTACGCTGTACGTGGTTACGTTACACATCTCTGCGCGACTTAAGATAATGATGTCCCGTTCACCCCTCGCGGAGGTACAGCGAGTTGAAGAAAAAATGGAATTTGAAAACGACATGGTACACTGAAATGAGTGAAATGTTAACCGAATAGAAAAAGCAAAAGATGCAGCTTAAAGAGGAAAGATCTTTCTATTGATTTTTTCATGAAAAAAACGACTTTTGCTTCCAAGTTGAATAACTCAGCCCAATAAAAACGCTCAAGAGTGTAGGGACACCCTGTATGCGTGTGCGTATGCGTGTGCGTATGCGTGCCGTGGGCGAGTGCGTTGCGTGAGCGACGCGTGCGTGGTGGGGAGACCGTGCGAGGAGCGCAGAACGTGGAGAGAGTCGAGCGAGTAACGAAACGAAGACAAACGCGCATCTTCACTGTACTAACTTTATATGTCTTCATTTTCTTATAATAAATACTATATTTTTCCATCTCTACAATTGGGGGCTGGTCAGGGATTAAGGTGATTGTACTGTGGGGTGTGCGATTAATGCTTAAGTATCGAAAGTGTGCGTCTCGTTTGAGGTTCGATAATTCTAGAAGAATAAGATGGCGCCCACGACTGAAGACGACGCACAGTGGTTCGAGTATACTACATGCTAGCTGGAATTATTTTTTCGCGGTGTTGGGTTTATATGGGGTTCAAATTATTAGAAAACAAACCTGATTCGTATCACAGTTTATTATTTCACTAAAAATATCAATAAACTAAAAATGTGACTAATTTAATAAATAAAGTAGTTATGCTATCGACCGTATGTTTGGAATAAACAATAAGTGATTTCGGCGCACTGGTTCGGTCAGTTAAATAATTTGAAAGCTAATTTGTAATTTTAAAAGTTATAAATTTCCAACGTTTCGGTCTGGGTTAGGTCTTACCTTAGTCACGTTCCAACCGACTCGTGTGTCGCACGTCTTATCAAACGTGTGATTTTAAAGCGAACGCAGTATTCTTTATAAAATCTTTCCTTGAAAAAGGTCTAAACCGCAGACCGAAACGTTGGAAATTTATAACTTTTAAAATTGCAAATTAGCTTTCAAATTATTTAACTGACCGAACCAGTGCGCCGAAATCACTTATTGTTAATTTAATAATGGAAAAAGAACAAAACGACAGTATTGTACTTTAACTATAATTATCAGTTATAACATTATGTCTATTCCTGTAATTTCTGAGCTTTCTGTGGAATTTTACAAAAATTTCGAGCCGTATTGCTTGAACCAAAACCTGGTTTTTTAAATCAGCTTTCTCTGCATCACTATTAAAACAGTGTTTTACTATGTTCCACGGCGTTCCACGCAACAAGGATTGAATGTACGGAAAGTAGAGACTTCCTAGTTTTTTTTTTAAATGATCGTTCTGCAAAAATTTGGAAAACTATGATTTGTGACGAGAGCTTTTACGAGAGCTGAAATCGAAGTTTGACTCGTATGAAAAGATAAAGGCGAACACGTCGATGAAACAAAAGCGTTGCCGATAACACTAGAAGGGCATCATCCGGTGCATTCACTAATAATAAGAGAGCAGCGTCGTTGTCAGCAAGGAGGCGTTCCAATTGCGGAGAATGGGACCACGCGACTATGGACTGCCCATCAAAGAGTAAGGGTACGAAGTGCTTCCGTTGCAATAACTACGGACACATATCGTACAGATGCCCGGACAAGACGTCGGTAAGGAAGGACAGCTACGACGTCGCTGATGCCGGCCAGGGGAAGTACAAGACGTCGGTAAGGAAGGACAGCTGCAACACCGCTGATGCCGGCCAGGGGAAGCACGAGGAGGTAATCATACAGGGAAGAAAAGGCTCCACCGTCATTGACTCAGGAAGCGATATAAGTTTAATGAGGTCGGATTTTTATATTAAAATGGGCGCGCCGAAGCTTGATCAGCATTTTCTCCAATTCCGTGATGGTGGTAGTACTAATGCGACATTGGGTTGCTTGTGCGTTGAAGCTACCATTGATGATGCTTCATATGAGATTCTTTTTCACGTGATTTCTGATAGCTTGTTACAACCAGCGCCAATTATCGGATCAGATTTTCTTAGGAAAGTAGATGTACATTTGCGACCGGATGGGGTAACGATTTCGAAAATAAAAACCGCGGAGATTCCGGAGGTGTATAAAATAGATGATGCACAGAATAAAGATGTGTTGGACCTGTCACATGTCAAAGAGAATGACCATCGGGTCTCATTGGAGAACATGATGATCAAAGACTACCGACCGTGTAAGATGACCGTGATAAAAGACAGATTCTCTCCAAGAGAATCGCAAGGAGTCGATAAGCAAATTCAGTCATGGCTTTCGGAAGGTATTATTAGGCCATCAAACTCGGTCATCAAACATACCAGTCAAGTTGTACCGGTAATAAAGAAAGACGGAAGGACGAGAGTTTGCGTCGATTACCTTACCGTGACATAACTAGCATAACTGTCAAAGATAGGTTTTCCTTACCACTAATAGGGGACCAGATCGATCGATTACAGGGCGCAAAAATATACAGTACCCTCGATTTAAAAAACGGGTTTTTTCACGTGCCAATGCATGAAGATAGTATTCAATGCACGTCTTTCATAGCCTCAAATGGGCAATTTGAATTTATACGAATGCCTTTCGGGTTGTGCAATGCGCCTTCCGTCTTCCAAAGATATATAAACGCCATTTTTAAAGAATTAAGTGCCAAGGGTATCGTTTTAAGCTATATGTATGTATAACCTGATAGTACTCGCTACCGCTTATGAAACCGCGCTATGCAATTCAACGATTCGTAAACACGAAGTACGGGTATTTCGCCGTTAAAGGAACTCCTTAAAGCAGAAGAAGCTGTCGCCTTCGAAGAGCAACGGATTACATTACGCAGCCAGGCTAAGAAAAGGCTGTGTAGGATCCAAGAGGAAAATAGGAGGATCTATAATAAAAGGAGAAAGAAACCAACTCGCTACAAAGACGGCGACATCGTAGTAATCAAGCGGACGCAGTCGGTACTAGGACAAAAACTACATTCCTTTGTGGGATCCTACCTGGCCGAGAAGACTCTACGTAACGACCGCTACGTCGTCCAGAAGCTGGGTGATGATGAAGGCCCGCAACAAACCTCAGCCTCAGTTGATCACATGAAGCCCTGGGCAACAAGCATTAACGTAATACCGGCATGAAAGCCGCGAAAGTATGGGCCACTTGCGGCCAAATGGCTGGCGCATGATAGCCGAGTTTTAGGGACACCCTGTATGCGTGCGCGAGTGCGTTGCGTGAGCGACGCGTGCGTGATGGGGAGACCGCGCGAGGAGCGCAGAACGTGGAGAGAGTCGAGCGAGTAACGAAACGACGACAAACGTACATCTTCACTGTACTAACTTTATATACCTTCATTCCCTTATAATACATACTATATTTTTCCATCGCTACAAAAGATTTATTACTCTGGTTTTATACAGGAAAGTGATCGCTTTCGACTGGTATAAATGGAATCTGTGTAAAAAATTGCATTCTCCCCATGCAACATCACAAAGTTGAAGATTTTTTTGAAAATTGACCAAGTGCTTCATATCGCTTAAGGGGGTACAGTATTGTCTCGTTAGCGGCTCGCTGGTCGGGACCGGCGTTGAGCCCGTATCGTGAACGGAGCCCTAATTCCGAGTGTTCGTTTCTCGCTTCTTTCTGGCCGCAGGGGAAAGCGAGATGGAACACTGCGTGCGCGATGGTCGCAAGCGCGTACCGTGAGCCGGGCCTGCGTCTCGCTCGCTCTCGTTCCATCTCGCTCTCGCCTTCGCCAGACAAGAGTGAGACAGAAGTGGTGGGGATAGCGAAAAGCTCGTATCGTGTACACCAAACCGAGCCCGTAACGAGACAATACTGTATACCCGTTTGAAAGCTAGGAAAATGTGTACATTTTGTGAATTTTTTTACAAGTCAACGATCTGATGAAGATCTTCCGTTTTTGTATTATATTTACATAGTATTATGAGCTATTTAAAAAAAGTTTCAGTTCAAAAACTATTGTTGTTCGGAAGTTTGGATACATATCCGAAACTCTCTCGATTTTAGACGGCTACACGGTGGCCCTGAAAAAAGCTGAATGTCATGTCTGAAATCAAAAACAATAAAATTGTCTTATAAAATATGTCAATAGCTATCGACCTAGGAGGCCGATTTTGAACATTTTGAAAAGTAAAGAAATGGTGACAGATTAAAGATAAAGTTAGATCTTTCTAAGATAAAAGTCCACGTTTTTCCTTTATAAATAATAAACGGAGAATCGGAGTAAAAAAATCCGCCGTAGGTCGATGCGGAATCTTATTTCTAGACTGCGGATGTTTATGCAAATGCATATATTGATATGCAAAAATTATTTTGCATATGGCATATGTTTTGTTAAAAGGTATGTGCACATATGTTACATATTTTTATATCTATCTCACTGTATTTGGTTGCGATCATAGATGAATTGTCGAGCCGTTATGTGACATTCGCGATATGTAGGGGAATTGTGCTCAAGTTGACATACTTTTTGTTCTGAGGCAAATATCTTAAAAATTAAAGGTGGTATTAAAATAAAACCAAAGAGCAATCTTTATCTGTTTATTAATGGGCCATAAAACACCAGTCTCACGACTCCAGCGATAATAACAAAAATAAGAGAAATAAAAAATGACATGCCTGTGCATCTGTGTAAGTTGACATACTTCTGTATAAGATGACATACTCTAAAGCGAGCTTGCTCAGTCGGGACCCGTAGACCTCCTCGCTGTCGCCGCAAATATTTCGGGTTGGTTTGGCGGGTGCCTAATTATTGGTGCACAATTCGCAAGTGAATTGCTTTTTACGTCTGGGTACTGCGGCACATAAGGTGTGGCACCACCGTGAGCACAACTGACAACACACCGTTGCAACAAATGCAAGCTGGGATAGAAACTGAATCAATCGTACTTTATTCTGACACAATTGGTTTCAATAAATGCAAGCTGGGATCGAAACTGAATTAATCGTACCTTATTCTGAACACGTAGGCGCTGTGGGGTAAGATGACATAGTATGCCATCTTAAACCGACGTTCATTATGTCATCTTACCCAAATGTGAACGCAAAAATGTATCGCTTTCTAGTGACAAAAACTTTATGATTTCTTTCTGAGCTGTACAGTATTCATAATGCAAATTAACGCTACTTTACGCAAAATTCATCTAATAAATTGAATTCCTTACCTGACGGGTATTTTCGTAACAATACATAAGTGCGTCCGCCGGTGATCATACTATGTTGCACTATTGGGGAAATCTACTAGCCGATTAATAAAAATCAATGTCACGCTTCTCGCACGAATATTTGAAAAGATAGTAATGGTATGTCATCTTACCTCACTATGTCAACTTAAGGGGGTATTCTGGTCTGACGAGGCGTTTTCGTCGCGTTATTTCGGAATTTTTTTTACAAAGAACCCATCAATTTTATTATTATTTAGTTTATTGCTACATGTTTATTGATGTTTGAACTATCTTTACAAATTTTGTCAATGGAAAAGAATTAAAATCAAACGCAGTTGACTGTTTTAAAGTAATGGTGGAAAAAAAAACATGGTGTCACGGTGTCCATGATTGGGCTCGTTCTAGTGATCTATAACAAAAAATGAAAAGAGATTCTATATCTGTATGCCTGTGGCTTTCGTCCCTACCAGAATGATAAAAAAATATTGAAAATTAAGCAAATGGCGGCGGTTTGAAAATTAAGTTTCGATGTTCGCACAATTTTTCAACTTTAAAGGTCTGTGAAAGTTTAAAAACAAAATATTTTATCATAATTCTGGTAGGGACGATAGCCACAGGCATACAGATATAGAATCTTTTTTCATTTTTTGTTATAGATCACTAGAACGAGCCCAATCATGGACACCGTGACACCATGTTTTTTTTTCACCATTACTTTAAAACAGTCAACTGCGTTTGATTTTAATTCTTTTCCATTGACAAAATTTGTAAAGATAGTTCAAACATCAATAAACATGTAGCAATAAACTAAATAATAATAAAATTGATGGGTTCTTTGTAAAAAAAATTCCGAAATAACGCGACGAAAACACCTCGTCAGACCAGAATACCCCCTTAAGCACAATTCCCCTACCAATGTTGATATTATGCGACAGAATAAGTCATTAGTAGAGACTAGGTGGCTCCTATTTGCTCTTGGCAATAATTTTTTTCAAGATTTTCTTCGGGGCACCCGCCAGAATAGTTCTAAATAATTAAAAAAAATCTGTGTAAAGTTTGAGCACGATCGAATAACGGGAAACGGTGCCCCTTGGCCCTTAAACATTTAAATCATTATTTAACAGCTCGCGAAGTCGATTTTATATAATATCCTGCAAGTTATTGATTAAATAAAAAGATATGTCAAACAAAAGTGGCAGATCCGGCCAAGGAGCATCTTTTATGTTGCATTACTTTTTCTCCTGCAATAAACGGTTTTCGAAAAAGCCCGAAAAACTAAAAAACTTTTTTCATCAAATTTTGAAAGTTTAAATGCTTCTAGAACACTTTTTATTTATGAAGGCGAACCAAAAAAGGGAATTTTTATTTTCGAGGACTATTTTTTAAACATTCAACGGGGGGCATATACCGAAATATGCGAAAAAGATAAAAAAAATTCTTATTTTCAGTGTTTGATATGTCATGAATATTTCATGAAAATTTGGGACCGAAGTTCGCAAAAATACCGAAGATATAGAGTCCATATTTTCGATATCTTTGCGAATTTCGGTCCCAAATTTGAATCTATATCTTCGATATTTTTGCGAATTTCGGTCCCAAACACAAACAATTTCGATAAAAAAACAGGTTTGGCCATTTTTTTCTCTTAACACCCGAAAATAGTAAAATTATTAATTTTCACTCTTTAGTTTATTCCTGCAAATAGGCAGTTGAAAATTTTAATGCAAATAATGTTGCAATTGCAGCTGCTCAGAATATTTTTCAACAGACACAAGTTGCTAAAAATTTAACATTTATTAAGGCACATTTACATATTCTTCCAGCCATAATAAAGAAATTGGGAACTGTCGGTCTACTCTTAATAAATTTGATAAAAATAGACATGACATATTTTACGTGCATATTTGCATATGCTTTTTGCACATATTACATGCATAAACATCCGCAGTCTACTTATTACGATTCTGCATGCAAAATTGGTCGATCCGCAAAAGCTTCGATCGGTCGAGCCGCTGCGCTGCCATGTGCTACCTGGGTTCTTTCACTCAAATTCCTATAACTTCGTCAATCTTCCGAATTTTTGAAGCGGATTTGATTTATAATATTCCTAAAACATCAATCTATGAAAATATGTAAAAAGAAAAAAATCCGGTTTTTTGACAGTTTCAAACGGTTATACCCCCTTAAGAATCTTTTCGAATTTTTTGTTTCAGCTAATAAGCCTAAGTCGGGAAATCACCTACGCCACGAACATACCTCATTTTTTAGGTACCATATTGAGACTGTAAAAAAACATTTAAAACAAATTGAAAAAATCATTAAAATTTTTTTTTTTACACTATAGAAATAGCTTAATAAATACCAACAAGATTTATTTCATTCTATGCTGTATTTAGTGAAAAAAATCTTTAAAAATAGCTTCACATTTCGGTCGATCAAAGTAGAATGACCCCTTAAGTCAAGTTTGAAAATAACCTGTTGTCAAGGTATTGCCTATATTTGTTTATTTAAATGAAATGCACCTATACATTTCATCCACCTTATTAAATAGTGCGTAAAGTATACAACGAATTTAATGATAAATTACGTGACTATGAACTCTGTAGTGTCCAAAATATGCAAATAGAATTACAGAATCACCATGTATAATCATTATGTGAACCTATAACAATCATGCGTATAATTAGTAATTCCTTACGATTAAAAACGTGTAGTTAAAACGTATAAGTGAAGAACTTCAATTGCGATTAGCTTAATATAATGTAAAGCTTCCCAAGGAACCGAAAGTTTATATACATAAAAAATTGAATAAACCAAAATCCGCATGGGTGACAAACCATTTGCCATATAGATTTCATATAATGCAAAACGTTGAAAAAAGTGAGCACAGTCGCCCTGGGAAGAAGACGAGCGCGCAAAGCGTGGTAGCAAATCGATGTAAGTTTGGAGATTTCAACCAGGTTGCGGATGCCCGTCAACCCCGACTCTGTTCGGCGGCGCTTAAAACATTTTTTTGCTAGGAAGAGGGAGCTTTCGGGAGCACCTATTGGATGTGTGGGAGTTCCCGTCAACACCCCGACTCACAGCGGTTCGTCACCATGCTTTAATCTAGCACTAATCTGGCCCCAACCAATACTAATACCCGAGACAAGTTGAAAAGTGGAATGCGTTGTTATATTTATTTATAGTAAACCTAACCCAACACTAACCCAAATGAAAACACCAAAGCCAGAAATTTAAAAAATATTTTTGCGAAAATCTCGGAAACTAAGACCGAGCGGCGGTAACATGTATAGGAAAAAGTTGCTCAGAATGTGGAGTTTTACAACATATTCAAAATTTCATCAAAATCGGTGAGGAATCGCTAAAGTAAATAATTACCGGAGATAGAAAGTATCTATTCAATTATAAAAAAGAGCCAGTTAAAGAGGTGTAATGTTATATAATTACTACCTCATAATTAGGGAATGGTTAAGGCTGAGACAAAAATAACTTGCAAAGCAAACTCAGTCCATAGTAATACTAAACAGGAATCACAATCACGTCGGAAATTTTACATATTTAAATTGCAGCAATGTAAATATGTACAATCGATCCACGAATGATGCTCGTTAATGTGTTGTGCCGTTCAAGCAAAGACCCGATGTTAACGAAATAGGTATGTATGCATACATTACCTACAATACGATCACGTTGCCTGTAAACACGATTAACGTTATTCTATCAATACCAATGTATCTAAATGAAATTCAATTCGTACAAATTTGAATTCGAAAATGAATTCGTAAAATTGAGTTTATGTGAAGATAGCATAAGGTAAAGATATATAGGGGCTAAATAATCGGTTGTAAGTAGTTTCTCCGTTTATTTGGTCTAAATAAAAAATCCATATATTAAATTTAAAAGGGGTGAGAAAATTCATTCAAATTCAAGTGATTTGTTGCCACACTTTTATATTCAGAACGAGTGTAAAAATTAACAGATTGTTTGGGGCTTCATTCTGAGTAAAAAGTGTTATGCAAACATAAAACCTATTCTGAATAGTTTAAATATGGACATACCTACATATTTAGTTAGCTGCCATAGTAAAATCACAACAAGCTTGATACGAAGCGACCTTTCGGGTACTTATTGTTCATTACTTTTTAATTTAAAAAATCAATTTCTCAAGTTAACAACTGATGTGATGTCTCATGATCTTTCTTCTTGATTTCGTAAATGTTACTTCCTATGAAATATGGATTTCCTATAGCATCAGTAAAATTGTAAACTTTTGTAATTATTACGCAAAAATCAAGAATCGGATGTACTTACACATATGTAGCTATTTGTATAAAACTTTTTACTCGCAATATCCTCTCAAACAATCTGACAGAGATTTCCACACTCGTTCGAAATCACCCTGTATAGTATGTATACATATGTATAAATATTATTCAATATTTATTTAGGTACGTTTTCTTTTTCATATTTTTCGTTTTTTAGATTTGAATGTACATTATTATTATTAATATCATTTATTATGTGGGTAATCTTTGTAAGAACTCAGTTGATATCTAATCGGGCCTAAGAGATATTAGGGAGTCCGAGAAAATACATTCTACTCCTTTGCACCCCCTTGGGGGTGGAATTTCCAAAAACCCTTCCTTAGTGGGTGCCTTCGTCACGAAAACAATGTACCTTTCACATTTCACGTTCCTAGGTTAAACGGTTTTGAGCTGGGCGTAGTGTTCCTGATTTCTCGATATTTTTTCTTTCTCGAGAAATCAGGAATCAGATCATACTTCTTGAGAATTCTCGAGAAATTGAAACAAACATTACAAAATTTATATTTTTGGAATAACGTTGATAATATTTATCAACGACACAAGAAAACTTTAACTAATTGTTCATTCCAGTCCAATTTGCACAAAACTGGTATCAACAAAAATACAGATATTAAATATAATTGATTTTTATTTAATACAAAATTTGTGCAAAGCGAAACATTACTTTATTGTTTTAAAATAGGTTTTTAATCTATTTCTTTTCTTTCTGTTGTGATAAAATTTGTAGTGGTAGAAACATTTCTTTCGTTTCGAGTGGATGTTGGAAAAGTTATGGTAAATTGGGTGTTCTTCTTCCAGTGGACTGAAAAATATGAAATTCCTTTGTTAAAGTCCGGAATTTATCTTGTTCTTGGTTGATACTAAATTCTTGAAGGCTCTCTGCGATTGCTAACTCTAATTGTTTTCTTAATGGTAATTCTTCATTTTGAGGATCCGTAAGTTTTTCAGTATCTTCAGGAAAACTGTTACTGTAATATTTTCCGAAAATTCTTGCTACTTAGAATTTGTTTTGTCGTTTTATACATATCTGTCTTGGAGATTAAATGAAAAACTCTTGGAATCTTTTTGAGGAGATTCTAGATTAGGTACGTATGCAAAAATTTTGTAAAGGATACAATAGTTTTGTATCTTCTTTTCGATATTTTTTCTTTCATAGCCACAAGAAACTCATTACATAATTCAGGAGGAATACAATTTTTCTAAATTGTTAAATAAAGATTTAAGAGCACCTTCGTCAGTAAATAATGTCTCTAATAAATAATTCTCTACTGAGATTTATTATAAATTGTAGATGTGTTTATACGTTCGCGATTTCCTAGACATAAGAATTCTTTCTCGAGAAGAAACACTAAATAGCTGGGCGTTGATGAGTCAGTCAGGACTTCTTTTTATGTATATAGATATTCGGAGGTAGTAAGTTAATAACGAAAAATAAGGAGCATAAAGGCACAAAGTTGCAAAAAATTCGGAGAAACAAAATGATGTTAATGTAAAAGACTATGATTCAAAGTGGAAAGATAAAAGCCTCAAACATATCTATATGTATACATACTTACAATTAGTAACAAACACAATACACTTTCTACTCTGAAAGATAAACTAGTAACAAACCCGACACATTTTCTAATCTAAGTATTTTCAAATTAAAAAGACGTTACGTTTTCGAACGAAAACCGAGGGGGTCGGAGCCCTAGGGCAGGGGTCGGCAACTCGGGACTTGACAAGTGCCAAAAAGTCGTAAAATACACATTCCCTACTTTTAGAAGACCCATAGAGATTTAATAACATAAAAATACATACTCTCCTGGCGGGGATATAGACTGCCTGCGTAGGTAAACCAAGAACATAATAATGACAGTACAGTGCCTATATTAATTCATATTAGATGGCGGAATGTTTGCAAATTTTTTCATTCCTTCAAGTATCAAGAGAGCCATATTTAGATACCCAAAGAGCCATACATATGTTGCCGACCCCTGCCCTAGGGGATAAATGCCGATCAATTTCTTAATCCTTCTTTGCATAATTGTCCATAGGGATTATATCGCCCGATGTGGTTTCACTCAAGGTACATAAAACCATATAAGTAATGTTAGTACATACCGATATTATAATCTAAGTTTGACATATATGCAATCCATTTCTCCGCGTCCTAATTCTCCCTAAACGGTTTCCCGCATTATTCTAAAATCCTGATGGGTCCCTTCTATGTAATACGCAACTTCTAGAGTCTAGAAACTATTATGATATGTACCAATACAGATCTCCATAGTTCGCACAAATATCAAATTTTCCTGCTCATTTGTATGTAATATAATCATCGTATATTTACGTTTATGTATACGTAAAAATACCACAAAATTAATGACAAGTTTGATATTCATTAGAATTAATAATACAACATTAATGTGATGTCGAAGTTGCGATACCAGGTCAGAATGTATCGCGTAGTCGTTTAATTTCGAACACGATTAATTCCACTCGATATTCACTGCGATGCAATGACCCAAGCTGCCCTAAGGGATAAGAGCGTTATCTCCCACGTGTAACATAATATTGATACAATACGATTTGTAATCGCCATCTTTTTAGTTGTATTACAGCCTCGTTGTCAGTCACTCGTTAAGTCGTTACACTTATTTATAATTACATGTGAAGTATGAGATACGTATGTACAATCAACTTCGTTGATTAACTTCAGGCTGCACTGTCAACGATTTCTCACCGGACGTGGCCATTTACTCGTACATATGTAAGTACATACAATGTACCTACCTTGTATTACTTCGTCACGAAAATATATACAAACTTAATTTTTGCCACGGTAAATTTTAAACTGATTTCAGTTTACCTATTGTGCCATCGTTTCGATTGACAGATATTTCTTTGATAAATCCTATAAACTTCCCGCAATCGATCTTAAGAATATTTAACCTTTAGAGGGCCGGGATTTTTTCATTGAAATTGTAAATTTTATTTACTTAAGGGGTAATTCCACTGTAGAGGCCGGGAAGGCAGCCTGATTTTCAGAATTTTTTTGCGAGTATAGTGAATGGAATACAAAATTTGTTCGAAGGCCTTTATTACACGCACCTTGAAGAATCTCAATTTAAAAAAGAAATTTTAAACAAAATGACGGCGCACCAGTTCAACAAAAGATGCTTCTTCTGAAAAACAGTGTTCCGCGGCCGGAAAGATTTCTCCTTCAATTTCTGACCTAGAATAGAAACCGAACATTTTTGAGTTCTCTATAAGATTATCTCGGGAAGTACACGAGAAGTTTATAAAATACTGATTTTTGTACGAATGGTGTGTGATTGAACCAAACACAGAACTGCCACAACCTCGAAATTGTTCAAACGTTTTGTTCAATCACGCACCATTCTTACAAAACACAGTATTTTTTATTTTTCTTGTGTACTTCCCGAGACAATCTTATATAGAAGTAACAAATTTTCGGTTTTCTGTTCTAGGACAAAAATGGAAGTAGGAATTTTTCCGGCCACGGAACACTGCTTTTCAGAAGAAGCTTCTTTTGTTGACCTGTGGCGCCGCCATTTTGTATTAAAAAAATTAAAAAAAATTTGATCATACCTCAAGATATGTACAATAAAGGCCTGAGGTCAGATTTTGTATTCCATTCACTATACTCGCATAAAAAATTCTCAAAATTAGGCTGCCTTTCCGGCCTCTACAGTGGCATTACCCCTTAAAATGTATGCATACATACCAACAAAGTGGCCGGCAAAGTATCCAAATTCTTAGGTGGCCACTATAGTGGCCAGCCCGGCCGCTAACGGTATGGCATATGTATACTGGAATTTTTAAAATTTTTTACTTTAATGTTTCTAAGGGTTTTTGATATTACTAATCACGATTCCGAGGTCAGAGTATCGAAATTTTACACAGAAACAATGATTTCAACCTAAACAAGCCTGAATGAATAACAGCAGTTACACTCATATATTATTCTTTCCTTTGGCGTTACTCGGAGTTTTTTGTGTTATTTTGGGATTTTTTTTAGTTTTCTGATTTTTACTATTTATTATGCGAGCTGCAGTCGTGTAACTCACTAATGCCCATGCATTATACAAAACGAATAATGAATGTGTATCTATTTGTTGCGTTTTTTATCTGTTTGTTCATACTTCTTGTCTTCCCAAATGAAAAAAAAAAGAATGTATATGTCGGAAATTCGAATTTACGGTGTTGATTGTTTCATATAGAAATCCTCAAAACAGGGTGTTATGCACAATGCAGTGTCACATGTAGAGCGACGTCGAGTTCGACGTCTAGTTTGTCGTAATAAACACAAATTGCATCATCGGTTTTTGTCCAGTAATTTTGGAAAATGACGACCTATTAGTTGAGAGGGTTTGGGCAGATGAGAAGTGGAGTAATTCGGAACAAGATTCAGTAAAGCTCTAAACACTTGTAAACGAAATGAAGGAAAGGATACACGATCATTATTCATTTTGTATAATGCATAGGCATTAGTTGGGTTTCACGACTGCAGCTCGCATAATAAATAGTAAAATCAGAAAACTAAAAAACAAATCCAAAAATAACACAAAAAACCTCAAAAAACAAAAAAAGTAAACTGCTGTTATTCATTTAGGCTTGTTTAGGTTGGCAATACTGTTTCTGCGTAAAATTTCGATACTCCGACCTTAGAATCGTGATTAGCGGTATCAAAAACCCTTAGAAACATTAGTTCAAAATTTAAAATTTCAATGGCCAGCCCTCTAAAGGTTAATTTTAAGAAAACGTAAAGGAGTAACCGAAACTTTCTTTCCAAAAATTCTAATTTTGTGCTACTTGCGGCGGGTAACGAAAGTAATCATATTATTTCCACGAATGTTTCAATCATCTAAAGACACGACAGTGTGGAAATGAAACTTTTATAAAAAGAAAGAAAAATGAACTTGTTGCAGGATGGATTTTTCCTAGAGTAGGTAAACATTCTAACACAGGTAGATACTCTTATTTTTAGTATTAGTGTCGTATCTGTGTGACCCGACTCAAGAAGGTGATGCAAGAGTCGAAAGGTCTGTCTGCAGACCCTTATCATTGCAATCAAATCGAAGCCTTAGGTCGTCGATAACGGAAAGTGAGCCCATTATCTGACACCCAAAAACTATCCCACAATACACAATAACTTAACCGCGATATAATTTCACAGAAAGCTTACACGTGCCCCAAAACGATTCCAAAGCAGCTTATAATTTACCCAACAACTCTATAATTCCGTAGTGCGCGATTCAAATGATTCGATTAAAACAATTGTCACGAAAAAAGGTTTATCGCGTATCGTACAGCTGTTCCCTCGCTCCTACAACCTACAACATGGTTCATCGAACACCCCACATGGATCATGATGCAAGCGCGCAACGCGAGGAGCGTGACCGGCCACATGGGCGTTCTAAATGGAACGGTTGGCGGTATTCGCCAGTTGACGTCCGACGCTTACCCAGTTCCGCGTAGCATAGCGCGCCGATCAGAGACAGCACGCCAGAGAATATCCAGACGATCAGCGCCTGGCCGACACTGCCGCTGTTCTCCAAAACACCCTTCGGCGAGACAAAGATCCCCGCGCCGACGATGATGCCGACGATGATTGCCACGCCGTTCCACAGGCCTAGCTCCTTTTTCAGCTGCACGGTCTGGTCGTCGTTGGTTTTCGCGGTCCTGAGGACCTGCTTCTCGAGCGGCGCGACTTTATCAGGCATCGTGCGTTCACCGGGCTCACTGACCGCGAGACACTTCCCCTTTGGCAGCCGAAAAAGTACTGAGCGGCACAACCATGCCCGCGTGGCGCACGCCTGACGCACGTGTAAAGACGAAAGAGAGAACTCACTGATCACTCACGGTTGCCAGAAAAGCTCCTCATATGACGTATAGGGAGCGGTAGAAGGGGAACGGCTATGGAAGTAGAAATTCGGTGACGTAGCAGGGAGCATTAGAGGGGGAATCCTCGCGTGGTGTGCAGTGGTCACTGTACACAAGTTGTTTAGTATTCCCCCTCCGCTACGCCCTAGCGTCACTGAATTTCTACTTCCATAGCTGTTCCCCCTCTACTATGCCCACTACGTCATATTAGGAGCTTTTCTGGCAACCCTGGAACTCACGTACACAGCGACTGACCGCGTGGCGTCGTTCACTCGGCGGATACACGTGCGCGACTGCAGTCCCGTCCCCGTCTGCAACAGCGACCGTGGCGCCGCCTCTCGACCAACATAATTCACAGACGGAGCTGATACGCGCGCGAACGTGCCGCTGCCAGCTGCGATGCTACACGTACCTATCGCATCCTTTCGACGAGAGTTACACGCTCACAGACTTACAAGCGGACGATGCTCACAGAAGCGCGGGAACCAGCGGAAGCCACCGTGATTTTATGTACGAAAGGTTAAGTTCTCGAGTTTTTGTTACCGTTTCGTCGGGTATGAGAGAATTGTTTTGTAACAGCGTCGAACGCGTTTGATAACGTTACTACTGGAGGGATATGGAATTTAGTGAATTTAGAATGGATGACGCAACCTGCAAGAATTTCGGGACAGTCGAGGATCGTGATGATAGTAGAGTTGGGCGTTGTTTGAAGAAGCGGTTTTGATAAAGACGTGGTCGAATGAAATTTCATCCGCTTACTGAATAGAATGGTTATGAGAAATGTAAATGGATCATTTTTATTGGAAGTAGAGGGAACAGTTGTCAGCAAAGTTGTTTATTTTTTAATTATCGCTCTCTGAAGAACTAACCTGGGAAATAAGAAATTTGTATTCCGACAGTGATCTTAACTTTTTAAGTGAAGTCTCGTATGAAAAAGTTTACTTTTTTCGTGTAATTATTAGTAGAAACTCAGTTCCACTCTGTATAAACTGCGTGTATTCCTACGTGTATTCACAACTAAATTCTGACAAGTGAAGAATAAAATCTCATCCACTTAAATTCTGATAAAAATTCATTCGTTATTTATAAATAACCCTTCAAGTTTCATTTATTGCTCGAAGTTCAATTCGCTCAACTCTGTCTAACTCACTGAAATTGACCTAATTTCAATCAGAACGATGCCACTAGTATAAAGATTCATAACGTTAACAAATTATGACGATATCAGTCATCCCAAACTTAACACCGATATTTTCTTTAAAAGAATTATTGTCGTACAAAGTTTACACTCGCACAATTACGAAACGTTGGAGACCCGTAATAATGTTTTATCGACATGTACATAGATACGTAGGTACACACGCACTATGTCATCCTTTCACAGGGCTGGATGCTAATGAAATCGTATCGAACTGTCCCTTGCGTTCACTTTGGCGTGTGCGTTTTATTTATTTACATTTCCATGATCCGAAATCTTTCACTACTCTACATCGTGCACAATTTAGTAATTATGCGATCGCCGAAAACGAGTCGAAAAATCGCGTTCGATTGCACTCCCCTTTGGTCAACGTTACGCGATTCATATTTTACGCTGCTGGGACTACATCTGTCCTATCCTTGCTGCGTATTGTAGAGAACAAGTAACGAAAACAGGAGCACAGATTTCGCTCGTTGCGACTACACTGTGCGTTAACGCCACTCATACTGTGTGCTAATGCATCACGTCAAATCCCTGGGAACGATACATTGCATTAGCGTCGGCTCTGCCTCGAGAGGAAACATTACGAACCTATTCGAGTACAGTTATATCTTTATTGGATAAATTATGTGTCCAGCGTCGTTCAATCCGAACGGTTTCTTTTTGTATCGTTTCACGTAATTGGCATATTATTGTATCGTCGACGATTTTTGTGGTCTATTGTCCACTTCCGTTGAGGAAGTAGCGTAGTAAAATGTGAAATACAAATTTCGAATTTTGGTTGTAGATTTAGCAGGTCTCGTAATGGGTTTCCGGCACGAAGCATATGTAATGTAATGTAATGTAATGAACGACGATTTTTATGTCGTAAATGTTCAAATTAAAATTTTAAAACGTTGAAAATTTTAGCTGACTTTAGGTTAGCTCAACTCATTTAATAGAATTGTAAACATTCATCGATAAATTTTTAATGGTGCTTTATTCGATTTGCGACACTGAAAGTATGCCATATAATATAAATTATAAAGGATGCTTCATTTGATAATACATATGTCATATGTAGTGATTAGTCATTGCAATAACTGACGTTATCAGTTTATTGTCGACACCTGTTGGTTAATTTATTGATTTAAGTACGGGCCGATACATTAGTTCGAACTATATATAAACAGTTCATCAAAATTGAAAACCATATCGTAGCACAGGCACGCACAGGCACAAATACATATGATGTACTCACATATTTTTTGTTTCTCAATAAATATTTAAGCTATCATATATGATATCAATAAATATTTTGTTATCTATGGATATAAGTACACGTGTATTAAAAGTTTAAAACAGAATAACTGTTTTAAAATATGTTCAAATGACTTGAATTTTTTTTTGAGAAGCTAGAAGGATTAGCTTGCTACGTGACATGTTTTGTCGTTTTGAAAAAATAGCAATCCGTCGGGACAGCGAAGAAAATAGTGAAGGTCGTTTTTTCAACTTTTTTACCCGAGCCTGTAATGAAAATTTAAAAATCCTGCTTGTAGATTTAAGTACCTAAGTTGTATACATGCTTTCAGTGAAATCGGTTAACGTAGCTGTGAGCTACAAACAGTTAAAAGTGGTGGAAATCACAGTTTTCGGCAGTTTTTTGCCTATAACTGTAATAAACCTAAAGATTTTACATATTTCGATGCCTGTCGCATGTTTCTGCATCTGACCTTCATTATTTTCTTCGCTATTCCGTACCAATTGCATTTTTTTCAAAACGACGAAACACGTCACCTAACAAACTAATCCTTCTAGCTTCTAGAAAAAAAAAATCAAATTCTTTGGACCAATTTTGAACAAGATATTCTGTTTTAAAGGGTGTCCCCACTGTATGTTTGACAAATTTTGTTTAAAAATCTTGGTACACAGCAGAGACGAGGGTTACGTGAAAAAAAAAAGAAAAAACCTTGAGACATCTACATACCTGTATGAGGCAATTCAATGTTTTTAGTGAACATTGACATATTGACGAGTGTAAATATACAATGTGCTCGATTTCCTATTCCCAGTGCGCATGGAGTCATATTATCTGCCTTGTTAATGCATGCGTCTACCCGTAGATTACAAAGTAGCATAATACCAGATGCAAGCCAAGCAACAGACTGATGTTATTTGAGTAGCTCGAATTTACTCGACATTACAGAACAAGGTCTTATTATCAAAGTTTTATATTCGAAATGAAATATGCAAATGAACAGTAGCGCTGCATTCTCTCTGTGTACTATGTAGCAGCAAGTATATACCTATATGAATTTGATGCACAGCGCCGATTAGATATTTCAAATTCTCTATTATAACCGTTAACTGAATTGTGATTTTATTCCTGATTTTTTACGTTACGTTGTTTCTTCTATAAATTAGGTAGAAATTTTATTTATGCAAGAAAATTGTTGGCGCCCCCAAATTTTTGCACCTATTTTCTATTTAATATGTTTTGCCTTTACGAGGTGCAATAAAAAAAAAGAATTAAATTTACATTTTGTTTATATGGGAGTTGGATATAGTTTCTAGCGCCCCATTCGGCTGGCGCCCTTATGCGGCGCATTACTTGCATAATGGGTTCCGCCAGCCCTGGATGTAGCACATATCGATGATTTCAACTTTGTGGAGAAAATAGCGATTTTCCTGCGCACTCTATGGGTATGGTAAAGTCTAGCGACTCTAGGAATCAAATTCAAACAAATCATCGAAATTGGTAGGGTTAACATAAATAATAGCGGTAAACTTATCGAAAAGCTACCACCCCACCGATTTCAATGACTTTCGCATATGTTGTCAAGGTCGTGATTCTGAACAACATTTCCCTTTAAACTTTCTGGCGGTCGGCCTTAGTTTCGGAGATGTTATTAAAAAACTTTCGGCATAATATATTGAAATCTGTTTCACGGCCGACGGTATTAGTATTGGTTGGGGCTAGATATACCAAAGCCGATCGCCAAAAAGTTTAAAGGGAAATGTTCAGAATGATGACCTTGACGACAATAACGATATTGACCTCACCGCGCGATACTTGTAAACGCAGTCTCATTTTGACCATCCCCAAACTCACATCGGTTCGCTACCATGCTTTACGCGCTTGCGAGCGGGTGCGCGACCCCCGCCCTAATCTAGCCCCAACCAATACTGATACCTAATACCATCGGCTGTGAAACAGTCGACGGCGACGAGAAGATGGTTGGGTTAGTAACGTCTGTATAGACAGATTTCAATGTATTATGCCGAAAGTTTGGCGATACTTCCGAAAACCGGTCAAACCCGATTGGGCTGAAATTTTGAAAATAGCTTCATTTTGCATAAAAATAACGTTTGCGAGAAGGATTTTTGGCAACTCGAAATTTTTTTTTACCATTTCAATGTCGTTCCCTACCTTACCGACAGAGCGGAGAATCGGATACAACAGTTATTCAATGCATTCTCTATATTATTCTCCTGTATATACATATTTATCGCAACATTGTTGCTATCTCTGGAATAGGCGCACGAGTCACGGGCCCAGCGACCGCGACTGATCTCTCTTCTAGGTAGACGCCTTACGCACGGGGCGAAGCCATAAATAATAAAACATCCCCCTGAACGACCGATCAGTATCAAGCTGATATCTCTTTCTAAGTTGATCTCTGTTTTATAGATTTTAGGAGCGCCGTCCAACTTGGCTCTTGAGAGACAAAACCTGTCCTCCACCACCGCCCGCCTTCACCATGGCGCGAAGTCGCCGCCGAGTCAAAACAACTAATCCGATCGCTTCCCGCGTGAATACAATTGTTGTCTTTTGTTTTGCGACTCGCGCGGAACTGTCACGGTCTCCTTTTTAGCGTCGCGAGGTTTCCTTGACAACAAGTCACGCTGCTCGTAAGACAGGTTGGAAGGGGAAGCAGGCGCGTGAGGGGCCCCTCCGCTGGACAGCGCAGCTTTACGCGCCCGCGAGCAGGCGCGCGCCCCCTGCCCTAATCTAGCCCCAACCAATACTAATACCGACGGCTGTGAAACAGATTTCAATAAGTACATTATGCCGAAAGTTTTTCATATGTTTTTTACAAGATATATCAAGTGAGGAGGTAGCTTTCAAATTTCAATATAATTGCGGCAAATTACACGTATGGAATGGGCTTAAAAACGATATATTATACGTACATTTGCGACATGTCGTAAATGCATTTGCGACGCGGTGTAAGATACCGACCCACCACTGATAATAAGACATAAGGTTTTCTTTCTTTGAAACTTCAAACAATTTGTACAAAATTCAATCCACAAATTCGATCGTAGTATTACTATGTGTTCGTCATCATTCAACACATTGTTTACTCGTTATTTGAATTTTGTATCTAGATAAATTTGTATCTGGATAGTTCCCAGGCGTAATGGATAACAGATAAACGTCAAACCCGTAACCTCAACGCGAGCTGTACAGCTCGCCGATAAACAACGCGTTGTAAGTCGTTGCAAACGCTCGGGAACAATGAACAACATCGAGATCGAAGACTTCTATCATCACGACTTCACGACCGCCTCAGAATGGGAGATATTCATATCGCGGTTGGAAGAGATTATGCACGAATGGAAACTGACCAACATGAAAATTGGAAACTGTTTAAAGTCTGGAGACTTTGTCAACTGTCAATGGGTAGAGAATATAGAGAAACTTCATTTTGCTGGTCAGTGTATACACTTGTCATAGCCTTTACTTTGTTCAGATGAGAGCGAAACAACTTGTGACGCAGCCATATGCTACCTTCGTGTTTCCCGCAAATTAAACTCCTGTTTCTATACTCCAGATGCGGAATTTGTATTGAAACATTATAAATTGCAACTGGAAGACAAGGACACACCCAGATCCTTGGAAGAAAATGAGGAGGACAGCGGGGAAGAAAGCGAGGAAGAAAGAGTGCAATGTCAAAAGGATGCGTTAAACTCGTCTAACGACTTCGCCAGAGTCGATGGGAATCATTTAGAGATAGCTCGTTATTACGGCGTTAGAGAATTCCTTGTCTTACAATCTACCAAGAGGGAATCGGTGACGGACGAAACTAAGATCAGAATTCTACTGAGCTCCCTTACGATCGCTGCTACTAACGCCAATTGGTAATTAGGAGAGCCCTATAGTTAGCAATAACATCGGCGTATGGGTAAAGTTTATTCGATATTTTCAGCAATATACCTACGTTGTTGCAAGTACAGGAACCATGGCAAAATATGTATCTCGGTACGAGTGTTGGGAAAGGAATTTGCGTTCATTTCGATATGGTGCATTTGAAGAAGATACCTCCTCACTGCAAATACCTCACTGGTACGAATAGATATAACGAAATGAAAGTAAAGAAGTAATCTTAACGATTCCGTTAAATTATTTTGTCAATTATAGTACACAAGTGTTTCGTACATAAGAATTTCTTTCAGGTTTGCTTGCTTTATTCAAACAGAAAATAGGCGAAGGTTGTGGAGCAAGACTCGATCCAGTGATGATATCTGGAAGATTCTCGTATTTACTGAAGGACTGGACCAACAGTACGTGGACCCAGGAGCCGCCGGATTTTGATTTTATGCAAGGAGAAACGTTAGGTGTCGAAGAACTTGGGAAACTTCCATTTGGAGCAACATTCGACCCAATTGCGTAAGATTTTTAGATTTACATACCATGAGAAAGAAAAGGAATTAAGGTAACTGAACTTGCAAAATGATTAAATTCCTTGCTTCAGAGAACTGCATTTATTCACTACGTGGCCTGAAATGTCAGAGAACGTTGTAGTCGACAGCGAAGGTTTCACAGATTTAGAGCCACAATTGGCTCCCGAGTGGTCTGTGCAAGTCAAAATGGTTTCTTCGCCTGCTTGCTTGCTCGGGGAGTATTTGACAGACTTCCTACATATTTGTAATAGTAAAAAGACCATGGTAGATTTACTCGGAGATGTTGTCATTCATGCTCAACACGAGGATCAACCATTAAGCTCGGTATTTAACATATTGACGGAATCTAAGATACCTACGATTTCAACGGTCGTCAGTAAAGCGACTACAAAGAGAAATAAGAACATGGATGGTACAATACCGGAGGAAATATTGTTGTCCATACTTTACTTCCTTTTTCCCGATGCCGAAGAGAATACTGTAAGTAATGTTTTCGGTACACTTTTATTAAAATTCGTTTGATAAAGGAGGAAAATTGTTGTAGACTGATATAATTAATTACTTAATGCCTCAGAAAACTCCGTATGGTGACGTGAGCACGTGTAACGTGGATGAAGATCAGTGGAAAGGCGTGAAAACGTGTGCCATGGAGAGCTTAGTTTGGCGTTTTGCTATCGTCGCGGCACATTGTACGCATAATCTCGGGGGGATGTCTGCACTGGCGCAATTGTGGTACGAGTTTGTGCAAGAGATCAGATATCGGTGGGAAACAAACATCCTCATACCTGGGTGAGTACTATACACTTTATTGATTCATTGCATGATAAAAGATAACACATGTAAATTATACAATGTTTAATAAAATTATTGTGTACTGACAGTTTTATAATATGTGATACAATTGGGAGCTGAGAAATTGGATTAATTTTTCTTCATCGAAGAGAAATTTATTCGAATTTGCAGTACAAATTATTTTAAAGGAAAATTCATTTTTCCGTTCCTACGACTTTCCTAATACAACTTAATAACATTAGAAATATATAAAACCACTTCGCATTTGGCAAGGAAATCTCATTATCGAAATATCACATGTTATGAAACACTTTGTATATCAGTACATCAGTACATTTCTCGCAAACATGTGGTAAAGCACAAAACATCAATACGATACAGAATTAGATGGGCGCTTTTTTATGATACAGTCTTTGGATAAAAACACATCCACCACTCATCCACATTAATCTCGACTCATTTGCGACTTATTATTACAATGATTGTCAGAGATCGTGTGCCCGAGCTAATTGAGTCTTGACATTTGATTCAAGCACACAGTTATAGTTTCTAAACATGCATCTTAAAATACTTAACGTCAATTTCCTTAGAGCTATACGTTACGATTATGACGTCCTCTTTCATATTGTGCTACGTTAGTGCATTTATTACATGGTAATACTTGTACTAACGTAGACTGTGATCATTATTCTAGCAAATGCTAAACTATTTACGAATTTTGTATTTTCTAAATTGTCATGTTGTATAATACACCTACGTAAGTCAGGGGAGTCCACATGCTCCGAAAAAATGTCACTGAACACGTTTGAGCAAAACCGTACACACGTAGTGCGTCAAGTTAGAGAGGCATGAGACCAGTCCTTGTAGTTGGATTGCGCGCCATGTATATGTCCATGTCATGATCAGTCCAATTGTTCTCTTCGTAATTGTTTAGAGTGTGCGTGGAGTCAGCTATGCTGTATCGGCTGCCAGGTCTTGGGGGGTTTTGCTCTAAAGTACGATTACATGATCGTGGTCTCTGCCTTCTGGATGAAGTGTGCTGCGGCATGTGACTTGGTGAGAAGTTTGTTCGCGACATTCTGTCAGAAGCTGCTGTCAGGGACTGTCGAGATTGTCTTAGCTCTGTAATGATATAAATCAAATCACAGTCTTACAAACATGTACATACGTATGCATGTATCACCGTGATCAAGCAATTTGGCTAGCCAATACTGACCTGGTCTCGTGTTCGCAAGATTGGATGCCAAAGTATTGTTCGTAAAGTATCTTGTCGAAGTATTGGAGAAACTGTGTTGTGATTGTCCATCGACAACAGATCGAGTTGTTGATACTTTTGTACTATAGTGTCCTGTCTGAGACCTAACATCATCGATACAGGAAGCTCTAGTTATCGAACCTGGAAGCAAAGAATTATAAAATTCATATAAATGACGGTAAAACTCTTTATCTACTTCGTTGTCATTTCAACGCCCTAATGTTTTGCAGTTTGAAAGAAATAATTCATGTACTTAAGGTTACATTCGTATACTTATTGTTAGTTTATTTTGTTAGTTTTGTTCTTATTCTTTGTCTATACCTTGTCGATCTATGGGAAATATTCTTGGTCTTGGTATGCTCCTATTACTGTATGCAGAAACTTGGTCCCACTCTTTCTGTGCGTTGTAAGCACTGAGCGTTGCCATTGAAGACAACGGCCCACCAGGGCTGGGTGTTGGCCCAACATTAGAGCAACAATTAACAGGTAACCCTGCGATAGGCCCTCCCATTTTCGTCTGGTCAATACTGTGAAGGGTATGAAGTTTCCTGGCTCTTCGCCGGTTCGCCACTATAAATATTATTACTGCAACCACTATAGTCGCACATATAGCTGCACTGGCAGCAATTGTAATTTTATCCATGTTGGACGTAGGGGAATTTTCAGTTCTCACTTCTCTACATTGGTTGTAGGGTACATTTGCCGGGGTAATATTGGTTTCTTCCAATGACACCACGCACACCACGATACACTCCTACAGCCAGAGAATGAATACTTTTTTTAAATACGACTTATTAAAAGCAAATTAGATAGTTTAAAATACATTACCTGCGAAGGAACATTCTTTATTTTGAATTCTCTCTCGCTGACCTCGAGAGGTGGTGCCTGTTTGAAACTGTTATCCCCAAACAATCGATAAATAACTTTGAAACCTAAAATATTAGTCGCTTCTGTATCCCAGTATATGATAACAGCGTTGTCTTGCCTGACCACATCTTTAACTATAATGTCCTTTTCATTCGATTTTGATTTATAAAGCGGCGAACCAAGCACCAGTGGTGGTCTCGGTTGATGTTGCTGTAATTGATCTTGAATGTGTTTTGGTGGGGCCAATGTTGTTCTCATTATCACTACATTGCCTGTTCGAGCAACTGTTGGTCTGTTGGTGATACTCTTAGCTGTAGTCGAAGATGCTGTTTCGGTATACTTTTGTTCAGTCGTGGAAGATACAAGTGCTGTCGTTGTTGTTGCTGTTGGTGTTGTTGTTGTTGTTGTTGTTGTACTTGTTATAGCGGTACTTGGCACAGCAATTGAGGGCCTAGTGGTTGGGTTATAACTACTTGCTACTTCTAGAGGTCCTGTCGGTTCCCTTGTATCCACACTTTCTACTGTACCAATTCCAATGATTTCTGGAGTTCTTTCGCAATTCATCTCTGGAAAAATGTGTAACGTACAATTAGCAGAGTAGGTTTATAACATCATGTAGCTGTAATTACATATTTATTCTTAATTCTTCTTATTCTAATAGTCTTTGTTAACTTGCATGGTACACAGTTCCGGTCTAATATACATGGACATTATACATATGTACTTATGTTAAACAGTAATGAAAATTGGTATTTTAATTGTTACCACTTGGATCGATGTTGTAAAAACTTTTGTCTTGCAATTTCTGTGGACTTCCACAAAACTGTGGCTTGCGTTCCCGACTGGTGACTTGCAGATCCTTGGTCTTTATCCAGTCCACGATCCACCGTAATCTGCAGTCACAGACTAGAAATCGACCACCTAGACTCAACCCTCGAAGCGTTCCATTTAATTGAACAAGCGCTTCCTCGGGAACAGTTGATAAAGGATTTCCATCGATTGCCAGGAGAGTTATCGATGGATTCCTTTGGAAGGCGTTTATCGGCAAGTCTGTTATCAAATTGAATCCGATGTCTAGCACCTGAATGAAATCTGTTGTTAAGTACAAGTATTCAAAGTTATTTCTACAATTCAAAAATGCTTCTGAACTTACTCGAAGGTCCTGAACACTGTTAATAGCAAGTGTAGGGAAGTCTGGGATGAGATTATTCAACAGGCTTAACGAACTCAAAGTATTCTTGATACCATAAAAAGCCTCCGGTCCGATATTTTGAATCAAGTTCCTCTCAAGATTTAGTCCAGTAAGAGATTCCAATCCTTCGAAAGCTTTTGCTCCAGCCGAGCCGGGAAGTTCTCGAATACTGTTCTGCGATAGGTCAAGGAAGGCTAGGGTTTTTAAACCTCTGAGTGACTCTGGCACCTTCTTCTGCCTAGTCCCTTTCAAGTTCAAATTCTTCAACGATCTTTCCAAGCCTCGAAACGATCCAGGAGCAAGGGTAACTTCGTTATCAGAGAGTTTAAGAGTAACTAACTTGAGACCTGCGAACGCGTTATCATCGACCCTTGTGATTTTATTCATCGAAAGGTCCAATACAGTAAGATTTCGCAGACCCTTCAAAGTGTTACTGGGAACTTCTGTCAGGTCATTGTCTCTCAGATTGAGACTTTTCACGGAACCCTCTTGACCTTTGAATGTTTCTGGCTCAATAACTCTAATGTGACAGCCGGACAGCTGCACGTTGTTGATTCTGAATGCGGAGAAGGAGTTATTCTTCAGGGTTCCAATTGTACTGTTGTTGACGTAAAACAAGTCCACAGTAGTTTTGGACGCATAACGCCTCATGGCAGACATTAGCTGCTCGTAGTCGACGATGTCGCATTGCACCGAAAGTTCCCTGGCTAAGTTGTAATCACAAATACAAGAGCTTTCGAGATCAGCTACATATTGCGCCCATGGACAGCTGGAGGTTGCTGCTATGGTAGTCACTATGGTTGCAAGTAGCAGTAACAGCATCGGTGAATGCATATCTGAAAACAAATTAAATGGTAGAATTTAATATTACAAACTTATAGTTCGGTATGCTATGAAGGATGGGGAGATAAAACATAGAACACACTTTAAGTGCAATTTTAACAAATGAAATATATAATTTTACAGAATCTTACAATTTGCCGTGATGTGGAGAATGTATGTATACATATACAGAGTGTACTTAGATGAAAGGACACTATTTAGAAGTTTCATCATAAATGCAATTTTGAGTAAAGAAGTTTCAATACATTTTTAAAACTTATATTTGTATATATACTTTCCCAGTTATTACTAAGAAAATTTTACGTAACATTAAATTTACTTATGAATAAAAAAACATTTATACTGTAAGCTCGATGTATCATATGTATTTTTTCAAATTTCTGTTATTTTTTCTATGATACAATTGAATCTGCAGTGTAGGTCTCCTAAGTATGTAATTCCCATATTTAATATAGTACCTACTTGAAATTTTCAATGACAGCAAATGTGTAATGGTGACAAAGAGGTACAATCTGATAGAAGTATATAGAGCAGAAAGGGCTTCCAGATTGTTTCCAAAGTCCATTAAGTTCATTATAAGATATCAAACATGTACCTATACATATACATGTAAGTGAGCAAAAGATGTTGTGAAGAACTGTCATAGTAAACTGTCATTACTATAGATAGTGGAAGAACCTTTATGGGTTACATTTATCACAAATTTTGTAGACTGTTAAAGAAGAAAGATGGTAAGCAAAGTACTTTTTACCAGTAACGATTTAAGGAAACATAAAAAGATATATATTAGGGTGCCACTTATTTTTCGATTTTTTATTTTGAAAGGAGACCCCCGGAGTTTTGTTCCTTTTGACCTAAAATTGCGCTACACAAAATTTCAGCTCATTCGGATAATATTATCCCGTGGTGACAACACCCCCATACAGAAAACTCCGTTGCAGGAAGGTTCCAGGAAAGTTGCAGGAAGGTTACGGTGCAACATCGGAACGTTCCAGCAACATTGCTGGAATCTTCCTATGTCCGCCCCTGTGGAACATTGCACGGAAACGCATATGGAACCTTCCTGCAACCTTCATGCAACGTTCCGGAGATTTTCTAGCAATGGTCACGCAACGTTCCGGAAATTTTCTAGCAATAGTCACGCAACGTTCCGGAGATTTTTTAGCAATGGTCACGCAGCGTTCCGGAAATTTTCTAGCAATGGTCACGCAACGTAAAAATATGCACGTATACAGTAATCTGCACCTACAATAATTATTATTGATATCAATTAGGAAAAAGTGGATACAAAAATCCGGTGCGTTTGTGCCGGGGCACGGACGGGTAACGTGAATACGTGTACAATGTCCCCCAAGAGAATATTTTCCTGTCGCCGTGATTAGAAAGCAAATCACACAAACAAATAATTACTCCATTATGATTTTATTGATTATAGGCCTATGGTATGAAAAATAAGATAGGGTAACTGTGCCAGTAGTCGGCCATTTAAGGGAAAGCGAAAATTCAAGTTACGCATTGTTATTATTAATATACTATTTTTTAAATGCGCTATTGACAGTTAAATTCTTTAAAGTATCTATTTTTCAAATGTGTGGATGATTTTTTTTAATAGTATAACAATTTTTATTTAAAATATCTAAAATATCCAGAAACGTCCTTTTTACCAATAGTCAGCCAGTAAAATCCTAACTTCAGCCTTTCATATGCCAGTAGTCAGCCAGGTTCTTCTATCAGGTTATATTATGTATCAGTCACCGTATAGTATACTTATTGTTAATCGTCAGAATGTTAAGTGGTTCAAAATTCATGATGTGTGTACTTAAAATTTAAAAATTTATTTTCTTCTGAAAATTCTAATTATTTAAATTATAACGGCCGACTACTAGACCAATCTTCTAGTCGTTAGCCGTTTTGTGTTTTAGAGGGCCGACCACTGGTCAAATTGGCGATTTCTTACCAATATCCAGTACCCAGCCGAGGCGGCTGATTATTGGTTTTCTTTATATTTTGAATGCCAATAGTCGGCCACTTTGAAAATACTTACTAACCTAAGTTTAAATGCAATTATAATTTCACGAAAAGTTAATTCGAATGTTATTAATCGCGTATTCAAAATTTGAACATAAAAAACTTCGTATTAGTGTTGGTATACACTATTTCCAAGTGTCGCCTATAATACTAAATTAATTCAAATTGACTCATCAGTAGTGAACCATCCATTCGCCAACACAATGAAGCTTTCTGCAGTTCATATTTTTACCGCTAAAGGCATGAAACTTCCCACATTCGAAGGAGAGATTACGACTGATCATTGTTTCGTTTAAATATATAAGATTCTATTCCTAATTTATTATTTCTAAGCAATTTATTTTCGAAAAGGCTGACTATTGGGTAGGCCGAACTAAGGCACATTTACCCTATATAGGGTATAGACGATACATTCAGATTTCTTGTAAAGGTTAAATCTATATAAGTACTGCCTAGATTCGTTTAACTTTAGGAAACCAGTTTCCTACATACACCTTCCGAGTAACTACATGTCGCTAATCTTTTATATCGATTGCAACTTGTCGATTGCAACAAAAACCAGCGTCGTAGCTTCGCCGAGTCAGAAGTTATACAGCACGGAAGTTTCCAGACGCAGCGAAAACATAAACAAAAATAGCGGCGTCCCCCCGTCCGCTGCGCGCGATGCATTACGATCCTCACTTAGCGCAACAAATTCTTTGATTCTTTGGCTTGCGAGTGGTGTAATTGGATTCCGGATATACACTTACTGACAAAAGTTTAGAAACAAAATAATCGTTTGGGAATTACTGTATATTCTGCATCTTGTGAGATACATACGTTGTAACTAAAATTAGCATAAAGAGATAACATTTAATACATCAACATACAATAAATGTTTTTTCGAATGTACGTGTCTAAAGACCACAATGAATAATGATCGAAGAAACGAAACAAAAGCTTTGTGACAAAAGTTAAGAAACATACGTGACAAAAGTTAAGAAACATAATTTATAATCACTTTTAACAACAAATAACGGTGTGTAATGTCTGTAATTTTCGTGATAATCTAATAAGATGTTGGATAACCCTTGGAGCTGATGACTGCATGGCATCTGCGTGGCATTGATTCGATTAATCGAAGACAAAACTCAGCCGGTATTTGAGACCATATTGTTGCGATTTTTTGCATTAACTCCGTTTTATTGGTGAAAGAATGACTTCCCAATTGACGTTTAACGTAATCCCACAAATGTTCAATTGGGTTCAAGTCTGGAGATTGACTTGGCCATTTGATTACATTAACATTTTGTTCCACGAGAAACGCCTTAATTAATTAAGAAGTATGTTTTGGGTCATTATCGTGTTGAAATGACCACTCTGTTGACATTTTCTCGTTAGCAAATGGCAGCATATGATTTTGTAAGATATCACGATACACAAATCTATCCATTGTTTCTTTTATTTGTGTTAACGGACCAGGACCGTTACGCGAGAAACAACCCCACACCATCACATTACCACCACCAAATTTTACTGTTGGTTTCAGATACTTGACATTAAACCTATGTCCAACAGGACGTCGCACGTTACTCCTGGAGTCATTTCCGAATAAGTTGAACTTACTTTCATCACTCCATACAATTTTTGACCACTCAGTAACAGTCCAGTTGATGTGCTCCTTAGCGAACTCCAACTGGGCTTTCCGATTCTTTTTAGAAACAAGTGGTTTCTTACATGCTTTGCGTGAAAAAAGATTATTTTCATTTAAACGACGGCTAACTGTCCTATTGCTAATGTTTTCGAGACCCAATTCATTTTTAATTTCGAAAGCAGTGTAAAATGGATTGCATTTAGAGAGCTTTGCAATTCGACGATCTAGCCTTTTACTTGTTTTTCGCGGTCTGCCGGTTCGTGGTGCCGTTTTAATAGTTCTATGTTCTTGAAATCGTTTTATAATCTTCGTGATAACGCAACGATTCACACCAAACACTTTTGCAATGTCAACTTTTCTCTGGCCTTCTTTAAACATTTTAACTACTCTTTCTTTCACGGTTTCAGTTAAATGTTGCCTTCTTGCCATATTCAATGGAGGTTATAATACAAACCACTTTCGACGATATCAGGGAGGAGACTGACCGACGGTCAGTGACCGTCTCCAAACATGTTTGTTTACATTGCGAACTTATTCCGAGAAGTACACATGTTTCTTAACTTTTGTCACAAGGCGTGTGTGTCGTTTCTGCGACCAAAATTAATTATAGTCTTTAGACACATATATTCGAAAAAACATTTATTGTATATTGACGTATGAAATGTTATCTCTTTGTGCTAATTTTAGTTCCAACGTATGTATCTCAGAAGATGAAGAATATACAGTAAATCCCAAACGCTTATTTTGTTTCTTAACTTTTGTCAGTAAGTGTATACCATAGATTCGGAGCTACAGTGCCAAACTGTATCCCCCGATTTTGTTATCATCGGGTTTTCTGGAATGCCCCCCTGTATTGAAGCAAGCATAAAGACGTATTCACGTCAAAACCGATTCTGGAACCGTTTTGGAACCGATATAGTACCGAAAAAATAACGGTTATGGATACGATATGAGGAGGAAAATTGGAACCGTAACCGAAACAAATTTCCGGAAAGTTGCGTGACCATTGCTAGAAAATCTCCGGAACGTTGCAGGAATGTTGCTGGGACTTTGCTGTGCAATATTGCACCGCAACATTGCTGGAATGTTGCAGGAATCCTCCTATCTCCGCCCCTGTGGAACATTGCACGGCAACGCACATGGAACCTTCCTGCAACCTTCATGCAACGGAGTGTGCTGTATGGGACGTGGAAATTAACCCTCATGTCAATAACCCGGGTACCGGGGTACCCACATGGGCATGTTTTATGAATATTTTTTGTTTCCATGAAAATTTCGTCATGACCGCTTGGATTTTCGTGATTTGAACATTTTGAAAGCGAAATATATTTTCAGTCTTCATTTATTGGTCTTGGATTAGAAGAATAATTATCCCGTCAACGTTTACATAGTGATTCTCACTAACCAAGGTACCCGGGTACTATTTAGATCCGTTAATATCTTCTGTTCTGAACCGCGCCTTGTATTTTCGCAATTTTAGTGCAAAATACCAAAATGTTGACAAACGCAGAATATGTAACCGTTTATATCGCCACGGTTTAATGTTATTTGATTAAGCTGAACCTTAATTTACACATCACTATATTAGATCAAATGAAACTTTAAAAATGAAAATTTAATTTCTTTTACTTACAAGGGAAGGACACCATGTGGTAGAGACCGATTTTGATGAGCCTTGGCACGATGGATTTATGTCGAAAATAAGTAAATAAGTATCCGAGCCTTTCACCCAATGGGCCTTAATAATAGAGATATTTACATGGAAATTATTAAAAATTTCATAGTGGCCGTAGGGTTTTAGTGGGTAAAAATCCCATAACTACCCTGGCGGGGTGACTTTTGATGATATCTCCACCTTAAAAACAAATAGTTTTTTTTATAAATTTTTCTTATAATTTTGTTTAACTTGAGGAAATCTTCAAAATGCACCCCGACTCGTCCAGAGGGGAACCCCGAGGGGCGCCAGGGTAGTGTGAAATTTTTACCCATAAAACCCCACGGCCACTATGAAATTTTTAATAATTTACATGTAAATATCTCTTTTATTAAGGTCTATTGGCTGAAACGCTCGGACACCTATTTACTTATTTTCGACATAGATCCATCGTGCCAAGACTGATCAAAATCGATGTCTATCACATGGTGTCCTTCCCTTGTTAGTAAATAAGTGGCACTCTAATATACATACATTTACTGAAACTTTTTTAGTATTTTTATTCATAATTGAATTTCTTATGAGATTCTAAACTACTATCTTTTTTGCTGAGACAAACACGAATGCAATGCAGTGGCAAATCTGTTTTCAAGGTCATTTATAGTAGGGCAGGGGCTATCACCACCATAGGGATTGGCCAACACTCTAACACCCTCTATTAGACGCAAGCTACCGTGGCGTGAGAGTGAGGAAAGTGGCCTTAAATGGTCAGCTGATGTTGTTCCAATAGAACTACTGAACTATAGAACTTCTTTCAGAAAAAATAAATGAAATACGTAGGTACTGTCCAGCTTGCTTCATTTAAATTACAATTATCTATAAAATACGCTCCAGAATTTCGTGCAAAAGAGATGGCTAATCTCAAATTATACATCTCTTCAATTGCATAATATTTTTCTAGCATCCTTCATAATTGGGCAATAATAAAATTGTTGATGAAAAAGTGGCGATTTTCGATGATCTGCCAAAAGCTGCGCAACCTAATTTGTTTATTCGTCGCTGGAAGAAGGGTGGAGAAATTCGTGGAGAAAGCCACGCCATGACCGCTCCGCAAGGGGAGATTTCGAAACTGATTGGTCGTAATTTCTGGGGTTCCCGCAATTACTTCTTATTGCGATGCTCGAGCTCTTAACCTTGAAGCCACAGGCCACTGCACAAGACGCGAAACGTCATCGTGCAGTTTTGCGCGGGGGCGGTGTAATGTTATACGGCGAGCGTGCCATTGAGACTTTCATCAACTATTTGCTCGATCGAACGCGACGATTTCTTCGGAAAATAAAAAGCCGGAGGAGCGTCGAATGTAGGACTGGGGTACCAGCGGTCATCGAGAACCGTGACGTACGAACGGGCTAAAGTCGTGCAGCCTAAACGAGCCGCGACGAACCGGGGTCCATAGACCCGTTACGAGTCAATGGCCGGAGTAAACGCATGCTCGCAGCTCGATGTTTCTATCGATGGCAAACGACGAACGGCGCACGAATTCCTTGTAACCGACGAAGACGAGAAAACTCGGCATTTGAAAATACTAATGTCGCTGAAAATGCCACTGCACTGGAAAATACCACTTCGCTAGCCATGACGAGTTAACTCCTCGCTATACATATAATATTAAAAGATTACCTACGTGCATCATTCGTTCTCCATTCCCACTACAGAAGCAATATAATATCTTCTGGTGTTTTTAGTAATTTTTATCACGTATGGTTATAGAGTAAAGTAAAAATTCATCTCTTTAATAATACTATTTCTTGAGTAATCTGCTTATTCATTTATTGATGAATCCTTCTGCCTTTAATTTTATCATTCTGTTTGCATCAGAAAATATAACAGTAGAGCATAATATTCATGTCTAATGTGGGCAAGACGAATTAACTATTTTTTTGTTATTTATCACTGCCCAGCTGAGAGTGCTTTCAATCGAAAAATGTGTCGGTTAACAGGTTAAACCGTTTCTGTCACTCTTCCGCGAACCTTCGAGATCCACCTTGCACATTGAGCTACAGTTGTAGGCTGCCCCGGGAATATACAATTTTTGGTAGCTTATTCTGCTCCCCAAAAACGCTTTTGTGGTATCAACATTTTTTTCTCTGCGGCAGAGTGTCGTTAAGCTTCCAAAGTTCGATCATTTACTAAACTTGCACGCAGAGCATGTATGTACATTGGAATTACTGGAAATACTTTATTTAATTTCCTCCGCAATTTTTAATTATTCAAGTTTTGTTTGGATTTGATAATTATAAGAGAGACTTCAGTGGAGATATGTGAGACCTATGTACATATAATCAGGCATAATGTAATTATTTAAGCAAAAATAAATCGCGAATGTATTATAGAACAGAATGTTTTAATATGAGCCTCCGTTTTCCAGGAAATCGATTTTGGAAATCCACAGAGGACGCATACACTTGACTAAAAATCGGTTCCACCTTTAAATCAATTTTCTCGGGGACAGAGCCTCCTTTCAAAGAAAGCTATTTTACTACATAATAAACTGGTAATTTCCTATTTGGACAAATTTTCTAACTCGGCTTTCTTGGTAGGAAATGCTCCTATCGAAAAAATTTATTCGACATTTTGGATTTATCTTTGCACAAGGAATTACTATAGGTATGCCCGGTTGCACCACCCACCCTGTATTTAGAGGGATTAAAAATAAGAGATTGATCTTCTCCTATTCGAAAAGTGTCTATTTCAGTGGTTGCTCCTTTCTGGACAGTAACTGTGGGATTGAAGGAAAGACAAGGTCTAGATATAGGAGTTTTCTTGCATAATAATCGCCTTTCTACCACCTGTACTAGCACCTTCCAATGGTCCTAGGAAGAATGTCTGAGAGTTCAATTAATCGTGGCCTTCTGATTGTAAAAATTTGAGAGCCTCGTACCTGTCTCTTTATTCGAGAAGCCAGATTTTCTTACGCGTTACTTGGAAACTTTCAGTCCTCCGTTTGGAGGTGAACTTCACGGAGAAACTTGCTGCAACGTGTCGTATTTTCATTAATGGTGGGACATAAAGATTGGCAAGATCGTAATCAGAAAAGGTAGATAGAATATTAATTAAATTAATGTTATATTGCTAATTACAAGGACTATAATTACGTCCATGCGTATCCGTGAAAATGTTCTTAGTGCGCCATTTCCACCTGCGTAGCCCCTTGCTCGACTTCCGCGTTAAAATAGTGCGTGACTTTGAATCATCTGGCTGGGTAATTATACAACGCGATTCGAGCTTCTTCCTTGTTACGTCGCCCCTGATTCTCTCGCTGAACTGTAGAACGCAGCCACATAATGTTTAGGCATTAGACGTAGATTTCCCTGTTCTTGAGAAATTCGAAAATTCTGTAATTTTCTCTCGCACAGGAGTGGGCGAGATAGCGGCGAAAAACTTACACTGTCCCGTGATGAAATACTGCAAATTGCAGAGAATATTTTATCATCTTTGCATGCTTCACACGTCTATTTATTACTCGTTTAACAGTTTACAGCACATATACGTTGCCCTAAAATGTTTTTAAAATCTCCATCTTGTATTTCGATGGATTGAGCAGGATTTCCCTGCGAAATAATGAAAAGTCTTTCACGCGGTCAAGAAATTTGAAATATTTAGGTTTGGACCATTTTATTTATTTGAGTTTATTTAGTTTCTGTGACATCTCGAGTCGTAAGGTGGGAATACAATTATTGTTATTCTATTCCCACCATAAACAAAGGAACTTTTACGCTGTCCGCGGTCGGCAATTTCATATGCTAACTAACCCGATACGAGGTAAAATACTTTCATTTCTAGGTATTTCACTCGAAAAGGGAATAAAGAGTTCCGAAGGAATTATTTGTCCGAAGGAATTATTTATCAACATTTCAGCCCATAAACAGCATTATTCACGTCTGGTGGCCCATGGCGATGATTCCTCACCACTACGCGCCGCAATAGCGAATAGAGAGGGGGAACGCTCCGCCCAGAAGCAACACTGCGGGTCCCAATTGGCCGAAACTTTGACAATTCTTTGCGGGAAAACGGTTCGTTTGCGGCATATAGTATTTTTAGAAATTTCCATCCACTTGTCGAGTAGAATACGTAGAAGCGAAGTAGGGGAGAGGTGGGATGAAAGGGACATTTCTGTTTAGGACCAGATTGTAAAAAACTAAATAACCATTCGAGTTCTAATTGGTCACATTAGAAAGGCCAGTTATCTGGCTATAACAGTACACGGTCCTATTGAGCTTCTCTCTATATTTACATATCTTATTTTTCGCTTTCCAAAAGAGTGTGTTTTGTCCCTTTCATAAATTGGCTGTATTGAAAGGGACATGAGTGTTTATGAATGGGACAGTGTAATAAAACAAGGTAATATTAATATTATTCTTTTAACTATTATTTCTGCTGGTACCGAAATCGCAGTATTGATGTCGACAAGTCTACAAAGTCGACGTTTTTCGCAAGTTACATAAATACCACGGTATTGCCAAAATATTTGTAACAAACTTTACATTAAGCATTAAGCTTATATACTTAAATAACAAAAAATAATCCTCACATTAAAAAACAATGGATAATATTTTCATTAAAAACCAAACACATAATCCTTAAATTAATCCAAACTATGTTAATTAAAAGATCTTAATTGGCACCAAAATTGATCAAAAACATCTTGATGTGTGATAAATATTCTTTTAATACCAATGTTCGGTTTATCATAGTAAGATTTTGAAGGGAACACTTAGGAAAAGGGTGTCCCTTTCATAAATATTTCTTGTGTCCCATTCATAAATATGACAACACAATTGAAAATCTAATCCCTACAGTTACAATATTAAACAAAAGATTATTTAACATATGTCTTATTGTCCCTGAATAAATATCAGTCCAGATGTAATAATAATGAAATCAGTCATTGGTAACAGCACTTGGCAAAACGTTTCGAAAAAGACATAAAAAATTTTACTTTGAAGCATGAAAAAATTCAATCGTGTATCACCGCCATCTATGAAATGGCAGCGACTTGCAGTTAGGCGTGTTTGGGCATGTATTAGTGTTGCTACAAAATGAAAATACTTTCGTCGTGGGAAGAGCCTTTATCTTTCAGATAATTGCAATGTCCCTTTCAATACGTGTCCCTTTCATCCCACCTCTCCCCTAAGTCTTTTACCTTGAATTTGTGCGATACTGTTTTTTTATCGAACCTGTACCAGTAGAGGTACACACGCAGATTTCTCTATTTAATCCGTAACCATTAGCTTCGTTTATGTCCCGTATATCGATGAATTATTCTAACAAAGAAGATTTACTACGATGTCAATGTTGAGGCGCCCATATCTTCTTAAAACTTCAACGCCCACACGTTTTGGAGCAAGGTTACGATCACTGCTCATATTTTTCAAATTTCCCAACGGGCGCATTGACTTTCGAAAACCATCAAAACAGCACCTTGGATATAGAACGGAAATAATTGAATGGTACAGTTTTGTTGGTGATGAATATGAAATAGAATTGACTTCTTTGGCTCACGCGAAGTAAGGTGAATGTCCCAATTTCTGCTCATGTCCCCACTTCTGCTTATTTCGTATTTTTATTCTTATTATAAGCGTTACGTTTCTACTATAGGTGCAACAAAGTAATTTTAAATTACTTGAACATTTACGCGAGTGTTGTACGACCTTGGGGCTAATCAATGTGCAGCATAAGCAACGAAAAAAGTTTAAAATGAGAGACTCCTGATTTTTCGACGGTGTTCTAGCTGGTTGTGCTAAGGAACAGCGCCACTATATTGGTATTCGATAATTGGGCAGAAAATAGTTTTTGCACTAAAAATTCTTATTTAATAACAAAAACAGATACCGTATTGTGCTCTGGGTGTAGATTTTTGACTATTCTTAATTTTGTTAAGTAGAAAACAGGTGATTAGATTTAGGGTCAAGTGAATCACCGCCATGTCCGCATTTCTACTCACCAAAATTTTAGTAACATAACCTCACAATTCAATATATGCTGTAACCTCTATTTCTAGTCGAAGGCGTTTTATTTTTTGTTCATCATTATTTTATGATTTACTGTGGTGTTATAAAACATCTCCATAAGAGATGCAACTTATTTTAACCTGAAAAGGCAACATATTATGTGAGCAGAAATTGGTAAAAATAGTGAGTAGAAATACGTACATTTAGAGCATTATATTTAATTACAAATTACTAATAGTTAAACATCTCGAAATATCTTTCTTAAATAGTTTTTGAATTGGTTGATTTATTATTAAAGAATTAAACAATTACATACTCTGCAAATTTTAATCACAAACAAATTTTTTACACCTTCTTTATGACGAGTAACCTTTTAAATGAACAGAAATTGGGACATTCACCGTGACGGATTGAGATCCTGGAATCACCCAGACGGTGGTCGTCCAAGTGTCAAGTATCGAAAATCAGACGTATATCGATGCTATTACAAATTGGCTCCATTGCCTTTTGTCTATGCTAGGTCTTTCGAAAATATGGAACATTACCGTGGGAACCGGCTGCACGACCGAGATAAGCATTGACACTGGGGGCGACCCGTGGCTAACAGTAACGTCGTATCGACATTCTAATCCCCGCTTTATCGTGCATAAATCTTCTTAATAACGTGGCCCGGTATTTCGTGCATGGGAGCAGGACGGAAAATCGAAAGAGAGCGAAAGTGAAAGGCGCGAATTCCGTTTGCCCGACACGCGCACCGCCAACCCCGGCGACCACGTGCCTTTTATATTTCCTCATACATATATCGCCGGGTGAATGAAATAATAAACCGTTTTGAATGCCACGGCATAAAACGCGAATTCCACGCTGTAGCGCTGTAACCTATCCCGGATTCGTAAAAGAACGGTGTCGTTTTGCAATCTCATCGACGCTCAAATAAAGAAAGCTGGACCCACTGCTCCTGTCGTGGCTGAACGCGTCTCACGATTCCTCGAGCCTCCATCGTGTTCTTCAACATTACGGAAAAAGATTCATTCGATTAAGGGGGAAGCCTATCCAGAACGGTCAAAACACCATGCTTCTTTGGGAATTTTTTCTAGAAAAACCGATAAATTTTTATTACTAAACGTTACTCCATTGGAAAGAGTACATCTTACGGATATTTCAGTATTTTTCGTGGTAAAAAGTATTGAAAGGTTTGTGAGTTACAGGCGAGGCCCGAGACGTGCTTTTTATTTAGGCGCTTGGCGGAGACAACCGTAGCTCGGCGCAGGGTCATAAAAAATTGAAAATTACGGTTTTTTTTATAGATAACATATGAAATTATCTAGGCGCTATCGGGCCCGATTTTGGAAACAAATTTTTTAGACAAAACGGCGGCTGTGCGAAGTTGATGCATCGATATTTAAAAGGAAAAGCTCCCGATAGCGCTTAGATTTTTAACCCTAAAATAAGCCTGCAAAGCCTCAAGTAAATCGGTACATTAATTTTTGAGTTATGTGTGTCGCCGACTTTGAAAACATGATTTTAGGGAAACCGCGTTTAAAGTTTTGGGTCTGAGCGCTACACCGAGGAACACCCACCTACATACACGCGTATAACTTTGTCAATTTTGGTCGGATTAACTTGACACTTTCAGGGAATATTTTCAAGATGTACTTCAAGAAAATGTAAAAATCGAAAAATTGATTTTTTCGAAAATTTCTAAGTAGGCCTACCCCTTAATTTAGCAACGTTCGGTACAAATATCAACGACCCCTTGAAATGGTTCAAGGTAAACTTTTTTTAACACTTCGAGTGCGCAAGGTTTTGAAAGGCGCGCCTTCTACACATGCCGACGCTAATGAAAATTTAAACTTCTATTATTAAATTTAAAATCTATTAAATCGTCATAGGAGTATGTAGTTATTATCAATGGATAGATAAGGGTTTTTTGTTGAAAATAAGCCCAAGTTTACAAATTATTGTCGAGGAATAAGTAGGTAACAAATTATTCACAATCAGATGCTGTGTTAGTGGTTATGGCTCGTCGTGATTGCACTCTGAAGGAAATAAATAGTATTGTAACAGAACAGTATGACACATCCTTGTTCCTGTTTCTTTTTAAGCCTTGTAATACCTAGGTGGTATAAAAGTATATCCATGAGTTTTAGAGCTCGAGACTGTTTAGAACCACGATAGCTTTCTATAGATGATGACTCAGTCATTGGAATATGCCACCAAACAGATTCATCTGTGGATACCTATAACATCTACTTTTCAGCAAAGCCGAATGAATAATTACTCTGAACTATGATGCTGCAGGAGAATCCTCGGTGATTTCACCTGGCGGAATGATTGAATGTTTCCTTGGAAGTCACATTCTTCGATGAAAGGTCATGCAGTTGAGTACACTCTTGGAATGTACAGTTGGAATACATCTCAAACGAAGAAAAGCTTTCATTTGAGGACTTATAGTTTTGTTACTTATCAGGGGATATCACCACTTAAACTACTTCTTTTCTTCTTCTTTTTTCTAACAGAATTACGTTTAAAATGTGCGATTTGGTGACTATATCTATTTAATGTATCTGCTTCTGAAACATTGGCACCCTAGTGATTAACCACTTTAGTAAAAAAGTAACTTCTCAGGTATTAAATTTCATATATTTTTTAACACGAACTAAAATTCTTTTCATCGGAAAATATTACAATAGTTAGACTGAATTAGACAATTGAATATTTCGTAGCTTAGGCTTAAAAGCAGCCAAGTTGAGCCCTGACTGTACACCACATTCTTCATACTCACCCTGTTTCTTTCACACAGCGTGATAAAAACATTATTATATTACTATGTGTAGTTGCGATCTAGAAGAAGAGAAGGTTCCACCATTTTGACCCGAAATTCGTCCAAAACGTATCCCCCCTTATTAGGGAGAAACTTGAAGAAACTGTTATATAGGGTGGGCAACGTCACGCAATTGGGACAAGTCATACCTCCTGTGTGATTGCAATTCGAAAAGAACGCTATAGGCAAAAATTAAATGGTTTAAGATCTAAAAAAATTCAACGGTGCACGCCCAATCTGCAACTGCACCTTTTTCTTTAAATGAAGCCCGTTCAAATAATTTCGTCTTAAAATACTCAAATCTCCTACCCTTACACATAAAGCACACTCCGTTGCAGGAAGGTTGCGGTGCAACATCGGAACTTTCCAGCAACATTGCTGGAATGTTGCAGGAATCTTCCTATGTCCGCCCCTGTGGAACATTGCACGGCAACGCACATGGAACCTTGCTACAACCTTCATGCAACGTTCCGGAGATTTTCTAGCAATGGTCACGCAACGTTCCGGAGATTTTCTAGCAATGGTCACGCAACGTTCCGGAAATTATCTAGCAATGGTCACGCAACGTTCCGGAAATTTTCTAGCGATGGTCACGCAACGTAAAAATATGCACATATACAGTAATTTGCACCGGTATAGTACCGAAAAAATAACGGTTATGGATACGATATGAGGAGGGAAATATGAACCGTAACCGAAACAGATAATAGTTGGGAATTTCGGTTCTTCATGACAGTTATTCAGAATAAAGGTTCTTTATAACCGTTTGGAGAACCGAATTCGATATTATAACAGTTTTCGAGCCATGCTTACTGCGGGACCTTTGTTGTAAAATTTCCGAAAAGTTGCGTGACCATTGCTAGAAAATCTCCGGAACGTTGCGTGACCATTGCTAGAAAATCTCCGGAACGTTGCGTGACCATTGTTGGAAAATCTGCGGAACGTTGCGTGACCATTGCTAGAAAATTTCCGGAACGTTGCGAGACCATTTCTAGAAAATCTCCGGAACGTTGCGAAACCATTGCTAGAAAATCTCCGGAACGTTGCGTGACCATTGCTGGAAAATCACCGGAACGTTGCGAAACCATTGCTAGAAAATCTCCGGAACGTTCCGTGACCATTGCTGGAAAATCTCCGAAACGTTGCGTGACCATTGCTAGAAAATCTCCGGAACGTTGCGTGACCATCGCTAGAAAATCTCCGGAACGTTGCGTGACCATTGCTAGAAAATCTCCGGAACGTTGCGGGCCCATTGCTGGAAAATCTCCGGAACGTTGCGAGACCATTGCTAGAAAATCTCCGGAACGTTGCGTGACCATTACTAGAAAATCTCCGGAACGTTGCGTGACCATTGCTAGAAAATTTCCGGGATGTTGCGAGACCATTTCTAGAAAATCTCCGGAACGTTGCGAAACCATTGCTAGAAAATCTCCGGAACGTTGCGTGACCATTGCTAGGAAATTTCCGAAACGTTGCGTGACCATTGCTAGAAAATTTTCGGAACGTTGCGAGACCATTTCTAGAAAATCTCCGGAATGTTGCAAAACCATTGCTAGAAAATCTCCGGAATGTTGCGTGACCATTGCTAGAAAATTTTTGTAACGTTGCGTGACCACTGATAGAAAATCTGAGGAACGTTTCGAGACCATTGCTAGAAAATCTCCGGAACGTTGCGTGACCATTGCTGGAAAATCTCCGGAACGTTGCGTGACTATTGCTAGACAATTTCCGGAACGTTGCAGGAATGTTGCTCGGACTTTGCTGTGCAATATTGCACCGCAACATTGCTGGAATATTGCAGGAATCCTCCTATGTCCGCCTCTGTGGAACATTGCACGGCAACGCACACGGAACCTTCCTGCAACCTTCATGCAACGGAGTGTGCTGTATGGGTATTGATCTGATTCAGAGAATAAAATTACACACAATTTTTCAGCTGCTTCTGATTATGTACGTATCTCGTTGAGAGTTTAAGAGAGCTACCATATTCTAGAAAGAATTAATAAACACGTTCCTTAAAACATTCTCAACATTCCTCGTATAAAATGAATTATTAGAGTATCGAGGTCGAAAAGAGGCGCCGTCATGAGATATCTCGATTATTTATTAGACTTATGCCTCGCCTACAACAGTTCACCTCTTCGTCCTATTCACGATCGTTTTATAGAGCGAACGATCCTCCTTCACGCCAAGGTCTCTGGCAAGGCAGCAAGGTAACAACCATTCCTTATGAATCACCGTCTGTCACAGTCTGATAATCGGCTCACTAGGCGCCTTGATATTTTGATAAGTAACAATAGGTAGGTTGGTTACCTCGGTTAATTAGGATCTTAATTGCTCTCTAATTAAGCAATCCTTATTAGATCAAGTTTGAAGGGTTTCTCCAATAACAAAGAGGCTGGTAGTGAGATTTCACTGTTTAAATAGAATTTCAAACATACCCGCCTTGGGTTATTAAATCACTATTTCGATGAAAGGCAAGATCCGTGATTAAACGATTAGCACCCCTGTGCTAATTTGCATCGTATCAGCAAACAAGAAACTCTTACCTCCGATTTGATGATTCATTTCGACGGGATTTATCTGAACGCCGTCTCTACACCCTTACATGCCCTAACGCCTCCTCTCTCCGTACCGATTTTCCTTCGTTAAATCCATCCTGAACGTGCTCGTTCCACGCCTCGGCTCGGGAATAATTCAGCGCGTGGATGTTCGCGCGTCCAATTAGGTACGCCGGGCAGGAATTTCGCGAATCCATTTAACGAATCGTTCGTGACAGCAACTGCTAATGATCATCGTAGGCGATCACGATGATGATGAGGCACGCCACTCTGGCCACTCCTGTGCTCCCATTAACAAGTATTCCGTGATGCAGCGGCGGCCGGCGTGACGCGTTAATTAATTAGATATTCCGAGATCTGTCCTTATTCTTTTTTGCCTCGGCCCGTGATCAGACAGAAATCGTTCACTCCGCTCTAGAAATTCGACGATCGTGCCAAGCAACTTCCGGTATCTCCTGCTACATATCGCCCCGCTTATTATTAACTGGGGTCGCGTGTGTGCTCACTCAATTAGGCGAATCGATTCCGAGCGCGGCTCGATTATGCGAATCGAACCGGGCATTCGGACGATAAGTCAACGTGATCTATATAGTGTGTGTTCGTAAAAATTGTTTCGTAACAAAGGCACGATGCAATATTTAGTAACAACGTTCCAGCCCAATTATGGAGGCCTTCTTTAGGAGTAGAGAAGAGATGTGGCCGTGTGTCCTGTTCTGGATAACAGAAAATGTGGGATTCGAACTGACGATGTTCTGATCCCGGTCTGGTTTTGTAAAAGTGCGTATAAAATGGTGATACTTTTGGCAGATTAAGAATATGTTAATAAGGATAGAATAAAACGATAGTTGATATTGCGTGAAGAACTATGACAGTTACATAGCGAAGAAGTGCAATGGAACTGTAAAAAATTCTTCTGCTGGTGTAAGAGATGCGTTCATCTTCTATAACTGAAATTTTCAGGGCATTGGTAGACACGAATTATTTATTGTAAGGAAATTAGTAGGTACCCACCAACATATGATTTTAAAATAGAGGTTTGTGATATGTACTCGCGTTACGATAGCTACATTTGGAACGTTTGTACATTAGCAAATATAATGCATATGAAACGTAGGTAGTATGGTATGTTGTAAATTGAGGATCGCATATCGTTATAAAGGTTTGAATTATAAATTCTAATAATTCGATAATAGATAATGAAAAACCTCTCCTGATCGAAGAACTACCTGTACACGATACAAAAGAAATTTATGGGCACGACTTTAACAGACCTTTATTTATTTAAGGGGGGACCCCACCCTGTAGCCACTAACAAAAGACAAAGTTAGGGATTTTTTGTTCGTACAAATGAAATGTAGAGCTTGGATTTTTTATATAGTTTTAAAGCAATCTTTATTTTGCTAGGAATTTTTTTTTTAAATTGTTCAAAATCGCCGCGATCAAAATGGCTTCCCAGAGCACTGCAAAAAACTGGCCTACACTCCCGGGAATGACTGGATCATCTCAGAAGGAAATACAAAAGAAATATATAAACTGGAATTTCTTAAGTTTCGAATTATTTTGGTAATTATAGCAGCTTGAAGAATTGATTTTAATTTTTGACATACAAGTTTGCACTGAAATGTTTGTAAAAAATTGAATAATTAAAATATCAACAACATCCTACGCTACATGGAATATAATATATTCCAGTTTATATATCTTTTTGGTATTTTCTTTTCAGATGATCTAGTCATTCTCGGCAGTATGGGCCAGTTTTTTTGCAGTGCGGGAAGCCATTTTGTACAATTTTTTAAACAATAAAATTTGTTTAGGGTAGTAAAAATTGCTTTAAAACAATATGAAAAAATTCAAGCGCTATATTTTTATTTATTCGAACAAAAAATTCCTAACTTTATCTTTTGTTAGTGGCTTCAGGGTGGGGTCCCCACTTAAATTATTCTGTTGTTAGTGGACCGATTGAAATTCTTTTTGTGTCACATACTATGGTTCAAGGGGACAACCTTAAAATGATTGTAGTACCTAACTTTTTATCAGTTGTTTTTCTTTAATAAATTTTTACAGATCTAGATGGGTAGAATACCTGAAATCCACCGAGGAAAGTATATTTGAATTTAATAGCGATGTAGGCATGAAAAAGGTGGATCTGGTAACTGGAGCAAGTCATATCCTTTTCTTAGTTGGAAGCAGAAAAAAAGTGGTTGAGGTAAAAGTAAAATGGCTTAAAGAAATCTGTTTTTCTACGGCCAAGATATGCAGCCACACCTTTTTTAGAAATAGAAACATACATTCTTTTTACATAAATCTTCGTCGATGTTCTGCGAAAGTATTAGGATCAGGTGGCCGGAAAATTAGTAGCTGGTGAAAACGATGAAGACACAATGCACGAAGTGTTTAGAACGCAACAGTGGAGCGTTCGAAGATCTTCAATAAAGGCACACAATCGGAATAATTTGCAATATCTCGCATGCACCGTTTGCTCTTGCGAAAAAGGCTTGGCCATAGGAAAATGGATTTGTTTAAACCATCTTTGCCGCAATTGCGAGATCCATACTGTATCGTTAACCCTTCGTGGTCACACGTCTGTAAAGTTACGCGGTGGTCACACTTGGTCCAATGGACCCGCCCGATTTTTGAATAGTTACCGTACGATCAACTGTATCAGCCCAACCGAGTCCCAATAATTATAATACACACTTTGAACATTGTAGGATATGGAATAGTCACGTTTTAGTAAGCAATGGAATGAAAACATGTACCTATACAAAAATCGGCAAGGTGTAAAGGCCTGAAAAATATGTTTTTTTTAATAGCACAATCATAACTTTTTTATTTTGCAATTACTTTTCGTACAGATTGTGGCTGATACTAATAAGATATAGTCCTTTTAGAAAATATACAGTTTCATACTGTGCGTTTCAAAAAAGGTATTTATTTTGAGATCTGAAGATGGTGAATTGTCGAGTAAAAGACACGTTTAATTTAGAGAAATAACTATTTATTATTATTATAGTTACACCACCTTGGCGCTCGGAAAAATAGGTATAAAAATAAACTTTTTTTTGACGCTGCCATTAAGTATATAAAATGATCTTTATTTTACACATATATATAGTAGTTTTATGAACAATTTACAATATTAACGATTAAAAAAAAATAAAAAATGACGGAGATATAAGCCGATAAGTAGGACCCTCTTTTGAAAATCCTTCCTGATGGTGTACTTGATTTCTCTGTTAGGCATCGTCTAAAATATAAAAAATAAATTGTTTCTTATTTAAAAGGGTAATAGCTAAAATGTGACATAGGGTTTTTGTGATTGGGTGCCATGTTCGAAAGTTATAAATTTTTTAAACTTTTTAACATCGATGCAAACTTGAGTTTCTTTTTCAAACAGCTGTCGTTTCTACAAAAAAAATTTTAAAATTTTTCCCTCTGTCACATTTTAGCTATTACCCTTTTAAATAAGAAACAATTTATTTTTTATATTTTAGACGATGCCTAACAGAGAAATCAAGTACACCATCAGGAAGGATTTTCAAAAGAGGGTACTACTTATCGGATTATATCTCCGCCATTTTTATTTTTTTTAATCGTTAATATTGTAAATTGTTCATAAAACTACTATATATATGTGTAAAATAAAGATCATTTTATATACTTAATGGCAGCGTCAAAAAAAAGTTTATTTTTATACCTATTTTTCCGAGCGCCAAGGTGGTGTAACCCCTTAACCATTTACATTCTGTGTTCGTACACATTATACACGCATATAACTTGGGGGAAAAATATTGTCACAGCCATACACATTATATTTTATTGAAGTAAATTTTTCGAATTAGAGTAGAAAAAAAAATTAAGCGTTGGTCACACATGGGTCCGATAGACCCACGCTCAAAACCGATGTTTTTGTAACGCCTGCCACTCACCAACAAACTTTCTGATTCGAAAACTGACGGTCTCTACCGGAAGAGGAAACCTCAAATTTCCGTAAAATGTCAGGTCAACGTCAATGTCATTTCAAAGCCGGGAACTTACTGGTAGTACAAGCTCCAAAGTTAAAAAGCCGGTCCATTGGACCCAGGGTGGCCAGGAAGGGATTTGCAAATTTATGTACCTACATCGGTAGGGAATTTAAATACTTATTTTTCGGTCCTCTAAAACATATCCAAAATTCAAAGCAATCGGAGGCGGACACCTGGGAGACTCTCCTCAGCAGTGGAGTTTAAGCATTGTACCTTGTACCTAGATCGGTAGAAACTTTTCAAAAAATTCTGCTGCAGCATTTGTAGCAATTTTGAAATTTAAGGTATTGCTTTACTAGAGCTAGGGAAACGTATACCTATGTAGTACATATTCCATTACCGATTAACGTTTCCGATAAGAAACGAATTCCACGCGACAGTTGGACGGGGACAGAGTAATGACCGCAGGCGAATTTGTGGGATACCACGAAACAAGGAAAGCAACATTGACACCATTTGTGGTAAAGACTGCGGCTAACAACTCGTACGTCGAACAAATATAGCGCGGAACGTTCGCGGAAGAACGTTAATACGCCTAAAAAGTCCGTTGCTTTCTAACAACACGGGAAACAGTGAAATTGTTCGTAGCATTTGTTTAGAATAACTCGTGTGAACCGCCAGCGACACTCTACTTTTCGTGATCTCAGTTTTTAACCGGCTTCAAAAAGGTGGATCTTCTTTTTATTCGAAAGAGCATCAGTTCTGGTTAATAATAAAGACTATTGTCACCTAATTATTATTATTATTGTATGTACGTTCGTGCGTATCTCGTCGGCATACTGTGTCAATATATATGTATAAAACTAAAAAGTGAAAAATAAAAAATTAAAACTGACTCCAAAAAAACAAAAATGCACTAAAAAATAAAAAATAATTTGTTCTCTTATTCAATATATAACTCTCATATTTTTTAAGTCGGCGCCTCATCATTTGCACTGCGTAAATCTGGCACCGACTTAAAAAATATGAGAGTCATAGATTAAATAAGAGAAAAAATTATTTTAGGATTAAATTATTTTTTACTTTTTAGTGCATTTTTATTTTTTTGAAGTTGGTTTCAATTTCTCTTTAAATTTCTCTTAAATTATAGCCTCTTTGTCGCGTCAAGGGACGGGTCTATTAACTCTTTCTTAAATACGATAGCTCTCTTAAAATTTCAACGAAATAAGTATGTAGATACCAATTTTCAGAAGAGGCTAAAAAATGGTATCTATTAATCAATAACAGTAAGAGAATTGAGTAGGTAGGATAAACTGCACTAATGCTGGCACTCCACTAATCATTGGCACTCCTGAGTAAAAAGCCAAGTATTAAAAAATGCAAGCTTAGAAAGTACTTTTTCACAATTTCTTATTTTTCTTTTACTACAACTCTGCACTACCCAGTAGTTGGACTACACATTGTACATCTGACAACACCACAAAGTGGGACGAAGGGCTGAGTTTTAGGAGTTTTCTTAAAATTTTCATAAGGGGTAGGTAAGTATATTTTGTTGCTTTATAACTAAGTAATGGATTGAAATACAGATTTACTAAGTGTTGTAGGTATTTAATAGTGAACGGAATAGTCTGTTTAAACACTTTAAACTTCGTTTTTAACTACATATGTTTTTCTATATAACCTCAAATTTTATGGTGCCAATGATTGTACTTTTATACCTATTTTTGTTTTTCATTGAATATTTTTAAAATAAAAGCCTTAGGTAATAGGTACTCAAGAGGTTTTATTTTAATGAGAAATCCATAACCATTGATAATAACTGAAAATTAAGACCATATAAAGACTTCACACCAAAATATAGACACTCCACTTGGGATTTCCGCTTAGGGTGTCAATGATTGTACAGTTTACCCTTAATATACTTTAAGACAACACTACTTGAACATTCTAAATTACAGAAAGGAAATTATATAATTTTTTTGGTAGACTTGACATTCCAGTTTTTCTTTAACCCCTTAATGATCCCATTCATTGAAAGAAGACGGTTCCCAGAATATGGTACCATATAGTACAGTTAAAATCAGAAAATAAAAGCAATGAAAAGTATTCAATCTGTACCAGATATCACATTCTATGCAAATACAACAGGTGTCCTAACACTTATGTATGAACGGCAGTGTATGTATGTACGATCCCACACACTGATATCTCAATTTTCATAATTTCAGTACACACCCCCTTTTTAATTTACCACTATTGCCTCTACAATATGAGACTTCATTGTTACGAGCAATTTTGTGTTGCACAATTTTCTCTCGAGGATATCGAAAATTGGTTGCTTTTGGTGCTACAGTGTCGCCATATTATTGCGTTACAGCGTTCGCACTTGTTGAGAAACATAGCACGTATCCCGCGGTTGATTACTTGAATGATTGCTGGCCGGAGACAAGCGGAACCGATGGAGACACCGGTCAAAGGAATGGGGCATTGCATTATCAGCAATATCCTGTCCAACTGCATGCGCGTCCTCCTAGGAAATGCGTTTTCTTTTCTGCACGGTTTCAGCAAGAATAATTCCTACTTACGAAATGCTCCTGATACGCGTCGCGTGACTCTAATCGCACTTGCATGCTTTTTGCGAGGCCTACAGGGTCGAATGTCGAACGGGGGAAGGAGATTTAAATCGCTGGAACATTCGGGTGACTTAATAAGTATCGAACGATCGGACAAGGGATTAAATGAATTCCAAGGGGTGCAGAAAATCTCTGTATTTAAACGTTCAAACCGGCGTCAACGATCGTGTAAACTATGGCCAGGAGGAAGAGCATTTCAGAGTGGAAATTGCTGGGATTAGAGGAAAAATGGAATTAACGAACTGGCATTGATATTGAAAACAATGCGCGAGGATTTTCGCCGCACCCGAAGGAAACTGCTGGTTCGCGAGCGCGAGAGAGTTCGCCTTCTGCGAGATGGAGTAACAGTACTCGAGACGGGCGGTTTCACATACTGTTCCGACTGGTAGCGCGGACCGTTACAAAGAATATGGAAAGTCCGACGGATCGTGAAGACTGGAACATACAGACTGCGGAAGATGAAATCGGACAATAGAGATGTGTTTCTTGAAAGCCAAGATTACATTTTTCATTATTTACACGCATTCCATTTGAAAGAAGTGTGAAAAGTTCGAGAGGAATCATGTGGCGCAGACGTGCCGTTTCTTCGCAAAAGATTGCCAAACTGTTGACCAATTCCATGGTGTAACGTTGCTACTGTGGGCGGAGCGTTACCCCCACTTTGTGGACATGGCATAAAAGTGCTTAAAAAAGTGCATCAAGCTCAGGTCACTGATTTGTCTCAAATTTAGCGTATAGATAGACACTGTGTAATAATATGTTAAACGCGTAGAATCACTGTCCAAAGATGCTATTTTCCAACACCTCTACATATATGCGCCTGTACGTAAGAACGAAATTGTGATTAAGGTAGCTCAAAAATAATTCATGTAACAATTTTAGGAATGTAATATAGGGTGAAAGCACTAGTACTCGGCCACTCTTTAGTAGTCAACCACTTTTATTGTTTAGCTTAAAGAAATAAGTACTGAAATAAAACATTTATTAAATGACAATTTTATATTATATTTTGAATTTCTAACTTTAAAATACGACAAAAAGCGCTCTTCATAGGTAAACAAAAATAAGTGCTTTTAAAGTGATTTGTAAACTAGTTTTGATTATACATGTGCCATTGCTGTTCTCCAATACGAGAAGCATAAATGCGCTTTGAATAGAAACGACATATATATTTCAGTTGTATACATTTTTTACTGGAAAATGGTGCTATTTCGCTAAAAAAGCATCAACAATTTTATATGCGCTTAAAAAATTTAAATAAATGGGATAATTTATTTATTTATGGGAAGTCGGTAACTGAACAATCATTCCCTTTCAATTTTCAATAGTCGACCACAGCGTTCGACTTCTGAAGCTAACTGCTTCACAATGAACGCTAAAAGTCGACCACTAAAATTTTATATTCGTTTCTTATGGATTTATGTTCTACAAAGTTTATATAATTTATTTATAGAATACAAATACTTTAAAAACTTAAAATATGTTATTGCTTCCTATCGTAAAAACGAAAAATTTAATTAACATTTGAAAAAAATATTTCTATTTCTTATTAAAATTTTGATACAGTTTTTAAAAGAACTTATTTTAATTACACATTATTCCAGTCATTATTAATTATTTACCGTTGTTGCACATTATATTTAAGAATAAATTTTAGTTTCTAATGCGCACATAACCTATTTTGAATTTCATATTAAAAAAAGGTGGTCGACTAGCAGCTATAGGACCGGTCGACTTTTAGCATCGATTTATGCATATATACCACTAAAATGGCCGGCAAAGTATCCAAATTCTTATGTGGCCACTAGTGGCCAGCCCGGCCACGAACGGTATGGCATATACTAGAATTTTTAAAATTTGAACTTTAATGTTTCTAAGGATTTTTGATATCGCTAATCACGATTCTAAGGTCAGAGTATCGAAATTTGACACAGAAACAGTGTTGTCAACCTAAACAAGCCTAAATGAATAACAGCAGTTAAATTCATATATTATTATTTTCCTTTGGCGTTACCCAGAGCTAACGACGTGGACGTAGAAAGTTTTGTAGCTCTTTTTTTGTCTTGGGTTTTTTTTGTGTTATTTTTGGATTTGTTTTTTTAGTTTTCTGATTTTACTATTTATTATGCGAGCTGCAGGTGTGCAACTCACTAATGCCCATGCATTATACAAAATGAATAATGAATGTGTATCTCTTTGTTGCGTTTTTGTATCTGTTTGTTCATACTTCTTGTCCTTCCAAATGAAAAAAAAAATGAATTTATACGTCGGGAATTCAAATTTACGGTATTGATTGCTTCGTACGGAAATCCTCAAAACAGGGTGTTATGCACAATGCAGTGTCACATATAGAGCATATATAAAGAGTTAATTTATTAATTTTATTGTTCATTTCGTATAATGCATGGGCATTAGTGAGTTGCATGCAGCTCGCTTAATAAATAGTAAAATCAGAAAACTGAAAAAACAAATCCAAAAATAACACAAAAAACCCCAAAACAAAAAAGAGGTACAAAACTTTATACGTCCACGTCGTTAGCTCTGGGTAACGCCAAAGGAAAGAATAATATATGAATGTAATTGCTGTTATTCATTTAGGCTTGTTTAGGTTGGCAACACTGTTTCTGCGTAAAATTTCGATACTCTAACCTTAGAATTGTGATTAGCGATATCAAAAACCTTTAGAAACATCAGTCCATATTTTCAAATTTTCAATGGCCACTATAGTAGTGGCCGGCCCGGCCCTCTAAAGGTTAAGTAGTCGACTACTAGTGCTTTCACCCTACCCAGGATATTCTTAATTTTTCATTATTCTTATAATGCATTCCATTAATTATTCACTCCCCTGTCCGTTTGCATGTTTCGTTCAAATCTTGAAACTTAATTTTAACCCACTCCCACAAATCCCATAGACTTTGAGCTTTTAAATTTAAAAAAAACCTACATAAAACACGCATAACCACAAATTCAAACGACTTGAAATCAGCCTTTAACCACCAATCCAATCAATTCAATCGATATGACAGCCTATAACCACAAATCAAAACAACTTGAAATCAGCCTGGCTGCGTCGCCTAACGCCAGGTCCTAATTAGATGTCGCACGGCGACAAAATCGTTGTCGTCCGACCGACCGACAAATACTGACCAATACGACGAGAAAGTCCTTTGGCTATTTATCGTGACAAACTGTGTGTCAGGTGTTAGGTGTTATGGAATCAATAAGCTGTGAAACGTATACCCACAAACACTAAAACCCATACAGCACACTCCTTTGCATGCACGTTGCAGGAAGGTTCCATGTGCGTTGGCGTGCAATATTCCACAGGGGCGGTCATAGGAGGATTTCTGCAATATTGCACAGCAAAGTCCCAGCAACATTTCTGCAACGTTCAGGAAATATTCTAGCAATGGTCTTGCAACGTTCCGGAGATTTGCTAGCAATGGTCACGCAACTTTTCGGAGATTTTACAATAAAGGTCCCGCAGTAAGCAGGGCTCGAAAACTGTTATAATATCGATTTCGGTTCTCCAAACGGTTATAAAGAACCTTTCTTCTGAATAACTGTTATGAAGAACCGAAATTTCTAACTATTATCTGTTTCGGTTACGGTTCCTATTTCCCTCCTCGTATCGTATCCATAACCGTTATTTTTTCGGTACTATGTCGGTTCCGAAACGGTTTCCGAATCGATTCTTGTATCGACTTTTCCCTAATTGACATCAATAATAATTATTGTAGGTGCAGATTACTGTATATATGCATATTTTTACGTTGCCTGATCATTGCTGGAAAATTTCCGGAATGTTGCGTGACTATTGCTAGAAAATCTCCGGAACGTTGCGTGACTATTGCTAGAAAATTTCAGACACAGAAAGGAAGGCGGACATAGGAAGATTCCTGCAACCTTCCAGCAATGTTGCTGGAACGTTGTGATGTTAGACCGCAACCTTCCAGCAATGTTGCTGGAACGTTCTGATGTTACACCGCAACCTTCCAGCAATGTTGCTGGAACGTTCTGATGTTACACCGCAACCTTCCAGCAATGTTGCTGGAACGTTCTGATGTTACACCGCAACCTTCCAGCAATGTTGCTGGAACGTTCTGATGTTACACCGCAACCTTCCAGCAATGTTGCTGGAACGTTCTGATGTTACACCGCAACCTTCCAGCAATGTTGCTGGAACGTTCTGATGTTACACCGCAACCTTCCTGCAACTTTCCTGAAACCTTCCTGCAACGGAGTGTATGGTATGGGAAAGTGAAAAATAAAAAAAATTTAAGTAAAACGATTTTATTTAAATGCACTAAAAACTAAAAAATAATTATTTTCTTGCACTACAATTTCGATGGTGATGTGTCACGTCACTTTAAATCAAATCGTAGGACAGGAAAAGCGATGAAAGAAGTAGAGGGGCGTAGAGGATCTCTTCTTCTTACTTCTGGCACATCGGGACTGATCTGTTACGGAACTGATAAGTGTGTTTAGACCTTTAGCAGAATCAATTATATCCGTGACGGCACAGTCTGGCATGCCAGAGGTCAGAAGAAGAGACCCTCTAAGTCCCTCTTCTTCTTACCACTGGGCGGAGAGGATCTCTTCTTCTCACCTGTGGCACGCCGGCATTGTGTCGTCACGGAACTGATGAGTTTAGACTTTTAGTCGTTCGCCCAGGTCCAGTGAAAGCAAAAAAGAAATGGTGGAGGTGATCTCCGGCTGTATATATATATGTATATGTAGCGAGGACAGTGGCGGATTTAACAGGGCGGCCGATGAGCAGTTGTCACCTGGGCCCCAACCAGAGGCCCCTTCAGGCCCCATTTTCAAAAGAAAAATTTTATCCCAAGTATATTTTTTTCTCTGTACTACTACACTGATTAGAAGAGGTAGTTTACGAAAAACTAACTCTTCCATTTCCCGAAAAATGGGCCCCTGCCCGGAAAGCCCCCCACCCAGGGCCCTATCTTCAAATAAAACTTATGATTTTATTTAAACGCTATATTTTTTTCTGTACTATTACACAAACCCGGTTTTAGTAAACTACCTCTTCATTTTTCCAAAAAATGGGCCCCTGCTCAGAAAGCCCCCCACCCAGGGCCCTATCTTCAAATAAAACTTATGATTTTATTTAAACGCTATATTTTTTTCTGTACTATTACACTAGCCCAGTTTTAGTAAACTACTTCTTTATTTTTCCAAAAAATGGGCCCCTGCTCAGAAAGCCCCCGACGAAGGCCCCATCTTAAAAACAAATTTATGATTTTATACTAACGCTATATTTTTTTTCTGTACTATTACACAGGCCGATTTTAGTAAACTACCTCTTCATTTTCCCAAGAAATGGGCCCCTCAGAACTTTTGCCACCGGGGCCTTTTTTCTTAAATCCGCTACTAAGCGAGGATACATATACATCGGATCCTATATTGTAGAAGGAATATCGCACAGTACTACATTTGGTTACAGTAATTGAATTAGTAGAATTTTTAATATGATAAATATCCTAATAAGTCCAGGCCTTGACTTTTCCCCAAAGTTAGGTACTGGATTCGCTCAAACAGCCAATGTGAACAGCTGATTTAGGTATCTCTTGTACAGCGAATGACGTGGCGGTAGCTTGCACGGTGGACGGGTGAAACATGGCATAAAGCATAGTTACCTTATTAAACTATGGGTCAAACATGACCCATACCTATAATTACTTTATTAGACATTTCGGGAATAATTTTCTTATCAGATTTTTACACTGTATAAGTAATAAGAGGAGGAGAGACTCTGTAACTCAAGTTGTCAATCTCAACTTCAACATAAGACAAATCTAAGGCCGGGTCGGAAATGCGCCGAGGGTTAAAAGTTAAAAGACACTGGTTCACTTGTGTTGTAAGACAACTGATTACATATTTTCTGAGAAGAATGCAAAAAATGACTAGGTATGTTCTAAAGCGGAATGTACTTAAATCGGTTCCTAGATAAATTACAAAATTCCCTTGCTGTGGAAGAGAGAATCGACCGAGTTACGTCGCAGGAACGTAACGGCGCGGGGCGCCGGTTTGTTTCATTGCGCGTTGTGGGAATCCCGGAACAATGGAGAAGCGAGCGACGCGACGACGGAGCGTGCATGCGCACAAAGGAGAAACGGAGGCACAATAACGAGGAAACACAGGACCATCGTTGTGCTAATTAACGGGTTTCGACAAACCACAGTGGCACAGAGCCGTCGCTGCTGCGACTGCGAATCAGAACATCTTCTCTTGCGCGGCAACTCTCATTCGAGTCGTTAACCCTCGTCATCGTCGCATCTTTAGTTTCCCTGCCATAAGCGCGACACATACCACCATGTTGACATTACGTAAACCTATTCTAACGTCTGGAAGTAAGATAATTCTATTTGCTCACTAACTTCCGTTTCACTTTGACACGAACATAATTAGCAGCGAAGATCTCGAGGATCGTTACGATCGGAGTAATCATTGAGATTCTCTCCAGTCATCTGGAGTTGAACGTATCGGTGAAAGTTATTTCTAATAGATTATGCTTTTATACAGGGTGTATCGGGAATCGTTCCACAACCAGAGCAAAGGAGAATGAAATTCTATTATACCAGTTTGTTTTGGAAATGATCCATTTTGCGAACTTGTTCGGTAAGTACCTACCTATTAGGGCGGAGCGAAAAATTTAAATTTGAATTTTCAGTTGGCCTGGCTGCGAGATAGTTGTCTTTTGATTAACCAAACACAACTGTAAACAAATTTTGGAAAAATACTCATGTCTTCAGGTTCCTTTTTCTCCTAAAAATGATTATATGATTATATATGAATAAAAGGAACCTGTATTTTTCCAAAATTTTTTACAGTTGTGTTTGGTTAATTAAAAGACAACTATCCCGCATCCAGGCCAACTGAAAATTTAAATTTAAATTTTCGTCTCTATAGTATGATTATATAATCATTTTTAGGAGCAAAAGGAACCTGCAGACATGAATATTTTTCCAAAAATTTTTTTACAGTTGTGTTTGATTAATCAAAACACATCTTTCCCGCACCCAGGCCAACTGAAAATTCAAATTTAAATTTTCGCCTATATAGTTTCGCTCCGCCCTACTACCTATCTGTACGCGTACAATTATTATTGTAGATGAAACGGTTCGTTTTCCAAAAATGTGTCTACATAGGTAGATTGCAGAATCACATTTCTCGAACGTGGCTTTGATATCGAGAACATCGATTTGATGATGGAACCCATTCTCACAATCAGATCAGTTTATTTTCGAAATACATTTTTTCAAAATTGAAGCCCTGTTGGAAGAAAAGTTATTCCACATTTTGGAAATATTTTTAGACGGATATTTTATTTTGGATTTTTAATCAGGCGTGCGTGTAATAAACGAGTTTTCGAAGTTGTTTTTCTCTAAAACAATGCCCCGCATGATAAAATTTCATCAGCCCCTTTTCAGTTGTACTACGATTTCAGATACTTGTGTACCCTCTATGAATCATAAATCCTCCTTCTGCATTAGTGATTTATTAGAATATACATATAGCGTGATATGTATATATTAAGTTAAGTACTCTTAAATACTTACCAATTACCTAGCACAAGAAAGATGCTGAGACTTTATTATTTACAAAAATTTAAGTCCACGAATAAAGCATCAAATATCCAATAGATGGCCGGGATAAAAATTGTATATGTATAAACAAGCTTTAAGAACGGATTATTCATTTCCGTGATCGCGAATGGTCACAGGAGAGAAGATAAAAGAGCGGAGGGTGGCTTTTTGCTAAAAACGTTTAAACGAAACTGTCGTGGAAGAGGTCTACGAGACAAGCCCCGGTACATGCTAACCCACATCCCAGAAAGGTCGAAGGAAACTGAGTTTAGTGGGAACGTCGGGGCTCTCATTTCCGGTACCGCTTCTGAACTTCCGTCGCGGGGCCGATGGCGTAATTGCGGGCGTATTTCGACTTCAGCAATTATCACCGGCCAACGGATCGATAAAATATTCGTCGACATAGGTTTCACCGTTTAACGGGCGATGGCCTGAAGTAAAAAGGGAAACTAATTTGTAAGTAGCTGAATGAAAATTGAGATCTAACATGCCCCTATTGCTAAACTAAATATGTATGCTCTTCCATTCCCCACTTCTGAGAAAAAGCAAACTTACTGTATTTAATTGACACAGCTTCACTATACGTGTATGGCGTAACTGAAAAAAATGTCAATCATGAGTTTTTTCCACAAATAGGCACCATTGTGTATGTACATACATATAGTATTCTTAACACGTCGAGCAGCATTTCTAGTTTCATTGGTTTCACCAGGGAGCAGAAGTATCGTTATCAAGTTGGCCATGTTTTTTACAACAACACCGACTGTTTTTTTAGTTTAGGTATTGCAGCTGTAAGTGGAAAGTTACGCTGCTTTGTCTAATATAGTTGCATATTTTGTGTTGCGTGGCAATGTTTTCGATCAAGTTATTTCAGTGATAACGTTTCATTTTCTTATGAATGCCAGATGGATCCAGTCCGTACTCGCTTAATATTGAAACTATGTAGGGGGAAAGCAGTAGTAGCCGACCACTTAAAGCTAAACTCGAATGAACAGTTCTAAAAAAAAAAAATAAACAATCAGTGTGATAAAATATATAAAATGTATTGAAGTAATTCAAATGTATTTAATGTATCGCTAAAAATTTTGTCTTAGTTTAAATGTTCGGGAAAAATAAATAATAAGCATTAAAAATAAAGTGTCCGAATGCTTTAATAATCCATCGCTTAACTCTAAAAGTCGACCGGTCCGATAGCTAGTATATAGTCGACCACCTTTTTTTAATATGAAATTCAAAATAGGTTATGTGCGCATTAGAAACTAAAATTAATTTTTAAATATAATGTGCAACAAGGTAAATAATTAATAATGACCGGAATAATGCGCAATTAAAATAAGTTGTTTTAAAAACTTTATCAAAATTTTAATAAGAAATAGAAATTTTTTTTTCTCACATGTAAATTATAAGTTTTTAAAGTATTTGTATTCTATAAATAAATTATATAAACTTTGTAGAACATAAATCCATAAGAAACGAATATAAAATTTTAGTGGTCGACTTTTAGCGACAGTTACTGACCTCCCATAAATAATCAAATTGTCCCATTTTTTTTTAAATTTTTTAAGCGCATATAAATTATTGATGCTTTTTTAGTGAAATAGCATCATTTTCCAGTAAAAAATGTATAGAACTGAATTACATTTGTCGTTTCTATTCAAAGCGCATTTATGCTTCTCATGTTGAAAAACAGCAATGGCACATGTAGAATCAAAACTAGTTTACAAATCACTTTAAAAGCATTTATTTTTGCTTACCTATGAAAAGTGCTTTTTGTCGTATTTTAAAGTTAGAAATTCAAAATATAATATAAAATTGTCATTTAATAAATGCTTTATTTAACTACTTACACTAACGGACAAAAAAGTTACCACTTTTTCGATTTGTTCTGTTTTTGTTATTTTTCAGCATACATTTGAGATTGTGGTATGTTTAATATGCATATTCTGGTGGAGAATTTAAAGCTCTATAAAACTCAGTTAAAGTTTAATTTATTTAACTGACAAAGAAAAGTGTTACATGACATTGAATGGGGTAACACATTTTTGTGGCCGACAAAGGAGTTACCACGTTTAGTCACTTTTTAGGTTGTCCTAAAAGCAAAAGGTGCCCCCACATTAGATTTTTTTTTATTAATGTTCAAAAGTGTAATTTTTTGTTGGCTTCAAAAGTGTGTTGCCTTGTTTATTGTTGTGTAGGGTTTTTGTTTGTTAGTTAAATAAATTCAACTGTAACTGGGTTTTATACAGCTTTTAATTCTCTTTCAGGATATGTATATTAGGCACATACTGCAGTTTTGAGTTGATATTGAAGAGTAATAGAAGTAGGGTGGTTCGAAAAAGTGGTAACTTTTTTGTCCGCTACTGTATTTCTTAAAGCTAAACAATAAAAGTGGTCGACTACTAGAGGGTGGCTGACTACTAGTGCTTTCACCCTAGTTAAAACAAGAGCAACAGGAAATACAGATAATGTACGGAAAGTACATATTTAATTATAACTTGCGAAGTTAGAGTTATCATTTTCTCGAGTAACAGAACCGCTCAAAAGAGGTCTGCAAAATATAGGGTTGATTTGATAGGTATTCTGTTAAATCCCTCGGCGAATGTGCAATCTGTGACTTTTAATCTGAATAGATGGAAAAGTAGAGTCAGTTATTAGTTAACTGCATATTTTATACTGCCTTTCCTGTAAAATTTGCATTTCTTCAGTTATGTCACTACCAATGCCAACCAGCGATACATATATATTAACCTTTAAAAGTTCAAACAGCGGATGCAGGGTCCATTCTGACCCGTTCGAAATTACTTATATTACTACTTAATTACTACTTTAAGAAAATAAGAATTTTAGATTATAGTGACAGCAGAATTTAATATAGGCAAACGCTCACTCTAAATACTGCACGTACGAAATTATATTGTGGATCAAAATTGATCCTGTGTCCTCCACCCACTGCCAAGCTATCCACTGTTCACGAGTGTTCGGAAATATAAAGAGGTCGTGTAAGCGAAGAAACTTTAATAGCTCGAATAATAGAAAGAACAATCTATGTCTATTTCGACCTATGCAGAGCGCAATAATTAAGCGTGCTTCCATCGATCACCGTGACGTCCGTGGATTCGCTATCTCCGGCTTATTCACCCGTTTCAGGGTTTCCACGGCGTAAAAGAGAAATCCCTCGTTTCATTAACATTCACTTCTGCGGTTTATTTTCCCGGGCATGCGAAAAACTCGACCACGGAACGATCCAGCCCGGCGCGGCGCAGCGCGGCGCGGCGTTACCTTTCTCTAAAACACAACGCGATGCAATTGCAACGCCTGGGATTGCCGGCTGCGAACGGGCAAAATCCGCCTGTAGCATTGGCCACGATGATTTTCTCTGAACTGTTAGGGGAGAAAGGGAAAGAAACGAAACTCGTGCTAAACGGGTATTTTATATTCTAAACCGCAATGGAACTCGATCTGCTTGAAAGGAACGATCCGTGAAAACCTTACTATCTCGTTTACCTTCCAGCCTCTACTTTACAATTTGCTGTCTCTCGCGAGTTTCGCACTTGTATTCGTAAAAACGGACATTATTGACTTCGATATCGAAATTCATTTCGCATTATCGAGGAATATTAATTTTTTCGAAATTATTTTCTTATAAAAATTTATAAAACCTTGTACCTATTCAACCATTTTTTAGACACCGATTTCGCAGTATGCATGATGATGTGAAAATTCATTTGATCTCCGTTTCTGTTCTGTTGGGCCGGGGAGTCCAACAACAGACACGGTTCAAACTAACAAGGGGAGGACATCATGTGGTAGACACTGTTTTTTATGAGCGTTTCAGCCAATGGGCCTTAATAATAGATATATTTACATGGAAATTATTAAAAATTTCATAGTGGCCGTTGGGTTTTAGTGGGTAAAAATCCCCCATTACTCTGGCGCCCGCGGGGTTTCCCTTTTGGAGGGGTCGGGGTGCCTTTTGAAGATGTCTCCACGTTAAAAAAAGTTTTTATAAATTTTGTTTATAAATTATTTTTTTTATCATTTTTGTTTATAAATTATTTTTTTTATCATTTTTTTTAACTTGGGTAAATCTTCAAAAGGCACCCCGACTCCTTCAGAGGGGAATCCCCCGCGGGCGCCGGGTTAGTGTGGGATTTTTACCCATTAAAACCCCGCGGCCACTTTGAAATTTTTAATATTTTCCATGTAAATATCTCTATTATTAAGGCCCATAGGCAGAAACGCTCGAGCACCTATTTACTTATTTTCGACATAGATCCATCGTGCCAAGGCCAAAATAGGGTATCTACCACATGGTGTCCTCCCCTTGTAAATTTCTTTCACGTTTCTCTCCTTCTACTCGAACTACATTTCTTCAATACGTCAGATATATTCTCTCAATCTTCGTATTACAGAAGCTCCCATGTCGGTTTAACGAATACTGAAGCATTTTGCTCATCAACAGCTTGTGTGTGAATGGATTAGGAGAATCGAGGCAAGAGAACACCATGGTTCGATGGTCATGGCGAGCAGGCAACTGGGCAAGCGAGCCCGTACCTACTGCCGCCACGCTTGTTGGACTTTGCACAAGGAAATCGTAGAGATTTCTTCGTAATAGCTGCCAGGTAGGACAGAATCATCGTGGCCCCTCGACTTTTGGCGTAAAACTATGCGGAACAATGGGATGCGACCTTTTCCTCCAGGCTGCCATCATTGTGAGCGTCCTATCGACAACTCTAGGACAATGCTACCTGTACGTTATAACAAAACAAGGGGGCACGGTATGGAAACTTGGGTAGATTTAGACCTACAGTAGTGGTCAAGCGAAAGTTGCAACTGCGAACGGTGAGAAAGACAAGATAGTTCCATTAGAAAGAATTACCTGTATCTTAAAATTAATATCCCATAAATTGGGGGGTTTGCCAGGATAGGCCAGTGGTGCCAACTTTAAGCCTAGTATTGATATTAAATTAGTTATACAGACGTAAATATATGAGTTTCCAACTTGTTAGATTCTCACCAGGCCTGCCACAACGAATCGAACCCAAGTGTTGTTTTAAACAAACTTTATTCGTACCTAGAGCACACCTCTGATAATAATTGCACTCCGCGACCGTGGCAACGGCGCTAATTGAATAACGCGAAAATATAATTTACTGTTCTCAGCACGTGATCTTGCAACACACCTTTTCATCATGCGAGTATGTCAGTCAGCGATATCTAAGATCTGAAAAAGCTGATCTCTTTTTAACGAAACTTTCTTCTCGCCACTACTGTGGCTTAGCGTTTGCGAGACGAAATGTTTGCGAATCCGCGTTTCTTAATATTTTTCCACTTTCCTTTACATCCCCGATCATCTCCCTTAAGAAGATCATCTTTTTCAAGGATACCCAGTATATAAACAGCGCCACACTCGGTCGATCAGCGGAGAAATTGGGATGCGAATCGTCTTTCGATCTCCCATCGACAGAGACAATTTTTTAGCCGTGTTTACACCTGGCCAGTCACCACCGTTTCCATTGTGATTGATAGATCGTCAAAGGATTCTCAAGGGAACAAGCTAATGCATGAAAGGCTCGTTCGCAGTGACTTTTTGGTCACCCTGTAGCCCTTTAATCTATCTCGGCTACATTGGTACGCGTATTGTCCGTGTACGATGAGCACACCGCGTACACTCGCGTGGTACATGGTTCAAGGTCGGCCAGTACACGTTGAAGATGTCCATGAGGTGCTTGCGTAGGAGCACTCACCCTTTGGAATTCGGTGCCGTAATAACTATAGTGGCTCCGAGATTGCATTGGATGCCAAAAGGATAGGAGATACTGCGTATCTAGAATGATTTATTTAGCATGGCATCCTGAACTGAGGATGGAAGCACACCAGATTCAGATTTGGCGCAAATTTTGCATACCTGTCAGACCAACTCTCAAAAGTATTTAACCGCTTGTTACATACCCACATGCAGGGCCGGATTTGGAGATTCGGAGCCCCCCAGGCTAACAAGCGTCTGCCGCCATTTTCGTGAAATATCATCAAATTTTTTCATTCAAAAGAGTTGAGACAATTTTAACAGAATTATTTTAATTTGACTAAAATTATTTTAATATGATAACACACATATGAGTTATTTTTATTCCTAATTTGCTACATGAAAGGGGAGCGAATTGTTTTTGAAGCTGTCACAGGCCTCTGTGTTTAAACCTTTTCCAATTTCTTTCGCCCAAAATTTGCCGCCCTAAGTAGGTTGTAACCTATTGTTAACCTATAGGTACATATGTAGGTGTACCTGCAAATCCGACCATGGTTACAAGTACCTACAGCTGACGACAGAGAAAATGGCATAAATGGGAACATAGTGGATTATTGCTTGTCTTTATCAAATTGCTACTTAGTGTCTATTATGTTAGTATCTATATATGCAACCTTGTCACTTTGATCCACAGATGAGGCTATTCTTGTTGCATTTTATCTGATTGAACTGTCCAAATTGTAATGACTTGTATTCAATTTGTCGTCTCAAAATTGTTTAATGGCGTTTGGAATGTTGGTACTGTTGCAGTTTATGATTGGCTATATTGCTGGCAATCGTTTTGATGCCAAGAAAACGTTTCGACCGTCAAAATACACAGTTACATCTCAGAAAGAGGATAAGCAGGTAGTAAGGCGGAGCGAAACTATATAGGCGAAAATTTAAATTTGAATTTTCAGTTGGCCTAGGTGCGGAATAGTTGTCTTTTGATTAACCAAACACAACTGTAAAAAAATTTGGGGAAAATATTCATGTCTGCAGGTTCCTTTTTCTCCTAAAAATGATCATATAATCATATAATCATTTTTAGGAGAAAAGGGAACCTGTATTTTTACCCCAAATTTTTTACAGTTGTGTTTGGTTAATCAAAAGACAACTATCCCGCACCCAGGCCAACTGAAAATTCAAATTTGAATTTTCCGCTCCGGTACCCTACAGCTAAGAATAATAATCGAATTGTAGTTTAAAATCTGTTTTTAAGATGAGAAAATAAAATAAAACAGTTGCTATGAGCTAAGGAGAATCCAAGTTGGACCGCAGACATGTGGGAAAATGTTTTACAATATTTTCTTTTTTATCAAATGTACTTATAACAACTGATCAAATACTTTTAAGGGCTAGTGTGTATGTGGGTACGTTTGATAATAGAGAAACCACAGCAATTTCCAATTTTTTGTGATCTAATTGTGACGTTCATTAGCCCATTGGAATAATTTTTTTGGTGCTATGGACACGTGTTGCGTACGTGCAGCGCCCGTAGGCGTTCAGCGACTGTGGTTAAGAGACCTGACTAAAACAGTCCCGTATGCGATATACGCTACAAATTATCTTATTATATCTCAAGGGTTAAAAGTGGTTTTCGAACTGCAATTCCAGCATTTAATCTCGCTGCTGGCAACCTCTGTTTCGTTGTATCCAGTGGCGGATTTAACAGGGCGGCTGATGAGCAGTTGCCGCCTGGGCCCCTGCCCAGAAGGCCCCCTAAGGCCCCATCTCCCAAAAAATTATGATTAGGAATGGGTATCCAAACACTATATTTCTTTTCGTACTACTACACTTGACCCGTTTTTAGTAAACTACCTCTTCATTTTCCAGATAAAATGGGTCCCTGCCCAAAAGGCCCCCTAGGGCCCTATCTTCAAAACAAATTATGATTTTAACCAAACACTAGATTTTTTCTGTACTACTACGCTTGCCCCGTTTCTAGTAAACTACCTCTTCATTTTCCAGATAAAATGGGCCCCTGTCCAAAAGGCCCCCTAGGGCCCTATCTTCAAAACAAATTATGATTTTAACCAAACACTAGATTTTTTCTGTACTACTACGCTTGACCTGTTTCTAGTAAACTACCTCTTCATTCTCCCGAAGAAATGGGCCCCTCAGAACGTTTGCCACCTGGGCCTTTTTTCTTAAATCCGCCACTGGTTGTACTTACTTGTGGATACAGAAATTTCTCTTGTGCATTCATATTTTCCAAAATTTCTGGGGCTGGGAGGGGTTTACCCCTCGTAGATATTACATTGATCCTTAACTTCTGATCCTTTTGCAGCGTTTGAGCGATTCCTTATATTCTATTGTTGCTCATCGTTTGGCTTTTAAAAACCGGGTTTAAAACCGTTTTTTTTTTTATAAATTTGTAAAATTCGAAAACCGGTTTTTAAGTTTAAAAAGCCGGATTTATATACTAAAATTAATAAGCAGAAATGATTGAATTATTTAATTAAAAACGTTAACATTTTTACTTGAAATCGCCTTGGACACAAGCATATTGTAGTAGGTAACAGTTTACTGTAAAACTAATCTTCATGTGTTCATATTTTCAGAAAAAAATACTAAATGGAAAAAAGACTTATAATTTGGTACCACCTTTCAAAAGATTTATATTTTGTACGGATTTTAATTATTTTAGATTTTTTTATTTTGTTTCGTATGCAGTCTACTTTGTTATATTTTTGTAGATCCATAAGTATTAAATGAACTCAAAAATTGTATGTATTGTTACCGCTTCTGGTAACTTTAATTTATTTTTTCTATTTGGTTTTGTATAGATAGAGTATATTTTATTTTGTTATATTTTGTAATTCCATAATATTAAGGAAACTAAACATTTTTAAAATAAGTACAAATATTTATTTACTATTTTAATTATATTTTTTTTGTGAAAAATCGAAAACCGGTTTTTTCAAAAGTCGGTTTTTGTATATTTACTATTTTAATTATATTTTTTTGTGAAAAATGGAAAACCGGTTTTCGGAAATAATGGCATTCGAAAACCGGTTTTTTCAAAAGTCGGTTTTTGTATAAACCATGTTTGCAATAGTTCTGGATGATAGGTATATTCAATACACTTTTCGATATAGTCGTACATGTATGTAAGTAGCCTTTTTCTAATTCTTCATTATTTCTACAATTAGCTACTTAAATCGACTCATTCTGACATTTAAGTAACCATATAGAGAATCTGGAAGAGGTAGTCTTTTCAGCACGATTCCCTCGCGGAATTGTTGTGTATGCAGCTCACACGTTTAACATATTATTATATATGGTATGCACCAGCTGCATGCAAAATTCGAGCCAAATCGCAGATCCAACTTCGTACACTTCCCTTTGCGAAGATAACACATTTCCGTTTTGTTCGTTGAATTAGATTACTCTGCGTCCACGCTGACGCGAGCAAACGTTAGCTTTCACAGTGTGCAAAGAATGGTTCGGGATAAATATTAGTTGACATTTCATGTCCAAACCAAATTAATGCCCATTAACACTTTTGGAGGCAATTACTTAACAATTATAAACAAGCAGTAACGATGATGAAATTTTGTGTAATGCCGTAACCGTTATTTTAAACAGTGAAGCAAAAAAAAGGTGGGAATGTTGGGTTCAACTGTATTAAATGAAACGCCGAAACAGGACTTCTTTATCGTCTCAGTTTAAGAATGAAAGACCAAAGTGCTTTCAGGAAATTCAAACGAATGCCACCATCAGATTTTTGGTACTGGACTAACGTACAGTGACTCATAAATTTGTTTAAGAACAATTGCTACATTCACGTATCCAGATTATTTCGATAGTTTGGGTTTTTGTATAGGAATTTGAGAGAATAGATTACAGCTGTGTACTAATTGCTCCTATTTGTTTCCTATTGCGTTCCCCATAAGTATGTGCACAAATTTGTGAGTGACTGTAATTTGTCTAAAAGTTACTTGCCAAGATACTAATTATAGGACGAGTATTGTCTCCTGTTGAGGCCATTACACAGGAAGGAATAAACGAAGTTTATTTACCATTGGCTTGGTAACATGCATCTTCTTTCCACGTTCACCGTTTGTTCGGTGGATGACCAAGCATTGTTCTAGTAATTTACATACATACCTATATCTTATCTTTCGCGCCCATGGATTTGAATTTTTTGCACGCTTTTGGCGTATCTTCACGTCGATATTTTATTGAAAGCATGAGGAAGATTGTTCGAAGGTCCCCGAATGTTTACTTTGAAAACAAGCCAATCAACGATGACTCGTCATCTAGTACTGAAAATGTTAATTTCTGTATGATAAATTAGATTTTCGTTTTTAATTGAGATGCAATTCGAATGATGTAGGTATAACTAAAAGTAACTCGAATATAGTCGTATTTGGAGTCATTTTCACTGGAAAGACCTCACCTATCCATTGGTAATACTCCCATGCAGGGATCGAAAGAGTTCTGGAACTTTTCAATAAGTTCTATTGAAAACATGCACTGTGGAACTTTTATGAAATTTTCTCACGTTATAAGTTCCCATGAGAACCTATAAAGAAAAGTTCTTGAGAATAAAAGTTTTAGTTGGAATAGAACTTATGAAATATAAAAATAAAAAATTTTCTATAGAAGAACAGATATGTTGTTCATCAATATTAAAAAACAACAATATTAAATAATTATTACACTTAAATTGATATTCTGAATGTGTTATTTATTTGTAATGTTTACCTACATAGATAATTTCTACGTGGATACTATAGAATTTTTATGTATTTCGGTTCTTATCAGACTATTAATTATGATTTTCATACCTTTTATTAAATAAACGTATGCAGAATATGATATTATATTGTGAAATAAAACCAGTACCTAATAGTTTAGTACTTTTCATTATCTTAGGGAACCTTTTTTAATAAACGTTCTAATACAACTTGTTTCCATGGAACTTTTATTATACAGATTCTAAAATATCTGCTCCATGAGAACATATTTTAAAGAAGTTCCTGAGCGTAACGTTTCTTTCAATAAAAATTCCACAGAAGCAGATATTTTCTTAAACAAAACATATAAGTTCAGAATTTTTTTAAAAACGAGAATTCCAGAATTTTTTGAGCTCTGCTCCCATGAGGATTTAATAGGCGATACAAAAGTTTATATTTTCATTAGTATTGAGGCATTCTTCAAATAACTTCTTAACGAACAGTGTTGGGCAGCAAGTATGTACATTTATATACCTAAGTGTGTCGCCTGCCTAAGTGCCCAACACTCAAGTATCTGAATAACGTCGACAATAGGATCGATCATTCACGCTGAACACGGAAAGTAAAGGTGCATGGAAATGCGCTATAGATCCATTGTTTCCATGGAATGAGGAGCGAAAATGGAAATATAATTAACCACCGCGAGATATATGCATGTATTCGCCCATGTTTATGAGAGATTGTAGTAATTCCGTTTGCCTATCTTTCTCCTCTGCGAAAACATTTAAAAGCCTGTCTTGGATTAAAAAGAAAAGAAAGGTAGACAAATGCTTGCTGGCTGACAATGAGTCACGAGTTGTTGCTCGCGCACAGAGGTTGCAACCTTAAAGCAAGCATCTTAACGATGGCTTAGCTGTGAATACACTGTCTCTGTATTTTTTTTTTGAGAAAATGCAAAGCTAAGTTTCATACTCATGTAAAATCAAAATTTTTCCCACATTTAACTGGGGGAATACCATATTGAAAAAGCGACGAGGAGATTTGATTAATCGATCCAAGACTATATTCAGCGGCCGAATGTTGGTGTAACTGTAGATCTGTCAACAATCTTTTTCAAATTTTTGAAGACATCAACAGGAACGTGTTCTACGTAGAATGGAGATATTCCCGGCATAGACTTTTATCGGTAACTAAAGGTGCACTCCCGCAGAGCATCCGGCGCAGAAAGGTATCATAAACCACTCTCCAAGACAGAGAGGAGAGAGAACAAAATTTAATTTCAAAGGTTGCGCCTTCTGCAAATCGTTCTCGGCTACGCAGCTGTAGGAATCGCTATGCCCGCGCAGAAGTTTCAACCCTAAGAAATACCGGCGACCATGTTGTAAAAAGAAAAGAAGGAAGAAGGTGTTAGCATATGTATGAAATAAAAATCGTCGACCATCGGGAAGCATAGAATATACAGGACGCCACGTAACGTCCCGAGGGGCGACACAGAGACGAGAGGAACTATGTACTTACTCATATTTGCCGACGTAAGTTCGCATCCACTATTGGCCCATGACGTGTTCGCGCCACGAAATTCCTACCCAGCTCCGGAAGGGGATCGCGCAAAATCCACGGGAAGAGAAACACGTGAAAACTGTCCTCCGTAAGGCGCGCGAGGAAACGCTGCCGAGCGAACCCGGGCCACCTGTTGTACCCGCGAACGGAAATGAAAACTCGGCGACCGGATTCTGCCGCTGGGAGCAGAGAGCCGCGAGGGAATTTTCACGAGGATCGATGTAACCGTGATCCACAAAGGCGGCGACACCTTGACGCTGGACTCGGGGAGGAACCGTTAACTTCGCCTCGCTGGCACCGGCATCACGGACTTCGACTAGACTGCAAGAATTCACCGCTGCTGCCCGATCCCCCTCTAGAATCTCGTCCCGTGTCCCGTGGCGAGGTAGGGCAGGATGGAAGGTGGGCACGGGGTCCGAAAGAAGTCTTCGATCGTTCCTCCGACCGTGAACTACAACCGACTGCCGATCATGACCTGGCGATTATTTTTTTGTGAAATCGCGTGGATCGCGCAACGTTGGTTCCGTGGGTGGGGCATAGGGCTATGTTCCTCTAGGCTCCGTAGGACATGTAGTTATTACATATTCTGCTCGTAGCAATTTGGGCACGTGCGATGGATCGTGCTTATCAGAGACTTTTCTGGATCCCCAAATTTGGATCGGGAATGTCTTAGGACCTGTTTAAGATGGGCTAATCTTATTAACACGTTCCGTGCCACGTGTACCACCGGTGGTACACTCAGACATATTTATTTAATGCGCTGAAAATATATGTTTATGGCCAATTTAATTCTGTAAAAAAGTATTCCTACTAAAAGATTGAGGCATTATACAAAATGCAGTATACATAGAACAAAGCACATACAGTGGGGGACAAAAGTATGTGGACACTCTTTAAAATCGTATAACTTGTTCAAAATTGGTCCGAACAACTTGAGTTTTTTTAGAAGCTAGAATGATTAGTTTGCTAAGTGACGTGTTTCGTTGTTTTGAGAAAAGTTGCAATTGGTCGGAATAGCAAAAAAAAATAGGAAAAAGCACTTTTTCAACTTTTTTGTCTGTGCTCGTAATGAAAATTTAAAAAATGCCTTTTGTAGATTGACGTAAGTTGCATACACGCCTAAAATTTCATTAAAATCGGTTAACAATGCTCTGAGTTATGAACGCTTAAAGATCGCAGAATAAGGTTGAAAATCGCGGCAATTCCTGAAATCAGCGATTTTCAACCTTATTCTGCGATCTTTAAGCGTTCATAACTCAGAGCATTGTTAACCGATTTTAATGAAATTTTAGGCGTGTATGCAACTTACGTCAATCTACAAAAGGCATTTTTTAAATTTTCATTACGAGCACAGACAAAAAAGTTGAAAAAGTGATTTTGCCTATTTTTTTTGCTATTCCGACCAATTGCAACTTTTCTCAAAACAACGAAACACGTCACTTAGCAAACTAATCCTTCTAGCTTCTAAAAAAAACTCAAGTTGTTTGGGCCAATTTTGAACAAGTTATGCGATTTTAAAGAGTGTCCACATACTTTTGTCCCCCACTGTATTACATATTCTGCTCGTCGACTTTTCTGGATCCCCAAATTTGGATCGGGAATGTCTTAGGACCTGTTTTAGATGGGCTAATCTTATTAACACGTTCCGTGCCACGTGTACCACCGGTGGTACACTCAGACATATTTATTTAATGCGCTGAAAATATATATGTTTATGACAAATTTAATTCTGTAAAAAAGTATTCCTACTAAAAGATTGAGGCATTATACAAAATGCAGTATAGAACAAAGCACATAAGTTTGTTTAATTGTTATATTTACAACAATTAATAATTACATGTAATGATTGATTTTGTTAAAGCAAGAGATACATGAGACGTTCAGAGGACAAATCGGTTAACTCCACTTTTTGAAATATTTTAAATTTAAGTGTCAAAGCACTTGGTTCAGTCATAACTTTTTTCATTTATAATAAATTAAAATATTTCAAAAAGTGGAGTTAATCGATTTCTCCTCTGAACGGCTCACATAAAAACGGCTTTTTGGGACAATCGCTACAAAACGTCATTACTCTTATAGTTTTCAGTCTTGCTACTTCAGTAACAAATTTTTCTACATTTTGTTTATAGCAAGAACTGCAACGTTGTCTAGCTGTCCTCGCTTTGCCTCGATTGATGATATAATGAAATATTCTGTGATAATATATCAATCTTTAGTCGAAATATCTAATGGCCTGAACGACAAGTCAGGCAAAAAGGGCTTCGCACGGAACGTGTTAAATACCGCGGGCCTTTTTTTTACTCAATCGTGTTCTTACTTTCTTCTTTGATCCACTCGTCTTTTCAGTTCTTTGTGACTTTTCTGGCTTTGAGAGACGTGTAAGGGAGTTGTTGGTAATTCGTGTATCACCCGTTCTTTAGCGCTGTGTTAAATAGGTGCATGGCTGAATTGAAGGTGATCGCAGGGTTGAATGTATTGCGAGGAATTGTGTATCGTTGGCTTATTTATAAAACTGACCAAGTGCCTCGTTCCTTCCTAAGATCCTTGAGGATTAAGGCAGGATACCCACCTTTGACTGCGATTTTTGGAGGCGTTTTTCATGATTTTTTTTGCATACAAAGAATGCGCCGAAACAAAATCGGTTTTAGTCATTCATTAATGTAATTTTAATCTGTAATTACACATTTTTTGAAACTGAAAAAGTCTCTCTTGTAGGTGGCACCAAAATAAATTCCTTTGGAGGAACACCGTTAGACTGCGTGTCAAATTCTGCTCTGTACGTGGCTCTTCGAAAAAAAACCAAAGAATGTTCCTATTAACAACAATATTTTTTAATGCTGTACGTAGGGATTCAACGAAATTTCGATTTTTAAGAAAATGGCAGCCATTTTAACAAAAAGGTCAATTTTTTAGGGTAAAAAAGTTTATAAAATTGTGCACCAAAAAAAAATAACAACGCTACAGCAAAAGTCCTACGTACATCATTAGATTATACCACGGGGAAGAATTGTGCAAAGTTTCAACTCAATCTGATAAAAATTGTAAGAGTAATTTGACACGCAGTCTAACGGTGTTCCTCCAAAGGAATTTATTTTGGCGCCACCTACAAGAGAGACTTTTTCAGTTTCACAAAATGTGTAATTACAGCTTAAAGTTACATTAATAAATGACTAAAACCGATTTTGTCTCTGCGCATTCTTTGTATGCAAAAAAAATCATGAAAAACGCCTCCAAAAATCGCAGGCAAAGGTGGTATCCTGCCTTAAGGGGGTATTCTGGTCTGACGAGGCGTTTTCGTCGCGTTATTTCGGAATTTTTTTACAAAGAACCCATCAATTTTATTATTATTTAGTTTATTGCTACATGTTTATTGATGTTTGAACTATCTTTACAAATTTTGTCAATGGAAAATAATTAAAATCAAACGCAGTTGACTGTTTTAAAGTAATGGTGAAAAAAAAACATGGTGTCACGGTGTCCATGATTGGGCTTGTTCTAGTGATCTATAACAAAAAATGAAAAGAGATTCTATATCTGTATGCCTGTGGCTTTCGTCCCTACCAGAATGATAAAAAAATATTGAAAATTAAGCAAATGGCGGCGGTTTGAAAATTAAGTTTCGATTTTCGCACAATTTTTCAACTTTAAAGGTCTGTGAAAGTTTAAAAACAAAATATTTTATCATAATTCTGGTAGGGACGAAAGCCATAGGCATACAGATATAGAATCTCTTTTCATTTTTTGTTATAGATCACTAGAACGAGCCCAATCATGGACACCGTGACACCATGTTTTTTTTTTCACCATTACTTTAAAACAGTTAACTGCGTTTGATTTTAATTCTTTTCCATTGACAAAATTTGTAAAGATAGTTCAAACATCAATAAACATGTAGCAATAAACTAAATAATAATAAAATTGATGGGTTCTTTGTAAAAAAATTCCGAAATAACGCGACGAAAACGCCTCGTCAGACCAGAATACCCCCTTAATAAAAATCCGCATGAGAGCAGATCTTGGGTATTTTCTGATAGCTTTCAATTATTACCTGATTTATTGTAATAGATTGGAGTTTAAGTTTGCATTTAGGGTAAAGACAGGTAATATGGAACGGCACGTAATATGGAACTTCGTAAAATTTCGATAAAGAAATAAGGAACTCTTCAGGCAATCGTGTATACTAGATCGTTTATATTTTTCGTAGGGTGTAAAAGTTTCTAAAAAGTACATCGAAAAGTTAAATATTGTTGTGACGGTACGTCACAAAGTATTATTTTGATATAATGTATCGTTAAAAATACACTTACTGACAAAAGTTAAGAAACAAAATAATCGTTTGAGAATTACTGTATATTCTTCATCTTGTGAGATACATACGTTGTAACTAAAATTAGCATAAAGAGATAACATTTAATGCATCAACATACAATAAACGTTTTTTCGAATGTACGTGTCTAAAGACTACAATTAATATTGATCGAAGAAACTAAACAAAAGCTTTGTGACAAAAGTTAAGAAACATAATTTATAGTCACTTTTAACAACAAATAACGGTGTGTAATGTCTGTAATTTTCGTGGTAATCTAATAAGATGTTGGATAACCCTTGGAACTGTTGACTGCATGGCATCTCCGTGGCATTGATTCGATTAATCGAAGACAAAATTCAGCCGGTATTTGAGACCATATTGTTGCGATTTTTTGCATTAACTCCGTTTTATTGGTGAAAAAATGACTTCCCAATTGACGTTTAACGTAATCCCACGAATGTTCAATTGGGTTCAAGTCTGGAGATTGACTTGGCCACTTGATTACATTAACATTTTGTTCCACGAGAAACGCCTTTATTAATTTGGAAGTATGTTTCGGGTCCACTCTGTTGACATTTTCTCGTTTCGAAACAACCCCACACCATCACATTACCACCACCAAATTTTTCAGTTGGTTTCAGATACTTGACATTAAACCTATATCCAATAGGACGTCGCACGTTACTCCCGGAGTCATTTCCGAATAAGTTGAACTTACTTTCATCACTCCATACAATTTTTGACCACTCAGTAACACTCCAGTTGATGTGCTCCTTAGCGAACTCCAACCGGGCTATCCGATTCTTTTTAGAAACAAGTGGTTTCTTACATGCTTTGCGTGAAAACAGATTATTTTCATTTAAACGACGGCTAACTGTCCTATTGCTAATGTTTTCGAGACCCAATTCATTTTTAATTTCGGTAGCAGTGTAAAATGGATTGCATTTAGAGAGCTTTGCAGTTCGACGATCTAGCCTTTTACTTGTTTTTCGCGGTCTACCGGTTCGTGGTGCCGTTTTAATAGTTCTATGGTCTTGAAATCGTTCTATAATCTTCGTGATAACGCAACGATTCACACCAAACACTTTTGCAATGTCAACTTTTCTCCGGCCTTCTTTAAACATTTTAACTACTCTTTCTTTCACGGTTTCAGTTAAATGTTGCCTTCTTGCCATGTTCAATGGAGATTACAATAAAAACCACTTTCGACGATATCTGGGAGGAGACTGACCGACGGTCAGTGACCGTCTCCAAACATGTTTGTTTACAATTTTACATTGCGAACTTGACTTATTCCGAGAAGTACACATGTTTCTTAACTTTTGTCACAAGGCGTGTGTGTCGTTTCTGCGATCAAAATTAATTGTAGTCTTTAGACACGTATATTCGAAAAAACATTTATTGTATATTGACGCATGAAATGTTATCTCTTTGTGCTAATTTTAGTTCCAACGTATGTATCTCAGAAGATGAAGAATATACAGTAAATCCCAAACGATTATTTTGTTTCTGGACTTTTGTCAGTAAGTGTATGTGTTGCTGATTACACTAGTTTACAGAATAAAAAAAAATTTGCGCAGCAGGTGCCACTATTTTTTTCTTATGTAAAATGACCTGCTGATTTCGAAAATAAGGTCTAAAAAATGTTCTATGGATACGTTTTCGAGATATCGACAGGATCGAACTTTTCATATCAAATTGAAGTTAATTCAACCACCAACAAATGTTCCTCGCAAAATTTTCAAATCGGTTCAGTAGTTCGGGTGAAATCGATGGAAAAATGTGGAAAAAAAGTCATTTTTTTCGACCGAAATTGAAATCGACAATTCCTGTAATCATCTGGGAAAAATCGAAATCGCAAAACTGGGCCGAGTTTCTCATTTATTACGTTAAGTCTGCACTTTTCCGAAGAAAACAAGCTGCTACTGAAGAACATCTATGGATAAATAAAGAAGCTAGAGGCAATTGTGTGAAAGCACTAAAATTTCATTTTTTCTTGGTTTTGGTGTTTTTTTTTCATTTTATTGCGTTATTTCAATTTTAATTCATTCTGTACATTTGTTCAAGTATTTTGTTAGTACATATGTGTGTTTTAGAAATAGTTCAGGATCTTTTTTGTCATTTGTTCGTTTTGGGATTCGTTTCTCTTATGAGGAACCAAATATAATTTCGCTCAATACCCTTCGTATTCTGATGGAATCTCGCTCCGTGTTCGTCATTTACTTACGTCACTAAGATTTTCCAGGAAAAAATTCAAGTGAGAAAAGAAGAAATGGATCTTCCGAGACATATCTACGCCTGTTAAACAAATAACAAAAAATGAAAGCCATACAATAGAAAATGAACGAGTAGAAATATATAAAAAAATGTATGTTAAACGATTTTATTAAAAATGCTCCACGATTTTATTTAAAGTGAAAAAACACCATCGAAATTGTAGTACAAGAAAATAATTATTTTTTAGTTTTTAGTGCATTTTTATTATTTCTAAAACACACACACATGTTAACAAAATACTTGAAAAATGAGATAGAGATGAAAAATGAAATAGTGATTGAATTAAAATTGAAATAACACAATAAAATTGAAAAATACACAAAAACCGAGGAAAAAAGAAATTTTAATGTTTTCATACAATTGTCTCTAGCTTCGATATTTATCCATAGATTTTCTTCAGTAGCAGCTTGTTTTCTTCGCAAAAGTGCAGACTCAACGTAAAAAATGAGAAACTAGGCCCATTGTTACGATTTCGATTGTTCCCAGATGATTAAATGAATTGTCGATCTCAATTTCGGGCGAGAAAAATGACTTTTTCACATATTTCCATCGCTTTCGCCCGAACTACGGAACCGATTTGAAAATATTGTCAGGTACATTTGTTGGCGATTCAATTATCTTTAATTTGATATAATTTCCGACCAAATCAGACGTTCGCATCACGAGATATTCGCAATTAAGTGGGACTACCTTTTTGAAAGATAGGTAACATTTTTTGGACCTTATTTTCGGAATCAGTGGGCCATTTTACATAAGAAAAAAATAGTGGCATCTGCTGCGCAAAATGGCTGTAAACTAGTGTTATTCAACAATAACGTAAACTAGTGTTATTCAACAATAGTTTACCAATAACGTTACTTTCTTCTTAGTATAATTCTTAATTTCTGGTCGGAACATGTGTGTACGTAATATGGAACATACCGAGTAACATAGATGAAGCTGATAATGACGATGACGACGATGATGCGGAATGCTTATTTTGCGATGGTAATTATAAAAATAATGACAATGAAAAGTAGACTCAATGTATTCGCTGCTTTCAGCGGGCACCTGAAGAATGTGGGGCTTCCAAAGTATTATTCACGTGCCCAACGTGTAGGAAACGCAGAAAGCAGGAATAAATGCCCAAAATAATGTATATTTTTATATTTGTATCTTCTACTTAGTAAATCTTCATTTTTAGTAAAAATAATGATTTTTTAGTTTTCTTTACAAATTTCCTAGGTGTTCCATATTAGGGCCCATTTTTTCGAACGGCCGGTTTCCACCGTTTTCAGTTATTTTACTATAATTGCAAAACGATTGGATTTTTTTACATTTGACTATGTAAATATGATTATGCATTAATTCCCTCGGCCCCTCATGTCACTTTTGTTAAAAGAAACAAATTCCCCTACTTTTGACAAGCTTTTGAAATCAGATGTTCCATATTACCTGCCTCTACCCTACCGAATATTGAGAAATATGGACTTGGTCAGTTTTGCCAAGAAGTCAACGATATAAGTAAGTAATAAGTAGCGTAATTCCCTTTCCTTGTAAAAAAGAAATTACTTCTCTCGAGGACAGAAATCGGATAAGAATTGTAAGAATCACCCTGTTTGTACCCCAGATAGCACACCTCGTCTTAGAGACGTCTAGTTTATGTCCATTTTAGGTCTGAACGTCTTGATTTGTAACAAGACGTCTCTAAGACGTCTTTAAGACGCCTTCTAGACGTCTTTAAGACTTTACCAGACGTTGTGCTATCTGGGTACTCGGGAATTCACGTTTATACATATTCACAATGTTTATTATAATTTGCAATAGGAATCTTTACCGAAAGTTTATGTACTATAAATGCACCTCTGGAAAAATTTGTACACGTGTGCAATTAGGGCGTAATTTTCTAGTTGCCTTCATGTATTAAGTCTAAAATCCGTCGCGCATTCCCACACTGCGCACAGGCGTCTCAAAGATATCTTAAAGATGTCTGTCCCAGTCGTTCGATACGTCTTAAAGACGTCCTGAATGTCCCACGAACGACTTATTTGTCCCAAAAATGTCGGAGTTCCTTGAAAGGGGTGACTCAGGGGGTGATTTGAAACAACTTTTTCCTTTGCGAAAATATTGTCCGAAGTTTCGTTAAGGAGATATTAACAAAAAACCCCGACCAATCAGAGCGCGCGCCTTCTGCCCGAGCTCCCGCGGTAGCGTTGACTACGCGGTAGGCGGCTGCGCTTGTACTACGAACGTACGAACAAGCAAGTCGGCATGCATCGAAGTAAACCGCGTTACACAGACTTTTTTTAAACAGAATCTTAAATAATAATTGTTTGAGGTGAGAGGACAAGAAATACATAAATTTCATTTTCAAATAAAGCATAAACTTAATGGTAATGTAACAGAAAATGTACGACAAGTGATCGTAATTCGTTATTGAGGTAAAAATCCGTAGATTAATAACGGCCAACGTAACAAAAGTTAAAAAATAATATCAGGTGTATGAATAAATTGTTTCCGACTGGATTTACATAAACAGTACAAAGCTACCGAATTTCTATCGCGGTGATATTCGTAAGCTGCCAGAAAAATGGCGAAAGGTAATTAACAGTAATAGAAATTGTTTCGCTGATTGAAATGTTTTCATATTTTTTAAATCAAACTGTTATTGTACCTACCCTAAAATCGAACAGAATTTATTTCTACACCTAATAATCACCAATAAATTAAATAAAACTCACCCTTTCGGAAATTCCTTTCCTTTCTTTTCGGAAAGCTATGTCACTAAGTAGGTCACTGTACCGATCCTGGTCATCGGTGGACGAAAAGTTTTATGATAGGGTAGCGCCCGGTGCTCAGCTGATCGCAGGTATACGACACCACCCGAAGGTAAGGGTCGTAACGTCAAGTGCGTCCGGGTTAATGTACTGAATATTCACTTCACTGCACGGCCACTAACACTGATCACTTAATTTATTTTTCATGGAACATGTTGTTCCTACGTTATAAAAATTGTCTATGCACACCTCAGTACGTACGATCAGCTGTCTTTGGACGGCCTGCAAAGTTTGTGGTATTATGTTCGTCACCAAAACTCTGCCAATATATGAATACACTGTCATTATTTTGCGTTTTTAAATAATTCTTATTCATCCACACCTTGTCCTTGCCTGGCCACGCCAAGTATTTGACTTCCAGGCCGCGGACATCTAGGCATGTGTCTAGATGTTACATTTTATCTTCACATTATTAAAACGTTCACGATATGGGTAATGGAATGTATGAACACAGCATTTTAGCTGTGTATATGTAGTTGTGTCATCTTAAGCGCAGTTGGAAAGAACCTTTATGTACTTGCAGCTCATTTTGATTTTACATATTTTTTTAATTTTGTGATTATTATTATCTTCTATTTGTTGTGATTTATTTGCATTCGTGTACTTGGCGTATTTTTTTTTACTTTTTGAAGTTTTTTATGGGGTACCTATTACGCGATGTTCTGGGTGTACGCCCGGAACAACGGGGACGCAAGTGCTACTGTGCGAGCGTTTTCACGGGAATACCCGCATATCCAAACCCCAAGCTAGGGTACGATTCGGCGTTTGGCGTCAAAATTATTCTGAACATCGTTGTGCGAATTCACGCTGCGGTGACGAACATAATACCACAAACTTTGCAGGCCGTCCAAAGACAGCTGATCGTACGTGCTGAGGTGTGCATAGACAATTTTTATAACGCAGGAACAACACGTTCCATGAAAAATAAATTAAGTGATCAGTGTTCGTGGCCGTGCAGTGAAGTGAATATTCAGTACATTAACCCGGACGCACTTGACGTTACGACCCTTACCTCCGGGTGGTGGTCGTATACCTGCGATCAGCTGAGCACCGGGCGCTACCCTACCATAAAACTTTTCGTCCACCGATGACCAGGATCGGTACAGTGACCTACTTAGTGACACAGCTTTCCGAAAAGAAAGGAAAGGAATGTCCGAAAGGGTGAGTTTTATTTAATTTATTGGTGATTATTAGGTGTAGAAATAAATTCTGTTCGATTTTAGGGTAGGTGCAATAACAGTTTGATTTAAAAAATATGAAAACATTTCAATCATCGAAACAATTTCTATTACTGTTAATTACCTTTCGCCATTTTTCTGGCAGCTTACGAATATCACTGCGATAGAAATTCGGTAGCTTTGTACTGATTATGTAAATCCAGTCGGAAACAATTTATTCATACACCTGATATTATTTTTTAACTTTAGTTATGTTGGCTGTTATTAATCTACGGATTTTTACCTCAATAACGAATTACGATCACTTGACGTACATTTTCTGTTACATTACCATTAAGTTTATGCCTTATTTGAAAATGAAATTTATGTATTTCTTGTCCTCTCACCTCAAACAATTATTATTTAAGATTCAGTTTAAAAAAAGTCTGTGTAACGCGGTTTACTTCGATGCATGCCGACTTGCTTGTTCGTACGTTCGTAGTACAAGCGCAGCCGCCTACCGCGTAGCCAACGCTACCGCGGGAGCTCGGGTGGAAGGCGCGCGCTCTAATTGGTCGGGGGTTTTTGTTAATATCTCCTAAACGAAACTTCGGACAATATTTTCGCTAAGGAAAAAGTTGTTTCAAATCACCCCCTGAGTCACCCCTTTCAAGGAACTCCGACATTTTTGAGACACCCTGTATATAATTTTGTGATTATCTAAGCTTGCGAACATATTTATTTGATATGCCGACCTCGTACTGGGAATGTTTCCTTGTCAGACAGACTTTCAACGTTCCTCAGAGAATATTGACACCGGATAGAAGTCCGTCTGCGTGAAAACACTTCGATGCCAGTCAGAGTATTAAAGATTATTTAAGCACGAAACATTATAATTTAAGGCCACAATGAACTAAATGGATATCATCGTCAATGAACTGAATTGATTTATTTCACTGTTGCAGAGTTAGCCCTGGTTTTCCCGATTGCGTGCGTACTTGTATACTGCATCAAAAGCTTCAGGTAAAAAATCCAATCATGTATTCAATAAAACACGTTTCGCGCGCTTCTCAAACATTCCCGACGTGCCGCGATCATTTTATTTTCCCATTCGATTCACCCCTTTCAGATGATGAACTGCTGCATCGAGAAAAAAAAGGCGAGAGAGGAGTCCGCTTATAAATTTCAAAGCGCAGACGCTGACGATTTCGAAACAGGTACTTTTGTTGTTACATTAAAATTCTAGCGAAGCTTAATTAAGGCTCAAAGTGCTGCGAGTGAAAACAAGAAAATTGTTTAACATTGTTCGCTTCTAACATTGCCCTTCCCTCTATTGTTCTATTACGGAATGCTTGATGCCATCCGATCTTGCGTCTGGCGCGTTTTTAACGCTCCTTATCGTTTCAGCAGAATCAGAAGAAGAGGAGTTTTTCGAGTGCACCAGCGAGGAACCAACAAACGAGGTCGACACGACGGCAAGGACGCAATTAAAAGCGAAATATCTGTTGTGGAATAAGCCAGCAGGAAGATTGGCCAAACATCCTTGGCTCAAGTAAAATCTACAATGTCCAACTCTATTTCTCGGTGAAATCTATGTATCGCGTTCTCATATCTGCACGCCGATACGTTAGATGGACACGAATATCCGTAAACCGTATATTATTGGTTTATTCTGTTCAGATTAATCCAAACAGGGGATCCCCTTTATTTACCCGTCACGCAGGATCCTGTGCCGAAAACGGAGGATCAACTTGAGGAAGATACACAGGTGATGATGCAGCTGGGAACTGATACACATGCTTCGGAAATGAGGGCCAGGCTGATGAGTGCTTCGTTGCTGTCTGATATGGAATCCTTCAAGGTAACAAAATAACGTCATACGTATAATCAACAATATTTGTTTTTAGAACTCTCTTACTTTTAATCCAGTTTCGCTCGTAAAAGTAGTACTTCCGATATTTACAAAATCGCCCTATAAAAATACCCTCTTCTTATGATTGACACGAGGTACACAGCTATTGAGTTTTATACTATTTTATTACGTCATTGTTACGAATACTTTCTTATTATTCTACTTAATAAAGTAATAGTCTGAATTACTATTTAAAAACACAGGCAGCAAATCCTGACGCAATCTTGGAGGACTTCATTCGATGGTATTCTCCAAGAGATTGGATCGAAGATAGTGGAACAAACGAAGCGGGTGAACCTACAGGTCTTTTTCTTTTGTTCCCAATCCTGTAATTTATGTAATTAAAAATGTCTCTGCGCACAAGAATGATATTAATGAAAGTGAATGATGCAGGGCACTTGTCAGATCGAATGTTAATTCCAAATAATCCTTGGACTACAACTTGGAGCTCAGCGCAGCCTGTTCCAGCTCATCGACAAAAAAGATTGTTTGATGACACAAGGGAGGCGGAAAAGACCTTGCATTTTTTAAACTCGAAAAACATAGGCGAAGTTGCTCAGCTTCTTCTACCAACTTTAACCCACGCTGCGCTTTATACCCTAAGGCAACAGAAACAGGATGCCCTGCCACATCTGCCTGCCGTTACACTTAGCATACTCAATAAATTGCAGTATGCTACAAAGCCCATTCATCAAAAGCTACATATATACGAGGTATCCCCAAACCTTATTCCTGTAAATCTAGAATCTCACATTATTGTGTAACCAAAGAGGAAGATATTCCGCGGTTAAAAACATAACTCTCTTCACTAGGGAATCACCAGGGACATAGAAAGCGTGGAAGCTTTAGTCGCCCAAGTAAATTCTCTGCAACATAAACTGGGAGACAGCAACGACTCTAAAGAGTTCACTTTATTCCTCATTCAGCTGATGCGAGGGAAAGAAGTAGAGGTGCCAGGTGGCTTCAGAGGAAATATTGGCTCCCGAATAACAATAATGTTCAGAGATGCGCAAAAAGTGTGCCAGACTCTATTCAACTTGAACTAAGATATATGTGTGTTAAGTAACGTTTGATTAACACTTATCTGTATTCCAGGCTGCGCTTCTAATGACATCGGTCAATAATAGTGCTGAGGTGGATGGTACCGGAGATGATAGATTTAAAACATTTCCTGAACCCTCGTGCAAAGAGTTCATTCTGCGCATTGTGACACCACGACCTTCGCCGACTTCCATACCGCAGCCACAAAGATTGTACACCTGTCTGAAACGGGACCACATTCGCCTGGCTGGACTTTTCTCGGAGGATACGATATTTTTATAATCCGCATTTCAAATCTATCGAATTGAAGTGTGAATTGATTTTGTACCTCAGGTTCTGCTGCAGTATCCAGTATATTCAATTTTTATTTCTTCAGTTATAATCAGATTGATTATTCGTGCACAGTGGTAGGCGTAACTTTATTCGAGTGACTAGCAACAGATAACTTTCTACTCGTCAGTAACAAATGCAAGTTACGTTTCTCGAAACTATTTGAACGATGCTCAACTCTGTCTATACACAGATTCATCACTGCTTCGATCTCTGAATCAAAGAATTTGTGATGTGGTCGAGACAGCCATGAATCTGCTGAATGTGTGTCTCTTTTAGAAATTTATGTTCCATAAAACTGGCTTCTCCGGTATTTAATTTACACACAAACGAGCCGAGTCCTTTGTGTATATGTATAAATAAGAATTACTGATATGTAATATATATTCTTTATAGTAAAATAAATCATCGCAAATATTACAAAACAGTTTCTCTTCGGAGTAGCGATAACTCTCGTCAAGACCCGCCTAACAGAAATATTCTTTTCTCGAGCGTAGGTGGCGAAAACAAAAAGTCGCGCACAATATGATCCAGCTCTTCCAAGGATAATTGGGCGTGCAAGCGCAGCACAGGATCCTCGTCGTTGTCCCGTAAATGCTTCAGCCCACGGTACAGTCCGACCAAGTCTTTACCGAGGTTAGTCAACGTTTCTTTTCCAAGACCGCGAAGCAACAAGGTACTAACCATAACCGCAGCTCGTCGACATTCGGGAGCTTCATCCGTTTTTATTATGCAACTAATGCAGTAGATCACCTGAAAGCATTTATTTGGGTTGAACTTAAAGTTATAATGCAATTCGTAAAGAATTACACGACTAACATTAAGTAGCGCATCACGAGATTAAATGGTTCTGTTATCTTCACTTTCTTCTCGCAGTGAATATGGTGGTATAATCTGTGGTAGAATATTTATATTTATATAAAATATTTGAGTGTACCTCAATGACGATGCCTCCTAAGCGGAAACCTAAAACTTTACACAGCTCCCCTAGGCAGGAGAGACTAGAAGCACGTACTAGGGAATCTGAATCCCTCGTAGCATATAAGAAACCATTCACTAAGTTATTCTTGTATGCTGATGCCATTTCACCTATGGAGTAACACGAATTATATGTAATTATTATTTTCAAGTAGCAGAAAAGAATGTATAATTACGTACCTAAAGCTCGCGTTACTTTTACAAGTATTTCACCCAGTTTGATTCTAGTTTCAATTGCTACTTCACCGGTCGAAACATACTGCGGTATTTCAATGTATTCCTGTACTAGTGTTTCTATAACCACCTCTGGAAACGAAGTGGCCAAAGCACATAACCCATTAATCGCTGCCAAATATATAAACGAATCCTCGTGTTTCAAATTCTCCTGCAGTACAAAATATATATATATATATATATATATATATATACAGGGTCAGCGTTTTATCCTGCAACCCGCGCTCGCGAGAACTTGTAAAATGGCAACAGCGCCTCACGGACGCATTCCACACAACCACACACCGTCCCGGCATTTCGCAGAGCTGCCAGCGACCGCTGGACAGCAGTGATGCCGAGCTCTGAGAATTTTGGGATGGTCTCTTTCAAATTAACGTCGCAAAGAGCTACTCAGAATTTCCCGGCCCGGGTTGAAAAATTTGGGGCCTCGTATAACTTTTGAACTATAAAAGATATTGGAATGCAATTTGCGCAGAAAAATGAGAAAAAATTTACAAGGGTATAGCGCCGCGGTCAACCCTGTCGTAGCTAAAATTTTTGAAATTGAGACGCGCACGAGATCAGTCGACATTATTTTCAAACCTCATTACAGTAATCTGGGGTGCGAGTGGTAAACCGATCATAGAAGCGGAGCGCGCGGCTCGATTACCTGGGCCGGGAAATTCCCAATAGCTCTTTGCGACGTTAATTTGAAAGAGACCATCCGAAAATTTTCGCTGGCAGCCGGTGATGCCAGATCCGTGAGTTTTCGTCCGTGAAGCGCTGTTGCCATTTTACAAGTGCGCACGAGCGCGGGTTGCAGGATAAAACGCTGACCCCGTATAGCCTGTTATAATAATTTGGAGTTGGAGGATAATTCCTTTTACTAACTTTAAACAATTGCAAAATAACTGCTTTCCTAGCAGTAGCATACGGATCCATGCTGTCAATCAATTTGGTCATAGTGATAATGCCATGCGCACGCACAGGAAGTAGCGGGTCTGCAAGGTCCTTCAGCGCTTCCTCAAACTTGTTTGACATCTTATGATTCACTGATAGATCTTGATAATATTTTCGTTCTGATCGGCCTTGAGTTTCAATGAGCTGAATCAGTTCTTTCATTAATAATGACAACTGCATTGAAACATACGGAAGAGTGCAACACTCCTTCAAGAATTTCACAAAATCACTGAATGCAATCCAATTTAAAGGTCTTTTCCTTTCGCTTAAGATCATTTTTACCAACATTAAGCTAACATACAAGATCTCACAGTCGTCCCCTCCGGAGGAGCTCTCCCTTTTCTTTGTGTATTGATGAAATAATGATTCTACGAGAGATAGTATTGACTTTGGATTTTCTATTTGCGCCTCTTGTACCGCAGATATATTAGCTAAATTAGACAATAGTTTCACAACAGCCATTTGTTTCTCAATATTTTCCATCGCGTCATCTTCAGTCTCTAGTAAATTCTCCACTTCCACCTGCTCGTCCAGTTCCATAGAACTCGACAAGAATTTCAACAAATAAGAAAATAACTCGGTTGATAGTTCAGTGGTGGTAGATGTTAAATCAAATAGGCTGTCTGCACATTCTTCGTGTTTAATAGTATCATTTGTCCCTATAATTTCAATTCCACCAGTTGGCGCGAACCTTGATACCAAACGATGTCCAAAATGTTTGGTCGAATTATGTCCAAGAAATGCGGCAAAAAGATTATTCCTCGACGATTCCTCGTGTAAAACTCTTAGCACGAGTTGCTTGATTTTAAGTTTCAATGAACAAGCGCTTCGCCTGACGTCGTTATACAAGCAGAATAATGGAACAGCTGTGTTCATTAAGAGTTCGCAAGGCAAGCATTTAAACTTGGTTTGCCCGGTTATGAAGCACTTTGCCAAACATTCTATGCATTTCTCCACGTCATATTCACTCCTTATTACATCTTGCTCAATCTTCGATTTTACAAGTAACGGGTGGCACATTACGTCCATAATATTCTTAAGGAAAACATCATGATTGTACTCAGCAAGTGCAGTAATACAGCAAGTCGCTATTACCGACGAGTGTTGGATCCGATTTGTGATTAAAAGGTCCAGTATCTGAAACCAATGCACAATCTGTTACAACATCTTTAAAAAGTTATCGCAAATCACTAGTAACAAAGAGTTTTTGGAAGGAAATACTTGTGGACATATAGCTCTATAATATTTGTCAGGATTACTTCCATGCGATGCAGCTATTAATCTAGAAACAGTGTCCAATTTATTCCAGTGTACTCCGAGATCCAAGACATCGTCGCAAATAGCAGCTACGATCGAAACAACTCCGTTAGGTCGCATGACTTGCTGAACCAAATATTTACGAGTCTCTCTTTGAAGCCATTTCGGTGCTCCTTTAATACCCAGAATTACAATCAATTCTTTCATGCTCGCGGACATTGGGCAGCTAGTTAACAAATTGTGCAGCAAACAAGTGAATTGTTCTTGATCTCTTTTCAACGCGTCGTACAAGTCTGTTGTCATCTTGAATTTCTTTTCGCTTGTATTCTCTTGCGCCACAGATGTGACTGGTTCGGATGGTTTCGTCAACGGAGCATGAGATAATTGTAAAACAGCAGCCAGTAACGGGCCAATTTGAGTAAGTATCGCCGGACGAAACAGAACGTCATCGTGCAACTCGACGAGAGCATGAACTAGAAACTTCAGCCTTTTGTATTTCTGAAACAAAAAGGTGCGAATGTAGCGGTAGTTGTGAATTTAATGAAACTTTGTTTCGAATCGTGCTTGGTAAATAATTGCATCAAATACAAAACCGTACGTGTAAATCTGTTACTTCTTCTTCGCATATCTGCAGAGCTCTGGGACATAATTTAGCCATATCGAATCCGACGCCAGGTAAAAGGGCAGGTATGATTCCTATTGCAGTTACCAATTCTATGGCGACTTTTACAGTACGAAATTGCTTAACACTGAATAGGGATTCGTTACTCGTGGTTTCGGATGCCTTTATATTTTTCAATACATACAGAATTGTGCGCAAATATTGATATCTGAGAAACGAAACCGGAGATTCAATACATATTGACATGCATATTATTATTTATACATTTATACATAGTGGAGCATAATTTATGGTGTAACTGCGAAGGTGATTTGTTAAAGAAAATATGTTGAAATTCGATTTCTTCAAAAATGAGCTTAATGAGACCTTCTTTGGTATTTTTCATTTATATTTCAGCAAGTTGGTGTTCCCTTTTCAGTCATACTATAAATTACATTCCACTCTGTTTGTAGCTTCTGCACAACCTAACATCGAAGGATTCATTCTCATCTTCGTTATCATCTCTCGCAAACTTATCACATTCTGTTAAAGCAGACAGCGCACTGCTCAAAATTGTTTGCAGTCTGTCATCGAAGTTTTTAATCTCCTCTGGAAAAGATTCAGTACAGTAAAACTTTTCACAAATATATTCATTTCAGGTGTATAAAAATATTAATACCATTGTCAGGCTCACTGACTGTTGTCAAACAATGTAGTATTTCGTGGTAGTCCATTTTTTTAAATTAAGTTCTTCAATGTAAACACCTTAAATTATAACAAACCGCAATCTAGTTGTACATATGTATGCATACAGCAACGTGTAATGTTAATAACAAAGCAGTAATCGAATGAGCACTTCTAATTAAGCAGTAAACTAAGCACTGATCAATTTGGATCAACTGATACTGTAAACCACTGTAAAGCCTCGTTCACATTAGTCGAGTTTACTGGCTTCAAGTCGCTTCGTGACTTTAAGTTCAAACCGTTCACACTTGTACCGCTTATACGTACTTTCACACTATTCAAGTTGCATTACTTCAAGGCAAGAAAAGTTGGAAGGTGGGAACACTCTCTACTTCGCTTGAACCTTGAAAGGATATTTCAAGTGAAGTGAATAACAGGTTAGTTTACTGATTTCAAGCGACTTTAAGCCAGTAGACTTGACTAATGTGAACGAGGCTTAACAGTTGCTAAAGGTGCCATATCAATCATATCATGCTGACGCTCGACGCTCGTTTTGAGCGTCAAAATCGGTTACGTGATCGGTCCACGTGACTTTCAGCATCAAGCGGAAAAGTTAAACTCTGTTTAGCTTTTCCGCTAGACGCTCGTTCTCTCTGACTTGCTCTGACTCGCTCGTTCGTTGGTGGAGCGTCGGTCACGTGATTGGTTTTGACGCTCAAAACGAGCGTCGGTCACGTGATTGGTTGTGGCGCTCATAACGAGCGTCGACGCTGAAAATTCCGTGGACCGATCACGTGACCGATTTTGACGCTCAAAACGAGCGTCGAGCGTCAGCATGAAATTGCACCTTGACTCGCTCGTTCGTTGGTTGAGCGTCGGTCATGTGATTAGTTCGGACCCTCAAAATCAGCGTCGACGCTGAAAATTCCGTGGACCGATCACGTGACTGATTTTGACGCTCAAAACAAGCGTCTAGCGTCAGCATGAAATCGCACCTTAAACCGAGTTTAGCTTTTCCGCTTGACGCTGAAAGTCCCGTGGACCGATCACGTGACCGAGTTTGACGCTTAAAACGAGCCACGTGATCGGTCCACGGGACATTCAGCGTCAACGCTCGTTTTAAGCGTCAAAACTGGTCAAAACCAATCACGTGTCCGCCGCTCAACCAACAAAGGAGCGAGACGGAGCAAGTCAGAGAGAACGAGCGTCTAGCGGAAAAGCTAAACCAAGTTTAATTTTTCTGCTTGATGCTGAAAGTCACGTGGACCGATCACGTGACTGGTTTTCACGCTCAAAAGGAGCGTCGAGCGTCAGCATGAAATTGCACCTTAATCAGTGGTACCAGATCGAGGACGGGTTCCCAGGGTCGTGACACTCAATATACTTTTTGTTAACACGGTCAGCGCCATCTATGCGGGCTGGTTTAGAACTAAAAATTATTAGGAGGGAAATTTGAAAAGTGTATTCAGTACTCTTCAGTTATAGCGAATTCGGCAGGCACGCACTGGCACTGCACTGGTGCTAGAAATTATCATGCGTGACTTTGATCGGTTGATTCTTATAGAGCTATCTTCGTATCTATTAGAAATAGCTCATTAAAGTCATGTTTGATAATTTCTTACACCAGTGCAGTGCCAGTGCGTGCCTGCCGAATTCGCTATTAAATTCATTGAACTTCAGAAACGACTGAGATACAATTTCCGTATGACTACACATAATCATATTTTATGCATCCTATATACAATTTAAAAGTTTGTAGTTGTACAGAAGTTGTATCTCTGTCGTTCGTTTTTCAACAGAAAGGAATTAAACAATATACATTTTTTTTAGTTGCGTTTTTTTATTGCAGATTTTAATGTGCTGCTCATTTTTGGCCGATAGATTACATTAATTTTTTGTTTTATAATATTATTAATAGTTTTACAATAATGTGTTATACATATTAATATAATTTTCTGTATTATAAAATTCACCATTAATTCCTTGAGTGCGCAAATAAAACTGAACTGAACAAACTTTTTAATGTATATAGTAAGTGTTTTTGCTGCATTATTTGTTACATTTTCTGTGTCTATAAGAAAAATACAAACGGGACGAATTTATAACCTCCTTTTTGAAGTCGGTTAAAAATGGCCATACAAATGCTGTAAGTTTGATACAATGTCACAATCATACAATGATACAATCAAAATCTTCTCACAACTTATGAAACACTTCATTTACTAAAAGAAGCTAAAAAGGACGTTTATGCACGTGCACGCTTATACACCATCATACAGGCTGGAGAGGACGAGACACCACGAGACACAATGGCCGCTCGCTCCTCTCCGCTGCAACACGTTCCAAGGAGGCGCCGGCAGCGCCTCTCGTGGCGGCTCCCCACATATTCGCGCGAACAGCACCATCTAGCGTACAATTATTTCACTAAATCGAGTACAGCGCCGCCATACGGGCTGGTTTAAAACAAATCTCGCGTTAACAGTTTACTCAAGAGTGAGTGTCACGACCCTGCGGGTTCCTCGAGAATTTCCGAGCTCACGGACACGCAGCTCGGCGTAGTGTGCATGCGAGGTGGGAGAAATGAGAATACATCGCAAATGAAACTCGGTCGAGGTGGCGCTCTGATCGTAGTGCTCAAGATAGCGTCGATTCGCTTCCCATCATCTGCCATCATCTTCCCATCATCTTCCCATCATCTGCCATCTTGGCGTTGATTGGTTTGACGGTCAAACTTGAGCACTACGATCAGAGCGCCACCTCGACCGAGTTTCATTGCGATGTATTCTCATTCTCGAGGGAACCCGTCCTCGATCTGGCACCGCACAGACTTCTATCAACTTCTATATACTACACATGCTGTCAGACTGCCAGTGCCGCAACTAGAGATGGAGTGCAAAATCACTAACAGTGATTTATCACCGTGATCGCAGAATCACGATCACGGTCGTGATTTAACTTAAATCACGATCGTGATTGTGATTTTTTTACCCCGAGTGAATTTGCTCACTGTGAATACTGGTGATCGTAATTCTTGATCATGATTGAATTATTTGTTATAAAATACTTCAATATAGCTTGTGTTACAGTCAAAGTGTGCTAATTCAGCGAATATGTAGTATATACATTCATAAATAGTCAATGTATGCACGCATTGATTTGATTGGCTAAAGTATTCAGATCACTGATCTCTATATACTACTGGATAGCGTATCCCGTGTTAAAGTCGTGTTCCGAATTGAAGATCTCGGCGCCATTTTAATCCGAGGAAGATTCTCACTTTACAGCGGTAAATTTGAACGATAATAAAGGGAGACATACGTACCGAATGAGTATATGTATGAAAGTTGGAAATTATTATTTTAAATAAAAGATGTAATAAAAAATAAACGTACATAAAACAAAAGGAAATGTATAATTGGCCCAAAAGAAGAAACTAGATAATGAACTGATTAAGTTAAAGATAAAATCACATTAAATATAAATATGAAAACATATAATAATAAAATATAAAATTATATGACATAAAATTATATAAAAATTGACGTAAATTTAAAATATATATTGTATAAAACTGTGCAGTTCATATTTAATACTTAAGAATATTATACAATACATACAATATAAATATGAAAGTATACATTATGCAATAAAATACAAATAAATATTACTTATTTTTAAAAGAAGTGAGAGAATATGCTGCTTTTGAACATGCTTTTCCATCATCAACGCTTTTTATTCGCTTTTCCTGCAATAACATTCTTTTCCGCATCATCCTCGGAGTTGTTTCATATCGATGATCATGGACGATATGACGAATGTGACGTGAGGTAGTCGGTGTTTGTCCATTTCTCTGCATATGAGTAGTTGCCACTTCGCTTGTTGTACTCGTAGAAGGTATTTCATCCACCTGGCATTGCTTCTTATCTACGCATAATATATTATTAGTTATTTGTATACTATTATTTGAATTGAATTTCATATTCACATAACTGATTTGTAACAAAAGTATTAATTTTAAAGTTATAAATATGTCATATTTTCTTCATTGCAATAAGGATATGAAATTGATTGCTAAACTTTTGAACAATGATATAATTTACATGATGCTTAAATTTTAAAACAATTTATTTCAATTCACCTGAATCACTGGTACTTGCTCTCATTGGATTTACCATACTGTACGTAGTGTCAGTCTTCGACATTTTTGGAGGAGGTAAATCAAGTGATAAACGGCGCTTTTCATGCCCTTCATACGCTGCTGATATTTCTGGCGACAATAAGGGATCTGTTTCCATATCTGGTACAGGGAGTTGAGAATTTGTTGTGTTCTCCAGCAGGTGTTTCTAAAAATAGTATTTTACTGTAATGTGCATTATACTCCAAAAGTTAAATAAAAAATATTTAAAAAGCACAAACAATCTTACGGTCAATTAGCGGCAACTTAAATATGGTAGGAACCGCATTGTTTTTCAGGGTTAATGTACAGGCGTTACGACCTGTTTTACGAAAACAATCTTTTAAAAATGCTCACTACAAAGTAAACTCTTCTTGTTTGGAACAAAGTCCTTTACACCCATTGCTGCAATCCACTTCTGAAGCAGTTCTGCATTATTTAATGGAAATCTGCAAAATAAGGAAGTTGTTACTATTTTATTTTAGTCGCTTTAACTTAAAAGTAAGCTACGTAATTTGAATAATTCATATATTACTTGCGAAATGATCTGTTTTTATCCTGTCCTTTTTTAACATGACAGAAGACACAATCAGATTTGTACTGTCCGAAAATGGTAGGAATGCTTCCAGAGAGAAGACAGCCTTTGGCAGTGTCTTCTTGGAAACAATTTTTCTCGAAATGATTAGAACATAACAAGGCGTTTTTTGAAGGCACGAAATTCGAGCCCAGACCCATGTTATGTAGCCATTCTGCAGCCTTCAACGGAAATCTATATGAAACAAACAAAAATATTTTTTATTTTCTTAGGAATATTTATTATGAAGTTCCACTTAACCTACAAGTAGCATATAAATGTTATTTCTACTTACCCGTGATATGTCAAATCTTCCCCCAATTCTTCTGTGCCACAAAACATACACGTCCTAACCATTTTTATTTTACTTATTAATTTTTAAGTAATTAATTATTGCTTGCTTTAACTTGCACCCTTCAGAATCACTATTCGCGTCGCTTGGCGTCGCTGTGTGACGTCACACTTGAGAAACTTCCTCGGATTAAAATGGCTTCTATTCGGAACAAGCCGCCTATCCTCGTTCACTATCCAGTAGTATATACAGATCAGTGATTCAGATATACATTATACTTTCTAACTAAAGGGAAGAAATATTCGTTAATTTAAATAGATCAAGAACGATTACATTGGTTCAAAATATACAACTAAGTTTCTATAAGAACAGTGAGGACTTGACAATGTTTTGAGATAAATTAGAAATTGAGGTTATGTGGCGCGTGCAAAGAGCAGTTATGCTCTCCTCCAATCAGAAGCAATCACTGTTCTATCTGCACCAATCAGAAGCGATCACGAAAATCACGGATCACTGTGAAAAATCACCGTGATTGGGAACGAACGTGATCGAATCACTCGTGATTCACAAATCACGGTTCTAGCCAGGGTGGTATATAAAGGTGGTTTGACAGGACCATGTACGGCGTCTTCATAACAGTTTAATTCGCAGAATACTAACCAGGTGGCGTTAACTCTAAGAGGCGCGTTACCGCAGTAAATTTGAAATGTAAAGAATATATACCCAACAGAAATGGTTATTAATAATAATTTTAAATTATTGTAAAGGTTATATGTATGAATTTCGTGTACATGTTTATCATGTATTTTATATATTTATCATCCAAAATTTTATTTCTCATAATATATGTATATAACCCTTATCATTTTACCAGCAGTATTGCTGCCAAAATATTTCTGTGTTTAGTGTTATTTTGTTAATTTCGTTGTTAGCCAACGGAGATCATACAATCGGAGATCACCACTTCTTTCTTTGAATTGTATCCTTTGGTACTGCAAAAATAGATATATTTTTTTCTTTTCCAGAAGAACCACAATTCTCTACTTTGCACCGTTTAACCATAGTGCTAGTTAAAATAATAGTTTATATAAGAAACACAGTACACGGAAGACGGTAGCGTGGCGTCGTTACACTTATACAATCAAAGTCGACTCTATCTGTGTGGGATCCATGCACACACGCCATCTGCTACATCAAATCTGTACTAAACTCTTATGAAGACAGTATTACTAGGGAAAAGTGGCTTTGTTGCATCACCTTTATATACCACCATGTCTACGGATCTACGGATTGTAAACCGACATCTACGGATTTTTTACCTTTTTCTTAATCGCTGGAATTCAAGCTATTATTTTCTAGTTCTACTACCCTGCATTTTGAACGAGTACAATAGGAATTAGTAAAGTTGATTTCAGAATCTTTGCATGTGAACTTTTTTAATTCGAAACGAATTACGAAAGTCTTTGGCGAAAACGACTTTCGGGGGAACAGTATTTTCGGGAAAAGCTCTTGTACTGAACTGGAATTAGTAAAAGTCGATTTCACAACTTTTGCACGCGAACTTTTTTCGTAATTTGTGAATTATTGTTGTGACAATAATTTTTTTGAGGATGTTAGGGGAGGGTCGAAATATAAGATTTCTAGAAAGGGTTTGGGAAAGGACGGTTTCCATGAGCAAGGGAATTAGCTTCTTTCATACATGTAATAATTAACACTTACGAAAAAAGTCCGTAGATCAACGGATTTTTCAAAGGGGAATCTACGGAATTCTACGGAACGTTGAACTTCTCTCTACGGATTTTCAAAAATCTCAGTTGGCAACACTGGGTGTGTGTCTGCCGAATTCGCGAACAAAGTATTTTCGATATCGTAAATATAACCTAACAAAATAAAAGAACACAATTCAAAATTTAATTTTGCGAATAATTATAGAAAATGCCGGATCATGATTTTATCATATATATATAATATTTTGAAATTTAAAAAATGGGAGGTATTTTTCTTCGTGACAGTTTTTATCGGCCTAAAATGGTCCAAGATTATAACCTTCAAACCAGACGTAAACCATTTAACCGAATTAGAAAAGTGTCCAGCATGTTTCGGTATTTCAGCGTGCAGTTACATCCACGAAGTGGATATCACGCCGCACGATTTCTATTCCGCGTTTTCTTACATCTTCGGGGCGAAAAATGTGTTTCCCGGGACTCTTAACGGAAGTAAGGTTATATTGAAAAAATTGGCGCATACCTCGGAGCTGAATGAATTCGATCGAATCCTTTGCGAGAACAAAAACTTATCTCGTATTTGCGCGAGGAATTCAGAAAAAATCGATCACAGAAATGACGTCAATTTCTATGAACTTATCGAGCAACAAGTAACTTTACACTTTACAAAGGACAACTTCAATCGTTTAAGAGTTTGCCCTGGTGTAGAACACTTGAGCAATCTTTTGCATCGAATATATCATAGTAACGAAAATTATGATTCAGATGCACTTGATATCAGCATTTGGATGTTAACGGTACTTAATCCCGAGCCTCTTCTTCTTCAGGTATAAACATTAAATTAACGCACTGCAGACAAACTTCAATGTATAGTAGATACCTCCTGTGGGAAATAGTTGCAGGAATAAGATTCGTAAAATAACGTGCGATGCTCAGCTATTTAACATTCTCGAGTCGTGAATATCGTTAGCTTTTATATTTGTGTATAGATATTACCTTCGGATAACAACTGGCCTGTACCAAAATATTATGGTGCATGCGGTCGCATTATAATTGAAGAATACGTGGGATTACCATTGACGTCTTATTATAACGAACCATGGTTACGCAGGGCAAAAATAGCCTCGGGTCTCTTAAATTCCGCTCATATGTTCACTTATGGGAGTGAGGAATTTGGTTTTTATTTGACTGATATATCAGCTGATAATATAGCTGTTGATTCGAATTATAACGCAAAGTTCGTGGACTTAGAAAATGTAATTGTTGTTGATAAAAATATCGTGCCGGAAGGTAATAGTGCTGTTAAATTAGCAATTATTGTTTTTTAAAATTGAAACATGCATGAATTAATATACGGAATGAAGTTTAAAAGATTCATAAATACACCGTTTAGAGAGATCGACAACCTGGAATCAATTACAAGAGAATACTGAAAGTTTGAATTGCTCGGAATGTATAGCATTTTCTCCCATCGATATATGTAGTCACAAAGTCAGCGATCACAATTATTACGCGATATGTAAGGTCAGTCAATGTCGGAAAGCATGTTCAATGGGGAAAAAAGCATTTCACCTTAACATCGTTCTTGATGAAATTTTATATTTTTAGACATTATTAGCGTTGAATGTAAATGACAATGTGCTACCTGGTGGTCTTCTGCACGATGTACCTGCAGATATACTAAAGGCGTATCCAAATATGCAATATTTAATACAACAATGCGTTACACCACAGAAACCATTTACTAGAATAACTGCTGGAATGCAGCTTAAACAGTTGTTAAACGACATAGTCCAAGGACAAGATTAAAAGTGGATATATATTGAATAAAAACCATTTAATTAACAGATTAAAAGAATATTTACAAAATAGTTGTATCATAGAAAAGCTTTACATGACGTAGAAAAGTAATTCCGCCTCTCTTTCTCTCTCTCCCCCTCTGCGCGCGCGCGCGCCAAATATGGTACAGTACAAATTTCCTAACACCTTAATATATTTCCTATATATTCCTATATATTATAATTTTTTGCCCATCTCTGTGATAATTTATGCAATATTTCAAAAAAAAGGAGTATAAACTTTCGTAATTTTATATTTATTCTCTTTTAATCAGTACCGTGTTACAAAAGTTGAGAATCTTTCCTTTGAAATGGCATATATATTCATAAAATACACGTCTAAAAAGAATACTTCTTTAAAAATTATAATACTGTCTGTAAAAATTGAGTTAAAGACTCAATGATAAAAGAATGTACGAACATCTTATTCAAATATAAAAACTGGACCAATACGTATTTGATTATGTGATCTATAATCGTATTTAACGAATGCACGATTCAATCGTCTAATAAGCAAATGAATGTACAATTTTTCCATACTACTTTTATTTTTCGGCAAATTCGCAAAATGTGAATGCTGTTTATAAAATTAGTTTCTGAAAAAGTGATACTTACGGTGTACACCGGCGAAGTCCAGGTGGGCGGTCCGAGGACGCTAGCATCCATAGCGTCTTCTACTTGCTGCGTGGAATGGGATGCTTGAAGCCAATGAAGCGGCGGGCATGACGCGGATAGGGAAAAGTCTAGTAGTGTGCCCTTAGGCTCTAAAGGTGAAGTTCCACGGCGCGTGCTCGGCGAGTCGGCTGGCTCGCCCAAGTTCGGCGAGACGACTTGGTGAGCGCGAGTCGGCGAGCCACGCGCCGTGGAATTTCACCTTAAGGTCGGTTTATACAGCCACCGAGTCCGGGCCGTGACGGGCCGAGCCTCTGTGGTAAGCTTATGGACGGCGAGGAGCCGCCGAGTTTCCACCGAGCTCGGTGGCTCCCGCCGTCCCTAAGCTTACCATAGAGGCTCGGCCCGTCACGGCCCGGCTCGATGGCTGTATAAACTGACCTTTAAGGGTACGAGCCTACACGCTCATTACTAGAGTTTTTCCTATCCGTTGTATGCTCGCCGCTTCATTGGTTTCGAGCACCCCCTTCCACGCAGCACGTAGAAGACGCTATGGATGCTAGCGTCCCCGGACCGCCCACCTGGACTTCGCTGATATACACCGAGTGCAAGCAAATCTCGGACATTAGCCGCACTCGCATAGCGAAAGAGCCAACCAACGTGACCGTGTGAATTCGCCTATAGGCGCTCCCCTAACTTGATCGAGTTGATTAGCTCTTTCACTGTGCGAGTGTGGCTGGTGTCCGAGATTTGCTAGCACTCGGTGCACACCTTTTCTACAAGTTCGTTTATTCTCGATCCAACTGACATAGAAGCTTACGTATTTTCTAATGGTATATTGTGTTTGGTAATCTGTGCTTCTAATATCGATATCCTCCGTTGTAACTCTACTATCGTATCGTCTTTCTCTGCAATGGAATTTCTCAATTGAGCTATCGTCACATCTTTGTCTTCATTCAAGTTTTGTAATAGTTGACTCGTTGACGGTCGCGTCTTAGGATCTACTTGCACTAATTGACTCACTATATGTGCCTGTAGGAGGTATGGATTACTTTTATCTTCAAATACTCTTCCAATTGGAACTATTAGCTTTTGTTTTAAGAACATACCCAGTTGGGATAGGTGGCAGTCAATGTCGTTGGTATTTGGCCTTTTCTCAAATTGCTAATTATCTTAGTCCGCTCCATGTGAGTTTTAGTATGTACTAACAATTCTAAAAGGACTATTCCTAGACTATATATATCGCTCTGAAACAGCATGAATTCACTTAAAACAGGCATTTAAATTGACGCTGGATTCGAGTAATGAAACAGTACTTTAGGATCACACTTTCCCTGGAGTTGTTCTGGCGCCGCGTACATGTGTGTACCAAGTATGGAAGGATGATTTTCCCTTTGCAATGGGCAAGCCAATCCAAAATCTCCTAGCTGTATTTGTAGATCACCCGACGTTGAAATGAATATGTTGCTCGGCTGAAATGAAATAGAAAATCTGCGTAGTCCGGCGAGCACTAGAGCAGATGTTTTGCAAGCATGGTGCTTCGCTTAAAGGTGGGTTTCTACAGCCACCGAGCCAGGCCGTGACGGGCCGAGCCTCTATGGTAAGCTTATGGCGCCTCGCCGAGCTTATGGCTCCTCGCCGAGCTCGGTGGAAACTCGGCGGCTCCTCGCCGTCCATAAGCTTACCATAGAGGCTCGGCCCGTCACGGCCCGGCTCGGTGGCTGTACAAACCGACCTTTAAGCACAGACCCGTTGCTTTTTTTCTACCTTTATATCATGATGCACGATTCCGCGAGAGTGTATGTAGTCCAAGCCACAAAGAATTTGCGTGAATATTCCGATGATTAGTGTCTGCGAAGACAGCTCAATCCTTTCTTCGAGCCATTGTTGAAGTGTCTTCTCGCAAAGTGCCATTTGGATGTACAAAGTTGCATACTTCTCGTTCTGCGGAAAAAAAGATTACGCTTAACTTTACTTAAACTTTACATAGCTCGAGAGCTTAGATGAAAAATTCATGCGAACCACTTGCGGTACGTATGGACAAAGTATCTTGTTAGATTCGTCGTACGAATCGGTGCCGTCGGTGTAATTCGTATTATTCTCCGTTTTCTGATCCCGATGCTTGCTATGGCTTCTGAAAGATATACTATTCGAATTGGTTTTCTCTGTATTTCTACTGGCAATATTCTCTTCTACTATTCGCTGTCCTATAACGTTAGTCGAAGTGTTAAGTTCGTCGAATCTTTCGTTAATAATATCATTAGTTACAGAATTCGTCAACCTTGCATAGGATGGTTTTTGTTCTGTAATTTCGGTATGGATATACATACCGGACCTAGAATTTATCATTCTACTACTTTCCGCATTTTCTTTTCGACTCTGACTGCTCCAACTACTACTAGAACTCGACTGACTCTGTATGTTAATGTTCTCGCTCGTGTACGATCTGTATCTATCTATTCTTTTCTGGTCTGTGGAACTTGCTTTGCCCTGAGCATGGCTCGGAAATGGTAGGCTCGGTATAAAATTCGTCGGTAATGTCGGTTCGATCCATGCCCCTTTATACGAAATTATGTTGGTGTGATTTAATTTGGCCAGAGTCTTGACTTCTTCGAGGTGTTGCATAATACTTGTAACTCTGCCAGAACGTACTACTATTTTCTTCACCGCGTATTCGATACCGTCGAGACGGTGCAGAGCTTTGAAAACATTACCGAATCCTCCAGCGGCAATGAAACTTATTTCCTGAAACTCTCTGTGATACCGGGACCATTCTGTCATTAATAAGCTATGGCAAAATAAATAGGCAAGGATTACATAGTTGTTCAGACGCATACAATATTTGTTCTTATAATCTACTTTGAATATTATATACTTAGGAACTTGTAGTGCGCTCTCGCACCCAGTTGATGCACGTGCAACTGTGACTAAATGATAGAGCGCACGCTGATATTGACCCCTTAATTGCTCGAATTCCATCAGATTGTAGGAACTGTCGATCAAGTTCAGTTCGTGGAGTCTATCGCAGATTGCTAGAAATGGATGTTAGGGAAGTTCATTCGTGAACTTTGAACAAGTTACATAATCGGTATTGGGAATTAAAGGTAATTTAATTTCCAATAGCCAAAATTTGAAGGAAGAGTAACTAACGTTATTCGGTATTAGGAGAGTAGTCGATTTTAAAATAATTCTTTAAGATGGAAGACATTGAAGTCTGAAATGTATTATACTGAACGTAAAATGTGATTACGTGAAATAGGAAAATCAGTGTGTTTCCATGCCAAAGTTAATGCACTTTATTTCACAACTTTACACAGAAAACAGAATGCAATATTAGATGCAACAAGTGAGACTTAATCTCTTTCAGAAATGTAGATAAATTACCAAAATATAATCTGTTCCTACGAACTGTATCACTTTCGAACATTGTACAAAGTTGTTCTATGAGCGACTCGATCAGAAGACTAGTGGAGGATGCAGCAATGCTCACAACTTGTCCATTGGTTTGAGAACCATCACTGTCCACGCAAATTGTGGTTCTTGTATTATTACCTAACAATAAATATGACGCACTTATTAAAGGTTCAATTGTCAGGAGAAAATAATACATATACCCATTTAAAACATCTTGATTACAACGTTTTCTACTTGACAGTTCTTTATTAGTCAATTGACATCTGGTTGTATGTTGAGATCAACTGGCGCGCAATTATTATTTTCGATTCAAACAATATATTTAAGAAACAGCCGTTTCGAGCGAATAGACAAACGGATCGATTTTTTTTATACACAAACTATGGGTTCAGATGTATTTGAAAAATGAGCGGGGATTTTCAGGTTATGTTACATACCTCTATCGAAGGTAGTTATCGTGGGCAAGGTGTCCCAAGGATTGGACAACGGTGTAGAGTTTTCTTCCATTATGAAATTTATTTAATTTCCATATCAATATATTTACATTATATAAAGAACAAGCGGATTCTTAATGAATCTCACTCTCGCTATCTCTGGATGAGTGTTGTGGAGTGTTGCAGCTGGTTGCGGCAACACTGTTGCCTGACAGTCATGGCACTCTTAAATCTTACGGACTCACAGCGCGCGCGCACATACTCATCTTTCAGCAATTCAACACATTCGAGAGTAGCTCTTAATTTGGACGCTGCTTATGAGAAGAGGACGCTAAGATCAGTCACCTGCAATTATGGGTCGGTAAAACAGTTGGGCCGTCGTTAAAATGAGAATACATCGCAATGAAACTCGGTCGAGGTGGCGCTCTGCTCGTAGTGCTCAAGATAGCGTAATTTCGCCAGGCCAAACAAAGTGATGTAACACACTTGTAGGTACAACTCATATTTACTGAGAAGCCGCATTTCAAAGTATGCAACTTCAATTTTATAAAATAGTATAGAAGTATAGATATAGATTATTATTAACTTCTATTTTTTTTGTGATTTATTTGACAATACTCTTTTCCGTCCTCGACTTTTTCATGTACTTGGCGTAATTTGTTTACTTTTTTAAGTTCTTTTATGGGAATCTATATATATGGCTGCGCTGCCAATGAGAATACATCTATAAAGTATTAGAGTCAATACTTTTCTTTCAATTCAACTTTTCCCTTAGATGTTCGTAATTCCTCTACTCTCCCCTATACGAAACCCTTCCTGCAAAATTATGCGTACACCGGGCTCAAAAAAATCGTTTCTTGCTTCTAAATATTTTTGTCTTTTGGAATTCGGATTAACCATATGGCCTGGTCACTGTTAACGCGACAAGCATGATTTTGCCGCAGCGCACATTTTGACGAAGAGTATACAGGAAACGGATTTATGAATTTGATTGAAAAAAAATTTTTTACCCTTCGATATGTACATTATTAACTATACTAAGCAATACATTGATTTACTTGCGTTGTTTGGTTGAAATAAATTCCCGAAAACACCCTTACATTTCGGACCGTTACAGTGGTCTGTCCCCTTAAGGGGGTAGACTACTGTGACGGCCCAAAACGGTAGGTAATCTTCTGATGCAAATTGTAGGGAAACTACTCAGCCGATTAAATTACGGTTTAGCACTTGATTTTGGCACATTGTGAAGCATTAAAAACCATTATAAAAATTAAGAAAATATATACATATATGTCACGAGGTGGCTCCGAACTGATGGTCTTTCTTAAACGTTGTACCCCCTAACTCAAATTTGGATTGTTTAAAATAAAAAAACAAAAGTTGTCTATTGAGTACATTGTTATTCCTAAGCATTAACGGGCCCGTTTTTTAATATTTTGAAAATTCGCTGAAATAACAGCGTGTTGAAGAAAAGGATACCGATTTTCGCGACGATTCGTCTGTAACTCCCGTAAAGAAAGGAATTTTCAAAAAATGGTCCGTTAATGCTAAGAGAATGTAGCAACAAAGATGTCTGCGAAATTTAGTCTCAATTGCATCAATCCAGATTGAGGAACCTAGATAGCACACACGCGTCTAAAGACACCCAAAAGACGTTCTAAAGCCGTCCAGACGTAACACGGGCGTACAATTGACGTCTTTCAGACGTCTGTGCTATGTGGGATAATTTTACAGCTATACTCTAATCCAAAAGACGTGAGAAAGCCTGTGATTGTATTCAATTGCTTTCAGAACAGCAATTTACTCCGGGCGCGGATAGTAAATAACTTAATTTTCCTTTACACATCTACTTACCAAATTTCGCTCACAATCAGTAAGCAGTAGTTCGTCCTGTAAAACTCATAAAGTATGGTCTTCAGAGGCGGATTCAGAGGGGGCGAAATATGTAAAAGTACATAAGTACATTTTTAACCCTCTTTTACAGGATTTAAAATTTGCTTATAATTTATATTTTAATATCCCTATCTGATACTGTAGCCTAAATAATTAAATTCACATTAATTATTTACACAGAATAATACACAATGTCATAATATTTGTCTATTTTATTACTGTAGGGGAGGGGGCGATCACCCCTATCGCCCCCCTCTGGATCCGGCCTTGATGGTCTTCGCTTTCAATAATTGCCGCTGTTCAAGAATAATAGAAAAACTCGGTTTGAAAAAATCCGGGAACCAATAAAGCTATAAAATTTCGTTAGGAGTCGGTCCCCAATACTAAGAAAAATTTCGTCCAAAAATTTCGAATTAAATTTAAAGTAATCCATAGCTGCATAGCTAATTGTATGTAGGTTTGAACATTCGCGCGCAACCTCACGAGCATCAAATGCATCGAAAACCGTTCCGTTTTCATCAGCGCATGAACCGCAGTAACGAAATAGAACGGTATGAATGCGCGCAGCGCATTAACTGCAGTCTATTGGGATCTGGCATGGGGGCGGGGCCTAGCCAACATCGCGCCGATATGGGTACAAGATACATGTGTTGTATATGCGATAATGTAGTTTTTTGCGAAAATGTTCCTGTCTATGCAAAGTTCCCAGCGGAGCCACTTCGCTGTCCCGAATGTTATTATATTTCGGGATTAGCGGCTTCGTTGCAGAGAAAAATTCCTTACGCTGTTGAGCAAAAGGGTCAAGTGTGGTCTTCACATTTCCTTAACTGTTTCCGGCCGCCCTGTGGCCTGCACGGTGGTTCGCTAGAAAGGTATTAAAGCTCACTCCATCTTGCAAAGCTTAAATTGCTGCTATAGAGGAAACTCTGAGGCGCAGCGTGTCTGTTGGACCTTCAAAGCTGACACTATCTGTCTATGCAAAGTGGTGTGAAACACCTGATTGCGAACGCTTATAATTCGTGATCGTGTTTGCCCACACTAGAAAAAATTCCTTATAGTGTGTCCATCGAGTCAAGACGTAGTCTTTCGGAACCCACTATGCCTTTCGCCCACCCTGTGGCCTGCACGGTGGTTTCCTGGCAGGAGATGATAATGGCTCACTCCATCTTGCCTGGTTTGAATGCTGCTATAGAGGAAACTCTGAGGCGCAGCGCGTCCGTTGGACCTTGTGATAACCGACACTATCTGTCTATGCAAAGTATTTGTGATTGGGCAGGTTCAAATCCCGCTCAGCGGAATTTTTGTAACAGCACGAGAACAGGCAGGGATTGATGTGTACCCTGTGTACCCAACGAGCGCTTTTACTTTCCGCCACTAGATGTCATGGTGACGGATGTCAGATCCCAATGCACTCAATGCGCGAAACGGGATGCCACCTGCGAGAAGCGTCCAGCCCGGTCGCCGCCTGGCGATCGCGTCGCGTACTATCCATCGTGAACCGGCCGAGTCACGACTTCTTTATGTACATCAGTGCCGTCTTAACCTGGAGGCGAAAGAGGCAGCCACCTCAGGGACCCAGAGCTGAGCTCAGGGGGCCCCCGAAAAAATGGAAAATTAAAAAAAAGGTTGTAAAAGCTAGAAAAAGATTGGAAATGGGCTCTCCAACTGTGTCGGAAAGAAAATAACGAGTACACCAACGTTTAGATTTTAACATGAGGCCCTTTTTTCGTAGAATGCACCCCACGATTAATCGTATTTACTTAGTAGTTTTAATACTTATTCACTTCGCGTGTTAGCGCGGAATTTTATATTTTATTTGATTTAGAATAATTTAGAAGGCTACATATGGAGCTCCCATTGCGTCGGGGCCCCTGAAAACGATAAGACGGCACTGAAATACATACAACGTGTTTATTCGATTTACGTGGTAAACCATACCTTATACCCGTTCTTGCTGTTCAAGGATACTGTAGTTAAAATTTCGTAATGATTAGTTCAGTATTTTTTTAGATTTTTGTGAGCATACAAACAAACGCTGTAACTTTATTATATGTAGCTAATTGTATGAAATATGATAGTATTATAAACTACTATTGCAGGATGGATTGTTCTCAAATTTTATATACATGCCTATTGGCTTGGCATTGAAATGAATCTCATCGTAGCAAAAGAATTGATGGTAAGTTTTGGAATCGTCGGCGTCGTAATTCCCATCACATCACCTATGGGAACCGTGAACAAGTACGACTGACCGATAGAAAGGAAAAGGATAGATCAGGTGGTGTTTTCTCCTCTCCTCGTGATTTTGGTTTCGGCACGATCGCGAGTCATTTCTAAGGTCGCCCGCTGACATAGCTTAAAACAAGTTGCGTTGAGATTGGTCAAGGTACGACATCGCTCTAGAGTTGATTGCTACCTCGACCCTCACTCCACCATTCTCCCCTCCACGCTCTCTCGAGATTTCTAGTTGGTCCATGCTCCTCCCACCCCTTCCTGTCTTCACCCAACCACCACCACCACCACCGTCCGACCTTTCCTATCTTCGACGTCTCGGAACCCTCGTCGATCTCGCCGCGACCCCGACACTGCGTGTGTTTTGAGCCACGCAAGTCGTGTTGACCCACGTGCCTTCGCAGGGTCGTACCTAGTTACACGTGGTACCCCGGCTGTTTCTAATTCTTAATCAATTTCAATGCCGGAAATTCCTTATCACTTGTTGCGATTATATTCAGTTGTTATAAATGGGTATTGAATCACGAATTTTTCTACGTAAACGGGATGAAGATTTTATCTACCTAGTAATTGTTTCCATTACAGCAATAGGCGTGTATAAAAGGAAATATTAGAAAGTAGGTTCGTGTCACGAAGCAGTGTTATCTGCATTCATTTGTAAACGACATTGACGCGCGTGGTGTCCTTCGAATGCGCTTTGGAGTTATCGTTCATTAACGCGTTACGTAATATACTATATAGGTAGCGATTCGGTTATGATTACCGTTGTTGTAAGTGGGTAACAATTACGCACTAACAAATTTCGAATTATTTCAATCCGATTCGGGGGATTTCTTTAGGTATTGCCACAATAAAATACGAAAATAGGAGTAATTTTGTATTTATAGGTCGCAGTAAGGGGTAAAATATTCGAATAACGTAACAGGGTCAAATACATTTTGCGAGTATATCACCCCTTAAGGCAATAAAGATATTCTAGCGTTGAATTTCGACAGCATAATGATGTCGCGATAAAGTCGAGTTTAGGGTCCATCGGCCAGTCGAAATTATCTAAATCAACGAACGCGGTATCAACGAAGGGTCGAAGGATACTATCGCGTTAACATCGTCGCGTCGGTTATAGGCCGTTCGAAAAATTGAAGTGAAGTCCAGCCACAAGCTCCAATCAACTCGAGGAATAATATAAAACCACAGAAAACCCCACTAGCTCCATATATTACATAGAAATCCTAATTCCGTCCGTTCAGTCGTCAATGAGCCGTACGAGGCGTCATAATATGCATCGCTAGCAGTGGTATTAATCAAATGTACGCTTTACAGCCATTAACGGTACACTGATATTTGCATCAGCCATCAATTTCATTTAAAAGCTGCGCCATCGGTTTTTAAGACACCCCTCGCCGATTCTAACCGTATCCCTCGGAGTTCGAATATCGTTAGATGATGGTAGGCCGCTGTCGTTAGTACACCCGTCACTGATGCCGCCTATATCTATATGCCCACTAGCGCGCTCAGGGCCACCAATACAAGCGTGGGGCTCGACGCACCGCAGACGTCGTTGCCGGCGCACGCGGCGTCCAATGGCCCCGTGCTGAGGCAGCCGTCGTGGTTTCCACCCGGCACACGTGCACTGAGCGCACTGGGTCATTGCTCTCCTCCGTTCGAAAGCAATATCGTTACGGCGCGCGACACTTGTCCCGGGCATGACCACGACGAAGTCGAATGAAATTTGGCCGCCCGCGGAGGGGGGGCTGCCTGCGACGCATTGTACCGCGTTTAAAAACCAGCCCGGTCTCCTTTCGGCCCGCCGAGTTCCCCTCGCTCTGCGTTCCCGATGCTGCTTCAGACCACGTCCGATGCCGCGCACGATATTTCCAACATCCAAAACTAAATATACACGAATTGTCGCCGGGGGTATCGATTTAGGGAAAAGTGGGGAGCTAGCCTGAAAGTGTCATGTATGTTTCAGAAGTAGAGTATATAGATAAGAGGGAAACAATGATGGGCAAGGGGGAGAGCGCGACCAATGCGACGCCAGGCGTGGAAGGAGGAAAGAGAAAGTACACGCGTCGATCACAGATTCACTAACACCACCGCGTCGACCGGATTTAACCCCTGGGATTTTTGACGGGCCGGCCGTACAAATGCCACACAACTGCCTCTTATCGCCTTATCATTGATGAGCATTTCTTAATGCGTCGACGTGTGTACGTATTGCATAAGCTACGCGATGGGGAAAATTTTTGATTTAGGGGTTTCGTTTCGTTTCCGTTGAGGCAGGCTCACCGACTTCCATGAACGCCCTTTAAAATATGCTATATTAGAAATTAATGATCTTATACGCTATTAGTCGTTACAGTACGCCGCGTTCATATCCTCGGGCGAATAAAAGAAAATAAAAATTCGATAGATAGGTAATCAGCCTCAGCATTTATAAAATAAAACTGCTCTGTATTACTATTCAAATTTTTCTCCTTTTCACTTGTCCTGACCTTTCGAAGAAACCGTCACTCTCTTAAGTACTAGGATAATGTCTAGCGCAGTTTCAAATTCCCGAAAGGAAACAACAATATTGACAGAGCGCAAATGCTAGGAACGTACATACATAGTTCCAAGCCGATGGGACGTTTGACGGTTTCCTTCGTGAATCGCGAAGTGGCATTCCGTATTGGACACCTCCAATGGTATCTTTCGTAAACTAATTGAAAGTTGCTTTAATCGACGTTTGGTTTCGAATTGTACAAAGTTTCTACAATTAAAATAATAATAATTATGCTATAATACGTGTCTGAATAGATTATATATTACGCAAAAATTCTGCAAAACGAAAAACAGAAAAATTGATTCGGGACCGATTTCGTATTTCAACGTATTCGATCACTGATAACGCGTACGTGATTAACTAAGCTTATCGTAACGTGCGGTGGCGTCACGTTCGCGCGTGTGTACTGTGTGTGAGCACGTCCCTACAGGCCGGAGATACGCGTGCTCTGTCTGCCGGCTCGGGTCGATCTTCCCCGAGCTCGTGGCGTTGGGTTGGGCCGAAACCACGACGGCTGCCTCCACGTGCTGCGAAAAGCATTTAGTCGCCCTAAATTGTAGGTCGCCGCCGTTATCGCGGCGGTGGGGATAAGCACAGTGGAGGGGCAGGGTCGAGCACGGGCGCTTCGGCAATGATCGATGATTTCCGTCGCCGTTCGGCACGGCTAGGCGGTAAACATTGCACAGTACGATTGGCCGTGTCCTGAGGCGGGTCCTTTGGTTTTCGAGTTCGACCTTCTCCGCCGCTGTTCAGTTTTGTGTGTGAAGTGACAGGCGAACGGCGACATGCGTTAAAGAGACCTATGCGTACATACGTTTCCCCGACCGTTCATTCGTTCCATTCTCGTAGTAACTTCGTTTCGACCAGTGATTCCCCCGAAGGATACTGAGGGGATACACCTTGACTGTGGAAACGTCTGACAGGAGCCACACAGGTGGGTGATTTTGACGTTTATGCATCGTAAGACTGGACCGCGCGAACGAACAAATTAGGAGATTAAAATTTCTATAGACACATGACAGAGTCAATTTTCAAGCATCAAATAATGCTTGTGCAAATGCGTCTATACCTTATTTTCCCAACTTCGTGGCTATTTGAATTTTCTACGTGTCAAAGTACAGCCAAAAATTGCGCAACTCGTGGTTCCCGTGGAGAAATTACAACCTTCAACAGCCACATCTATTTGTCACATTGATTTCGAATTAATAATTTGTGCCAAATCGGGGTGAAATTTAAAAAATACAGATCGATATTTTCCACGAGACGGAACAGTGAGAGAAAAAACTAGCGTAATTGGAGAAATTGAAATCGACGGTGTTAGCCTTGGCCGCGAACTTCAGCCACGATTGCGGCGCCGTTTCCGCGATCGATTGTATTTCCATATCCTTGAAATATCAGTGGGAAATCGGGAGAAAAGAGAGCGACATAGATTGTGTGTACGTGTGAGATGGGGAGGGATGAAGGATCGCAATAGATTCGTTTAGGAGATACGATATGTATCGCGGCGCGTGATGTAACTCAACGTCCTTACTGCGCGGCGAGTTGCACGAGGTCGGTGATCGCTATAAAAAAATGCGGCGAGTACACGTGGAGGCAGCGGCAGGCGGTTTCTACCGCGACGCGGCGCGGCATTGCACCACCGCCGACCACGACGACCGCCTCACAGGAGAGAGGGACGCGCGTGCAAGTTTAACTCAGCCTTAACCTATTCTGAACTGACGACCTCGTAGGAACGTGCGAACTACGTCGGGTTTCTTCGATAAGCTTTGCTACCGGATTAGAGGCATTCTCCATATCGAGCCTTATTTTTTCATGAAATTCTTCGAAAACGTCCCCATACCATGCCAGGTTAATCTAATCGCGAAGGTTTTAAACTCACTCGGCGCTGCCATTGCTTACGATTGGACCCGCTCAATCAATGGAACGCGGGCGGTGGACGCCCATAGGCGTTCGATGGACACGGCTAACGATCTATGGTTAACGATGTCCGCACGTACGATAGGCTGGGCGTTAAAACATTGTAACAACGCCGAAAATATGTTAATCGAGATACGAATATGTCCCGACCTCCTCCTCACCGATAGAATTATATTCCGGGGGGTGTGTATATTTATTCCCTTGTTTCTTATTCATCCTTAAACTTCGTGAATTCATTATGCAACATTCAGCGGTGTGCTTATATGATTAACATTTATTTCCGCGAAGCAGGAAGGAAACTTGTTACTAGCACGCTGCTGAAGCCTTGTTCGGAATACGAGAATTGTATACTTGTATAATTTCGTTTGGCTTGGAAGCTTCCCATTTTGACGTGTAATTATTACAAATTTGTTGCCACTTATGCATCTACCGTGAAAACATTTCCAAGAATCCCGTTCGTTGAATTTTTAAAAAATCAACGAATGAAAAATAATTTTTCTTTATTCTAGGAGAATTGAATTGAAATCCTCTTATTGATAATGAAAATAGGGGAAACAGCGTAACAGATTCGTTGCGCGTCGATAATACCGTAGTTTATCATAGGCTTGGTAAGATCAGGGACGGGCAGAAGTTGCAGTTGCGTATGCGTGCGCGTGCGTGTACGGGGCGACGTGTGATTTGTGGGCGTTTTTTTTTTTGGACCCGAAAGAGACAAGAGTGTTGACGATGGATACGTGGGTGGGTATGGGGAGGTGGGGTGAGCCGTATTACCCCACGATTCTGACCGACGCGTAATCGAGGCTTTACACACAGTTGCGTTCACACGTAGAACGACGTTCTTGATGTCTTCCTGTCTTATATTTACCTCATGTTCATCTACCTTATTGAGAATAGTCTTCCAATGTATAGATACATGCGTTGTTGTCATTGTTGAATATTTATACAGGTAAAAGATGCACCTATGTTCTGTTTTTGTTTCTTCTCTCGTGCATTTAGTGTTTCGAATAAAAACTAGTTTATAATAACATCGGAATATAGTATAAAATTAAATTACTCTGTTGAGACAGATCAATATTTTACTTGAGTACCCCTTAAAAATGCCATCCATTGATACGTTATAAATTTCTTTAGTCAATGGTGCAGGAATCCCCGGCAATTATAATCGCAACTGAATAGTTTCCTCGTGAGACGTAAATCGAACAATTTCTGTTAATAACTATCTCAGAAACTCTCAACGATTTCTGAAAGAAACGGTAAATTTCATGGGATTTCATTGTCACTCGTCGAAAGTAATTTTCTCTGTTTCGTTTTCAGATTTGTCAGTCGCAGTGAAGAATGGTGGGTTACTATCAAACGGAACCGACTTCGAACAACACCACCACCACGATGTCGGTTAGAAACGAATTGCCAGCCGCGGAACTAGTGAATCCAGTGAAAAGTCTGGTCTGCAGTCCTGATTTGACGTTGTACGGGTCGCCACCGTGCGGTACCGAGACTCTATCGGCAATCATCGAGGGAAAGACGTACCAGTGTCAGCTGTGCCAGAAGAGCTTCGATCAGAAAAGCCAGTACCAGAGCCATCTGCGCTCGCACGGTAAAGAAGGCGAGGACCCTTACCGATGCAATATTTGCGGGAAAACGTTCGCGGTGCCCGCGCGGCTCACCAGACACTATCGCACGCACACGGGCGAGAAGCCTTACCAATGCGAGTACTGCAGCAAATCGTTCTCCGTGAAGGAGAACCTGAGCGTACACCGTCGTATCCACACAAAGGAGCGGCCGTACAAGTGTGACGTGTGCGAGCGCGCGTTCGAGCATAGCGGTAAACTGCATCGGCACATGCGAATACACACAGGCGAACGGCCGCACAAGTGCACCGTTTGCTCGAAAACGTTCATCCAGAGCGGTCAGTTAGTGATACACATGCGCACGCATACCGGGGAAAAACCGTACGTGTGTAAAGCCTGCGGCAAGGGATTCACATGCTCGAAACAGCTCAAGGTGCACACGCGCACGCATACCGGGGAAAAACCCTACACCTGCGACATCTGTGGCAAATCATTCGGTTACAACCACGTACTGAAGCTTCACCAGGTAATTTATCGTTTGCTTTAATAAAACATGCTTGGGTGTGTTGCTGTTACCCTGGAATATAAATGTATGCGAAGTTTTATTGCGATTTGTCATGAAGAAGTGAAAATTAAATGGGTTGTACTTCCGTATGGCCCAAGTGGCCGATTGACACGAGGTTTTAGGGGAGGGTGTGTGGACCCTAAATCTAAAATTGTTACTTCGGGAATTTTTTAGTTTCCGAGATATTAGTATTGGTTGGGGCTAGATCAGTGCGGGGGGCGCGTACAGCATTGTAGCGAACCGATGTGAGATTGGAGATTTGAATTAGAAACTTGTGGATGCGATCCATCCTATTATACAGGGTGGATACCTATTACTCTACTGATAGTCAATACTCTAAGGGGTGATTCTACAGGCCAAAATAAGACGAAAATATAAAATACAATTTTATAATATCGCGCTTCGTTTTCGAGAAAATTGGCTTTGAATTTCAGCTAACTGCGAGTGCCTTTTAGACGCCTGGGGGGGCACGCGGAGGTAAAGGGAATGCGTCCAACTGTTTGTATAACAGATTGGGGGGGAGCAGGATGGACCCAGTCAGGGCTACGTGTATGCAGTTACAAAAAAAATTGTAAAAAACTTAACAATAATTTTGTATTAATATTTCGGAAACTCATAAATACCCGAACCTACAATTTTAGATTTAGGGTCCACCCCCCTCAAACCTGTTATCGATCGGCCACTGGGGCAATTCGGAAGGATATCCAATTAATATATTAAGAATAATTGTATCGTAGAAAAAGTTGATGGCTTTGCAAAGATTATTCTCTTAATACTGCCGCTGGGAATTGTGACAAGAAAGCTAAAAAATGAATTGTAGAATACGTAATAGAGTTACATGGAACTTATACGAGTTATGTGTTAACTATTACAGGTTGCCCACTATGGTGAGAAGGTTTATAAGTGCACACTCTGTCACGAGACATTTGGTTCCAAAAAGACGATGGAGCTGCATATCAAAACGCACTCAGATTCTTCCATTACTGGTTCTCCTCGAGACTCGCCTATTGAGCCAGAGATTGAAATCTCACAGGCAAACAACAACGGCACTGCCAGTGACAAGGAGAATCATAAGACTGAAGAGCGAAGGGATGACCCTGCTATTTATGACACTCAGCACGATTTTCCCTACTACGTCTACTCCAGGGAGCAGTACCCACAACCAATCTTGGTGCCTGGAGAGGACAGAACCTTCCACGCAACACCCACAGTTCCCACTGACCAGCCGCTTCCGTTTATGTATCAAGAAATCCCTTCGACGTACACCACTTTCGGAATGCAAAACAATAACTTCGTGGACGACTGCTCTTCGCTTCTGAATTTACCAGGAAACGACGCACGCAGAAGAGTCGAAGCTGCGCTCGAAGCAGTCGAGGTAGAGCGGCAGAGGGAGTATGCAATTAGGGTGGAAAGAGAACCAATTTTAACCCCACCGAGTAGTAATCCCGTCAGTCCTGTACCTTCGCCAGATCCTCTCGACCTGGTAATCCCCGTAAGAGAAACTTTAATTCTTCCGCCGAGGAAACGGTGCAAGATGATTTTAGAATCAATGGAGAGTGAAAGGAGTGGCCTCATTGCCTCGCAGAGACAGAACTCTGTTATTCAGTTCGCAAAAGCATCATAGTGAAAAATGCGGAAGAAACGATGGTGAGCTGGTTACGATTTCATGTCCGATGAGATGTGACCCTGACTCTTGTGAACGAATGAGTGACTCGATGCGTAACATAGTGATGGGCCGAAAATGTTCAGACAATTAATATTAACTACACATTATTGAAGATTTGATGAATTTTCAATTTCGCAATTGTTTTAATGAATTCTGACTTTTGGAATATAAAAAACGACCAAATCTTATTAAAACTTTCTCATACAAAACGTGATTTTAATGCAGACTCAATAACATTTAAATAATATAAAGTAAGCAGAAAAGTGAATCAAGCGCCCATCACTAACCGAAGGACTAGGAGAACACTAGCAAGTTACTAGGACTACCGAGTCAGCACGTTTGTGAAGCTGGGAATTCCCCCGTGGAATTTTACGATGTGAAATAGTTTCGTTGCCATGCAGAGCGTTTTCTGCCATGGATATCGGGTTTTCTTCAAACTTTCAAAGGTCATTAGAAACAAAATACAGAGGATGCAGATATTTGTTACGGACCTGACAGTCCTTCTCTTGTCTTAATGGTGGTAACTGTACACATTTAATTTAAGTGCACTGTAAATAACAAGTTATGGTTAACGCGAACAATTGAGCTGGTCTGTGTTTGTAACAATGGAAGTTTGAAGAAAATTGGAAATCGGGCTGAACAATATCTCCCACGAGCCTTAAACGAGGCAATAAAGCAACGTCCAGTTATTTTACTACTTGGAAGAATAAAACAGGACATTTTACTATGATAGAGTGGCCTCACTATTTTGCGAATCAACTGGTTACATGTGCCTCACAGGTTGGACATTGCTGCGCGCATTGAGCTCGCCAGCAGATTTTATTCACTTAACATGTTCGCTACCGAGCGAATGAAAAAGTATGGAGTATGTATCGACTAACAGAGACCCTTAATAACAGTAGGACGCGTGACTGCTCAGTTTGTCCACTTCATACATTGTATCTGTGCACAAGTGTGAATTGCACTATACTGAGTAAATCTGCTAAAACTATAGAATGATCTTTGGCGGGCAATCTATCAACTAAACGGTGATAGCAAATATGTTAAAACTGATCACCCATTTTACAAGAATAAAAGAAATCCGTGAAGTGGCGCAAAATGGTGACTTGGCTGCTAATAGTTAATGAGAAAACACGTAAACATTTAAAACGAGTTCCAAGCTTAGGTTGTATGAAAAATGGAATGTGGCAAACCCAAGGATTGCCCAGTTTCTGTGGTTATTCAATTTCGTTTGATTTTTCATAATATCCTTGGTGTTCGTGTCGCAAAAAATGACGTCATTTGCTTATCGCTTTCTTCGGTGTTTAGCTGGCGCGCTCTGCGTTATTTTCTCGTGTTTCACGATGCGTATGTGTGCATGTGTGTTTACGTATGTTTAATTATACGGAGTTAGTGTAGAAATTGATAATAATGACCCCAGTGGCTGCAACTCTAGCATCATCGTTATTGAAGGCCTTGAAACTAACGTGGTCGAGATCGTTCGGAGAACACGTTTCTTAACAGTCACTTTATTCAAAGTGGAAATATAAAACGTGTTATACGTTTTATAAACATATTTAAACAATAGCTCGACGGATCACGAAGCTGTCAGATCGGCTGAACAAATTAACCCTTTCTGTGCAGCGCGTGCAATGAACTCCTTTCAAGAGACTCATAGGCGCCACTGACTTTCCGTACGATCTATTATTGACAAACGTATGGGGCTGCCATACTTAATGTAAAGGGAGAAAAGATACGGAATTGGATACAGTTTCTAATAGTATTTGAAGTTATACAGGTTTGTGTATCAACTTCCTTGCATCATTTTCTCTGTGCCATATTTCTTAATTCTTTAAAAAAATCATCTGCCAGTAACACTGTTGCTAGAAGTGGCACATATTGTTCGACAAGAGCGATGCTACAGGAATTCAGTACATACAGGGCGGTTTTAACAAATTTGAGCGCCCTGGCCTATACAAATTTGGCGCCTCAACACCTCAAGTAAATACCAACTCTACACGCGGTGTAGACTACAGTTTCTTCCCAATCGGTGCAAGGCAAATTTCTTCCCAATAGGTTTAACGGTTGTTGTGAAAAAAGAATTTCAACGTACTCCATTCTTAAGTGCCCTTGAATCACCGGCGCCCCTGGGCTATAGCCCATTTAGTCCACTGGATAAGGAAGCCCTGAGCACATATGAGGCAGTCAAAGCAACAACGGACTAACCCACATTTTTTTCGAAATTGAATTAGTAGTAATAATGTATTCCAATAGGCTCTACTAATCATATAAAATAGGAAAACAATTTATTTCCAATGTGGGTTAGTCCGTTGTTGTTCTCACTGCCTCATATGTACTTACTGCTTCTTCTTATGATCAGTTATACGCACAAGGAAAGATCGGTGAATTAATGGGACAGGGTCCCCGGGAAATGGGTTATCGTAGCCTGTTCGTAGTGGAGAGGGAACACGCCACGCATGCGCGTGATGACTAACCAATCAACACCAAGATAGGTGTTGGCTCCAAACCAATCGACACCAAGGTTGGTTCCCCCTCCGCTACGAATAGGCTACGGTAACTCAATTCCCGGGGAACCTGATTGACACACATCGATTTTGATGACACTGCACAATCGCTTACTGGTCCGAGCTTAGAACTTTGCCGTAATTAGTTGGCGCTACTTTTGTAGTTTAAGGGAGAAATCATCAGTCCCTTTTATTTCTGTGCTTATAACTCGTAAATTACAAAAGATACGAAGAAGAGATTTAAATAAATGTTATACCGTTTCTGAAGGCCTATAGCCGTTGCATTTTTTTGTTTGTTAAAAGTCAGTTCTGTTACGACAATTGAATTCCCTCAAAATAAAATTTCTATTTTTTTTACAGATGAATAAAGGCTTCTGTTTATTCTACATGCAACGCTGTATATCGTCACTTCAATTGTTGTATTTCGATACCTATTAGCTGTTATCGCAACTGATAGTCCCTAAATAAGTAACGTTTGCAATGAAATTCGTTTGTTTCGTACACTTTTTGGCGTGTATATAGTAGCACAGTATATAAATATACTATACATATGTATACGTATATTAGTAACAATTTACACGTCTGATAATGAAGTATGGCACGGTCAAATAAGTACACATATATTATAATGGTCATTAACATTCAAGAAATAATGTTGCACGGTTAACCCTTTAGCGCTAAACGTATCATATATGATACATTAATTTTTCTGCCGTTTGCATTCGCAATTCGTTGTTCGCGACAGTTTAAGTAGTACATGTTTAGTGTAATTTTATTTACTGAAGAAAGCTTGACCTACCTGAACCCTATATTCATTGGTCTTATGCATTTTAACATCTGACATTTTTTTTTTTTTAAATGTAACGGGATCTAAGTGCGAGCACTAAAGGGTTAATGAAAGTTTATTAGTCGTAGCCTTCGCAATAGCGATACTCCTAAAAGACATGCTTGAAACACAAATATGTACTTCGTACACCAAGCACAACAAAGTATTACAAATTCTCCGCGTACATGGCACTAATGAATTCAATTATCTTGTTTTGCAAAACAATAATCTACTGGATTTTCATAACGAGTTGGATGTTCCTCTAGTTATCCACTTTTGTACCATGCATGTTTAAACATATTTTTGAATCTAGGCGGAGAGACCTAATCATGGATAAGAGATCGTAACTTTGTAATGCTGTTTCTATAATGTAAATTATTGACCCAAGAAAGTTTTGACAAAGTTCTTTCAAACGCGGAAACTGGGAACATCAAGGGGTTATAGTCTTCCCATTGTTTTTGGCGTTATCGTGAGGATGATTACCTCTTTGGCACGAGGAACAAGTTGTAAAACATTTGGACAATGTCCGCTCGAAGAATCTAGTAATACATAACAGTAGGTTGAAATGTGTAATTGCGAGTGGTTGGGATTACAGACTGTACAACAACTTCATTACTAATAACTTGTGACTAGTGTTCGATCGGAGAATAGTTCTAAATTAAAACCACTTTTGTCGGAATTGAATACATTTTCTACTCCATATTTATTAATATTCGGTTTTACAATTGCAATGATATTATCGATTGCTATATCCGGATCTTCAGTATTTTGTCGCTGCGGGCGAGATATAAATTTCGTTATTTTACGCGAGTCTATACCGTGTACGTTTTTTAAATTAAATATCCACCACCGTGCTGTTTTAAATGTTGACAAATCGATATTTTCTTTCGCTACTAATACCCACCTTCGGAGATCAATATCATGGATTATTGATCCTCTATCAATAGCATCGGTGAACTTTGAAAAAGCATAATCCGAAATATATACTAATTATTGTGTCCAAGTTGTGTCCCACGTGATTCTACATATTTCTCCCATCTGTATAACTGTTTACATGTCTTGACCTTTTGAAACCGATTTTGTACCATCTTAGGGGATTTCCGTTTATCTGGCCCACTTTTCCAATATTCCCCTGCTTTTTTTCTATTCGAAATCGGCATTACCTTCTTCTCCTACTGGAACGCAGTCGCATTCTTCTACAAATTCCGTATACGTATTATCGTCGGGTGATGTGCCTATAAACTTTGATTCTAGTCGTCTTAGCTCTAGAAATCCTAAAGTGTCATCTTCAGCCGAAAATGATTGATCTTCAATGCTTCTTATTATGATTCCTCCCAGTATTTCGCATAATGCAATTTCTCTGTAATTCACTGGATTCAGGTGTAGTTATGTATGATCTCTAATCGTTACTAATTCACAAGAACATCTAAATCCGAAATACTACACAATATTGGAACAATTTTATACACAATAACTACAGTAATTATACATAGTTATACATCGTTGGATACAGAATAAAGAGAAGCACTTACTCATTTGGAAAGAAATACAAATTTCTGAAGGGGGATTTTAATTTAATGTATAACATTCTTTTAAATCGTTTTCCGATATTTTTCGTAATTTATGAGCTATAAGTGCATAAATAAAACGGGCGACTTGGATAAAAGGGGTGGTTTCTTCCTTGAAGTACAAAAGGCAGGGTTCTTAGGTTGGACCAACAAATTAAATTGTGCAAAATGTCATCAAAATCGGGGTGTGTCAATTACCGATCTTTCCTTGTCTGTCAATCATACAGTTGATAATATTTGTTGTACGGTAAGTCATCGTGTCTGTGACAACTTTGTTCTATGATAAGTCGATATGGCTGTATTCAATTTATCGTATGAAAAATCGTAACGCCTGTGGGGCCTTTAATTGTTCAATGATTACGGTTGCAAATGGGACTGTGAAAGGGTTCATTGGAGTTAACAGCTGGATCTATTTGTGCCGTTTATTTTGAAAGTGACCTAAGTCCATTTATATTTAAAAATCTGTTATATATGAATTTTTAATACTAACTTCAAGTTGTACACGTTTCTACAGTCAACAAAAAACAATTGACAAATAGACTTAGGGTACTTTCAAGATAAACGGCTCATTCATCGTTTAAAAAAACATGACAGATAAAATTACTTGAAATTTCTTTGACAAGGTTTAAAATGATCGAATGAATCGATGTTCTTTTAAGCCTAGGCCATTCTCACTGAAAGTGAATCGCTTCTTTCGAGTAATTCCCCTTTTGGGCTGTTAAATTTCGACGTTGTGTGTGTGGTATCGTAAGGTTTTCTGATCGTCTCTAATATTTGTAGAACAATCGAAATTTCCGATTTCTTGCCAAAAGTGACCGGACTGACATCAGTCTGAAAGGAAAAATTTTGTTTCTAGTGTAACGAACTTCCAATGACCTATTAATATGATAAAAGTGATATTAATGCAGGTAATTGCTCAATTTCATCATCGTTAGGGTCATATTGCTACAAACAATAGCAATGCTTGAACAATTTGTTTTTTGTCCTCCAATAAGAAAACAGGAAGTGATAAAAATGCTAAACAAAATTTGGATTCTTTTTTTAGAAATTATCATTTCTATTTCCAGCACACAGAAAAAGTTGTTAGCTTCGCGTCACGTTTTTAAACAAAACTTGTATCCTACTTTTAATCTCTTAAATCCTATTTTTCTTTGAATTGTTGCAAAATTTAAGTGATGTATTTCCTTAAAACTGAATCACATTGATCCATTTAACTTTATTAAGTTCCTTCGGAAATCTAACCACATGAAATTTGAATTTATCTTTGTTATTAGAAACTTTGGTGTGTCAAGAATTCATTATCAATTGTTGATGGTCCCTTTTTGAATATTACTTTGAACATTACTAATAGTTCGTTGTCCACGACGTGTTGTAAAACTTGGCTGATTTCAAAAGCGAGAGTTCTTAACGAAAGAGGCCTTAACATTCATCATGCGGAAGGACTAGCAAATGGTTCAATTCTATCCATTTCATTCATCTTTGGAGATCCAAAAGTACGATTTAGCAAGATATACAGTGTTGTCTCGTTATCGGTACGGGTCCCCTGTTTCGTTAGAAGTACATTTCTATCCCCACCACTACTTTTGTAGAGTCGCCGTGGTGCTTGCGAGAGGGCACGCGACAGCGGCAAACCATAAATTTCGATTTCGAAAGACGACTGCAAAGAAGAAAGACGAGTCGAATAGCATGCTGTTTCGTTAAAGATGCGGCTTCCCCCCTGAGCGTCGCACTCGTAACGAGACAAAACTGTACTGTTGGCTACATGTACAAATGCATTGAGTCCAATCCATAGTGCGACGATCTTAGAAAAGCATACAAATTAATATTATATATATTTAATGGCTGACAAGTAGTATTTGCTACTTTAAGAGGCTCGGTTTTAGTAAAACAGATTTTGCTGGAATAAAAAACTTCTGTTTCCATTGCGAAAGTGGAATTGACAGGGAAGAAAGTACCAAACTATTATATCTCTGTGATAAGAACTCCATAATGCCAGAGTATTGAGGGGAGCTATACCCACTGCCAGTACAAGTGTGCATGTGTAAGTGCACATGCGATTATAATGTTAAACATTAAGTCGTATTGCAGCGATTGATAACTTGTAACCATTTCTGTTCACATTTCATTTCACTCCAGTACATTATACAACAGGTTTTATAAATTGAGGGCTAACTTAATGGAAAATTCTACAAAGCGTACTATAACCATGAGACTGTAATTGAACAGTACCTACTTTAAACATTGAGGGTTTGAAAATTACATGCAAATTCTGTAATTCGATTCGATAGTATCTTTGATATAAAATTAAAAAAAATTATGATAACATTTCCAAGTTCTGGAAAATTGTGGTATCTGAAATCTTATTTTCAGATTTATCTTTTAAACCTTGTGGTGTAGTACGTCACCGTTTATTGGCATAATTTCAAAGATACTAAGTAAGTAGACACGCCTTGTAGTTGAATCTACCACTAATTTTTGATCAACAGTTTATAGAACAGATTGCGTATACACTGAACCATGTTCATATTTTATTAGTGTAATATTTATGTATAGGAGCACATGTATATTATCATCTTTCCTTAATTTTTACAAATGCAAATTCGACGCGTGGCCCATTTCGATTTGTTCGACATACGTAGAATCCAAAATAAGATTCTTATTTTGTCAGGCAGGAATTACACTCTGTGGATCGAGCGTGGCATAAAATTCATGTGCAATCGTAACTTAAGTAGGCACTTGGGACGCATAGCTTTCTTTTCTCAACGACAGTTAATTCTAATTAACCGTATATTCGAGTATTTATTATATATTTTAACGATCGTTGTTCGTGGAATTTGAAGTTCTTGGCGGTACCTTAGAATTTGTTTTTTTTTCTATTGAATTATCGAAATGTGTGTAGGTCACGTGGTTATGTCAAAAAACAAAAAGAACGAGTGCAAATTGTTAAGTATTACGGCAATGACGAGAAATCTGCGGGAAGAAGTCTAGTGTAATATTATTGTAATTATCTGTTATTACTTATTATTTTTAAGATATATAAATGCATGCCAGATGGGGCGTATTTTGTCCCATCGCCGTGGGCGTGTGGAACTGATTACACATAAAAGGAGAAAAGAAAACGACGTTTTTTCTTTTATAACGATTCCTTGCATACAAAATAATTTCAACGGGAACAGAATACAATCTTGTCGGAGTGCAACGGAGGCGACGAAGGTGTTTTTCGTATTTCGCGCCGAAACGATTGGTCAGTATAGTAAACATTATAAACCAATGGGACGGAAACATTACATCGATAGGGAATACGATTAACGCGTGAAATGTGAGGATCGATTATTCTTGTTCTCCAAACTGACTCGCTGCAATTAACTCGATTAGGATCGATTTTGCGACGAATCCTTGAGTTACATTTTCCTCATTGCCTAAGTAGGCAAGAATTTTCCGAAATCGGGAGCCCCGATAATCGATAGCTACTAATGATTGTATTTCCTCGTTTTATTCCGCCAATGCGCGCACGAATAATTTGATAGTCAATCTTCGACCGGAAATATATTTATTTATTTAATATCGACATATATATATATTATATACAGATGTATTTTTTGCTAAACATTGCAACAAATTATTGTCGTGTATTTGCTACATTAAAATATATTCTATCGTAAACGCTGTTTTGGAATTTTACGTTTAATTTTCAATAACAACAAAGTGCAAGCACAGTTTCAAGTATTTTTTTCTCACAAAGAGATAGGAGAAATTAGAAACTGCCACGAAAATAACCCCCGATGTATACTTTTAAACTGCGTGTCATCTTTAATCTCCTTTTGATATAAGCATTTAAAAATGCCACGTTGAGTCACTAAGGAGGAATGGGGTTTCCAAATATTTCGCCCACCTATAGAGTGTAGACAATAAAAGACATTTGAAAGATTGACATTGTTCAATTTTTAACGAGAGCCGCGATTTTGGATAGCACACAGGCATATAGTCTTCATGATTTATCCATCTATATGGTAAATAATTTCGTGCATTCCCCAATTATAGATCTTTCAATTACAAAAAGAATGTTTTAAATAGCATGTAACGTGACATGTGTGCAACGTCATGTTAGGTTCACGTTTCGTTCGATTTGCGCGTTCTGAACATCCTCGTACATCAAGGGTTTTAAAATACGCGCCAATATGACGTCGACAGCCAGCCGTTAATAATACTATACACGAAAATAAATAAATGTAAACCAGAGGCGTATGTATAGGATGTTTCACGAAATATATTGCACCTATCTAACAAGTCATTAATAAAACTGATGAAAATTAAATAAGTCTGCACTGACTCTTGATGTATGAGGCGCACCGGGTGGCGCGTTTTTTAATTGTGCTTTCTTTGTATACATGGATCTGAGATTGTGGATTTTATACAATGTATTTTGAGCGTTGCAAAGCGTTTTCTAACAGAAGCAGTGTGGTCGTTTTTCACTTTTTTAATGTAAGAGTATTCGTGACATGCTACTGCGTTATTGCGACATTATTTACGTTAAATTAACGTGAATTAATAAAGATTAGCATTCCTAGATAATATATTAACTGATTCGTTCAGTTAATATTTATTTAAAAATCGTTACAGCCTCGTCCCAAGGAACGTGGTTTAAAAAAACGCCTCAAACTTTGTTAAACAGCGATTTCGGAATTTTAATAACAAAAACTCAATCTTCCACTTATTAAAAGCTGCCGTTTTACGAGACACCTTGTATATGTATATACATATTCATAAGTACATATATATGTATATACGATTTGTGTAATAATTAAACATGATGTCATGTATTGCAAAGATTATGTTGCGAATATATGAATGGAGGAAACTGAGAAAAAAAAACGAAATAGTTATTGTTTAATGATAATTACGCTTTGTTATGTTACTTTTTTTTTCATGTAAATAGAGTATTACTGTACGATTGCAGAATCATTTGTTGAACTGTGTATGATTTGTGGCTACATAAGGTATAAAATAATCCTTCGTGTGTTCTAGTAGCGTAGTTGAAAAATAAACATTTTAATTGTAAAAATGTTTGCAAAATGTATATTTTAAATGTATGGTTAAAGGCATGTCTCATGCATCCAATAATAGTATAAGAAATACATGCGAATAATTGAAGTTATTTATTATTCCATCGTTTATCAACTCTCGTAATTAACTACGTTCTGTTAATTATTGTACCTCTGAAATATATATAGGGTAGATGTCCCTATTACGATGCCCTGTCCTTATTACGGTGTTTTTCTATTTAAAGAAACCGTATAAAAAATTCATAAATAAATAAGGAAAGAATTTTTTGAATTAAGTTAAACTATGAATGTATGTATTACAATCGAGAAGGTTGCATTCTTAAACAATTAAAGTATAGTAAAAAAGATTCAAAAATTCCCGTGAAGATTTCGATGGATTTATACTCAAATCCTTATCGAAAACGGTTTTTATAAGGGACACGTACTTCACAGAAGTGAATAAATTGATAATTATCATGATTTGCACTTATGTACAGTGTTAATTACAGAACAAAAGCTTCTAATTTTATGAAAAAATAGCAAAATAAGCAGTTTTAAAAGGGCTTCGTATATTTTAAAATGAAGCCAGTAATAGGGACAGGAATTTCACGCTTGTCCGTATCAGGGCCATATTCAATACTATTATTAGTATATATAGACATCGCAATTCGTCTCGGGGTCTGCTAATTGGTGTCCTCTTCCTGCTTTCAAGCTCTACCCAAGATCTTTCTTACACACACCCACCCGCGCGCACATATACATACTTTCAAGGCATATGCAAATGCCCGCTTTGAAATTTCGCTCCTTTAGGGCGGTAATCACTGTCAGGGTGCGTTCCGTTTCGCGCATTGAGTGCATAGACTGCAGGCAATGGTGAGTGGTGGTTCGTACGGTGGGTGAGTAGACTGCATAACCTAATTCGTGCAATGTTGCGACTCCCGTCTAGCGGCGTGTACTATAAACTTTGGAAGCGCGAAATTCAAATCGGACCACACGAATGTAAGGCTTCGAGCATATAGAGTATATATGCCCTAGGCTTTAGTGTTTGAACGCGATGATTATGTAAACAAAATTATCGATATTACCAATATCGATACCTTTTGAGTAATATATTTCATGTATCAATGGGTGCGTTCCACTTACGCCTAAATCGCCCGTGAGTTTCATTAGGGTAGGTCACGGTGTAATAGACAGGTGTTCCGTCTCCTGTTCAGAATGTGTGACTTTTTCGTCCTAGTTCTTCTGGCGGCCGGTAGATTTCGTCGATGTCGTAAAGGCATGTAGGGGATTATCCTATTAGAAAGATTACGTGACTAATCGAGGAATTCAATAACACGTCCGTTAGGTCGGGGAACAGAATATATTATGAATTGTACAGAAAATGTAACAAAAACCTTATCAACTAATAAATAAAAGAACAATTAATTATAAATATTAATAACTCACTTCATTCATTCCTCATTCATTCGATAAATTATAAAGTCGCGCGCAAACAGGCATACCACACACAAACACGAAACCCCACAAGCATTTACATATACATACATGCGTGGCCTGTTGTTTTTGTCAAGCCCACTAAACCACTAAAATCTCTACTACTACAGCCTCATTAATTCATATGTATATGCTTTCTAAGCCACGACGCCTCTCGCGACGGCCAAGGGAACTAAACAGAAATCGGCACACAAAACCGCTGGGGTAAAAAGTATAGAGTCGGAACACCTGTCTATTACACCATGGGGTAGGTTTCCTTGTACGCGACTGGACGCATCGGCAAGAATTTCAAAGTCAATTTTCCCGAAAATTAAGCGCGATATCAAAAAATTGTACTCTTTTTTCTCGACTTATTTCCTTATTATGAGTCGAAAAGAAAGAGTAACTTTTTTTCATATCGCGCTTAATTTTCAAGAAAATCGACTTTGAAGCTCTTGACGTTGCGTCCAGTCGCGTACATGAGAACCTAGCTTAATGAAAATCACGGGCGATTTGGGCGTAAGTGGAACGCACCCACTACTGTGCTCCGGCGAGAAGTCCCCCTTCCCTGATGGCATAGAGGCAAGAGGGGTTCTTAGCTCGCATTGGCTGATGGCTCGCACCGTTTGTGTCCCGTATTCGTCGACGTTCTCGCGTCGGCCAATAGGGATATACCATTCGGACCCTAGAGTTTCTCGCGGCAACTTCTCATCCATTCTCATCGGAGCTAGTGTTGGCTAGAACCGTGATTTGTGAATCACGAGTGATTCGATCACGTTCGTTCCCAATCACGGTGATTTTTCACAGTGATCCGTGATTTTCGTGATCGCTTCTGATTGGTGCAGATAGAACAGTGATTGCTTCTGATTGGAGGAGAGCATAACTGCTCTTTGCACGCGCCACATAACCTCAATTTCTAATTTATCTCAAAACATTGTCAAGTCCTCACTGTTCTTATAGAAACTTAGTTGTATATTTTGAACCAATGTAATCGTTCTTGATTTATTTAAATTAACGAATATTTCTTCCCTTTAGTTAGAAAGTATAATGTATATCTGAATACTTTAGCCAATCAAATCAATGCGTGCATACATTGACTATTTATGAATGTACATACTACATATTCGCGGAATTAGCACACTTTAACTGTAACACAAGCTATATTGAAGTATTTTATAACAAATAATTCAATCATGATCAAGAATTACGATCACCAGTATTCACAGTGAGCAAATTCACTCGGGGTAAAAAAATCACAATCACGATCGTGATTTAAGTTAAATCACGACCGTGATCGTGATTTTGCGATCACGGTGATAAATCACTGTTAGTGATTTTGCACTCCATCTCTAATCGGAGCACAGTAGGCAGGGTTCGGTAAAGACACGAATTTTTTATTTTATACACGATACGTGTCGTAAATGTCGTAAATGTCGTAAATATGTCATAAATGTCCCATATCTGGAATGAAAATACCCACATAGCACAGACGTCGTAAAGACGTCAATTGTATGTCCGTTTTAGGTCTGGACGGCTTTAGGACGTCTTTTGAGCGTCTTTAGACGCTGTGTGCTATCTGGGTAACTAGGAAGATTAGACCTCTGGTGGCGCTGGCGGACACTACGTCGCGATCCCGTGGGGTGGCCGGGACGTCACTATAAAACATTTTTCGTATACGTTATGAAGAAATGCCAATTTATTAACAATTATAATTCTGATTAAAAAAGGTTAGTAAAAGAAGTGCATATAGAATAATAAATATAATTTGTTTAAATTAAAACTTATATTTATCCAACACTTTAATTGTTGAAACCTTGAAATAATGAATATTTCTATTTACTATATTTGCGACAAATGACACGTATGAAATGGGCTTAAAAACGACATATTATACGTACATTTGCGACGCGGTGTAAAATACCGACCCACCACTGACAGTAGGTAGATAAGGACAAGATTATAAATTACTAAACGGTAACCTGCTTAATTCCATTTTTACGTGATGTAACCGCGTTGCACTCGGGAGAACATGTTTACGAACAGCTTTACGCTTGAAGCATAAGTAGTTACACATACCACTTACGTGGCGACAGAGTTCTCAAACGAACGCACTTGATGTGACTTGACGCGACAACGTCCAGGTCATTTACGAACCCCGACGAACTCTATCTGATACGATGTGAAACGTTTGTGTTCAATGGAGTACGGTGCGACCGATTGTTAGAAGCGTCATTAGAAACGTTGTTTCGATTGAAATTTAATATTTATGTGTCAATAAAAGTTCCGTGAGGCGCAGCGCACCCGACAGACTTCTAGCTAAACGACGAAACACAGTTATCGAGTAAGTGGTTACGCGTTACTTTTTAGCGGGACGCCCGCGCGTTTCTCGGGTAACCACAAATCAAACTTGGCTATTGCTCGAGCACTTCTGAGTAAATGTTTATCGACTAGCTTTAACTGTTTGAACCGAGTCTGTAAGTTAAATGGAACGATGTACGTGAAAATTATTCGTTGTACGGGGCAAACATTCTTGCCTGCATGGTTTGAAATATTTGTTACTTTTTATTCGAACAGTCATTTGATAATTAATAAAATAATATTCGGAAGAGTCATTAAGTGGCTATATAATGCGTACTTACATAGGTGGACGATACTAATCGTCATATTTGCGCTTAGTAAGATCAGATATTTCTTTTTTCCGCGAATGTATATTTTCTTTATTTATAACGATCTATTTTTTTCTGCAAGGTATATATTGTGTTTGATGAAAACTATTGTTGTAACCAGTAAAGCGTGGAGCATATAAAGGACTCGTGTTAGTTTCTATAGTTTATTTGTGATTTGAATCTCGTAATATCATATATATATATATATATATATATATATATGATTTTTTAACATGTCTCAGAGGGATGTCTTAGATACTTTGGATAAGTTATATAAAGGGAGCGTCTGTAAAATAAGAATGTGTTTTAAAATGAAACACTTGGATATTTAAAATAATAGGTCCTTAACGACATAAACAGTTCATTCGAGACTTAAACATTGAGCGATAGGAAGTAGAGTAACTTTAGTAGTATAGATTAAGTTTCTACGCGACGAAGCGTCACTTTTAAGAAAATAATTTCTAAAACTTGCAGAGTCTATATACCACTTGACTAGCAATCAGTTTCACGCGTCTCTTTAGGCTAGTATTTCTATTCGATCTCTGCTACTTTAATTTACATATCCATTTCGTACAGATGGTACAACAAAGTTTGCAGAGATACTGTCTAATTAGAATAACAAAGATTCTTATTTCGCGATGCTCGATTCAGATTAAAACTAGTTATAAATCTACGAGTATTAAATAATCTTTCGCTCTCTCGTACCTTGCGTTATTAAATACGATTCCTATTGTATACGAAACTTGAATCTTCAATAAGGTTACATCGTTATAGGTATGAGGCGTAAAAGCGAAAGAAATAAAGCGAAAGGGACTCCAGAGAAGGAAGTTGAGAAGCCAACCAGAAAGTCGACGCGTAGACGCACGAAGCGTACTTCCTCGACATCGCCAGAGCAAGAGAACGTCGACGAGCCGACGAAAAGTCTCAGCGGCAGGGAAACGGAGAAGAAATCGACTGCGTCAGCACACCAGACAAAGGAAGTGGAATTAGACACGATAGTGGAACAGAACGAAGTAGTTTCGACCGTCGAGGCGGATATCGAGGCAAAGCCGCAAGAAGACGAAGAGGGCAACGATGGCGGACCGTCAGTTTGGAAAGTCGCTAGAGCCGACGCTTCGCCCGGCGAGATACAGAAGCTGAAGTTGTGCAGACAACACAACACGCCGGAAGCATCGCCTGATGCTTCGTTGAGTAGGAAAAAATCGAACAAGTGGCAGGAAAGTGGTGAGGGAGTTGCGGAGGAGGCTGACTCGGCAGGCGAGCAACTGGTTTCTTGTACAAGAACGCTCAGTAGCGCTGAACAGCCGAACGATCCCTCCTCTTCATACCCAGGTCAGGACTCCAACGAAGAGGTAAGTGATAGCAAGGAGATCCTGCCTGAAACCACTTCAGCCAACTTGTCTGACGATAAACCAAACATAGATCAGCAAGGTGAATCAAATGAGGCAAATTTCCCCAACGAAAACGCTGATAGTGAAGCGAATAAGCCAAGCAGCACGGCTGCATTGGCTCCTAGTTCAAACGGCAATCGCTCGTCCGAGGAGACAAATGTTATACCAAAGGAAGAGAAATCTGTGGAAGACGACAGCGCGAAACCGACGAAAGCGTTTAGCAAAGAGGCTAGCATTGAGAATATTAAAAGAGAGATGAGTAGCGACGAAGATGACGACGAGAAGGAGAAAGTTCCCGACGTGAACTCGTCGTCCGATTCGAACGACGAAGTTCGTACTAAGAGCAACAGAACCAGCGGCCGGATATCATGTGCCAGTCGTAGAAAGCATCGAACTAAATATCAAGACTCGTCCAATTCCGATACGCCAGATTCCGAGGACGAACCTTCTACTAAGAGAGACATAGAAATTGGTCCTTACACGCAAGAAGAAGAGAAAGTAACCCCGAAGGATTCCGACGAAGGGAAAGATCATTCGGAGTCACCGAAAGCGAGAAATAGTTCTGTGCTGAACAATGTGCAGGTGGAGGTAGAGCGTAACGAAGGAAGTAAACAGAAATTGGACGGTTTGAATGAAAAGTCTGAATACTGTGCATCAGCAACAGCTCAGGTGGTGACTCATAAACCCGTGAAAGTAAACTTGAAGAGATCGTTGTAAGTATAAGTCGCGCAATGATTCGGTAATGGTTTTATCGATAAGTCATTTATTACGGTTCTACACAATTGTGTTTCAGTTCCATGCGAATCTTAACGGAGAAGAATGATATGAAAAGAGAAGAGTGTGATGCAAATGCAAATAACGAGGCCTCTATTCCAAACAAGGTTTGTTGTCGTACATTTCGATTGGTCTTGAAAGGTTCCCAAGATTACATGAACATTATGTCATAAATTCTTGATCATATTTCGCAGGAAAACCATGATAGTGCCGAACAAGAATCAAAATGTATTCCAAGAAAACGTCGATGGGGCACTGCATTATCCACCGACACCGCACCTGCCTTCTCAATTTCTACGGATTCGCTTAAAGTAATACATCTCCTTGTAACTTTTAAAACTTGTCCGATCAGAAAATTCATAACAATCTATAATCTCAATGACATTTATATAAACATAAATATTTCCGCGATATATTTGTACTTTTAGAGATCCTCAATTGAGCTGTATTAATTACGCATAATCGAGCCGGACGTTATAGTTTCTTGAAATTCCATGGTTTTTTGCGGCTATATTTTGCAGGCATTGGTGCCAGGAGCGAGGCCATTGTCGATAAACGAGGTTCGCCTCTCGAAGGATGACGATGAAGACAGAGATCGCTATCGGCCCGGCGAGAAATGGCATAATTCTAGCGACGGGGTGAACGACAACAGATCCGGCGATGAGAGTGTCGCGCAAAAGAACGGCGCCGCGAAGAAAGGTGATGGAAAAATCGACAATCATATAGGTACACGAATCCTTTAATGCTTGGCCGAAGCATTCGACGTATTCACTGTTCGAATTGTGTTTCGCAGCAGCGCGACGGAAGATATCGATTGTGAAGGAAACGCCGCATGTAAAGTCGCCAAGCCCGCCAGCCACGAAGCCTACGAACATCCTTCTGATCAAAAACTTGGTTCGTCCTTTCACCCTGAATCAAATTAAGGAGCTTCTTTCACGTACTGGCGTGATCGTTGAGAACGGATTTTGGATGGACAGAATCAAGTCCAAGTGTTTTGTAGAGGTACGTATAATAGCTTGAGTAATTAACTTCGCTGAAAGTTCTTCAATTTTGATACGGGAAGCACTAATAAGATAAATGTTCTAATCTAAGCATTGTTTGTACTGTTTCGTTGTAACGCGAATATTAGTATACTAATTAAAAGGCATTATAGGGTTTTACATTAATCGAATTATTTCAGTATGCCAATGAGGATCAGGCATTTGAAACAAGGCAGGCGTTGCACGGTATATCTTGGCCTGTTTCGAACCCGAAGAGGCTTCACGTGGAGTATGCAACTAAGGAGGATATGGACCTAGCGCGTGAAATGTCCAAGGATCAGTCGATTCCAAGGAAAACGGAGCCGCTTGTACCGTCAGATTCGTGGCAACAGGATTGGAACCGAGACGAAAGAACAAACACAAAGGTATATTCGTTTTTAATTGTTTAAATAGAAAGTTTAAACAGAGAACTAAGGTGGAACTAGTACGAACTAGTTGAAAACTAGTACGACTTGAACGGCGGATTCGGGTTGGCTGTATATCTGATGCAGTAGCTATTTCAACTTATAATTTCAGTCATACGCACTTCAGAATAAACTTTCATTCTAAGAATTTCACTATCCTATCGAATTTGAGCATAAAAAAGCTGACCTTCAAATCTCCTTTACTTCTGCAAGGAAACTATTGCTACCATATTATGTCCCTCTTGAAGCCATACAACTTTTGTAAATAACATTATCCCTTATTACTGGAAGTGGCGCAAATATAGCCACTCACAGATTGGTCCACATAAATGCAAAAGAATAATTTAGTCTAGTTTCTCCAATTCCATCACAAGTAATAAAACAATCGACATAATGTGGATTCATATACGACATGCGTAATAGTGTTTCGTGAACAAATTTTGGAGCCACTATACATATATGTGGACAAAGTTGGCGGGACACTGTACTAAGGTGGCTCTTATTTTCGACCTTTGAATTTTCTTCACGGCATCCCCCCGGAATAGTTCCAAATAAAAAAAATCTGTGTAAAGTTTGAGTCCGATCGGATAACGGGAAAAGGTGCCCTCTGGGCTCGTGAACATTTAAATAATTATTTAACAGCTCGCAAAGTCGATTGTATATCATATCCTCGAGGTTATTCATCACATCAAAAAATATGTCAAACAAAAGTTGTAGATCCAGACAAGGAGCATCTTTTATGTTGTGTTACTTTTTCTCGGGCGACAAACTGTTTTCTAAAAAAAGTCCGAAAACGAAAAAAAATTATTTTTCAAATTTTTAAAGTTGAAGGGGTCATTCCTGTTAGACGGATTGAAAAATCCATTTTTTTTTAACATTTTTCGAAATTACATATCCCCAAGAAGGTCTGATTATTTTAGCTCGGCCTCTATAGATGAAAACTTTGAACGCATTTTTCTCCAAACGTCATTTTTTCACATCGTGAAGATAAAATCTCAAAACCTATCGAACCGATTACTTTATGACTCTCGCAGGGGCTGCAACCAAGTATTTTCATTGAGTCTAATCTACTTTTAAAATAAAAAATAGCAAAAGAAAAATGCCGAAATTTTTTTGCAATTTGGCCCATTTTGCTCATTTTTATGATAAATCACTAATTATAGTCCCAGTGATTGGGACAGTCATACTGATCAAGAATCTGTTTGGATTTTTGGGGTCAGATAAGTCTAACAGCTGAAATCGCCTTCGCGAGCGAGGCATGAATTTTTAAACATGTCATCAAGACCACTTTCAAAAGCATTTTAAAATAAATAATTTTATTACTTTTATGTTTTTTATTTACTGCAGAAATGTAGTTTAATAAATAGAAAAAAAGTTTTATTCCATTACTATAATTATTTTCGTCGCAATAAATTCCTGAAAATTGCTGAATTTATTGGCGTGCTAACCGAAATGCTAACCCCTTAAATCCTTCTCAAACCCTTTTTATTTATGAAGGTGAAGAAAAAAATTATAATTGTTATTTTTGAGGATTATTTTTTAAACATTTAAGGCGTAGCAAATACCGAGATATGAAAAAAGGCATCATGAATGCTTCCTAAAAATTAGGGACCAAAATTTGCAAAAATAGCGAAGATAAAGATTCTAGACATTAGGAGTGAAGTATGCTCATGGCGACAGCGACGTAACAGCATTAACCTTTAGGGTCGAAAATACAAAATACACATTTCTTTTAATCTTCATAAATAAGAAATGTTCCAGATACATTTCAATTTTTAAAATGTAAAAACGGACATGAAATCTTGCACTTTGTAGGCAATAAAAAAGAAACTATAAATCAAATACAAAATCCGCGCTGTCAAACAACTGAGAATAGTCTCTATCGTATAGCCATTCAAAATTTGAAGTAAATCGGTTGAATAGTTGTTGGGTAATCGTGGGTAACATGTTTGAAAATCATGATTTCGAAAAAAATGCACTTGAATACCTCCTGATGTCTATATCTTCGATATTTTTGCGAATTTCGGTCCCTAATTTTCAGGAAACATTTATCACATACCAAACACTGAAAATATAAAAAAAAATGGTACCTTTTCACAATATCTCGGCATATACCCCTCTTAAAGGTTAAAAAAATAGTTCTCGAAAATAAAAATTACGTTTTTTTCGCCTTCAAAAATACAAGTTTTTTTAGTTTAGCGGACTTTTTTCGAAAACAGTTTGTCGCACGAGAAAATGTAATAGAACATCAAAGACACTCCTTGTCTGTTTCTACAACTTCTGTTTGACATATTTTTTTATGTTGTGAATAACTTGGCGGATATTATATAAAATTGACTTTGTGAGCTGTTAAATAATTATTTAAATGTTCCAGGGCCCAGGGGCACCTTTCCCATTATCCGATCGGGCTCAAATTTTACATAGATTTCTTTTTTATTATTTGGAACTATTCGGGAGGGCGGGGGCGAAGAAAATCTTGAAAAAAAATTCACCTGGAGTAAATAAGAGGCACCGTACTCTGTCAGGACCCGATCTAGCTCTTCCGCCGCTCTGGACAAAAGTGATTTTTGCCGCCCTTTGCGTTGAATCATAAATAAGTATTTTAAAATATATTTTTTGACACTGAGGAAAATTTTTTGTAGGTATTTGTCTACCAATTTTGCCGCCCCCAAAATTTGCCGCTCTGGGCAATTGCCCTAGTTGCGCCCCCCTAGATCTGGGCCTGTACTCTGTACGTGTACAGTGGTGGTCAAAGAAAGTTCAAAACTTATATTGGCTTCAAGTATTATATTGGTGTCACTTGCCTATTCTGGCAACTACCTAATCTATGGTATATTTTGGAGATATACAGTACTGCCACCACAAGTGATACGTTTTGTGATTTCACGAATGATAATCCGCTGTCCCTACTACTTATTTTGTACTTGCTGCGGCGAGTGAGGGGGACTGAGAACGAGTGCTGGGCATTGTAATTTATGGCTTGCCACTATCGCGTGCCCTCCCGGTCGTTCTCAGCCACCCTTATATGCCTCGGCAGAGAATAAAGCCAAGCTGAATAGATTACCCGATTCTGTAGTTGAAAGTGACCGGTCCCGACCTAGTTTCAATTGTGGAGGTAATACTGTGATTATTCCTACTGTAACTATCTTATCTCTCTTACCGTTAACAGTTTCAATTTTCTTTTGACCACTTCTGTTCATGTTACAGTCGAAGCGTTAAATGCAGCGAATGCATACATTCGCTAGTCTATGTGTGCAAACACTGATCCGATTGGATTCAGTTCGAAATACATTTGTCCGTGCATACTTTCGCTAAGTCAGGGCGAAGATGTATACATTTACTAAAATTATAAATTTCATTGCTTGTGAATACTTCAGCCAATCGCGTCAGTGTGTGAATTAACGTGTTGATTGTAACATATACACACATAAAGTACGAATGGGACATTAAATTGCTAGTTGTGTGGCTGGATTAGTAGTGACATATAAGGTGCAATAATGGCCGTTGTAGCGTATCCCGTCCATTATGAGCGCTAAGCGGTCATTAAATGCAACGGACGATCATTCCAAGGTTATGCAGAAACTAGCGTTGTTTTAAGAAGTCTTTCTACTTCGGAGTACTACGCGAAAAATTTACGAAAAATGAATCGAATTGTTGAACTTGAGAATTGTTTTTGAAGAAAGTATAAGCTGCACTTTGAACAGGGTATATCTTTATCCGTTACTTAGCAAAGTACTAGGATTTATACAACTAGAAACTCGATGTGTATTATACAATAATATGTACATGACATTTCTGCTTTAAAAGCATGCTTTAAAAGCTCACCCTGTTACTCATCATTGTTGAATTCATAAAAGGGTTACCATCATAAAAATTCATCTCATAGAATAAAAGATGAATTATTTCCGCGCTATTTGTACACCCCGGCTGATTCTTTGACTGTACGCTATCTTGTTTAAAGTGTTACATCTCCCAGTATAATTTTACATACATGCTCTACACACTTCAGAGTTTCTTTTGAACCCGCTAATGTAAAGAGACTCCTTAACGCACGCGTGCCCCTGCCCTAGAGCAGGATGGTTTATACTACAACGATCAGTCATGAGATCTGAAAATAATAGGTGCTGGTTGTACGAGAGTGGGATCTGGGCAAAGAAGACGGCCAGCAGCACATGAAGGAGAAGGAACGCGAGAAGAAGGATCACGACAAGAAGAGGCGACAGAGGAGTCGAAGTCCCGCGGTGGAGGTGCATCTTCCAGCTCCAGCTCGTAAATTCAAAAAGAAAGAGGACGAGCCGCCGCCAGCTAAGCTTCTAGATGATCTCTTTAGAAAGACAAAGGCAACGCCGTGCATATACTGGTTACCACTTACAAACGAGCAGGTGAGCGATTAAATAGTATGTTTCCGACAAATTTTGTTTATCTTCTACATAAAAATAGTCTTAGTTGAATAAGTAAATTAGTAAATAAGTATACTGTTGAATAGCAAGTAATCTACTACATTTAACACTTTGAGTGGCTTCGACGTGTTTTCACGTCGAGGGATTTCCATACTGTGCGCGGCTTGGGCATGTTCTCATGTCGATATTTCCTGGGGAGCGAAAGCTTGCCCCAGAGTCTCCCAATATTCACTTTGAGAACAAACCAAGCCCGTCCCGCGTTTCGCTACAATAGCGATCCTTTGCTCGTTGCGACAATCGAGTCACCGATAAGTTATCCAGTATTGAAAATTGTAATTTCTGTACTCTCTATTAGATCTTGATCAATGTCTTATTAATGGATTGGCGAGACTCTTCTGATGAAAATGAATATAAACTTTTAATCATACAAAGTATGGTCTACGGAATTTGTAAGCGATTCCTCCGCTCGTGAGGAATTCTGCTCAACAGGGATTTTCATGATCACGGAAGTGTTTCACATTTCAATGATGAGAATCCCTGTTACGCAGAATTCCTCATCGGTGAAGGGGGCCTATTCTTCTAGCTACTGCTTGCGCAACCGCGACGATCTGAGATTCGGTTGGAGTTTGTTTAGTTATAGTACTCTAATGAAGATTTAAGACACAATATAGAAGTTTAAATTTTCTTAAAAAACAGAAATATCCCGATAGAAATGATCGCTCAGAAAGGCCTGACCGACTCGAAGATAGACTTCTAAAATTCTTGCGCCACTCAAAGCGTTAAAGGTAACAAGAAACATTATCTTTTTCTCTTTTCATGATAGAAAAATTCTTTCGATGCTAAAATTTCAACGATTCGTAATACTTTAGGCGAAATCATCATAGATCGCTAACGAATGACTTAACATTTATTATCAATCGACTTGAATGTCCAGAATTGTTTAATAACTCTGCGTGATTTCAGATAGTCGTGAAGGAAGAAATGAGAAGGCAACACATGGCGGAGCACGCGCGCAGATTGGAAGAGATGAGACGCGCGGAGAGAAACAACAGGGACGGTCGCCGTCGCCGTAGTCCAAGAAAATAGTTATCTCATCAACTCCGTCGATAAACGTACCCTTCCTCTTTGAGTGCAAAAAAAATCCCGACCTTGACCAAGTTCCATTCTTAAGACGGTTACGGAAAGAGTCGAATGTATTCCTTTGCTTTCTTTCTTACAGTCGACCGACTTTCTTGACGCGTTTCTGAACATTTTGATTTCTCTCCACCGAAATCAACAGGTTCGACGAGATTGCTGCAGAAACCATTTACCAACAGGCGATTTTTTAGTATTTTGCCGCGTTGGGAGTTCGTGTTAGCCTTTTTATTTTTATTTTTTTCCCCTTTCGTTTCTCTTTTACCTTACATTCTACATTAAAGTTTATAAACATTTCTTTGTATGATCGAGACGACGTTCCCGTTTCCCACGATCCCAAGTTCCCTTTAGTTTCAGCATTTAAACCGTACTTCTTACAGGTCAACATTAACTATCCAACAGAGACTAGGATCACATCGCCTAGGAGACACACTCGTCACATCCCACAATACACACCGTGTAGCGCGATACCCGATATCGCGAAACGCGCCGTTGGGAATCGGAGGATCATAGAATCGAGCGAAAAAAGGAAACTGTCCACACGTTAGAGAAAGCCACGAAACCACCTTAATATTCCGTGGTCGTTATAAAATACTGTATGTCTCTTTTACAAGAACAATGAAATAACGAAATCGAAGTTGTCGGCTAAGTCGTTGGAACCCAGCAGCTATAAAAAAAAAGCCATCAGAGACTGTGGTTTATTGAGTGACGTGAAGAAGTCCTAAGCGTCGACGGGGGTGAATTCTTTTTCCTTGCATCCCGTTTCCTTCTCCCCCCTCTCACTCTCTTTCTGTCTCTTTGTTAGCACAGTAGCCTGACTTCCGTGAGTTCTCTTTTGACACGTGCTACCGCGAACTTGGTAGTGAAATGTGTAAAGTTTCGGTGTTTCTCGCTCCTCAGGACCAGGAACGCCCGTTTGTACATAAAGTATAATTCGATAATCCGTGATACGACATGTAAAATTACAAATAAATGTAAAACAAGTATAGGATATACGTATACGCGAACGTGCATTCGCCGCTTACTTTCTACGACGCCGTGTTTTTGGAAGACTTGTTATTCATCCTGGAATAAGATCAAAAAACGAAGATAACGGGAAACAAAAATATATATATATATATGTATATCACTCGGAAACGTAATGAACTAATATGTTCAACACTTTGAGTATATATATATAATCTTACGTTTTAAGAGAAATGTAATTTGAAAAACAAAAAAGAAGAAGAACCGTCTCGATGGGGAAAAGTTTTGTAAGGCGTGGCAGGCCAGATACGAGGAGACACGATTACAAGTGTTTCATCACAAATGCAAAGAAACGTCTACCGTAAACTTACTAGATCTTTATTTATATTAACATCATTAACGCTAAGCGTTGTAATTGATTTGATTTACAAAATTCATGAATTACAGGATGTGTGCATGTCAGCTATCGATTAAAAAATATTTCAGTCACAAATACTATCGGTAGAAATGGAGGATAAAACGAATAAAAGACACTAAAATTTCAAGGCTCTGCGTTCGAATAATTTACCAACTTACTTTTCACAAACTAATCTTACCGACATCTTTTTTGCCAGAAATGCTTCATGCTTTTTTCTCAGCGTATGATAACACTGTTATAACATACACCGCATATTTTTCCCTTCAAGTACTTATCACGAAAAAAAAATACTTTCTTTGGTGCCTTTAAAGAAGAATAGCTTGCCCGAAGAACAAAATTCACGATCGCGATGCGTCGAGGGTCAACGATATTAATGCTTCGCGGTCCATTGTATTTTTCTTATATGATTTTTAAATTAAGTTTAAAGGTCTGGACACAACAGTTGCACGCCAATGGTAAGAAAGAGAAGGGCATAGAGGACCCCTTCTTCCTACCACTGACAGAACTAATGTGTGTCCACAGCTTGAATGTGGCTTTGATTAATGATTATATACAGTGTTCCAAAAGTAGAGGACAAACTGAATATGGAAATACCATTGAGCGCTAAACAAACTGGAACGTGAACAGCAGTGCGAAGAAGTAGAGGCGACAGGGGTCCGAGGGAAATGGAATATAAGGCCGGGTCCAGATCTGAACAGAACAGCGAACCGAACACCACTTGAGGAGTTAGATGGAGCAAGACAAGTAGATCGCTCGTCTTGCTCCATCTAACTCCTCAAGTGGTGTTCTGTTCGCTGTTCTGTTCAGATCTGGACCCGGCCTAAACGGTGAACCTATCGTTTTTCCTATTTTCCCGCTTTATCTGTGTTATGTTTTAAGCATCTATAGCCATTGAGTTATATACACACAGTTCAATATCTATAGCAAAGAGAAGGTATAACAAGAGGCGACACTCTGACGAAGAAACCAGTTTTAGAGAGAGACAAATGACACAACCAATTTAAATGGTCATTCGGAGTGTCGCCTCTTTCATTCGGTAATGACAAAGAGAAGGTATAACAAGAGACGAAGAAACCAATTTTAGAGAGAGACGAAATGACACAACCAATTTAAATGGTTATTCGGGAGTGTCGCCTCTTGTTATACCTTCTCTTTGTCTATAGTCTGTTTGTAAGACAGAGATAGGTTCACCCGTTATCTTCCCTCTTCCTCCGGCCGGCCACCATTGCTCTGTTCACTCTCGAGTTTGTTTAGAGCTCAATGGGAAGTACCAAAGAAAAGATTGAAAATCCTTTACCCTTCTGCAATCTGAGGCCTGCTTTCAAGATATAAGCCATTCAATTCCACGCCCAACTTCTGATACTATTTAAGTTCCGATTATTGTTTCAAAATATAGAATACATACATATATGCGTCATGGAATATATAAATGTTGTAGGTACAGTGGCGGACGAAACAAAGTTTACAACTTTTAAAATCGCATAACTTTTTTAGAATTGGTCCAAACAACATTAGTTATTTTTTTGAGAAGCTAGAAGGATTAGTTTGCTAAGTGACTTCGTCGTTTTGAAAAAAAAATGCAATTGGTCGGAATAGCAACAAAAATAGTAAATGTTGTTTTTTAAACTTTTTTTTGAGCTTGTAATGAAAATTCAAAAAACCCGTTTGTAGATTGAAGCAAGTAAGTTGTGTACGTGTCTAAAATTTCATCAAAATCGGTTAACGTTGCTCGGAGTTATAAACGCTTGAAGATCGCAGAATAAGGTCGAGAATCGGGGAAATTCCCGAAATCAGCGATTTTTTACCTTGTTCTGCGATCTTTAATCGTTTATAGCTCAGAACAACGTTAACCGATTAGGTTCACTGTTCTCCTCCTATTCTTTGTTTAACCTGTATTCTTAGAATTTCAATTGCATGTCGCGCTGAAACAAAACTTCAAATTGCAAAACGGTAAAGAGACTTTTTGATTTCTTTCCGGCACGAGGTATTTGCACGTGTCTGCTGCTACCATTAATTTGGGATACCTTATATGTATAGGTTTTATAACGTTACAAATACTTAGAGTTTGTAAAATAATGTGTGTTTGTAACTGATCATTTAGCCACTTCGCGGCATGCTCTCCTTAGGGAAACAGAAAGTAACGCTAGCAATACGAGACCACGAAGGATTTCAATCTTAAAATAGTAGTAAAAAATGTGTATATGTTACAATTAAAATCTATAATCCAGAAAAATCGAGAAACATTTGAGAATTGAAATATAAAGACAGCTTTATTATTTACATTGTAGATTGATATTTTTTTCCTTTTTCTTTTTTAATTACACGCTTATTTATGATGTATTTCTAGCAATTATACATTACGCCTGGATTACTTAATTCATTTGTAACATGTATACACGTATCCTTGGCAGCTCCGAGATACGTTATCATATTTTATCAAAAGGACGCATGCTAGAGAACAGTTAAATAGTGATTGTATCTAATTAATTCGTACCTTGACCAGTTTACGAACTTTTGCGTATCTTCAAGTAACCAAAGCAAATGATTAATGTGGCCCGGTCGAGACCCCTTTTGCGCACACTTTTTGAATTCGGAACAAGGAAGGATGCATTTGGCAGCCTTGCAAACTAAGTGCAAGTCTTTTTACAAACACTTGTCAACTCTTCGATAATCTCTTTTTTTTACCAATCCGTTTGTACCTTGCAATTTTTTAACAAAGTCACACAGTTACATTTGTAATTTCCATAGTTTGTTATTTGAGAATTTATAAAAATCTGCGTAGGATAGTAATTCTTTAGAAATGTACGCTAATGCGTTTCACTATATTTTTACAGTATTTATTGATCAAATTTTGCATCGACAAAGTTGAAATTGTTGGCCTTTTTTTGGGACAAGGTACTTGTGCATAAAAAGGGGCCTGTATATTAACATTTCTTTCACAAAATTAAGGTTCACATCAACTATCACTCATCATTATTATTATTTACTCATACCACATTCATTTCGTTTTGATAAATGTCATTCGCTGATACATTAATCGACTTTGACCACACTGTAGATCTTTCGTACAAACCAGAAGGAGGCAAAGAAACCAATTGAACCTGTTCAACACAAGAAGCAAACAGCAATTATTCAATACTAGCTGAAATGCCCGGTGTTACCCGGGTTAATGCAGGTTTTAAGGTAAAAGCGACAGTATTGTAGTCGGAAAACAGTTGATAACGTTATTAAAGTTAGCGAGAATAGCAACAGCATTTTTGCATAGTTTATTTGTTGTCATTAAGACAACAAATTAATCAGAAACACAGGTCTAAACTGAAATTTTACTAAATATTAGAGTGATTCTAGGTATCACCAAACCAAATTGTCAAATTTGGCAGAACATTCGTCAATTTCTTTCGAGTTTAACAGTGGACGTGGTAAGCGAAACCGTGACCTCCGCTCGGATGTGTAGAACATACATGCCAAATTTGAACGAAATCCGTGCTGCGGTGTAAATTTGTATTACGAACAAACAAAGAGAAACTGAATTTCATATACTTCAATATTGAACATTGTTTTCCGTTGAAAAGAACAATTACTTCAGGGGGGAGCCTGGTGTAGCGGGTCGAAGAAATCGATTTTCTTTTGCATAAATCAATAGTTGAATATTGATTTGAATATAGCCGGTTTCGCCGCGGAGCACCAGGTTACCAGAAAACTTTAAATGCGTTTTTCTCGAAACGATAGCTTTACAATTTGCGGGCAATGTAATTCCAAAAATATTCAACCAATTGACTTGACCTTGTGCACGGATACTTGTAAACATTTTCTTCACAGAACTTAGCTATTGATACAATGATATTGTTTAAATAAATAATTTTTTTGCACATTTAAGGCAAAATTTCATTGGAAAAGTGAACTTTTTTATCAAGAGGCCGCCATTTGTTCAAATTTGCATATTTTAAGTTATGAATTTATACGATTTGTGCGTGCACTCATAAACTAAACAAAAATTGTACGATTTTTGGTTTCAGATGAATACAGTAGATGCTACGTTGCCCGCAGTGGAACAATTGCGTCGCCAACGGACTGGGCACAAGCCCGTATAACTCTGTTACTTGCCGCTCTGTTTTTAATAATTTTTTGTTTATCTACCGCAGGCTTGGGAATTAAATGAACTTGGCGGCCGATTTTCAGAGGCAACGCCTCCTTTCTCGCGTCGCGCGTCTTGACCCCCGCGGCGGCCTAGGTGCTTGGAGCGTCTCAGGCCCGTATCACGTGAACCGCGCGTGGCGCGTTGACAAAACAAATACGCATAAAAAAACGTGCTCTCTGGGACGATGTGGAAACCTATTGATACAATATCGCCCCAATGCGCCACGCGCGGTTCATATGGTACGGGTCTGAGGCGCTTCAAGCACCACGGGGGCCAAGACACGCGGTGGGAGAATGGAGGCGTTGCCTCTGAAAATCGGCCGCCAAGTTCACTTAATTCCAGTGGCGGATTTAAGAAAAAAGGCCCGGGTGGCAAACGTTCTGAGGGGCCCATTTCTTCGGAAGAATGAAGAGGTAATTTATTAGAAATGGGTCAAGTGTAGTAGTACAGAAAAAATCTAGTGTTTGGTTAAAATCATAATTTGTTTTGAAGACAGGGCCCTAGGGGGCCTTTTGGGCAGGGGCCCATTTTATCGGGAAAATGAAGAGATAGTTTACTAAAAACGGGCAAAGTGTAGTAGTACAGAACAAACCTAGTGTTTGGTTAAAATCATAATTTGTTTTGAAGATAGGGCCCTAGGGGGCCTTTTGGGCAGGGGCCCATTTTATCGGGAAAATGAAGAGATAGTTTACTAAAAACGGGTCAAGTGCAACAGTACGAAAAGAAATATAGTTTGGATACCCATTCCGAATCATAATTGTTTGGGAATTGGGGCCTTAGGGGGCCTTCTGGGCAGGGGGCCCAGGCGGCCACTGCTCATCAGCCGCTCTGTTAAATCCGCCACTGCTTAATTCCCAAGCCTGATTTACCTTAATCTGATAATACAATATTCTGAAAGTTTCAGAAATATCGATTAAATACTGTCTTTAAAAAAAATTCCCGAAAAATGCCTCGATTTTCAGCTAGTTACACCAGGCTCCCCCCTTAACGTCGAATGTGACTTTCTGTTTGGAAAGATACGCTTACCTGTTAAGACGAAGAATAAGTAAACCATGATGCAAGTGTAACCAAAATATAGGAACGTAGATGTAGCGCCTTCTATATCCAATTTGGTCATGAAAAAGTGTACGCAGTAAACTAATAAATAAAAGGCGGTGAAACCGGACGTTAGGAAACTACGCCACCACCAATGGTAATCCTGAGTGAAAAATAAGAAATACGTTTGAATACGTTCATATCGCAAAACATCCTTTTTCATCGTTGACTTATTTATCTTTACCTCTGCGCAAAGATGGAAATAGCAAAGTAGAATTGTCGTTTCTGAGCACGTGATAACAAGTATGAGGAACACCAAAAAAAGAAATCCGAACATATAATATACTTGACTCGACCTGAAGAAAATATTGAACAATATCAGTTAATCGAATCTTTAACAGTTAAAATTATTACAAAGTGCTACGACATATACCACAGAATTATTTGTAGAAATAACTTTGAATGCTTACCACAGAGAATTAAGTATAAAGAATAATTGAATAAATATACATCCAAAGGGTAGAACTCCTCCCATTATCACACCAGGAATTGGTTGTGTATAAAAACTTTGCTCTGGAATCTGCCTAGGAATCTGGTTGGTTCTTACGGGATGCTCCAAAGGCTGAAATAAGATTTCCTCTTTTCGTAAAACATAATCGAATAAAAACATTGTCTAATAGAACAAGAAACACTTCGATGCCGGAGACTTGAAAGGTCTTTTCTTTCACTCGCTCATTGTTTTGTACAGATAAAAACTTATAATTTACCCTTTTTCTGAATCCGAAATAAGCACCGATAAATGTTAATGGAAGAGATACTCCAAACCAGAGTGCTAGAAGAGCAATAAGAGTGCTAAATGGTACTGCAGCTGAACTTCCATTCGCCCAGAATACCAAATTCATTACGAAGAATAAACTGAACACGATCCTGTAAAATACAAACATTACGATGAAATTTTATACTGTTGTACAGAACAGTGGAATATTTTGTAGAGATTTAAAAATGTAAACAAATTGCTCCTACAAAAGTTGTTTAGTCGAAGGGATACAATATTTCATATAAATAGTTTATCTGTAGGTGAACATGTAGAGGAGATTTCGAGGTCAATTGCAAGAAAACGTTCCTGTATAGACACTCGCAAACTGCAATTCGAGGTAGCCCGAATTATTCAAACTTTACCAAACGAGGGAATTGCGTTACCCGGGGCTTAACGTAGATGTGAGCAGAACATTCGACTTCCACTTCTCACCGCCGAAGCTTTTGTATATTCTGGCGGATACGTAGCCAGCAGTGGTTCCAAGGCAAACATATAAAACCACGGCACAGGTCATCAAAGCGCCCCTATTAGCAGGTGATAGGAATCCCAAGCAAGCAAATGCTGCGGAGTTCAATAAAACTTTAGACAATTTCCAACGAGGAGAAAAATGAAGTGTAGCGTTTAAAAGCTTACCAAGCGTAACGAGGGTCATGCAGAAGATTTGAACGCCAGAGCCGAGTAAAACTGAAAGCAGCATTCCTTTGCGCGCGGGTCGGAACACATCGCCGTGGACCAGTTTCCAGCCAAACTCTTCCTGTGCGTCTTCTCCTGATTCTATCTGAAAACAGGCCTGCGTTATTGCAACACAGACATGGCAATATTATAGTATTACGATACAAAACCGAACGGCAAGTCGCTTCCTCTCCTGGGTTAGTAGAAGAAAAATTGTTATAAAACGAGAAACGAAAGAGCCGCGGGCGATCATTGAGAGTGACTCCTTTAATATACCTGATTATATCGTGCGATATCTTTGTGCAATGTTCGAAGCATTATCATGGCCACCATACCGGAAAGAAACAGGATAATTATTAACGAATTAAGAATACTGAACCATTGGATATTTGTATGCTGCATAGATTCTAGAATGTAATCCCATCTAGAGGACCATTTGATCGTATTGTTTTCCTAGAATCAGAGAACGAAAATTCATATTATTTCATACGAAAACAAACGAAACACGCGCGTTACTTTTACTACGTGAAGAAACTTACAATAAACGTCACAGAATACGTATAGGTGATAACTAAATTTTGGCCAACTCCGAGCGGATCATGCGGTATCTCCAATGCTGCTTTACTATCACAATTAACACCATTACTGTGCTTCAGGCTGCGAGGAACCACTTTACCAGCTATTAAAAGTATAAGCACAGTTTTGGTAAAACGTTCCGTCACAAATCTATGTCAGGCGAATATAAAATTTCAAGAGCTTTACATATTATACGTCCACCGTTTTCCTTAAACGCAGACCCCCATTCTTCTTTAGCACCACTGTGATATGTAATCGTAAGGTCTACGTGATTAAATGGGTAATAGGTTTGCGGTTTGTTGTACAGCCCCTAATGAAGAAAAGGTGTATTAATTTAGTCGATAGTGCTTTGCGTTTACATCAAACTATCGAAATCTTGTCTCATTAGGTTCTGCTCTTATCCCTGTTAGTTCAGAGTTAACGCGGACGTATATTTACATTAATGCTACAAGTGTCTTGTTGAGCTCTTGGTTCTCGAGAGAAGCAGCCCATGGGAAATCCAGTGCTACAGTATTGTCGTTCATCCTCTAATTGATAACACCAAGTAATTGGCATGTTATCTACGAGAATATTGAAATGTTAATGGTAAATTAATGGCGGTCAGTGTTCATTGGAATTCAATCTGTTTTATACCCAATAGTTGGAATCTTACCGACTATCCAGTGATGCTGATAGTTGAGCCACATCCCTCTCTTCAGAAACTCCAATTTCCTTTCCGATTCTTTATCTCCGCCTGTGTACGTTTTTTTACATGCAACAGCGCACGTCACGTTTTTCATAAAATCTAACTGAAAATTCACAGAGTTCCATGTAGTTTTATGTCTCTCTTTTTTTATCGTAAAATCTATAAGATCCAGCTTGTTCCTCGACAAAGTTATTTACAGGGATCTATGTAAAATTAAAGTACCTTGTACGGAGAAGGCCTTATACGCTCTCCGAAAAGAACCTGCCCCAAATTCTCAACGGGACTCTGACTCTCGTCCGAAGGACAAAAATCGTAGCTGGAATATTTATTAATTTTCAGGTTTAAGACTCTGGAAAGATACACAGTAAGGTTTTCATATAAATTACGTAAAGAAACTCACTGGTGGTATTCGTACGGTATTACATTTTTCTCCGAGTTCAAACGATTTACGTACAACTTAAGTTCGGACTGAAAGCAACAGACAATAGTTAGTGAAACGTTATAAACAACGTATCCTTGTAACTGCGATAAACGTAAATAATCTTGTGGATCTACTTTACGATGCAACTAGAAATGGGACGATTCTTTGTATATATAAAAGCAAAATTTATATTCTTCCAATTTTCTTCTTCCATTTAGAAAAACTCAATTTTGAAGTTGTATAATTCAAGTAAGGTACTACACCATCCTTATAAATTATCTCCTTTTCTACTGTTACACATTATCGATAATGCCCTTCCCGCAAACAGTCGTTGACACCAACAAACATCCCCGCGAAGCTTCGAAATCAATTTCATAAAAACGAAGCAGTGTATGAGAAACTTTTATTCCAGATTTTCTCTTTCGTATTACATAAAAAACTCCCTCCCCTTCCATTGTACAGCGAACTAAGCTCCGCTGCGTATTCGTTGGCTACATTTCCACATTCTTTACAAATGCCGTGGCTTATTTATTAGCAAACGTGTAATATTAACATTCCAATTATAATGAAGTACAAAGTTTTGGATAAGAAAGACGAATGTCAGATACAATTACAAATAAAGACTACAATTCTGAACCCAACGTACATTAACATCGTATGTCAATAAGAATCCAAGTTGCCATAAGGGCATAGAGAGTTAGTACGCTTCGGTACATGGTCCAAGAGAATTGTAATGACGTAGAAAGGATTATAAGAATTTCAGTGAATCCCTGGGTCGTTCAGTTTCGTCGCTACGAAACAGCTTCGAAATCGCACCGAAATCGTTCAACAAAGGTCTCCGCTCGACGTGAGATTAAAGGAAGAACGGGAACTAATGAAACTTAATTTACGAATGATTTTCGACGAAACGATGAAAATGAACGACGACGTCGCATTGGTATTTACAACGAAGAAGATCAAAAGGGGGCGAAAAGGGGAATGACAAGTGTAATCATAACCAACTGGGAAAGGACGTGCGAAAATAATTTCAGGTACGCACTTTGCATGTCTCGGAGGTTTCGCCGACCTTGCAGTAATTGACGGGCGCCAGGCCCGGCAAGTAGAATGCCGTCACACGGTGGCCCGTGCACATCACAGACAACAGGCACAGTACAGCTATCCTCGCCATCGTATTGCCGCTGTTTCGTCTTACTAAACTATTTTGCCTAACGCAAGTATATGTCGATCGCTACGTGAAAAACATCGGACACTATACTCTATACTGCTGCGATACACGTCATTGATAAAGCGGCTTTACACACAGATAGATGGTCTCCACCAGGCTCTACGCGTGGCATTTATACGCTTATGCCACAATTAAAGCCTCGTTCACATTAGTCAAGTTTACTGGCTTCAAGTCGCTTGAAATCAGTAAACTAACCTGTTATTCCTTTTCGCTTGAAATATCCTTTCGAGTTTCAAGCGAAGCAGAGAGTGTTGCAACTTTTCTTGCGTTGAAATAATACAACTTGTATGGTGTGAAGGTACGTACAAGTGTGGACTTCACGCAGCGACTTGAAGCCAGTAAAATTGACTAATGTGAACGAGGCTTAAGCGCTGCCTCTCCCCGTATCAAACCGAGTTCTCATGGAAGCGAATGGTAATTGAGAATTTGAAAAATCCTAGGTATCGTGCCGTCGCTCAGGCTTGAGCTTAGGGCAGATGTCCCAATTACCGTGCCTTTATACTTAAAGAAGTCGTACAAAAAAAATCGCATAAATAAATAAGGTATTGCGCTATCGCTTGAACGTGGCTGGGGAATTGTATATAATCGATATGTGGAGTACGCTGGAGCGAGATTTGAAACGGAGAACGGGGAAGAGTCATTGAGTTATAAAAATACCTGGAGAGTGAACAGCAGTGGGAAGAAGTAGAGGCGACAGCGGTCCCAGGGAAATAGAAGATCACGGGTGAACCTATCCTTCTTCCCATGATGTAAGGATATAAGGGGTGCGTTCCACTTACGCCCAAATCGCCCGTGATTTCATTAAGCTAGGTTCTCCTGTACGCGACTGGACGCAACGTCAAGAACTTCAAAGTCGATTTTCTTGAAAATTAAGCGCGATATGAAAAAAAGTTACTCTTTCTTTTCGACTTATAATAAGGAAATAAGTCGAGAAAAAAGAGTACAATTTTTTGATATCGCGCTTAATTTTCGAGAAAATCGACTTTGAAGTTCTTGACGTTGCGTCCAGTCGCGTACAGGAGAACCTAGCTTAATGAAATCACGGGCGATTTGGGCGTAAGTGGAACGCACCCAAGGTGTGCTCTTGCGCACCCTTTTCAAATTAGCCAATAACGTGCTCTTCCCAAGATCCTTCATATTGGATTGGCAACCAATAGGATAGAATGAATTTGTCAACATTTCGATATGCGTCCGTACACTTGCATATATGTATATGAATGTTCATATACATACATATTTTAATATGGCGGAAATTCGGAATGCGCAGTAAAAGACGAAAATAAAAAGCTCAGCGAGCACACCTTATATCCTTACATCAGGCTTCTTCCTATTATCCCTCACACTCTCTACTATCTGTGTTATGTATTTTTTTGTGTGCAGATAATTAACTTCACTCACATGCACTATACATCCATAGCCTGTTGTAAGACAGAGATAGGTTCACCCGTTACTTCCCTCATTCTTGGGCCGGCCGCCATTGCTCTGTTCACTCTCCAGGTATTTTTATAGCTCAATGGGAAGAGTTTATTGTCAGGGTTCATAAATACGTAGAGTGTCCTTACAATGCTAGTAGCCGATGCTTGAACTCAGAAGGCGTACGAAAGCCTAGAATTACATTAAATAGCTTAACTTTTCCTTTAACATCTGCGTGCCAAGTTTCGTCGTAAAACCACTTAAAATTATGTCATCCCTTTCAATAATTGCCGATAGCCTGTAAGGGTAAAAACTCCGGTCGGAAGAGGCCGAAAGTCATAAACTCATAAATTTTGTTCAGGCGACGTTTTCTTGACCATGAGGGTTGCTCTTACCTACCTTCCCAAATAGCACAAAGACGTTTTAAAAACGTCTTAAAAACGTCCAGGTCAGACGTTCAGGACGTCTTAAAATCGTCCACGAACGTCCAGAAAGGGCCTTAAGGCTGCCGTCTCATTTTTGTTATGGTCCGAATCGATCGAAGCGTCCCCAGTAAACAAACGGACCCTAATAAAACTATTGCGGTCGATAAAAAGAAGTTGTACAGAAGTGACATCTCCAGATACTCTATGTGGACGAATTTTTGACGCATAGTTGCCACATCTGATTTCTCTCTGCCTCTGCCGCGCTGTTGCCACAGTTCTTTCTATCGAAAAGTCTTGAATGAATACGGCACGAGAGCTGCGTCTAGCGTCGGAGCCTCGCTGAACGTAAAAGAGGATAGCAATAATGAAAAATAGAGAGGTTCGGTAGTGAAGTTAGGAAACATGTCAATGGAACAATACCATTGAGATATAGGAATACAGTAATGCCTCGTTAGAATCACGATGATCGGGGCTGGCGGCGTGATACTAACGCGATGCGGACACTATTTCCTTAGAGTAGTATATGCTCTAAGCTATTCCGTGCGGCCGCTGCCGCGAGTGAGAAAACTCCAGGGTCGAGCGAGAGGGAACGAAACAATTGACACGAAGTTGCCGTCGTCTCTTTCGTTCTCTCACTCTCGACTGAAGGATTCCAAGAAATGGTGGGGATAGTGAGCGTGATTATAACGCATGGTAAAAACGTGACACTAACGAGGCATTACTGTACCTGGAGAGAGAACAGCAGTGGGAAGAAGTAGAGGCGACAGCGGCCCGAGTGAAATAGAAGATCACGAGTGAACCTATCCTTCTTCCTATTATCCCTCTCACTCTGTACTATCTGTGTTATGTATGTTTTTGTGTGCGCAGATAACTTCACTCACATGCACTATACATCTATAGCCTGTTGTAAGACAGAGATAGGTTCACTCGTTACTTCCCTCTCTCTCGGGCCGGCCGCCATTGCTCTGTTCTCTCTCCAGGTATTCCTATAGCTCAATGAACAATACTAATTTGTGAATCATTATTTTTGAATAATCAATGTGCAATTTCAAAGCATACAATTTGAATAAGGTACATCACCGAAGTGTAACACGCCGATCGTAATGATATTTACGAATGCTATAATTCTTCGAAAAATATGACACTTTCTTTTTTATCTAGCTATACATCAAATTATCTTTTTTTATCACCAAGAATTGTCTGTTGTTTGAATAAAAATTTAATAACGTAATCATTATTCAGCTTCGATCCTCTGTTTATTTGTATGTGTGTATGTTTGTATGGTTCAAATCTGGTAACTCAAATCTAACCCACTTCCAACTATCCAATTGTCTTGAAACTTTGCGGGCGTGCATAGATTGGATGACAATACAATATTTAAAAAAAAAATTAACCCCGAGGGGGTCAGAAAATAACCCAATCATCAATAAATATAACCCATAATCACAAACCAAACGACTTGAAATCAGCCACTCGCGTTCTTTACGAAAACGACAAAAAGCAGTTGCGTTCGGGACACTAGTCGCATCGCGATTACCGAAAATACACAATTTATCGAGAAATCATCCGTTACGTATGTACCAGAGTTGGGCAAAATGTAATCTAATTACAAATTGCAAATTACAAATTTTCTATAATCGTTCCTTTAGATCAGGCTTGGGAATTAAGTGAACGCAGCGGCCGATTTTCAGAGGCAACGCCTCCTTTCTCCCGCCGCGCGTCTTGGCTCCCGCGGCGGCCAAGCAGCTAGGAGCTCCTCAGACCCGTACCACGTAAACCGCGCGTGGCGTATTAGGGTGGCATTGTATCAATAGGTTTCCACATCGTCCCAGAGAGCACGATTGTCGATGCGTTTTTGTTTTGTCAACGCGCCATGCGCGGTTCATATGGTACGGGCCTGAGGTGCTCCGCGCTGCTTGGCCGCCGCGGGGGCCAAGACGCGCGGCGGGAGAAAGGAGGCGTTTCCTCTGAAAATCGGCCGCTGCGTTCACTTAATTCCCAAGCCTGATGTATATAATTAAAATGTGGCTTTATATATTTACAGATAATCAAAGCAGAAGGTGATGCACTGTGATCTACGTCAGACTATGTACGCACAAATTTGCGTTCAATGATCTTGAGCATGTGTGATAAAATATAAATAATTAATAAATGTGTCCTATTTTTCAGTTAACGATGCAGACGAAGAGAATTATTTCAACAGCTGAAAGGGAAAGTTACTGAAAATGAAATAAATGAAATAATCACATTTTTTTTATGAAAATAAAAATTTATTTAATTTTTTTTAATGGCCGCTGCCATGACCCCGCTCCCACTCACGGCCTCGGCCCCGGCCACGGCCGCGATATTGGTTTGTTATTATTTCCCGAAGGCTGCGGGCCTGGGCCCTCATAATTTCAATGGCCGCCCAAGTCTGTTGTTGGGTTCTCACCCTCCATCCGCCTTTCGCGTGCCGAGCCACGCGCGGTCCTGTAATAAGTAGTAATAAATAACAATAAATTTATTAGTATTTAAATTTAGACTTATTTTCAAGCATTCTAAAAACATATACAGTCGGTGTCGAAAGTATTCGTACAGTGACCAATTTAAAGTAAAACTTTGTATTTATATCCATGTCAGTAATCAATTTTATCGGAAAACAATGATTAATCAATATTCTTTGATGTTTGTAGAATAGATTTTGAATAAACAAGATTTTTTTTGTCCAATTAATCCCGTAGATCAAGCCTGGGATTTAAGTGAACGCGGCGGCCGATTTTCGGAGGCAACGCCTCCTTTCCCCCGCCGCGCGTCTTGGCCCCCGCGGCAGCCGAGGAGCTTGGAGCGCCTCAGGCCCGTACCATATGAACTGCGCGTAGCGCATTGGGGGGCCCCCCGTATCAATAGGTTTCCACATCACCCATGGGGTACTATCATCGATGCGATTTTTTTTTATAGTGATATCCCCTATAGGCCTATTCCACTGTGTCGCGCGATAAAAAATGTATTGGAAAAACGCGTTTTATTATCAAAATTTCAAATATCTTTGGGAAAACTAGATTTTCGCGCACGTTTAGACGTGCTAGGGCCTAGGGGATACCATTATCAAAAAACAACGCATCGATGATAGTACCCCCATGGGTGATGTGGAAACCTATTGATACGGGGGGCCCCCCAATGCGCTACGCGCGGTTCATATGGTACGGGCCTGAGGCGCTCCAAGCTCCTCGGCTGCCGCGGGGGCCAAGACGCGCGGCGGGATAAAGGAGGCGTTGCCTCCGAAAATCGGCCGCCGCGTTCACTTAAATCCCAGGCCTGATATACATACAACTTAACATAGAACTTACTTATATAGAAATAGAGTGGCCTTCTGCTATAGTGAATGAATGTAAAGACTACTAATAATGTATCCGAAGGAGGTGAGAGCGTATGGCAGAAAGTCTTGTTGTAGGAAATTTAAATGCTAATGGTAAATTAATTCAGCGAAAATGAACGAACAGATCCAATATTTTTAACGCACAATTTATTGGTGTTGGAATAAAATTAATTTAGTATGTTTAGTGGTGAATTGAAATATTATTAATGGGAATCTAAAAAATGAATGAATAGCGTGGCAACTACGTACTGTAGATTTTATTAATTAAAGTATTGCGAATGTCTTTCACAAAAGATTGAAAAGCCTCAAGATTTACCTTATTTTACAAGCTTCCAGAAACTTGTGCGAAACAAGATGCTCTGTCTATCTATCTAATCTTCTCCGGACAACCTCCAAGCCTGTGCGTCCCCTTCATTTCTATCCATCCAAGCCTGTGCGACCCGTTGAATTCTATCCAAGCCTGTGCGCTTCCTTCATTTCTGTAATATAAGCTTTACATAAAAACTCTAAATTGATGGTATACAAATATCTGGCAATTTAAATACAATGCAATTTGTTACTACAATATATTATTTTGTACATGCATGATACAAATTTCCAGAAACTTATGCGAAAAGAGATGCTTCTCTGTCGAACCTTCTACGGACAACTTCCAAGTCTGCGACTCTGCATAAGAAATCTATTAAAAATATTTTGGCGACTAACCTAGTTAATTGAGACAATAATTCAGTCTATTATGTAGTGTCAAAACTCGTGACATTTCACATTTGGACAACTCACCTTATTTGACACTTGACAGGTTATGATGGATTGACACTTGGTAGATTAGTTCAAAATAGTATACATAGGTATATACAATATGTACAATGGCGGACGACGATCCCTGCCGAATGATTCCGAGAGTCGACGAATCGACGAACGAAACATGTGTTAGTTCGTCGGTGTGCGTGCACGCGTATACGTATTATGTTTGACGAAAAATTCCTTGGAGAATCAGAAGAAAAACCTTACCGTTTCTGACAGATCCATGAGACGATATTATGATATCTCCAGGGTGGCGAGGAAATTCGACACCGGCCGGTAGCTATTTTAGCTACCCACGTCCACGCATGCGCGTAATGACGTCACGAGCGTTGAGCCAATCAACTCCAAGATGAAAATTAGCCGACGCCAGCGCCAAGTCAAGTCAACTAGCCAAGCCAAGTGAGGCCGCAACCAACCAGCGTCGACAACCGATTCCCCGCGATGCTGGTTGGCTAGTTGGCATGACTTGGCGCTGGCGTCGGCGAATTTTCCAGCGATTTTCATCTTGGCGTTGATTGGCTCAACGCTCGTGACGTCATTGCGCGCATGCGTGGACGTGGGTAGCTAAAATAGCTACCGGCCGGTGTCGAATTTCCTCGCCACCCTGGATATCTCTGTTATGCGAGGACCGATTTTATTGAAATTGGTCTTATTCGAAAGCTTATATGCGGTTTACATAAGAAAAATGCCATTAAATTTAGAATATATCGCAGGCGTGATGAGATATTAGTGAAATAAATAAAAAGTTAGGTTGGAATGGCTCTGCGACGAGTAAAGATACACGGTAGCGACATCGACACATATACCGGGTGTCTTTCATGTACTTGGCGTCGAGACGCTACCGCGTCTCTAAATTATTTCCCGCTCCAGTTCATACATTTCGGATGACATGTCTGGCTTCTGCGTATTTTGTCCATAATCAGAATCTTTCTGCGAGGGCAATTGCTTGCGTACATATCGCGCAGCATTCGTTTCCTTCTGTTTTGCAGCTTTCTTTTCCTTTTCTTTCTTCTTCTTTTCTTCCATTTTGCCCACAACCTCGGGGGTTTTCTTCTTCATCGTCGCATTCAATCGCGAGTGCACTTGGTTACTGTTGTACTCCACGACAGCAGCAGCACATCTTCCTGTATATGATCCTCTTTCGGTCAAATTAAATCTTTTTCCGCCAATGTACTTTGTGACGTACCGACGTCACGAGGTACGCAAGCGCGCTCCGTACGCGCGATAGGCATAGTGCGCGCCACGGCCGCTAGGCGGCCGCCGGTCCCGCGGTCGACTCGCTGGCGAAGATAAGCGACGATACGTGTATAAAGGCCGCTGCGAGCTCAATCGAGGCTCTCCGCTCCGTACACCCAGGCGCCTAACACGCTATCTAACCGTACAGCCGAAAGCCTTTTTGGACTCCTGAAGTGTGCCAGTGATAGGCCAATCACCATCACTGCGCCGTAACCAGCTTCTTCCGATATAGACCGAGAGTAATCTTGCGTCGTACACCAACGCCTTCGTGAACCTCTTCAGTGATAAACTCAGGGACCACATTGCACCAGCCCCTCTCTCTATACGACTCCCGATTGGTTGCGCCGGGTACGACCACTCAAGGGCAGTTGTTCTCTTCCGCTATCCCTACTTCCCCAAAGCCTCGCCGAAAGCCGTCGCCGCCGCGAGTCGCCGAACCGAACCCACCGTCGCGATCGCAATAAACCCGCGCTTCCGCAAACTCGCGCCCGGTAATAAATCCGGAATTGTAAGCCGAAAATAAAGGACATTTTTACCAGTAAAGGTCGGTTTATACAGCCACCGAGTCCGAGCCGTACGTGCCGTCCGAGCCTCTATGCTAAGCTTATGGAGGCGAGGAGCCTCCGAGCTCGGCGGGAACTCGGCGGCTCCTCGTTGCCCGGTGGGCCCGGGCTCGGTGGCGCCGCGTTCGTTGAGACGACGTGCCGGACGGGCCGAGTCCGTGCCTTGTCGATTAGATTTTTAATTTCCCATCTGCTCGCGTGGCCTTCCTCTTCCCTATCTCATTGCTACCAGCGCAATTTAAAAACAAACTTAACTGCTGGGCAGCTGCAGAACTAGCAATAAAATTGTTATTTATTCAAAGAGAAGTGTTCAGTGGGAAACGATTTATCGATTTATTTTATGTGGAGTATATTTTATCACATCCTTGCGGGTCTTGTGTGCTTTCTGCTGTTTGTATTAATAGTTTACTAACCATAACTAGTCCGTCGAACAAACAGCAGACTTGTGTGTATATATGTGTTTGATCGAGGGTCATTTACAATTTTAATTAGCCTTTCTCGATTTGTTTTAAATAAAATGACTCCTTGATTAATAGTGAGTTACTAATTATTCATTATTTTCTATCATTGTACCATTTTGTCGCGGTAGCCGTTCGTACATAGCTCCTTCCAATATTGTATTAGCCTTTGCTGATTTCAAGCGACCTGAAGAATAAATTTGTTCTTTTTCAATCTGCTGGACGTCGAATTTTTAGTACTATATATTTCTAGCATGTTAGATTAGAAGCGGTAACAGCCTTTTCAGAACTGGGCACCAACCCAGTGCTTTTCCTCCACTGATAACACTCCCATTTTCTCTGTGTTACTCAATTCACAAGTTTGCCATTGCTCGCTAAAAATATATTTTTTGAACAACCAAGTAATAGGTAGGTACACTATTAGGGAACGCAACGACATTTTGTCGTTTTCCAGAAGAACACGAGAGGCTGCTTTCAAGTCGATTGGGTTTGTGGTTATGGGTTAATATTGTAGGGAATGCAATTTTTTCACATCAAAGTATATAAGTTTATTTTAAGTGAATAAGTTTATCTTACCATCTGACTTTTTACCAGCAAAAAATACATTAGGCATACGGTTTTGCTCCATCTTCCCCTGCCTAAGTCTGATGCTGTCGATGCTGAGACACGTATGTTTTAAAGATTCTTTATACGTAGGGACACTTTTTATGATAATAGTGCAAATTCTTGAGTGTCATACAACCTATGTGAGTTTATGGAATAAAGTAGAGGAATATACGTTCTCCTCCCTGGGGGATTTGTATTCTTTATTTTCATGGTAATAGACATGGTATAGTCCTGGGATCGTTGCGGCTCCTTTTTAATCAGTTCAGGGTGATATACACTGGTTCGTTCAACCAGTTCCCAGCTGGGCCATAGTTGCCCACCATGTAGTACCTGTTCCATCCATCCACTCGATAGACCATCTTTACACGAATCTTGTGAGCCAATCGCTCTTACTGTTTCTAGAATCGTCGATCACTCTGATCGCCGCGGCATTAACTACTTACGTCAGTTTGTTCACCAGCTCTCGGTTCATGTTCTTCACTTCGTTGTACCACATCATGAGTATATCTGTCGGTCTGGTATGTACATCCCCGCTACTCATCGTCATGGCAGAGCTCTGGCCGACGGCGAATCGTTCTGCAATGGGACTTGTTAGGAATATACAGATCATGATCAATCAGAGTGCCAATTGATTCGCGCCTTACCGACGCCTCTGCACTGATCGTGCTTGAAATCGCATTGATTGACCCACCTCTGGGCTAGCTCTGCCAACTCATCGTCCCAGGACTGAAAAGAGCGTCACTTCACTCAGCGAGCTTGCACGATAATGGTGCTACTCGTTGCCTATGTTTCCTTTACAGAATATGAACGAGAAAACCGTGCAGAGCATGCAAACCCTTTAGCGTGAAAACACGCTGATGCCACTCATAATGTTGATTAACTTTTTCACCGAGTGAAATGTTCGAAACGGTTGCCCAAAATGTATTGGGCAAAACGAATGGCTCAGTGGAAAACAGGCACATGCCATCGTTTAATGATTTCAGAGGAAAGTAAGCGGAAGGAAACATTGTTTTGATTTTGTAATTATTTTCAACGGTACTTGAATTAGATGGTAAATCACAACTATTATCTTTTAGCAGAAAAATTCATTTTCTTGGGTCACGTGTGCCCGAGGAGCCTAGGGGCATGGGCCCCTTTTCTACTGCGCATTTGTTTCTTCTCAGTGTGAAAAAATTTAATATTATTCTGCTCTGTGAAACATACGTGCTGTTATCTCAGGAGGTGGTGAAATTACACTACATTGCAGGAACAAATTAATGGTATAAAGAAACCGAAATTTATGTTCACTTAGTGTCATTTAACTCCTTGCCGTACTTTGACGTGGTGACTCGTGGTGAAAATTTTGGACCAAGCATGATTATCACGAGTCGGACTCGTCGAATTAAATTCGGGCCAAACATGAACGTTCGGTTCATGAACGTGAAACATTACTGGTTACAAAGTATTCGATTATGTCGTCCCAAACCAGTTTGGCCCGGATTTTATCCTGCTACTTGGTACGGCAAGGGGTTACTAGTGTAGCTGCCCGTTTTTCAATGCCATCTTCGGGAATATATTGAACAAAAATTACAAGTTTATACTATCTGGCGTTTTGCCTGCATATTAAGATATGTCTAAAGTAAAACTCAGAATTTTTTCGAGATTTTTTAACGCATATATACATAGATATAGTCAGTTCTGTTCTAGTCAGCAAAAATGGAAAAACTAAGGTTTATTTTCTTTATTATGTTTGTTGCTATGGTTGGAACGATGAACGAGATTCTATCTTGTATAAAATTAATTTATCGGCAAAAATCGAACAATTCTACAAATCAACAGACGCGGTCGCGTCTGGAAGCTAATTCCCCCTTCCCCTCTACCCATAGGCTCGCTGAGCGACCCTGTCTCTATACACGAAAGATAGCGAAATTGACAGGTCGTCGGAGCTATTTTAGCCTTATTATCTTATTTCATGACATAGTGCCGGTGTTTTTACATGATTAAGCGAATCATTTTTTTTTCGAACCCATATGTCGTTTTACTTAATGTATCAAGCTATTTGTCTAAAAGATATAAGATTTATTCTGAATTAATAGTTATAAAAGTGATACTTTTAGGATTACGAGGTATGACGTCACGTTTTCCTCCTCCACTTGACGCCAGTAGGTGTCGCCTCGAAAGCATAATTTATAAATGTCACTTGGCTGTCATTCAATCATCATAACCTGCTAGTTGTTAACATTTTTGAAATGTCATGATGGTAAAGAAGACCCTTTCTCCTGAAAACCGTCCTTTCCGAAAACCTTTTTCCAGAAATCTTAAAATGTCACTCCTCTGCCCTACCCCCCTCAAGTACATGGAAAAGACGAGGGCAAAGAAGAGTATTATTCGTACTTCTACGTAAGATATAGTTCTATGTAAAAACGACTCCAACCCACGAAGCCCTTCTTGCGCACTGGAGTAGATTATGCAGGACCCTTGCAGATCCGGATGGCCAAAGGGAGGGGTAATAAATCCCATAAGGGTTACATCGCTATGTTTGTTTGTATGTCCACCAAGGCCGTCCATCTAGATGCCGTCACGGATTTGACTTCCAACGCCTTCCTAGCAGCTTTCCGTCGATTCACTGCACGACGTGGACGATGCGGACAATTGTGGAGCGACAATGGCACCAATTTTCGAGGGGCCGATGCCCAATTACGGCAGATGTTCATGAAGGCTTCCAAGTTTCATAACGACGTCACCAATGAACTTGGAAACTCTGAGACGGAATGAAAATTCATTCCGCCTTACTCGCCGCACTTCGGGGGCCTATGGGAGGCGGCGGTTAAATCAGCAAAATCGCACATGAAAAGGGTCATAGGCGACGCTACACTTACCTATGAAGAGTTGGCGACGCTCCTCTGCCAAATTGAGGCTTGTCTCAATTCGCGTCCCCTAATCTCACTTTCCGACGATCCACACGATTTAACTCCGCTCACTCCCGGGCACTTCCTTGTCGGCGAACCCATCAACGCCGTTCCCGAACCACTTTCCACTGAGCCACTCCATCACGAAACTACGAGATGGAAACTGCTCACTAACATGCGCGATCATTTTTGGCATAGGTGGAAGACAGAATATCTACACCAATTACAGCAACGATCGAAATGGAGAAATCGGCGGGAAAATCTCCAGAAGGGCGACCTCGTACTGGTGAAGGACGAACTAACTCCACCAACGCGCTGGCCGCTCGCCCGTGTATTGGAAGTTCATCCCGGAGCCGACGGATTGGTTCGAGTTGTCACGCTTCAAACTGCGTCTCGGACGATCAACCGGACGATCGCCAAAATCGTCCCGCTTCGAATTCGGGCCGAAACAGAAGTCGACTAAGGTTATGCACCGCCACGGTCTAGTGTTTTTCACGGCGGTGTCGGCGCTTGCATTCCGAACGTCCTTCTGAGGGCATCCCCTAGCGGACGCGATTTAAAACGCCGCTAAGAAATCGGCGTCTGACTTGAAATTTAGGGTTATGCAACCGTTTGTAATATAGTTCTTTCGCTTTTTCCGTTTCGTATATCGCCATTTCTTTTCGTTATATGCATACATAGGTCTGTAAGTTAGTCTACATCATTTGTTTTTTTTTCTCTCTCTTTTGTATATATACACCACCGTGTGTGATTTTAATATTATTCGCTTCTTATTTTTCGCCGTCCAACTCGACGCCGAGGCGGGCGGCATGTTTAAGCGTTTATTCTTTTATGTTTTATTGTACAACCAAATAAACAATTGTTCCGTCGTGGCGACGGCACTGGCACACCGGTGAGCCGTGACGGCCTCCCCCCTCGCGTCTCGCGAGATTCGCGGGTGGACCGAGTAGCTCGGGTCCCGCGGCCTGCGGGGGGCGGTGTCGTTCGGCCGATTTGGCGAGTGCCGAATCGTCTGCGTTCGGGCTCTCTTCCTGTTGAACCAGGGAACCGTACACCTCGTGCATAAATCATTCCTTAAGCCAAACCATTCACTTTATTTATCGGTCTCGTGCAATATCTTAAGAAATAAGTACAGTCGATTTGTTTCTAAGAAACTACGTTTTCGGGACTCGATATTTTTTCACACAATCGAAAGAATTGCTCGAACATCGAGGAACTTTCGAGAACAAGTTTATTATTCATTATTTTCTATTACTGTTCCATTTTGTCGCGGTAGCTGTTCGTACACAGCTCCTTCGTATATTGTATCAGCCTTTGCTGATTTCAAGCGATGTGGAGAGTAATTACTCCCATCAATGTGGAATTTATTTCATGTTCTCTTTTAATATCATGCAGCTTAGAGCATAGAAACATGGAGGTGGGCGAAAATGTAGACGGCGGTAAAAAGAGAATCTAGCTCAGCGGACAGCATTATTTACGCAGCACATAGGTATGTCAAGTTAAACCGTAATTCATATATCTCGATAATTGATCTTTGCAAGACCTTTCGCGATATTCGTCGTAATTGTAACCTCCATTCGACGGAAAAAGGCACTTCTCGATTCAGTGCCGAGATAAAAATAAAAGCGAAAGAAGCTGAAGTTATGAAGAATATAAGAGAACTACTGTTTTTATGTTTAACTGAATCTCGCAATCTACTTCTCAGCACTTTTTACAGACCTATCAAATATCTGACTTTCTAATCGACACTTGCGTTAATCTACGTTCTACTATATTTGACATAAAACTTCCCTCGGAAGAAACTCGCCACACAATAAACGCAAAAGCAGACGCCCTAATCCATCCGCACCAAAGTCAAGTGGCACTTAAATCCACAAAAACGCCCAAACAGTAATAAATCATAGAGTGCCATAAAACCGCACTCGTCGAAGGTGCCCAGGTCCTAATTAACAGCCCTCAAAGTGGGCACCAAATCGAGAGACTAGCGTTTTATCACCCACCGTAGACCCGCAACAGTCCAACCCACAATTAATACTAGACCAGAAAGGCCAACACTCCACGGCTACTGGAATAATTAATCCTACCTGCGGCTATGTCCAATGCCGCACTTTTGTTACCGCAATGACATTCACGAAACTTCGAGAAGGAATACCGTGACCCACGAACTCCCATAATTGCTTTCCGAAATGGAAATTGGTATCGCTAAATGATCCTCGTCAGAGAATTCAAAGCTTCTCAGTTCGAAAACGAAAGTGGATAAATTGCAATCAATTTATATACAAGTAAATATTTGTTGAAATAACTTTATTTATGACTTCTGAAATAATAGTAATAAAGGTTTTATAAATATATTATATTTCACGCGTGTTTTAATAGGTATCCAATATTACCCACACCTATAGGGTAAAACCGGGTACTTGAATACTTTCGATAAAACTTCATTTCCTGTGAGCAAAATAGTTTTTTCAAAGAAGGACTCTCATTTTCTGATTCTGTGAGGTCTAATTAAGATCCTCAGCTGTGTCCGAAGTTTGTTTTTCCACCTGACTTTCTGCTAGCAGAAGAAATCCATTAGGCACCCGGTTTTGCCCCACTCTCTGTCTAGTGCTGATGACACGAATGATTTAAAGATTCTTTATAGGGGCACATTTTATAATAATATTGCAAGGTCGTGGGTGCTATACAACCTAGGTGAGTTTGTGGAATAAAGTAGAGGAATATGCGTTCTCCTGCCTGGGGGATTACTATTCTTTCTTTTCATGGTAATATACATGGTATAGCCCTGGGATCGTTGCAGCTCCTTTTTAATCACTTCTTGACGCGATACACTGGTTCGCCCAACCGGTTCCCAGCTGGGCCATAGTTGCACACCATGTAGTACGTGCTCTGAAAATCTCCACTATCCGTTTTGTAGACGATCTTCCCGCAACCGACCTTCTCGGTGTCCCCCCAGACCAGCTGAGTGTAACTGGCCTCAAAGGGTAGGTACCTGTTCGCGATCATTACATGAATTTAGTAAGCCAATTGCTCTTGCTGTTTCTAGAATCGTCCATCACTCTGATCACCGCGGCATTATCGACTTACGTCAGATTGTACACCAGGTTTCAGTTAAAGGTAGTCACCTCCTCGTACCACAGTTGGACTACGTTCTCCGGTCTGATAGTCAAATCCCCGGGAGACGGAATGCTGCGAGTGTTTTGGCCGACGGCGAATCGGTCTGCAATGGGATTCGTTAGAAATATGTACACACACCATGATTGATCAGAGTGCTCATTGATTGGCGCCTCACCAACGTCTCTGCATTCATCGTGTCCAGTACTGCATTGATTGGCCCACCTCTGGGCTACCTGGGCCACCTCATCGTCCCAGGACTGAAAGTACTGTCACTTTATTAGCGCGCTTCCGTTTCACAGAACATGAACGCGAAAACATGCCAAGAACTTGGTATAACTTATTGGGTATAGGTAACGAACGCGATAGATTTCGAAGAATTGAAAATTCAAAGTGATGTAGGAATGTCCTACTTTTGGAACCCCATTTCAAGAGTAAATCTGGCGACGTATTAGATGCATGGACATGGTCTGTATTTAAATATTTGGAGCAAACTGTGATTCGGTAGTTTACCCTGCTACGCGTAGAAAATGATGGAAAGGCGAGTTCGATGAATCTCCCCCCCCCCCATAAACATGACTCATGTATGAAAGAAGCTAATTCCCTTTCATTCACGAAAAAAGTTCACCTGCAAAGATTGTGAAATCAACTTTGCTAATTCCAATTGTATTCTCGTTCTCCGCTAGAACACTGATTACTCTGTCACTTTTTATACTTGAAATTCCTTTATTGGCCACAAATCAATTCAGTGCTTAGATTTTCAGTTTCGGTTTTAAGGAATTAGCGGGCGTTGTATAAGAAAAAAACTATGAAGTCGACTTAAAACAAAATTTTTCATATTCTCCGCATCTCTCCTACAGCGTATTCGGACGGTCGCACTGGTGCGCACTGGATTCAAATTTTCGCCAATTGGAAGCGAAAAAGTTCGCATTCAGTGCGCACTAGTGCAGGTTGCCGAATGTGCTATTAATTAATTTATTTTCGACTTTGATTCATTTAAATTAGTCTCTACCAAGTTTGTATTATCTTCCATGCTAAAACGATCTTCATACGACATTTTTAACAGAAGATGTCCCTCTTATACAACGCCCGCTAATTCCTTAAAACCGAAACTGAAAATCTGAGCACTGAATTGATTTGTGGCCAATAAAAAGTGACAGAGTAATCAGTGTTCGAGCGGAGAACGAGAATACAATTGGAATTAGCAAAGTTGATTTCACAATCTTTGCAGGTGAACTTTTTTCGTGAATTAAAGGTTGGAATTATTGGATTTAGCAAAGTTGATTTCACAATCTTTGCAGGTTGGAATTAGCAAAGTTGATTTCACAATATTTGCAGGTGAACTTTTTTCGTGAATTAAAGGTTTGGAATTAGCAAAGTTGATTCCACAATCTTTGCAGGTGAACTTTTTTCGTGATTTGAAGGGAATTAGCTTCTTTCATACATGAGTCATGTTTTTTTGGGGGGGGGGGTTATACCAAACATGATATAATTCTGATCGTTATTAATGATTGTATCTAATGAAAATAGTTTTGTATTTGAATTTTGCGCGGTAAGGTATATGGTATGATCGGATGCATGAATGCTGGGTGTTAGGGAAATGGAGCTGGATGTGCGTTTCAACAGGACGTGCAAACTTTAGAGCTTTTTCACACGGCGATAAATGTATCGCGATACGTGTATGATGCATACCGATTTTCCATTGATTATTATAGCTTCCATAGGAACCGTTCACACGAGGATTCTCGTATCGCGATTCTAAATTTTGTCTATAGATACCTGCAAACGTCGCGTCGGCCACACGACACTTTTTGTCTGAAGTCGACAGATGAAACGTGGAAACGAGCGGACTCTTTCACACAGCGCGGGGCGAAACACGTATCGCGATACGTGTCGATCATTTGTTCTTCAATAAAAATATCTTCTCGTGCCCCACACATTTTTGGACAACATATTTATCTGAAAAAATGAATGAGATTGAAGCGTTATCTATTTCGATTTTATACAAAAGATGTAGTAAAAAACAAGCGAAGAGGAAGCATTGGGTTCATCCCATAAACAGCATTAGACATGAAAAGGGAACTTTTTATGTATTAGGTACTTCATGAACTTCTAAAATCTAAATGATAGTCATACATTTTTTAATTACTTTAGAATGTCTACCACCTCGCCGCGTGCCGTGTGAAAGGATTCACCCGTTACAAAGTTTCGTTTGCCGACTTCATACGAAAAGTATCATGCGGCCGACGTTTGCGGGATACACGAAATCAGTATCACGATACGAGAGTTGTTTTGTGAACACTTCTATAAACAATGTATAATCGGTATCCACCATACACGTATCATACGTGTACCGCCGTGTGAATGAAATCGTAGGCAGCTCGCGATACAAGTATCGCATATATGTATCCCCGTGTGATAGAGCTCTTCAGTTGCAACGTAATTGCGTAATGCAAATAGGTACCTATGTGCCTTCTGGTAACTGGAGGTGGTTGGCAAATTTCAAGATCGATTTCGTTTGTATAAACGTAATATTGCATTTTTTATGTTCAATTTTCACTGCTAATATATTTTCATAAACACTTAATGTAAAAGAACCTCTTAAACTGTACAATCTCACCTACGCGCCGTTGTACTAAATAATCACACGCGATTGCTCGCGATGAGCACCAATACACTTGTTGGAGAGACATAGGAACAAAAGGGGTAGTCCAAATTGGGGACGGTTCCCTTATCGCTTAGAGTAAATAAAAATACACGCGCTCGAATATCAAAATAAAAGGATGCGCGACGTATTGGCTACAAGAAAAAATGGGACATAGGGGGGAGATATTATTATCAAGTGGTGGAAACTTCGCGTCTGCAAGAAACTCAGATCCGTTTGGTCCTAATATAATGACATCCCTATGGCCAACCCTTTCTTGCACCCAATCGTCGCGCGTCCTTCTGTTTTGATATTCGCGCGCGTGTATATACTCGTGCGATAAGGGATTTGAAAGGATCCCGCGCGCGTAAACTACCTGTTCCCGTATCTCTGCGCGAAGTGCGTTGGCCCTCGTCACGAGTAATTGCGTGTCATTTTTTAATACAATAGTGTGTGGATGAGATTGTATATATTAAAATATACTTTTAAAGCACCCATTTACAGGAAACCAGATGTTTTACTATGTACCAGCATTGGAGTAAAACTTACTTAAATCTACCTACTTAAGGGATTTTTAAATTTTAATTACAGGCACAGAAAAAAGTGGAAAAAGCGACCTTCATTATTTTCTTCGCAATTCCGACCAATTGCGATATTTTTCAACATGACGAAACACGCCACCTACATACTAAACTAATCCTTCTAGCTCCTAAAAAAAATCACGTTATTTGGGCCAATTTTAAAGATGTTATTCTGTTTTAAAGGGTGTCCGAATACTTTTGTCCCCACTGTACGTACATATGTAAGTACATAATACAAATTTTCTTTCACTAATTCGCATTTGTGAAATAGGCTCCGAAGTGTGGACTGGTATGCGCATTCGAAATCTCGATACACATACCTGGCTTATAGAGGATGTCATAAATGCTGTTACTATAGGGTACACTGAAACATTTATTTTTATGCAGGGCTACATTCAGTTTGCCTGAAGGTGGTAAAAATCATAAAAATGGTTTATGACTCAGAAAACGATTGTAAAATTTTACAACCGTACATTGAACATTGTCTACATAATTTCTCTGGCAATGCGATGGCAAACGAAATTGCAGTTAACAGATTCACTATTGTGACGGTCACAATTATTAATATGTTTCTTTTCACATCATACTCATTGTACGACCATTCTGCTGTGCAGAGGTGTCAATACGTCTTGCGGAGGGACAGAGAAACAAAAGGGGCAGCTCGTTGACTGTGCGTGACCCCGCCAGCGTCGGCTTCTCGTCAAATTGGAGACGGATCCCTTATCGCTTGAGTATATACACGCGCTCGAATATCAAAACAAAAGCACGCATTGACGTATTCGGTGCGAGAAAAGTACGATTTGTCCTAACCTAACCAATCGCACCTGCATCCCTCCCAAACCGCCACTGTCTTGAAGAGGCCCTCTTCACAGTAATATCTGCTCCCCAAGGTCCACCTTCTCTCGCACGAAATACGTCAATGCGTGCTTTCATTTTGAAATTCGAGCTCGTATTTATATTTGGGAGATAAGAGATCCGTCTTTAATTTGAAGAGAGAACAAAGCAGGCGGACCCCCTCGCAGCCAGCGAACCACATACTCCATTTCTTCCTGCGTCTCTCCGCGAGGCGTATTGATGATGGATAATAATTTCTAATTGCTGTATTGGTGGCATCTTTCTCACATCTGGTATATTTAAGTAAAAACTGAACAGGCTGACTTGTATGCACGTGGTTCCCAAAAATTCATCAGGCTGATCGGCCCGAGCATTTGGCCGGAGTCGCGGTTTATGACCATATTGTCCCGCGAGTCGGCGGTGGACAACAGTGCGTACGCACAATGTCGCGGCACGTGTTCAAAAATAAAAAATTGAGTTTTTAAATTTTGTACTTCATTTCATGGAATTGGTAGTAAACAGTCCTCCGACATAAGAACATCATAACTTACAATTAGTAACATAAATGAAGGATTTAAGGTCAGTAATTACATTCAAAGTCGAATAACCAAACGCAAGCTGCCACAGACCACACATAGGAAATATTTACGCACTGCATTTTTGTTGTGTTTATAAGTTCTTTTCTTCCTTTCTTTCTTTTTTGAAAATAAGCAAAATATATCCCTCTTTCGTTTTATTAATTAAAAATTCTTGCATTAAAAGATATGGATACGTACTAGTGGCTCAAATTATTACTTTTTTGTCGCATCTTTTACATTCTGGAGGGAATTAAAAAGAAACATCGATTCAAACGAAACATTTTTTACTACAATTAGTTCTTTTTATGCCCTTCAATTTGGTGTAAATTTTATCTGCTTCCGAATGCTCCCACATAAGAAGAAATACACATAATAAAACGAACAATTAGACAAATCTGTGCTAGAATATTTATTTTTAAAAGACACTGAGCTTTGGATTCCTTCAGATTCAACTGATAGTGATGAAGGAGTATAATAAGAATGAATATATTCAAAATTTATTATCAATACGAATTATTTAAAAAATTAATTTTTGTTATAAGTGTTTCATATGTTTGTTATTAATTTGTGTTTAAATGTATTAAAAAAAAAATATATATATTTTATTTGTTTTACAAAAGTATGCACGATATGATTAACTAATAAAAATTATATTACAAAATATATTTTATTTATTTTATGGTAAAAATTAATTTTGTTGTGTACAAATATGATTAACATATCAATTACGTGTAAATAACTGTATCTTAATGGAAAATTGATTTTTTTTCTCATATACTTGTTACACTGCGGTAAATCCTGAGTCCAAACAGATATTCTGAGAACTGTAACTCATACGATGCAGCTTGGCCCCTAGAACATTAACACCCAATCCCACGCCGAAAATTAGGTTAACAAAAGCAAGCAAAGCTCGCCTGCGCAAATGCGATACACGACGCTAATAACAAGTCATAACCCCAAGGTCACGACCTCGAATACCGCGCAACGCCTAGCGCTACAGGACCCCAAATCCGACCCTTAAAATAAAAACTCAACCCTTCGAAAACATTACGCCAGCTGTCAACCTAAGAACAGCAGAATGAAATTCCCACTCGTAACCACGCCACAAGGTAGAAAGCGAAATAGATAAACAACCTCCCTCGCGGCTAAAGCCACGGCATCAAAACCCGCGCAATTTCAAATCAAACACCTCGGGGCTCGAAACGAAACTACATCAAATCGACATGAACCCTGAGATATCATCCTACGCGCCACTGCTCACCCACAGACATAAAATTAGGAGTCGGAACACCCCTTCCCCCCGCTATCAGGGGGAACACATGATTACTCTCGATCATGCGTTCGGGAATCCAACCCTTAACGACAACAGGCCAAACCAGACCCCAACCAAAGCTGCAGACCGCATGCCGCGGCAAAACGCGCGAAACTATCATCTGCAAGGAAGGTCAAGGACCAGGGGCAGGAAGCATCCTTACGCTTTCCCCGCCGTGAAACATAAGCACACGTGCACTCGACCCGCGTCATCACCCCCGGGACAGGTATAGAGAATCGGCATACACCACTCCCCCCTCAAATACGTCAACAAGCACGTGCCATAAAAACTCGAAAAGTTCGAGGAAACAGTTGACCTTCCCCCGGCAGGCAATTCTAACACAATAAAGGAAAAAGGCAACCTAACAGTCGAGGCAAGGCTAACAGCACATGTAGCCCCGCGACGCGCTAAGCCCCGACATAAACTTCGAGAACGCAGCACCCCAATAAAACGCTAAACGACGAAAACAGGAACAACGGAACCAGCCGCGTACTTTAGCGAATCCAACTAGGCGCCCACTCCAACCGAACGAGCCCACCCCTCAATACTACCCGCGTATCCCCAAATTCGAATCACGGGTAAAAAACCCAGGGCCAAGCCCGGGAGAACGCTAGCAACACATCCCCAAGGACGACAAAAACGCGAAAATCACCAATCACTCGCCCTCGAAGCTAACTAACAGAAGCAACGATCCAATCCTAATAGATACCCCGAAAAATGCTGCTCGCACGAGCCAAAAAGCACCCTGAATATAAACCCCTCCTGTAAACCCAAAATTAAGACCCGAAACACCCTCTATCTCCAGCGCACCGGCGACCAAACCGCGATAACCCTCAAACGTCTGCTCTAGCCACCGACGAATAGAAACGACAGTTCAATCTTGACCCCAGGTAGACATTCCGAGAGCTGCTGCTCGCACGAGACAGGAAAGTACTTTGAACATAAATTCCAGCTATAAATTCAAAAGTTAGGAGTCGGAACATCCCCTGGTCCTTGCGCATCGGTGGCCAAATCTTGTAAACCTCCGAATGTATGCTCCCACAGCCGACAAATGGAAGCGACGATCCAATCTTGACCGCAAACAGATATTCTGAAAACAGCTGCCCGGGCGGCGCAAGAAAGCACTCTGAATATTAACCTACCTGTAAACTCAAAAGTCAAAAGTCAGAACACTCACTATTTCTAACGCCTCGACGGTCAAACCGCGAAAACTCTCAAACGCACGCTATCAAAGCTGACAAATAAAAGCGACAGTCAAAACCTGATTCCAAACCGACACTCCGAAGGCCGCCGCCCGTACGATGCAGAAAAACACCTTAAACATAAAACCCACCTGTAAACTCAAAAATAGGAGTCAGGACATTCTCTATTCTTAACGCAGCGGCGACTAAACCGCGATAACTCTGAAACATATGCCCCTGCAGTTGACAAATAGAAGCAACTACCCAAACTCGGTCCCAAGCAAATACCCTGAAAGCTGCTCCTCGCACGATGCAGGAGGGCACTCTGAAATTAAATTAAATTCCATCTGCAAATCCAAAAACCAGGAACCAAAACATTCTCTATCCCCAGCGCACCGGCGACCAAACCGCGACAATCCTCAAACGCATGCTCTTGTAGTCGACAATTACAAGCGACAGCCCAGACTCGACCCCAGACAGATATTCTGAAAGCCGCTGCTCGAACAACGCAGGAAAGCATTCTGGAAACAAATCAAAACTGCAAACCCAAAAGTCAGAAATCGAAACACTCTCTAGCCCTAGCGCACCAGCGACCAAACCACGATAACTTCCAAACGCATGCTCCCGTAGTCGACAAACGGAAGCGACAGTACAGTCTTGACTCTAAGCAGCTATTCTGAGAGCTGCTGCTTGTACGATGCAAGAAAATACCTCAAAGACAAACTCCAGCTTTAAATTCAAAAGTTAGGAATCAAAACATCCCCTAGCCCTAGCGCACCGGCGACCAAATCGCGAGAAATTCTCAAAATACGCTACTGCAGTTGACGAACATAAACGACAGTCCAATCTTGATTCTAAGCAGATATACTGCGGGGGGCGGCTCACGCGAGGCAAGAAAGCACTCTGAATATAAATCTTACCCGTTAATCAAAAGCTAGGAACCGAAACATCCCCTATCCTCAGCGCACCGACGACCAAATCACGAGAACCCTCAAACATATGCTCTCGCAGTCGACAAATATAAACAACAACCCAATCTAGATACCAAGCAGATATCCTGCAAGCTGCTGCTTGAACGCTGCAGGACAACATTCGAAATATAGAACCCACCCACAATTAAAAAATTAGATTTAAAACGTCCACATCCGTAAAGGGCACCGACGGCCAAATTTCACAACATAACGCGAAAGCCCACTCCCCCCTCCCTCGAGACTCGATTGAAGCAACGAAGGGAAGACATTGCGACGGCCCGGAACGGAACGCCATTGGCCAGACCACTGAGAGGAGGGGAGCCAATGAGAAATCACCCTGGGGCCCGAGGTCAACCAGGGAAAGGGAAAAGCGAGGTCTCGAGGGAGAGCAAAACCCAGCGATCAAGTCACTCGCTCCTCAAGCACCAAAGTGAACAGTCCAGTGTCTTGAACGTATTCACACGTTATTCACACGATATTCACACGATATCCACACAGCCCGCGAGATCAACTCAGTGCTAGTGACCAAGCTAAAAGTGTAGAGACGATTAATCGCCTACCAGGCAAATCACGGTATCACCGTACGGGACCCACGCGGAGCCAGGACCAACGCAACCAGCCAAAGAGTGAGTCCCCCAATTTAGTAACCAATCAGATAGCCGACACAATCCCACGCGCACACTCCGAAACAATTAGAACGGGCATCCCTCTGGGCTCGAACAGTCAATCGCGTCCGGAACCCACCTCACGACATCTCTACACCCCCGCTTGCCGTGCGCGCCCCGACCGAACAGTGAAACAGGTAAAGGACACCAGGAACAATGAATCAAGAAGAACAACGACAACGGCAACAACAACCAGACAGGAAGGAGGAGTCCAGGAAAAGGACCAGGGAACGGGACGACCCTGACGACAACGAGGAACAACCAGCATTCCCGCAACCACGCCGCATCACGAAGAGGATGATGCTACGGCTCCAGGCTCACGCTGCACGAAACACACGGAACAGGGCCCCGGGGACCACCACCGTCATCACCACTACGGAGGAGGAAGCCGAGCTGGACGAGATCCCAGCAAATTCGGTCGGGGCGCGCCATTTAAGACTCATGAGCGCCTCGGACAATGAGCGCCGAGGCCAACGCACCCCGCCGCTCTCGTTCTGCGCGCGGTTCTCACGCGACCCCCCGAGTTACAGCCCGTAACATCCCCGCGAACGCGACCACATATCCCGACCAACACCACCGACGCGAAACACCCACGAAATCGACACAGACACCGCGACACGCGACAACACAACCGCGACACGTCTCAACACTGCCGATTAAAACCGATCCCCGCGCGCTAACAACCCTACCCGCGAACTCAACGAATTAGAGGGGAAAATGCTCCCCAGGCTTGAAAAGCCGCGAGAGTAGAGACCCCTACACCCCTACCGCCCTCCATACACCTCGCGAAGTCCGCTTCGCGGACTCCGCTCGGCATAAGGCCTCTCCCCAACGAACCAGAGCTAAACGCCCCCCACCGCCCTCTACGCACCTCGCTAAGTCCGCTTCGCGGACCCCGCTCGGCGGACTTAAAAACCGAACTAACCCAGAACCCTCAATCCACCCAATCACCCCGCAAACCCACACCGACACCCTACCGAGCTGCGCCTGATAAATAGGCTGCGCCGCCAACCTCACATATCACACAACGCAACCCCCACGACTAAACAAACACACCCGTCACACAAAGTGCAAAGTGTACAAGTATATAAAACATGCGACCGCACCACACTAACATTTTTCTTTCATATTTTATTTAATACTGCTGTATGTTGATGGATGGGACTGTGCTGGTAATACAAAAAAAAAGAATTCCGGACCTGCGGAACAAACCAAGAAAATTATTAAAGTTTATAATATTGTTCATGGAATCATCTACGATCATAACATTTCGACCAATCTTCTTTTTATTAACATTTCCGTGCGTAAACTTACCCGTTTTTCAAAGTTTGTGGTTCAAACCTCTGCCAAAACATGAGATTACAATAGTTTGCTATGACCATAGATGATTCCATAACCAATGTTATCAGCGTTAACAATTTTCTTGGTTTGCTGATTTCAGATGATTCTAAAGAGTTACAAATTCCGCAGACGCGGATTTTTTTTGTATCATCAGGACAGTCACAACCGCTAAGAGACAGTAGTATTAAATAAAATATGATTTTCTTTAATATCTTGAATGATGTACACATACAGCCTTAAATTTTGTTAACATTGTGACGTTTACTTATTTTTAAAATAAAATCATAACAATTACTCGTTTTTGGAGTGATCTGATGTGTGGGGGTACCCTTAAGCCATAGTAAATAATTATCGCTGTACATATTATATGAGTAGTGTTTACTTAGTATATAATTGTTAGTATATAATGTATATATAACGGGACAATAGCAGGGGAATAAAATAGTACTTATCTAATAATACAATAAAATTACTAATTTCTTTGTATGTAACATACCTCAGACAAACTGCCAACCGTTCTCTGGCTGTAATTGCTCTTCTCCATCGCGTGTCTTTCTTCTCCAACGCGCTTTCTAATTTATTTAACAACGCATTGAACGTGTGCGGAGTCATCCGAAAATATTCGTAAAATTTTGTGCCGTCATCAAGTAACTCTTTGTAGAGGGTTGCAAATTCTCCTTCCGTAACTCTTTTTGACCACGCTTGGTGGACCCACAGCCTCTTTTCAGTTCCTGTCGAAACACTTTCCACACTTTCTGCGTTCTCTTCCTGTTCATCTAAAAGTATGGCAAGTATTGCTAATATTTCTTTATTTTTCCGCGCCATAACTTCGATTCACTGCCGTCACAAAGTGATGTTTCCAATGGGGCAGGTATCACCGTACTGACGGAAAGAACTGTGCAGCAGGCCCAGGACTGCCCGAAGTAGGTAGGGACAACAGGGACGGACTATGACATAGTATGTGCACAATTTGTATAGTAGGTATATATAGCTTCGGCTGCCAGAAACGGGACGCGCCCCTACTCCTGACTCACGGTCTGCGGAAACGGCTGAATTGGGACTGCAGTATCACTGTTATGAATATTCGAGTAGCTTGAAATTCGGACCGAGCCGAGCCGAGTAGGGGAGACCGGGGCTAGTTGACTGATTCCCTTTAATTGTTGTATTATGGAATAAATTATGCTGCGATTCGCGATATTGAAGCAAATGAATGACCAGCTGGCCATTTAATGTGATGCCGTGACAAAAACTCTCGTGTTCTATCAGTGAGAATGAAAAATTTAAAATGGTCAGCAGGAAGTAAATATTTTTGTTTCTATTATTTACGAATTTTTGTCCACTAAGTACTGCTTGATGTTTTTTCATGAATATTTTGTGGAAACGTGATAAATTGACTATAATTTACGGTATTTTATTTTATCCCGTGCGTGGAGGTTTTATTCGTACAGCCCTTAACATGTTAACAATGTCAGATGGGGTTACTTGACTAAGCATAGGAATACCACTAAAAATTGCATATTTTAATAATAATAATAATAATATTAATAATAATAATAAATCGACTTTATTCCACACAGATGCAGAAACAGTAACAATTATTAAAGCATATAATTAAACGGAATGGGCGAAGCTCAGCGTGGCTGCTATTATGCCTAACCACAAATCCTTTCAAACTCACCCCTACCAGTTTTACACCCTATCCTCCCTTCAAACTCTCAGACCTTCCAAATAGACCGTACACAAGTACAAAATAATTACAGTATCTAACACCATGATAATTAATGAAGAATATAACACTATGAAGGAGTGAAGAAAAATAAAAAAATTCATTGGTCGTAGTATACATATGTACGTGTTTCGTATACAATATTGATGGAATTGGCAGCGGACATATACGCCTTTCGTATATACTGATGGAACTGTGACAGCGTATATATACGTCGCAGGCAAAGGGTTAAAACTGAAAAGTAAATGTCAAGTCAACTAACTTCATTATACTTGTCAACTAACCCCGCAGCCGGGGTTTGTTGACTTATTCGTCTCACTACTATAAATACAATAAAAACCACACCCTCGACTCAATTAAAACGATTTTCAAAATTACGCCTGTATACCTAATGAAATTTGTAAACTTTTGATATGCAGCAAGTCAACAAAATATTTTAAAGATGTTATTCTGTTTTGAAGGGTGTATGAATACTTTTATCACCTACTGACTGAAAGAACTGTACAGCAGGCTTGCAGAAGCGGCTGAAATAGGACTGACCGGGGCAGAGCAGGCCCCTGTCAGTGGAATTAGGGACACCGCGCGGATGCGGACGGACACCGTACGGATGGGGAACTGCGACGGAACGGATGTGTGTGCGCAGACCTTTAGACTTCTCCCAGCGATCTCTTGTACCACAAGCTGCATCGCTGCGACTTTTTGGACCTGTTGCGGCCGCGATATAACGCGGCCGCGTCGCGACAATTTAAATGTGCGTGCGAGAGCCTGTCAACACGGTGACGCACCGTTCGTCAAGACGGTTACGCGGGTCACACGTTTTTGCACGGCGCGAGCGTCTGTCTTCCCGGAATTCGACAGTTAGTCGTTCAAAACCACCTGATTAAGAACAACACGCTCTCGCACGCACCAAGAACCTTTCTTTGTCGCCCGCGACCCACCGTTCTAAACCAGTAAAAAACCGGCCCTTCGAGCCATCAAACGGCCCTTCGAGCCAACGCGCCCAGCGCCCTGTGTATAGTTGTATATATATATTTGTGAATCGTGGTTGTTCACGTTCGAGTTCTCTGTGCTGTGTTCGTCAATTGTGTAACGACACCCACGGTGGATAAAATAAACGTGTCGTCAACGAGCATCTGGAGTGCATCCCTTCCCTGGCCAATTCCAGTGGCGATCCACATCGCCTTCCCAAGGCATTCGACTAAACAGGACCCCTTTACCTCCACGGCTTCTAGGGGAACGCGAGTACGCCGACCCTTAGACGCAGGTCGATATCCGCTGTCAATCTTAGGGTCAGACTTCGTCTGTCCCGGAGGACCTCCTATAGTCTCTGTTTCGTCCGCGGGTTTTACCCACTGGGCGACCGGACCCAAGACTTCCCGGTCCTGGCCATTGGTGGAGACCACAGCCAGGGCGCCAGAACGACCACCCCTCTTTCCTCACCCAGCCGCCGACTCGATCCGACCTCTGCGCCGTGACCGCGCCCTTTAGTTTAAGGCTTAGGCTAAGTCGTAACACCACTGTTATTAGCCAGCATAGACCTGGCCGGGTTCTTTTGTACCAGTACCTAAATAAAAACCCGTTCAACCACCTCATTCGCTCGGGCGCCCTTTCCCCACCGTTTTAGTAGCCGCTTCGGCAAGCGGTTACATTTGGCGCCCGAACAGGGACGTAGAGTCGTCCGCCGAACACCGCCAAGGGGAATAGGTTTGCCACCGCATCCCATAAACCGAGCGAATGTCCAAGGTGAGCTGGGTCTACGGACTGCCCAAGGCCAAACTTGCGGACTGGGCCGAGGAGCACGGGATCGACACCACCGGCGACCTCGACGAGCTGCGAACTCGGGCAGTAGCCCACGTCCGGAGCACCGACATGCAACAGGACGGCAACGAGGCTGGCCCCTCGTCGAAGACAGACGACCAGTCTCCAGCAGTCGAAGAGGACACCCTAAACCCACCAACCAGAGGAGCTCCACTTCTGAGCTTCTCCCCCGGGCCGGAGACGAAACATCTCCCACCAACCGCCACCAGTACCGACAGCGGCTCGACCTCCACCAACAGCGTCATGGAACGGGTTAAACGGTGGGACGTCCACTACGATGGCGGCAAGGGAGCGGAAGATTTCCTGGACCAACTGGAAGACCTACGGGACGGTTACGAGGTCACTCCGGAGTAGATGCTACGCTGTCTCCCAGGGATACTGAAAGGCTCAGCCTTGCAGTGGTACTGGAACGAGAAGGCCGACCTCCCTACCTGGGATACATTCCTGGAGGTATTCAAACAAACTTTCCTACCCAGGCGGAGGCAGCATGAGTTAGAAATGGTCATCCACCAACGACGTCAGCGCCCGGGCGAAAAAACCCGCGACTTCGCAACGGCCTTGCGGACGCTCATGCGCCGCCACGGGCAGATATCCGCTGCTAGCCAGCTCGATTGGATATATTCCAACATGCTAGTGGAATATCGCCACTACATCCGCCGGGCAGACTTCAATTCTCTCGCCGGACTCCTGGGCTTGGCCGCCGACTACGAGGCGCTACTGGACGAAGCGCCCAGCAAAACCCCGACACCACCAGCCGCTTCCAAGACTAACCTCGCGGAGGTAGGCGGCGGCCGGTATACCCGGGACGAGTGCTGCTGGAACTGCGGTCAGCGCGGCCACTTTCGCCAAGACTGCCGCCACCCAGCACGACGGTTCTGCAGCCGCTGCGGGACGGAGGGTCGCCTCAATCGGGAATGCAACTGCTCCCCGGCTTCGGGAAACGACGACGGGACCGGCAGACAAGGCCACGACCGGACCAACCAAGCCCCAAGGCCTCAGCGACAGTAGAGGGTGATATCCGCCCCTTCGCCCCGGTCCAGATACACGGCCGATGGTTCTGGGCCCTGGTAGATACGGGGGCCACCTTGTCCTACATCAACCGGTCAGTGGCCGACTGGTGCCAAGGAGAAGGCGACCGAGGCACCAACACAGACCGATGCGTGCAGGTCGCCAACGGCGCCATTGCCCCCTTGGAAGAGGACATGGAAATAACAATGGCCGTCGCCAACTGCACCCTCACCCTCACGTGAGGTGTTCTCCCAAACCTCACGCAGGACATACTCCTGGGGATGGACGCGCTCCGAGCCCTCGGGCTAACCATCACGGTACAAGGTCAGCAGTGGAACCCGCCGGCCGAAGCCGAAACCGTAGAACAAGCCCCCGGCCTGCACGGATGCCCGGAAGAACAACAGCGACGCCTCGAGGCATCCCTTGTCAACGAACTCCAGCCATTCGATCGGCTGCCGGGGCTTACACACATGGCGAAGCACCGTCTCCGATTAAAGGCCGGAGCCGAGCCCGTGAAGCACCGGTACACGCCGTGCAACCCCGCCATGCAGGCGATAATCGACGAGGAAGTCACCGGAATGCTCGCCGAGGGGGTCATCGAACCGTCCTCAAGCCCCTGGAGCTCGCCGGTAGTCATCGTGAAGAAGAAGAACGGAAAAAAAAGATTTTGCATCGACTTCCACCGGGTCAACGAGGCAACGGAAAAGGACGCGTACCCACTGCCCCAGGTCCAGGCCACACTGGAAAAATTGCGTAACGCCCGCTACATCTCTACATTGGACCTGGCCAACGGATACTGGCAAGTGCCACTCGACCCTGAGAGTCGCCCGATCACCGCTTTCACCGTCCCGGGACGAGGTCTGTTCCAGTTCCGAGTAATGCCATTCGGGTTACACTCAGCCCCGGCCACCTTTCAACGCCTCTTGGACCAGGTCATCGGCCCCCAGCTGGAGCCTCGAGCGTTCGCGTACCTCGATGACATTATCGTACTCGGGGCCACATTCGAGGAGCACCTCGACAATTTGAAAGAGGTCCTCCAGAGGCTGCAGGCGGCCGGACTGAAACTGAACCGGGAGAAGTGTCAGTTCTGCCGCACCGAGCTAAAATACCTCGGACACACGGTCACCAGTGACGGCGTGGCTACCGACCCCAAGAAAGTGCAAGCCATCGCTCGCATACCGCCGCCCACCACAGTCAAGGAACTACAACGGTTCCTGGGGATGGTATCCTGGTACCGACGATACATCCCCAGGTTCGCTGACCTGGCCGCACCCTTGACCAGGCTGCTGCAGAAGAAGCAGAAGTGGGACTGGGGTCTCGAAGAAACGGCAGCATTCGACACCCTCCGCCAGCAGCTATCCATCGCCCCCATACTGACATGCCCGGACTTCAGCCAGCCTTTCACACTTCAGACCGACGCGAGTAACGAGGTGTCGGGGCCGTACTGACGCAAGACGTGGAAGGCGAGGAACGGGTAATCGCATACGCCAGCCGAACGCTCAACACCGCGGAGCGCAACTACTCCGTAACCGAAAAAGAATGCCTCGCGATGGTATGGGGAATTCGCAAAATGCGGCCGTATCTGGAGGGATACCAGTTCACCGTCTTGACCGACCACCAATCCCTCAAATGGCTCCGGACAATGGACAATCCCTCCGGCCGTCTAGCCCGTTGGGGCCTGGAGCTCCAACAGTACGACTTCGACATCCAGTACCGTCGAGGGACCAACAATGTCATCGCGGATACCCTCTCCCGGCAGCCGGAAGACGGACCACCCTCACCAGAGGAGATGGACAGTGTGGATACCCCGAGCGGATGCGTCTGGTACGACCGGATGAAGGCCAACGCCGAAAACGAGCCACACCGCTACCCGGAGTATCGAGTAATGGGGGGCGCCTCTACCGCCACATTTCGGACACACACGGCCGCCGTTCCGAGGCCGAATGGAAAATGTGCGTTCCCCAGCCACTCCGGGAAGCGGTCACTTGGTGGAGATCACAGCCAGGGCGCCAGAACGACCACCCCTCCTTCCTCACCCAGCCGCCGACTCGATCCGACCTCTGCGCCGCGACCGCGACCGCGACCGCCCCCGCGACGCGCCCGTTAGTTTAAGGCTTAGGCTAAGTCGTAACACCATTGTTATTAGCCAGCATAGACCTGGCGGGGTTCTTTTGTACCAGTACCTAAATAAAAACCCGTTCAGCCACCTCATTCGCTCGGACGCCCTTTCCCCACCGTTTTAGTAGCCGCTTCGGCAAGCGGTTACACTCTATAAGAATCAACCAATCCAAGTCATTTTTTGGCACCAGTGCAGAGTCAGTGCGAGTTACCGAATTTGCTATTAGCCAAGATTTAGCGCAGGAGCGCAATCTTCAGATTTCTAAATGCTGGAGTTTCCAAGCCGAAAGCTTTGAAATTCAAACATTTACAAAATTTGTATTTGGGAGGTTAACAAGTTTCAAACTATCTGCATTTTCAAAAGTCCAACTTTTGTAATTTTAAAGTTTTAGATTTTTCCACTTCTGATGTTTAGAAACTGTTTAATTTGGAGGTCACGGACCATGTATCAATGTCAGATCACAGATACATTCGCTTTAACATAAAAGGCAACGCAATCGACCACTCCACGTGGCGAAGAAACCCGAGGAAGACGGATTGGGGAACATACAGGGCAGAAGTGGAGAAGAAACACCTCCAACTGCCCAAGAGATACGGGAACCAGGAGGAGATCGACACGGCCAGCAGAGCACGGTCGAAGCTCCTAAAAGAAGCCTGGGAAACCGCAACCGAGGAATCCCACAGCCGTAACGCGATAAAGACTCCCTGGTGGTAAAAAATATTGACAACCAGGCAAAACGAGATAAAAAGGATGGAGAAAGAAGCCTTCAGGAGCAACAGGAGACAGGCCTGGGAAACTCTAAAGAGAGCCAAAACAAGCTACCGCAAGGAAATTGCAAGAGCAAAGGTGAACACCTGGAGGGAATACTGCGCCACAGTCAACAACATTTCGGACGCATCCAAAATCAATAAGCTCCTAATGGACAACGGAGGGGCCGAATTAGGAGCCCTCATGCGGCCTGGAGGCCAATACACCTCCAGCGACAACGAGATCGTACAACTCTTGCTGGAGGAGCACTTTCCAGGCTTCACGCCAACGACGGTGATGAACGGCAACCAAGCCGGCACAAGCGCAGGAACATCACGGGAACCGGAAGAGACCCACGCACCGGACTGGGAACTGGCCAACAAAGTAGTAAGTCCGAACAGGGTATCATGGGCGGTGAATTCTTTCAAACCGTTCAAGGCCCCTGGACCAGACGGAATCTACCCCAAGATGATGAAGGATGCCATGCCTAGCGTCGGCAGATTCATCACGAATCTGCTGAAAGCATGCGTGGCACTCAGCACGATCCCAGCGGACTGGGAAAGAACCAGAGTAGTCTTCATCCCCAAGCCGGGGAAACCAGACTACATCACATCGAAAGCGTACAGACCGATCAGCCTGACGTCCTTCATGCTGAAGACGACAGAGAAGCTGATCGATAGGTATCTAAAGGAGAACGCCCTCGCACGCAAGCCAATCCACCGACAACAACACGCATTCAGAGCAGGTCACTCGGTGGAGGTGGCATTGCACGAGTTAATCAGAAGCACGGAAGAAGCCCTAACGCTAAGGCAATTCACCATAGCCGGATTCATGGACATCGAGGGAGCTTTCAATATGACACCCACCAGGGTCATACAGGAAGCAATGCAGAGGTTCGAGATAGAAGAACCCATACAGAAATGGATCACTCGCATGCTGACAACGAGAACGTTGGTAGCAAGCAAGGGATCCACAACGGAGAGCGGCACGGTCAACAGAGGCTGCCCGCAAGGAGGAATCCTGTCACCACTAATGTGGTGCATGGCGCTCGACAGCCTTTTTTACAAGCTGGAGGAAAGCGGCGTAGAAGCACTGGCATACGCCGACGATGTAACGTTCCTGGCCATAGGAGAGGACAGAACGATGAAGTCGGCCAAAACAGCGGCCAGAAAAGCCTTGAAAGCAGTCGAGGCCTGGTGCGACGAGAACGAACTGTCAGTGAACCCAACCAAAATGGAAATGATGCTGTTCACCAGAAGACAGGACAGGCACACGATAAGGGACCTCAAATATAAGGGGCAAACCCTCGTATTCACCAAAGAGGTCAAGTATCTAGGAGTCACATTCACGGACAACCTAAGATGGACCACCCACATAAAGAAACAACTGGAAAAAGCTAGGAACAACATGAACATGCTGTGCAGGGTGGTCGGACCAACGTGGGGATTTACCCCGAAAGTGGTGAAGTGGATCTACGAGGCGGTCATAGTCTCAAGAATCACTTTCGGGGCTATAGCATGATGGACCACGGCGGACCTGACCACCGTCAAGAACAAGCTGGATTCGCTGCAGGGACAAGCCCTGAGACGTATCCTGGGAGCATTCAAGACCACGCCAGTAAGAGCAATGGAGGTTCTTACAGGAGTGGCACCACTGGAACTGAAAATAAAAGAAGTAGCGCTCAACACGGCCTACCGGCCAAAATCTGTCCAACGTGTTCCGGCGTTCTGGGCCGATCAGGGGGTGGACAGTATTATAGGATTCGTGCAGAAACATAGTTCATTTCATTTTGCGTCTACGCTAGATGGCGCAGCGTTTCGTCCTTCCCACGCCCCTCACTCCTCTGGAGGGCGGTTGCGTCTGTCTTCGTTCGTCTTCCGGTCATTCCGGTCTTGCCAGGTCTTCCTTGCGCATCCTTGACTGACGCTGCTTAACACGCCCACTAACGCCGCTATTGGTCGCCGTTGTATATTTTTGTCTGTAAATTGTATTAATTGTATTGTGTTTAAGTCTGATTTCAGGTAATTGTGCAGAGAGAATGGATACGAAACGGATTTCCAAGGACAAGGGAAAGTGTGCTGTCCAGAATTGTCCATCAATGCGACAGGAATCTTCTCATCGGTTCCCAAAATCTACAGTAATCGCTTCACGATGGATTGAAGCAGCGCGTAGTCCGCGATTGATAGGTTTAACTCCCAAGCAGGTTCACGATAATCGGTATGTAATTTGTCATTTACATTTTCATCCCCAGGATTACCAATGCAGTATACGTAGAAAACTGAAGGAAGGAACTGTACCTTCCTTGTTGCTGCCTGAGGAAACGGATAGCAGTTCATCATCAGCGGAAATTGACGAGAAGATTGATGTGGACAGGAAGGAAGATTCATCCCATGGGATTACTATTACTCCATCAAGTGCAGATTTTTGTCCAGTTACATTTCGGAATTCGTATCAAAAATCAACAGGGAGTAATTCTGATAGGCAAACTTGTTCCCTCGCAGCCGCCGAATCTGGTAACTCTATTTTTGCAACAACGCCGAAATCTACCGTATGTAAATTTTCCAGGATAGAAAGCGTTAATGTACTTCCTGGACCCAGTTCGCAAGACGAAAATGTACATGAGGTCACAACAGCTGGACCTTCCAAACGCTTGATATGGAAACGGGAACGTTTAGATGACAGCACACGAAAAATGTATGAGGCCGTGCTACAAGCGAGGAAAAAAATGGATAATTATAGGACCAAAAGCTTACGGTATTGTTCTGAACATTTGTTACAGCATTTTCAATTTGAAACTCAACACGAAAGTTCTTAAAAAATAAACAAATTAATATATTTTAGATGTGCAAATCGTTTGAAGGAAGTTGTGAATGCGCAGACCGAGGAATTCACAAAAAATATAGAAGATCTTAGTTCACTGCAGTGTGACTTTGTCAATATGATCATCAGGAATGCAGGTAAACGTAAGCATGGGCGCCGTTACACTTCAGACGAAAGGCTCCTATGCCTTTCGATCTATAAGAGATCGGCGTCCGCATATAGATATTTGTGTAGTTTTCTTCCACTTTCAGCTCCAAGAAGAGTTCGCCAGCTGCTCAGTCACATTCGCTTGGATTGCGGTGTGACACAAACAATAAAGGATTGTTTAAAGGAAATGGCCAACCGCATGATGGACCCACTGGATAAGGTATGTATACTCATGTGGGATGAAGTATCGTTAAAACTAAACGTGCAATATTGTGCCGAAAAGGACAAGTTTGTTGGTCTGGAGAATTGGGGCACAAATCGTACCGCAAAGTATGCAGACCACGCGCTGGTCTTCATGCTACGAGGTATACAAACCGGCTGGAAAGTCCCGGTCGCGTACAATTTTTGTACGGCTCAAACAACCCACGGACAACTGATTTACTGTATCAAGGAGGTTGTCCGAGCGGTTACTGAAGCCGGTTTTATAGTAGCAGCGACAGTATGCGACCAAGGCTCCTCCAATATGAAGGCTATTAAAACAATGCAACAAGATACGGACAAAATTCGAAACCAGAAAGGAATTAAAAAATGTAAGTATCTTTTTTGATTACGTACTTTATCTTCTTTCAAATACGTGTCTGTATTTGAATAATGACAATACTTCTTTCACAGATTGGACAATCCTCATCGACAACGTAGAATTTATTCCGTTGTACGATGTTCCACACGTGCTGAAGTGCATGCGATACAATCTTTTGAATAAAGATATCGAAATCGATTTTGATGCACATCTGAAGCATGAGGACAGAAAAGTGGCATCTTGGAACCACATTATTACGGCCTATGAAATCGATGTGCATGGCGATTTAATTGAGCGGCACGTGCCAGACTTAACGGAACAGCATGTTTATCCCGGGAAAATCAATAAAATGAAGGTGAAACATATGATGCAGGTTTTCAGCAAGAAGATGTTTTGTTTCGTCGACCTCCTTGCAAAAGCAAGTGGTAAGTTTTGTTATTTCTTTCATTAGGTATTACGATTTATCTCCCCCCATAAACGTTTGCGTACCTTGTACTAATGCCTTCAATAAATGTGACATTTATTAATTTCCTCTTTCCATCTTAGGACCGATGAAGACGAGTATTGGAGACAGGAAGATGCCAGCTGAGGGAATCCATACAGCGTACTTCCTTCAGTTAATGAATGGGATTGCAGACGGGACAAATGGTGTCCATTACGGAGACGATCACCCCAAAAGAATACCGTGGTCTGCGGAAAGCTACCACGCTGCATTTTTCGCGAACGCAAGACAACAATTGAGAAGCATAAGATTTATTCATTCTGAAACTAAGAAACCAGTTACAACAGATATTCCATGCCTACAGAATCTCAAATACTTTGCAGGGTTTCGAATTATTATGGGCTAAGTTAGAAGGAATGGGTTTTGACAATTTCGCAACGAGGACCATGAACCAGGATCCAATAGAAATTTTTTTTGGCAATGTCAGGAGCCATGATTTTCGATCCAATAAGCCAACCTGCTACCAATTTGAGGCCATTTATAAATCCTTACTAATAACCAATTTGACGTCAAAACACTCGCCAGGATATAATTGTGAGGACGATAGCGGAACCTTTCTTCTGCCGCAGTACAACACGTTACTTACTGGAACTGGATATTTACCAGACGAGGTGGACGACGAGGAAACCAGTGAGGTTCAGGATAAGGAAGAAGTACCCCTTAAGAGTATCGAAGGAACTAAAATTAATAATTCTGCTGATATTATTAAAAGTATTAAGAAAAGCCTACCTGCATTAATAATATGTAGAGAATGTTTTCACTCTTTCCAGATACAGTCGTCTAAGAGGCAAGGAACTACATGTTTTACGGATCAGCACATACTTGCAAAACGTCATTTAGGAAAAATGATTAGCAATAATATCTCCCACCAAAGAATAGGCAAGAAGTTGCAACGGATGATCCAACGTATGCTACAATTTAATTTTTGGACATGCAGCGAGCACAAACCACAAGTTCTCAAGACATTCGCCGAAATATGCGTTAAGAAATATATAGAAGATGTGGCAACCTATATAAACAAAGTTTTGAGAGGCCGAATTGTACCACAAAACAAGCAACTTTGTACACCGATTAAGCTAGCACAGAAGTGCTATAAGAAAACCATACGCAAAGGAACGTAAAATAGGAAATGGATCCGTTTATTTTATTATCTTATATAAAGGTAAGTTGGTTTCATGGTCTAACCGACTTCAAATTATTCGTATTTCTAATCTATATTTTTCTGATCTAGGGTCTCCTTGGGGTTTTAGTCGGTTAGAGCCCGACACTACTCCGTTCCATCTCCTGGGGGCGGAGTGTCGGTTCTGGATTTCCCCAAGTAAAAAAAAAAAAAAAAAAAGTTTGTCTAATATTAATGATTAAGTAATGTTGATTTATATGGTCCAGCAGGATGTGTTAGAAAAAGGCCGGCCCCCTTTTTTATCCCGGCACTTTAAATCGAAATATGGATCCCTTAACCCAATTAATTGTATAATTATACCACGAGTTAATATGTAGACATTGATGCCTTTTCTGAAAGTTATACAGATGAAGAAATATTCGTTATATTTAAATAGATTAAAAACGATAACTGGTTCAAAATATACAACTGAACTTCTATAAGAATATTTGGGAATGTTTTGAAAGAAATTGAGGTTACGTGACGCGTGCAAAGAACAGATATGCTCTCCACCAATCAGAAATGTTCACGAAAAATCACGGATCACTGTGAACAATCACCGTGATTGGGAACGAACGTGATCGAATTTATCATTGTGCGCACCGTTTGTAGGAAATATGTTACCGTGTGTAAGCCAAATAATACTAAAAAAAGCCAAATGTGTTTGAAAAATATTTATAATAATTAAATCACGATAAAAGTTCGAAATCCAGATTCTCTTCTCCAGAATCATAAACATTTTTCGTTCTTAAATTTTTAAGCATTTGCTGAGATACACTAATAGCGAATTCGGCAGGCACGCACTGGCACTGCACTGGTGCCAGAAAATAACATGGATTGGTTGTTTCTGATAGAAACGAAGAAGCTCTATAAGAATCAACCAATCCAAGTTATTTCCTGCCGAATTCGCTATAAAATATCCTACACTGGCTACACTGTAGTCTGCTCTGATTGCACTGCAACAAATCGCAGTGCCAGAAAAGTTGCACTCGTGCTGTTGCAGCCGAAATCTCGCGATTAGCTGTTCCGCGGATTTAAATGTGCGTGCGAGAGCATGTAAACACGGTGACACACCGTCCGGTAAGACGGTTACGTGGGTCCCACGTTTTTGCCCGGATTCGAGCGTTGCGCGCTTCTTCGAATCCGGCAGTTAGTTCCACGAACTCCTTTGAAGAACAACAACACGCTCTCGCACGCACGAACGGTCTTCTCTTTGTCGCCACGCGACCGGTACAGATCTCTGTTCGTGTTCTCTGCGTGTTTTGTGTGTGAGTCGTGTTTGTTCGTGGTCAAGTTCTGTGTGGAGTGTTCGTCCGTTAGTGTGAACGACGCCCACTTGGGCCAGAATAAAGTGTCGTATCATCTGGACGTGGAGTTCGCTATTTTTGGAGTGCATCCCTTCTCTGGCCAATTCCAGTGGCGATCCACACCGCCTCCCCAGGCAATCGTTTAAACACGTGCAGTTTATTCAGTTGTCCGAATGCGAAGTTTGCACTACACCAGGGTAGTTCTTGGTCGCCGAATACGATGCACAAGATTGCTCGCATGTAAATCAAATGTAATCGGTCCTAGAAAACCTTATGGCGTATTCGAAACTTTTTCGTTTCCGATTGGCTAAAATTCGTACTCAGTGCGACCGTCCGAATACGCCACTAGAAAACGTGCTACACTGGCACTATGCCGAGGCAGCACCGGCATAGCACGAAATGGCACAAGTGTGTGTCTGCCGAATCCGCTAATAGTTATTAAGCATACTTTGTATTGGGCTCTGCCCGTTTATCTTCTGTAATAATAATAAGAAATTCGCAAAACGTGCGTTTCGTGTTATGGTAGTACGAGATGTAACAACAGATGGACTGTAATTTTGGTATATAATAAAAAATTCTTTGAAACAATTTCATTACCATTTTTTTTTAGAAATAAAACACACTTTTATGAAGAAACCAATTGAAAAACATACAGAAGTACATAATTAGTTATTACAGTAACTATTCGTAATAACTAATTATGTATTTCTGTATGTTATTCTATTGGTCTCTTCATTTTATAAGTTCTTTAATTAGATATCAGTACATTATCTGAATAATATCTCGATCATCTGAACGACCATCTATTATCTTATCTTGGGGTTTTGCGTCTACACTAGATGGCGTCATTGGCGTCTATTCTTCTGCACGCCTAAAGCATTGGACTGTCCACCCTCTGGGACCGATTGAGCCTCGGGGGGGGGGGGGGGGGGGGCGGCCCACCGAGCGACCGAATCGGGACCAGGACGTCACGATCGCCCTGGCGGAGGTCTACACAAACACCCACATACTCACACCGCAGCAAAGGGCCCGAAGCCACGCCGAGAAAGCGAACCAGCGCGAAAAACGCTCGACTCCAAGAGGGACATCACCCGCCCTGATCCCGACACTTCCGGCAGGCAGACATCCTGACCACCAGGCACCCGCAAGGAGCCTGAGAGCCAGCCGACAGGTGGACTAACCATCACCAATGACAACGCCCCACCGGGCCATCCAACACAAAAACACCACACAGACCTAGAACTAAAAATGGATCCGCCTAGCAATCGGATCCATGATGACCTGGTCAATCACTCGAACGGCATCATCCCCTAAAAAGGGTGCGACCACTACAACCAAACACCAACGATCTGGAAAGCCGCCAAAGGACACAAGGACACGCAACGAAGCGAACCAGTGCAGCGCAACAGAGGCCTGACACCAAGAGGGACACCACTGTCCCGATCCCGACACAACAACGGGCAGACACATCGACCATCAGGCACCGCAAGGAACCTGAGAGCCAGCAGATAGGATGATCAACGATCACAAACAATGGCAACCCACCGGGCCATTCAACGCAAACACCATACAGACCTATAATTAAACCTGGATCCGCCCCAAAAACGGATCCACGATGACCTGGTCACTCACTCAAAGGGCAACACCCGTTATAGGGTGAGACCCAACACAACCAACAACCAACGGTAGTATCTCTAACAATAAAGCAAACTAGAGTCGCGTATAAACAAACCGGGCACCAGTTGTACATAGGCTAGAGCAGAGGAAGGGGGTATCAGCAGGGAAATAAGAAAATCAAGGGTAAATTCACCGACACGCATCCCGCAGAGCATAGGCAGGCAAGGACGGGAGGAGGGCAATAGGGACTCAATCACCCACGCGAATCCCGGTACCGCGAGATCTAGTATGGTGACCAGACCATAACGCGAATCAAAGAGGGAGTGGGAAGAGCATTGGCATTTCCCGGACCAAGAAAAGGCCATGACAAGGACCCCGATGTAATTGATATTGCGCAAACAATTTCGATGCAGTCGGAGGCACCTATCGGAAGCCTGGTCGGGGTCAAAAACCACGATGGAGTCGTTGCCCTGCTGACACAGGATCTCGACAAAGTCGGCGGGACCGCACTCAGCAGGCTTTAGAATAATGGAGGTAGAAAAGGGGTGGGGTGTGGGTCAGAGGGAGGAGCAAAGTCTTTTCCGCCCAACGGATCAAAGCCCTACACGAACCTGATGATCAATGTCCGCCGAACGGCGCACACAGCGATCTTCGGGAACGTAGAGGAGTCCGAGCTCAACGATAGCGTAATAGGGCAGGATAGCGGTCAACGACCGAGAGGGGATTTCTTGGACCTGGCGCCAAGTCAAAAACCGTCCCACGCCGGAGGCTCCGTCTAAAGGAACTCGGGAAGAAGGGGGCCCCTCTCGATAGGGGGACGTAGCTCCGAAACCGCGTAATAGGGGGAAAGGAGGGAACATATCTCACGGAGCACCACGCAGCTCGAACCAGCTCTCTGGTTAATTCAATCAGGGTCACAGCCCCGGACTATCCGGGCCTTAGGTTAACTTCGACGACTAGGATCTATCACGGTCACTGAAAGAGATACATACCGAACTTGCGCGCGCGGAAGGAACACAGCCTACTCTGTGCCACTGCTCGAGAGAACGTGCTTTGTTCCTGTTTTCGAAGTTAGGCTAGGCCGGCACGTTCTCCATGACAAGCAGGCCCCCACTGCGTAGGGACGAGGCGACTCTGTCACCATTAGCCGGTCAAACTAGGCAGGTCGCGAACATAGTAGCGCAGAGTCGCTGCCCGAGAGTGGGGTAAAACGCCCCCGGTTGGGTTAAGGAGGCTCCCCCCTTCGGGGGGGTGTAGCGAATCCGTTAGGACATGCCCCTCCCTTTGCGGCCTCAGGGCGGAACTCGCCAACCTTAAAACTATAACGAGCGACCTAAACGATCGTGTACGCCGGCTTGAGCAGAATTCCTCCGGCTTGACTGGTCAGCTGTCATCGGGCCCCATGGAGATTGACGGAATCATGGCCGAGATGAACGACAGGCAGGCGAGGGCGAAGAATCTTATCATCCACGGTCTGCCGGAATCGCCCAATTCCTCGCCTGACCTTTCTCACTCCCAGGACCTCGGCGGTGTTAAATCCATTCTGGGCCAGATCCGGACCTCCGACTACACGGATATAACGCTGCGTAGACTTGGAAAACGAAATGGTTCAGCCCCAAGACCCCTGTGTGTTACCCTTAATTCACCAGAGGAGGTCATCACCATCCTTCGAGGTAAGGCCCGCTACTCTGGGCCTTGCAACATCACCGATGATAAGACCCGGACGCAGCGCCAGGCCTTGGAACAGCTCAGAGCGAAACTGAGGGACCTCCACCAGCGAGGAGAGACGAAGTGGACCATCCGATACATTTATGGAGTGCCAACCATCGTAGAGAACAAAAGGATGCAGGACCCAGCCCCAAAAAACCATTAAGCTCCCCCTTGGTTTACTACCAAAATGTGCGTGGTCTAAGAACTAAGCTAGACGATTTGAAATCTGCGATATTGTGCGCTGCCGTTCGGTATGATGTAATCATCTTCGTAGAGACATGGCTGAATGACTCTCTGCTCAATGTCGAATTTGCTCTAAAAGGTTACACCGTCTACCGATATGATAGGAATGCACGTACAAGTTCCTTGTCTAGAGGTGGCGGCGTCTTAATCGCCGTAAGCGAAAAACTTTATAGCGACCAAATAATATCTCATGAAAACCATATTGAGCAAATATTCGTCAAAGTTCGGTTCAATCACACGACATGTATCTTCGGTGCTATTTACTTACCTCCAGTGTCTGACATTAACCTCTATACTGATCACTGCAGAACCGTTGAGGACCTAACATTATTGTATCCTGACTCAATTTTTTATATCTCTGGTGACTACAACTTGCCTCATACCTCGTGGCAGTGAGACTCATGCGGCGTTCTCAATTGTTTTACGACCTCCTCCTCAGTTTCACACCATGCCGCTGTTATTTGTGAGGGCTTTAATGTGCTTAATATGCTACAGAAAAATTCTATTTGCAACAGCCGTGGATCCTACCTCGACCTCCTTTTTACCAATGACGATTCGGCTTGTACGGAAACTGCCACTGACCCGTTATTGCCCTGTGACTCGTATCATCCTGCATTAACTTTTCATTGTGATACTTCTGTAGCCCGCTCGAATCCCTTTTGTGGTACGTCCCGTGTATCGAGACGAAATTTTCACAGCGCTGATTACGTGGCGATTACCAACTACCTCAACGCAATCAACTGGGACTCAATCTTGCACAATTTAGAGGTCGATGCTGCAGTTGACACTCTATACCACCACCTTGCATATATCACCGAAACTTTCGTGCCCGTACAAACGCTGCGTGAGTCAACTTTCCCGAGATGGTTTTCTAGCGACCTTATTAGACTGATTAAAGCGAAAAAAGCGGCACATCGGGCTTACAAATATACTAACTCCTACTCTGATTACTTGGCGTTCGCCAAACTCCGATCGGATTGTAAACGCGTGTCTATACAGTGCCGCTCTGCACACATCCGCGGAGTTGAACCTGCGATACCTAGCAATATGAAGACCTTCTGGAAATTTGTCAATTCAAACCGCTCTTCCAACGCACTTCCTAACACCATGAGCTTTAACGGTCTCGAAACGTCAAACGCCCATGATGTAGCCAATGGCTTTGCGGAGCACTTCGAATCCGTATATTCTCGTGATCTTGTCCATCCCTTAACACCCGATCATGCTTGCCCGCTTGACACAACAGGCGTCACAATTAGCATCGGCGAAGTATTCCAAAAGCTTGGCACTTTAAACACCAACAAGGGTCCCGGCGATGATGGTCTGCCTCCGGTGTTTTTTAAATCCTGCTCTTTTATTATGTCGAGAATGTTGTGGTTGATCTTCAATATATCTCTTAAAACAGGCAAATTTCCAACTAGGTGGAAATCGAGCATAATTACGCCCATCTTTAAATCCGGGGACAAATCCAACATCGCCAACTACAGGCCAATCTCTATTTTGAACGTCATGCCTAAAATTTTCGACGATATCGTCGCTGGTAAACTGTCATCGCTGGCCAAACACCATATTGTCAAGGAACAACACGGTTTCGTAGCGAATCGATCAACTCTGACCAATCTAACCTTATTCTGTCACCATATCTCGGGCAACTTAGAACACGGCCGGCAGGTCGACGTCATTTTCACCGACTTTCGAAAAGCGTTCGATACGGTCAATCATACTATAATGATAAATAAGCTTGCGTCTATTGGCTTTTCGGGCAGTCTACTCTCCTGGGTATCCTGCTATCTCACGGGCAGAACCCAAGCCGTTAGATTTAAGAATACACAGTCCAGGAGTCTGTCCGTGCCGTCGGGGGTGCCTCAAGGGTCCCATCTAGGCCCTCTTTTATTCATTCTATTTGTGAATGACATTGCGTCTGTTTTCCAATACTGTAACTTCTTATTGTATGCTGACGATCTTAACATTTATTTGAACGTCGAATCTCCTTCAGATGCATGTCGTTTGCAACTCGACCTGAATAACCTCGCGGTGTGGTGCGAAACCAATCACATGTCCTTAAACATTACTAAATGTAAAGTCATGCGTTTCACCCGAAAAAAATCTGTACTGGAGCACTCATACTCAATCGATGGTGTCGTGCTTGATATAATTCATAGTGTATGTGATCTCGGGGTCTCATTCTCCTCTTCTTTATCCTTCAATGAGCATTATAACAACATTGCACGTAAGGCCTCCAGAATGCTTGGTTTTATTATAAAATCTTCCTCCGAATTCAAAAATCCAGCAACATTTAAAATACTGTACTTTGCCCTTGTGCTTCCGCATCTTAACTACTGCTCCACACTATGGAACCCTCGACATCGGATCCATGTTGTCTCACTTGAGCGGATACAGCACAAGTTTCTGCGCTTTGTCGCCTACAAACTTGGCGAGCCTATCCCTAGAACCTGTCATATTTATGACCCCGTTCTAAACAAACTCGGACTACCCACCCTCGAGGAACGCAGATCTGTGTCCGACTTACTGTTTGCTTTCAAAATATTAAATCACCTCATTGATTCCCCGGATCTACTAGAACTTTTAAAACTCAATGCTCCACCCAGAATGTTTAGACAATTCCCACATTTCTCTTTAGAAATGCACACCACGAGTTACGGCGAGCATGATACCATCGATCGTCTTTGTAAGTTGGCCAATAATGTTAGCCACAAGATTGACTTCTTCTCGCACCACTCTGTCGTCTCCTTCAGAAGGCAGGCCATCGGCGCGCTGCGTGACTCTGTCCGTACCACGTGATGGTAGGATAGCCAGTTATTGCTGATAACTTCGCTCATTATTCCCGTACCTTTACTTGCATTTGTTGTAACCAAAGGGTGTCCACCCGTTTAATTTAGTAATAAATAAATAATAAATAAATATTAAAGGCAGCGATATCGACCACTCAACGTGGAGAAGGAACCCAAAGAAGACGGACTGGGGCGTCTTCAGAGCGGAGGTGGAGAAGAAATGTCCCCAACTGTGACGTAGCGTCCCAGCTGCGAGAGATCGAGCGCGCGGCGGCGCGACTGGGAGTGAGCGAGAGGCCGAGCGCCCGGGCGACCGCGACCGATCCGCACCGAGCGGAGCCGAACTACGCCGGCCTCACGTCACGACGCGTCAGAGCGGTGACGCTCACTCCCCACTGCGCCGCTAGATCGCGTCGATTTCTCGCAGCTACGGATTTCCAGGAATCGGGACATAAGCCCTCGTGCCGCGAAGGCAAATCAGTCAAGTGGGGGTTACGGAACCCCACTACCAGTACGCTGTCTGGATGCTGCCCGGGGCAATCACTGGAACCTCCGTATATCCGCGCCGATCAGCGATCGCCGCTAGTCCTCTCTTTCCCGTTACCGACTCCGACAAGAGACGCCTGGAAGTTGCCCGGTCTCTTTCCCTCGACCGAGTCCGATAGAGACGCAGGAAGTTGCCCGGTCTCTTTCCCTCGACCGACTCCGATAGAGACGCAGGAAGTTGCCCGGTCTCTTTCCCTCTACCGACTCCGACAGAGACGCAGGAAGTTGCCCGGTCTCTTTCCCTCAACCGGCTCCGATAGAGACGCAGGAAGCTGCCCGGTCTCTTTCCCTCAACCGACTCCGATAGAGACGCAGGAAGCTGCCCGGTCTCTTTCCCTCAACCGACTCCGATAGAGACGCAGGAAGCTGCCCGGTCTCTTTCCCTCAACCGACTCCGATAGAGACGCAGGAAGTTGCCCGGTCTCTTTCCCTCTACCGACTCCGACGAGAGACGCTGGAAGTTGCCCGGTCTCTCTTCCTCTACCGACGCCGACAAGAGCCGCCAGAGCCGCCTGGCCGGCTTCGTTTTCCAGCCCGTTCGAATCGCGAAACGCGCCGCGTACCGCCAAACGAACGACACGAGTACCCGTCGGTACCGGGTAATTGTAAATAATGTATATAACGACAACAGAATAAAATCAGACGATAAGGATTACACCAAACCCTGGCGTACCACTGAGCCTATTCAACCATCCTTATTCCCGGAGGAACGACCGTCACAATTTTCATCACCAACTACCGAGTAGATATGGCAATCAGGAGAAGATCAACGCAGCAAGCAAGGCACTGACGAACCTCCTGAAAGAAGCCTGGGAAACGGCAACCGAGGAGTCCCACAGTAAGAACGAGATAAGGACTCCTTGGTGGTCAAGGAGACTGACAATCATGCAGAATGAGATCAAGAGGATGGAGAAAGCGGCATGCAGGAGCAACAGGAGACAGGCCTGGAACGCCCTGAAAAGGGCGAAAGCAGGCTATCGCAAGGAGATAGCGAAGGCAAAAAAGAACACCTGGAGAGAGTACTGCACCACGATCGACAACATCTCGGACGCATCCAAGATTAACAAATTGTTAATGGACAACGGAGGGGCCGAACTAGAGGCCCTTCTGCGGCCAAGAGGCCAATACACCTCCAACGACAGCGAGATTCTCCAACTTCTACTGGAGAAACACTTCCCAGAGTTCATCCCGACAGCGGAAGCTAGCACCCGGGCTAGCACGAGCGAGGAGACGATCCAGAACCAAGCGGACTGGACACCAAACTGGGAACTGGCCAGCAAGGTTGTAAGCCTGGATAGGGTGGAATGGGCGGTGAACTCATTCAAACCATTCAAAGCCCCTGGACCAGACGGGATATACCCCAAAATGATAAAGGAGGCTCTGCCCGGCGCCGGTAGATTCATGACCAGTCTACTAAGAGCATGCGTGGCGCTTAGCACGAAAGACCAGGGTAGTCTTCATTCCCAAACCAGGGAAACCCGACTACACAACGCCAAAAGCCTTCAGACCAATCAGTCTGACGTCCTTCATGCTGAAGACGGCGGACAAACTGATCGACAGACATATGAAGGAGAACGTGCTCGCACGCAACCCTATACACCGACAACAGCACGCCTTCAGAGCAGGCCCCTCGGTGGAAGTGGCCCTGCACGAGCTGATCAGGAACACGGAAGAAGCCCTCGCGCTGAGACAATTCACGATAGCGGGCTTCATGGACATCGAAGGGGCCTTCAACATGACACCCACCAGGTTCATACAGGAGGCAATGCGGCGCTTCGAGATAGAGGAGCCCATACAAAGATGGATAACTCGCATGTTAACCACGAGAACGTTGTTAGCCAGCAAGGGCTCCACAACGGAGACCGGTACGGTTAACAGAGGATGCCCACAGGGGGGAATCCTATCACCACTAATGTGGTGCATGGCGGACGATAGCCTGATCTCCAGACTAAAGGAAAGCGGAGTAAAGGCGTTGGCATACGCCGACGACGTTACGTTCCTGGCCATAGGCGAGGACGGGACGATGAAAGCGGCCAAAACGGCGGCTCGAAAGGCACTACTGGCGGTCGAAGCCTGGTGCGACGAGAACGAGCTGTCGGTAAATCCGACGAAAATGAAGATGATGCTGTTTACCAGAAGAACGGACAGACATACGATAAGGGACTTCAAGTATAAGGGGCAAGCCCTTGTATTCACCAAGGAAGTGAAATACTTGGGGGTCACCTTCACGGACACGTTAAGATGGACCACACACATCAAGAAACAGCTAGAAAAAGCCAGGAACAACATGAACACGTTGTGCAGAGTGGTCGGACCAACATGGGGACTCAGCCCGAAGGTGATGAAATGGATCTACGAGGCGGTCATAGTCCCCAGAATCACCTTTGGGGCCATAGCCTGGTGGACCACAACGGACCTGACCACCATCAAGAAGAAACTGGATTCGCTGCAGGGACAAGCCCTGAGGCGAATCCTGGGAGCTTCCAGAACCACACCGGTGAGAGCAATGGAGGTCCTCATTAGAGTGATGCCACTAGATCTAAAGATCAAGGAAGTGTCACTCAACACGGCGCACCGGCTAAAAAGCTGGGGTCACTGGACCGGAATGGACATCGAAGACGCGGAATCGTATAGCGTAAAACTCCACCACAACGGGATCACGGACCATGTGGGTAACGACACCACCAGAGAACTGTTCGGCATGCCCCAGGACCTGAGCGTGATTGAATTCTCTTTCAATAAACGCTACCGGGTGGACATACCGAACAAGGAAGCCTGGGCGGAAGGTAAGACGCCGTTAGACGTGAACAGAGACATAGTCTTCTTCTCGGACGGGTCAAGAAAAAATGGGCTCACAGGAGCCGCATGGACCAGTACGCTAGACGCGGCCAGCTTCGCAGTCATGAGACTGGGCGAATGGGCCACGGTATTCCAAGGAGAAGTATGCGGCATACTGGATTGTGCCGTAAAACTCATAGAACTAGAAACAACGGGCAAATCAATAGTCATTTGCAGCGACAGCCAAGCGGCCCTAAAGGCCCTGCTCAAGCCGGACCCGTCATCCAGACTGGCGTGCAGAGACAGACTGAACGCCTTGGCCGGCCTGAGGAACGGGGTAAGGCTGGTATCGGTACTCGGGCACCAGGGGATAAAGGGAAACGAGAGAGCCCACGAGCTGGCAAATCTCGGCTCAGACGAAGTGCCAATGGAGACGGACCCGAAGACTCCATTGGCAGAAGCCACATTCAAGGAGAATGTGAAGAAATGGAAGGCGGCAGCCTGGAAGAGGAAGTGGCAGGAGGAAACTGCTTTTGAGAAAATTGCAAATTTTCAACTTTGAACATTTTTTGTATCGAAACAGTAACAGTTATTCGGTTGCACTTTGCGTCAAATTATTCTACGAACCCTCTCGAATACAACGGAATAAGTTATTATTGCATTATGAACATTTAAATATGTTTAAACAACGACCAAAGGGAAAATGACACACGAAATGCACTCATTTTTTAAGATATTGTCACGTCCCGGGTTAAGGACTTAGGGGACAAATGACATAGTGGAAATAAAATAAAACCCAGGCGCGAATCTATATTCTAGCGCACCGGGAGGCGAGGGAGTCAGGTGTGAAATGATGAAATTCTGCACACAAGTCCCTTCGAACGTCAGGCGAGAATGTGAAATTCTGCACACTAATCGTTTCGAACGGCAGGCGAGGATGTGAAATTCAGGAGACTGAGGATTTTTAGGAAAATCAGGCGAGAATGTGAAATTCTGCACACTAATCACTCGGAACAGTCAGGCGAGAATGTGAAACCCTGCACACTAACCACTCGGAACAGTCAGGCGAGAATGTGAAATTCTGCACACTAATCGTCTCGAACGGCAGGCGAGAATATTAATTCTGCACACTAATCGACCAGGGAAGGCTTAATAACTGGTTTGTATTGGGGAGACACCCGTTAGAGCACTTGTTTTGGTTTGGGTTGGAAATCGGTTTTATCGTGGCTTTATTATAAAAGACACGTAATATATAACTCTGTGAAATTCGGCTAGTCATACGGTTGAGCGAAATCTATGTAAAAGTAAGTTAGTAAACACAGAGATACTTTCCGCGGTCGTTTCCCGTGATCAGCTGTCGCGGCAGCTCGTTAGGATGTATGGATCTTCGTAGCCGTGGGATCGATACAATAAAGCTAAGCGTGATTTAAAGTAAGATTGTTTATTCAGATAAACCACGAGTAAGCCATGCACTGTAAAGCGATAGTAGTAGGTCTTTATAGTAATGCGTGGCACGATAATCAATAGCACATAATGATTATATCAGTGGTTATTACAATGAAACGAGAGTATGAATGTGAGATACAAGTTTATAAGTCAAATATAGTTTGAATAAAGCATGAAGATTTGTTACGCTAGCAATAAGAGCAATAAACGTAACAGGACAATATAATAAGTGCACGCAATCAGCGTAGTTAAGACAAAGCAATAAGAATAGAAATACACAATAATATGATAAGCGAAAAGAATGGTAATACAAAATAATATGAAAGCAAAAAGAATAGTAATATGATAAGCAATAAGAATAGAAATACACAATAATATGATGGGGATGATATACCGTATTAATAATGGTTAATGAAAAATGCTTACAGTAGTTGTCGTAGAGCACAGAATTTATAATTTTTGCGTTATACTAACGCTGAGTTTGGTTTTAGTGAAACTTCAATAATTATCGCAGACGAAGCTTGCGCTGTTCTTGTCGTTTAAGAAGAAGGAGCTCTCGCGGTTCCTTGTATTTATACTAGTTACAATCTTTTCAGTATGAAGGGGGGTGCGCAGTATGCACCTTGACATAGTTACCCTTATGCGTAGCAGAAACATTTCCGGGGTTTTTGTAAGGGCCAAAGGTTGATCTATATTTGGACTCGCATTTTCGGCACGTACGCCAAATAATCCTCGCGATTATCCTTCCGGGGTTTTTATACACGTGAATTTGAGGGGCTCAACTCCTCGGATGGATTTTGGGTGTTTTAATAGGAAAGGAACGTTGGTGGTTTTGACTGCTTTGGTCATTTAGAGGGTGTGAGACGTGGTCTCGATTTAAGAGATTTGTGGGGCGAGGGACTTGTATAGATTCGATGGTTGATCGTCTTGAGATGGGGACCGCTAAGGTACATCGCCAAGGCGGTCAGTGATCGGGAAAAGGGGTAAGAGTCGTGGTTTGATGAGATTCGGGTGGAGTTGTAGTGTGGGTTATGGAATTGTTAGAATAATTGCGCGCGAAAATTCGTGGGACGTCACAATATCTTTCAATTTATTTCCAAAACAAAGGATCTAGAAGAAAATCTGACCATTCTACGCGATGCAGCAGACATTTTTCCTTCGGAAAGCATCAACAAAAGTGGTAAGTCACGTTTTGTTTTCAATACAGAAGCGAAATAGTTTGGCAAAACTCGCGGTGCCGACAGTGGTAGTCACGCGCGTTAAGCGATTGTGTTACGCGCCGCCGTTGGCTACCACTGTCGACACCGCGCGTTTTGCCAAACTATTTCGCTTCTGTATTGAAAACAGAACATGACTTACCACTTTTGTTGATGATTTCCAAAGGAAAAATGTCTACTGCATCGCGTGGAATGGTCAGATTTTCTCCTAGGCCCTTAGTTTTGGAAATAAATTGAAAGATATCTTCAGAAATGGGTGCATTTCGGGTGTCATTTTCCCTTTGATCGTTGTTTAAACATATTTAAATGTTCATAATGCAATAATAACTTATACCGTTGTAATCGGGAGGGTTCATAGAATAATTTGACGCAAAGTGCAACCGAATAACTGTTACTGTTTCGATACAAAAAATGTTCAAAGTTGAAAATTTGCAATTTTCTCAAAATCCATTTTCTCAAAAACTGAGGGTTATGGCGACAAACGGTTTGCGGATTCGCGTTCAGGAAGAACAACTCTACCAGAATCACCCAGTGAATATTGCGAAACAGAAAAAAAGTTTCATTTTGTTGTACTGTGTAATAGGCTAGTTGACTGAATTTGAGACATTGGTTAAAACATTATTTTCATGTCTATTCTACACGAAAACTGTATTTATTTTCGAAAAATCGTATATTTACATGATTTTTTTGCGTTTTCAAAAACCTATTTAAAACTTGATTCGGAAACGCGCCAGACTGTTATGGCGTCCCGTATGACGTCACGCCGTGTAAAACAAAACTAAACGTGTCTGTGTATTGCTATTGTTAGTTTTCGGTGTTGTTTTTAATTAAAAATGAATTCCTCGTACTACAAGTATTGTATAGTGCCCCAGTGTAAAAGCACAACTATAAAGACGCCAAACAAATTATTCATTTATGTTCCAAACAATGCAAATCTAACCTCAAAACCAGTATCAATTAACTTGCAATACCTATGTCATAACAAAGGGTTATGGTCTATGAAACTGATATAATACTATTTAAGCTTATAATATATATTTTACACTTGTGTATACTTACATCGAAGTTTTAACATTGCGGAATTCCGATGAGCAAAAGTCACTGTTTGCCGCGAAAAATCTGCCAAGCATAACAGTTTGCTACTACTGTTTGCTTTGCTAAATCCTGATTCCATAGCTTATTACACTTGTGCTTCAAGATATACAGGGTGATCCTCCCGCCACTGGACTCAAAGAGATGCCGCCTGGCACCCCGTGGCTGAGGTCAGCTCCCCGTGGCCGAGGTCAACCCCCCGTGGCGAGGACTACCCCCCGCAATGCCTCACCGAATTTTAGGGTTTTCGACCCTCGAAGGGGTTGGAATAAATTAAGAACTTGAGAAATGTCCAGGATTTCCGTAATTTCTCATCAGATCTTTGCGAAAACGACGCCAATCGATTCCTTATGTTTCGCCGATGAAACACCAAGAACGACGTAATTCGGAGCATAATGAAGGAAATTTCATGAAAAATCGAATTATACCATTTGAAGCTGCCTTCGTTCAAAATAGTCCAATTTGCATGAAATTTGGTACGACCTTCATCGGAAAAACATAAGGAATCCATCGGTGTCACTTCCATATCGATACGATGTAGAATAAAGAATGCAGTTTTTCCGAAACAGGTATAAATCCACGGCCGACCGCAGCGAATCGAGGTTGGCACCCCGCAGTCGAGGGTGAAATATTCATTACAGCGTATTAAGAAATTCTTATCTTCATAATATCGATATGGAAGTGACGGCAATGGATTCCTGGCGTTCTCCCGATTAAAATCATACCAAATGTCATGCAAATCGGACTACTTTTACACAGCAATACAAATCACGAAAAAAACAGGCATTTCCTTACCGCACTCTCTTATCTCAGTGAACAGGGAAAGGGTTAAATGGGGATGGTTCTGTTTCGTTTATTCTGGCTTCGACCCGTTTCAGTGGTTGAAATGAAAACGAGAGAGTGATAATGAGAATGAGCAATTTGAAATTGACCTTCCAGCAATTGTCGCAGGAATTGACCGTCCAATGTTTCCTTTGAATTACTATGTAGGTATTATAACTTGCTGTACGTGCCTAATAGTAACTTTCTTGGATTACCAGTTAGGGCGTTTCAACTGCACATCTGCATGGCAGACATCCGTCCATAACGTGCATACCTCCAAAAAGTCATAAATCCATAAAATCATAAACCTTCAGGTCATTCCTGTTCGCGACTTTTCCTGCTTTCGCTCTTCCGTCTTGCCACTTCTCTTCATCCGCTTCTTTAAAAAGAAAAACACCAATCACGAAGCCACCCTCTCGACGACAGAAATGACAACGAACACTAGAATCAGATTCGCAAAGTCACTTGTACTGTCAACGGTACGAACGCTAAGTGGTGGCAATATGTTTACGGTTGACCAACGTGTATTCCTTGTGCGTGAGTATTACGTGAAAGGGTCGATAACAGAGTGCCAACTATCATTTCGGGACAATTATAATGGAGTAAAAGTGCCTGGGAAACAAACAATTCTTAATATTGTGAATAAATTTGAGACAACAGGAAGTGTTTTGAATAAACATGGAGGTGGGAAAAAGATATCTGAAAGCACGGTACAGACTGTACGTGAGGGATTACTGGCATCGCCAACCAAGTCATTGAGGCGACTTTCGCAACAAATTGATATTCCCTACACGTCGTGCCAAAAAGCTGCCAAACGAGCGAAGCTGCATCCGTATCGTGTGTCCCATCTTCAAGAACTGCTTCCAACAGATTATATAAGACGTGTACAATTTTGTGAATGGTTTCTACGTTGGATTCAGCAACATCCAAATATTTTGGACATTACGTGGTTTACGGACGAAGCGTGGTTCCATTTAAGTGGGTACGTGAATTCCCAAAACACCCGTATATGGGCAGAACAAAACCCCTATGAAGTTTTTGAATCGCCGTTACATTCGCAGAAAGTTGGAGTGTGGTGTGCCGTGTCTGGCAGACGAATTATCGGCCCCATATTTTTTGAAAAAACAGTCACCACAGAAGTATACCTATCAATATTCAACGAATTCGTAAATGAATTAACAGATGACGAATTGACGGAAGGATACTTCCAACAAGACGGAGCAGCAGCTCATACTTCAAAAGATTCATTACGGGAAATTAGAAGTTACTTCGATGACCGATTAATTTCCAAAGATCTTTGGCCACCAAGATCTCCTGATTTGACGCCACCAAATTTTTACTTGTGGGGTTTCTTGAAAGGACGAGTATACAAGACCAATCCACGTACAACTGACGACCTGAGGATCTGCATACGACAGGAGATAGCTGGCATTACCGAGGATACATTACGTAAAGTGTCCCAAAACCTAACGACGCGGGTCCAGAAATGTTTGGACTATGCTGGGCAACATTTCCAACATCACATGTAACAACATATTGGAAAAGGTACGTGCAAGTAAATCAACCAATCCAAGTCATTTTCTGGCACCAGTGCAGAGTCGGTGCGAGGTACCGAATTTGCTATAAAGGAAGCCTATATTGTACCCGAATGTACCAGTTTGATAAACGTGTATTTTTCTACTGCACTTTCAAATCCATTTTAATTACGTTCAATAGTTTCACTGTTTTTTCGACTCGTTTTTAGATGGCAAACAATGCAAACACCACAACGTCCGGGAAGGAGATGGACCGGACTCCGTCCCCGTTGAAAAGCGGGCTGACTCCGTCAGGAAGACGAAACATAAAAAAATTGGCTGCAATGTCTATTGGAAACTCCTCTCTACAGGCTTTACGGCATTAGAGCTTATGAATCTTTGTTTCATACCGAGAATGTTAATCAAATTCCTGTAGATGAAATTAGTGAAGACATACCAATCGAAGATAGCCTCACTGCACAATAGCAAACACTCTTATGGAATGATGAAAAGTATCTTCGCATTGCACCAGGAATAACAAATATACCATACAGTCTACTTTTCAATGAACATGCAGAGGAATAAAACTTATTCACATTAACAAAAATTAACGGTTTTGATATTTAACAAGAAGTTTCACTTCTAACGCGTGAGAGTTCCACGCAATGTTTTTTTTTACATATTTTAGTCATTAATTTTAGATTCTGTTCAAAGAACAATCTAACCTAAATCGTACGTGCATGGTTGTGTGCGTGCGTGCGCACGCGCGCGCCTAAATATTTGAGGTTATAACATTATAATGAGGTTTTATTTGTACAGTATATTATTTTGATTTTTGTTTTCAAACATAATGCAATTTCTCAGTATAAAGAAATGTCAATTATTGCTATAGCAACGATTTTTATTCAATTTTATTTTATGTCCAAACACTGGGACAGCTAAGTCCAATCACTGGGACAGCTAAGTCCAATCACTGGGACATGCCGTAAATTCTGTCCAACCACTGGGTCAAGTGAACGCTTCTATAAATTATAATTTTTAATCTTTTTCTTTATGTAAATGATACTCTATACTACATTTCCTGAAAGAAGAAGACTCGGTCTAACGATTGGATAAACATTTAGTTCAAATTATATTATTTTTACTTATAAAAAGTTGTAGTAACGCAACCTTCGCCTTAAACGTCCAATCACTGGGACATTTACCTTAGCGAGAGGCTATTTTCGCGTGCCGGCAACGTAGTCACGGAAAAGCGAACATGCCTCCTGTGGCACAGGGTTGAGCAGCTGTGTTTTCTGTCGGCGAATAAGCCCAAACAACAATGGTAAGTGCAAAGAAACCATAGTAACATACTAATGTGTGATCTACGATCTCCATTGAGTTTTAACTATCTAACAGTCCCTGCATTTGTGTTCATTTTGTTACAGATTTCTTCATAATATTGTGGAGCAGATAACATTCTTGTTATATTGATTTTCTGACATTAGGATGAATTGTTGTTGCGCATCACTTGCCGGAGCAATGATGGCAAATATTATCCATAGCTCCTATTTTAACTTCTCCTAAGTTAACATACCTAGTTAATTCCTTGATCATAATTGAATGCAAAATTGCAAACCTTCCGGTACCATTCACTCTTATGAGTCCAGGGATTTACCAGTGTATCTTATTATGTATATGTGTTTGTCTGTCAGCTAAAAACTTTCGAACGATAAACATAGGGTCACGAAATTTGACCCAGCTCATTATACCTACCTAATCCAGATGAACGTGGCTATTTTCACAAAAAAGATAAACAAATAAAACAAATATTTTTTACAAAATCAGAATTTAAATTTCGGATGAAGCCGAGTAGCAAAGCTAGCATTGCATACGTCGAGCAGGAGCGGATGATCTTGACAAGATTTGATCGCATCTGTGGCATACATAAATCTGCAACAGCAATTTGTAACCAGACGATCACTCTAATATATATGTCCGCGGTAATCCACTTCTCTAGCGAGAAAGCGCGCGGAAAGCTTTGCCATCTGGTGGTGACATGATGGTACTGTTGCGGGCTAGGAATCGCGCGGGCTGAATATGCGCATGCGAGCGCGAAGTAGACTGTCGTATACACGGGTCACGTGGACTGCAAAACAGCCGTACACATGAAATATGTACAAATAAATTACGTGTTAATAACGCGTTTCTGTGACATGCCAAATAGCCTATGTCCGTCCTAGAGTATGCAGGAATAACGTGTTAAAATTTGAGGAAGATCGGTTCAATAGGTCTGGAGTTTTGCGCGAACATAAAAATCGACTCTCTCTTTATATAATAGTACCTATAGAGTATAGATATAGATATAGATATATATATATATAGATAGATAGATATAGATATAGATATAGATATATGTAGATATACAGGGTGTCCGCGGGAACTAGAAACACCTCAATATCTCCTAAACTATTGGAGATAAAAATATTTAAAAAGTAGGGAATTGCATGGTTCGAGGGCGCAAATTGATTAGCCGGAACGAATTTTTTTTTTCGATTATTATTTGAAAAGATACGATGGTCAAGTTCGGTTCTGTACATGGCACTACGTTTTTTGAAGAGGTGAGTTGATAGTGCTTTCCAAGACAAATTCAATAAGCATTAATGTATACACTTGATTTCCACTGGTTTTTCAGATATTGCGCTTGCAAATTTACTGATTTTCACTGGAAGAAAACGCGCTGAAGTAGCAAGGACCGGGGACGGTCAGACAAGCACCACGGGTGGCACTGCCTGTTGAAACTGATACCTACCTGCCAAGGGTCTACCCCGAGACTGGCAGGCCCAAAGGCTGGACAATTCTTTTCCGTCAGAAATGCTACTTAGGTAGGTACATCTGCGGCACCGAGAAGCGCACCGTTAGTTTTATTTCGCACTTGCTTCTACGCTCGGATGGCCGGTTCTTTTGGAAGGGATGCAAGTTGGATTGGTTAGGTTAGGAGGTGTGAAAGTTGCTAGACTAAATTTCAACCATAGGGAGCAGATTGTAATAGAACCAATCGGATTTGCATCCATCATAAACGGCTGCTCAAGCTGGAAGAGGCCCTCTGCACAGCAATACCTCCTCCCCAATGCCCACCTTCTCTCGCACGGAATACGTCAACGCATGCTTTTGTTTTGATATTGAAATTCGTGTTTATACTCGAGAGGACCACGCGTCGACAGCGGGCTACCCCTTTTCTTCCTGTGTCTCTCCACGAGGAGTATTGACGGTGGATTGTAGGAGCCTAGATGTCGGGATGCTAGTTATTGAATTCAGGAGACGATAGAAACACTTTATTACAAAACACACATGTACTATAATTAAAGTAAATCGTATTCCTCTCGGGCAGGAGTACTGATAACGATCGAACTTGAGCCCCACTTCGCGCAGACCGATTACACGGAGGGTAGTCGAGTCACACACTGCACAAATGATACAGGGTAATTCTGGAGCAACGCCCGTCAAGAAGATGCGGCCTGGTACCCCGTGGCGAGGACAGACCTTCGCAGTGCCTCGCCCGATTTTTATGGCTTTTTCCGGAAAAAGGTATGAATCTTGGGCCGAACGTAGCGAAGTGAGGTCGAGCCCCCGCAGTGGAGGGTGAAATATCCATTACAGCGTATTAAGAAATTATTTTCTTCGTCGTGTCGAAAGGGAAGTGAGGCCAATGGATTCCGGGCGTTCTCCCGATTAAAATCATACCAAATATCATGCAAATCGGACTACTTTTACATAAGGAATACAAATAGCTTGTGTCAAAGTAGTCCGATTTGCATGATATTTGGTATGATTTTAATCAGAAAAACATCAGGAATCCATTGGCGTCACTTCCCTCTCCATACGATCAAGAATAGAATTTCTTAATACGCTGTAATGGACATTGCACCCTTAACTGCGAGGCGCCGACCTCAATTCGCTACGTTCGACCCAGGATTCATACCTTTTTCCGAAAAAAGCCATAAAATTCGATGGGCACTGCGGGGTACCAGGCGGCATCCTTCGACGGGCGGCGCTTCAGAAAACACTGTACCTACCTGTTTCAGAAATATAATAATTCTCTATTCTTTATCGTATGGATATGGAAGTGTCGCCGAGAGATTCCTTGTGATTTTCCGATGAAAATCGTGCCAAATATCGTGCAAATCGGACAACTTTTACATAGGGAATACAAATATCTTGTGTTAAAGTAGGCCGATTTGCATGATATTTGGTATGATTTTAATCGACGGAACGCCAGGAATCAATTGGTGTCGCTTTCGTAAAGATCTGATGAGAAATGCGGAAGTCAAAGATTTCTCACTTCTTAATGGTATTCCAAACCCTTCGAGGGTCGAAAGCCATAAAATTCAATGAGGCACTGCGGGGTGTTGGTCCTCGCTACGGTCCTCGACCAAGTCGAGCTAACGTTTCTCCAGACTTTTCAAGGCGCGAGCCAGCCTCGCGCTGTTGCCTCGCAACGTCTAGACGCACCTTAACGGCGCGTGGACTCGGCGAGTCTTGTGCCAAGTTCGCCGATCCACGTGCCGTCAGACTCCACCTTTTGACGGGCGTAGCTCCAGAATCACCCAGTATCTGGAAAGAACGCTGATCCAATTGGTCACAATATGTAGAATCTCCTTCCGCAATGATGCTTTCACCACTGCACAGTACTCAATTTTACCCATGCACGCACGACGTATGGGCAGAAAAATGAAGGCTCCCCTAAACCAACGCGAATATTTGCGGCGCGGAGCGGCAACGGAATATCCGCAGCGAATATTCGCGTTGGTTTGGGGGAGCCTTTATCTGATCCGCGTCGAATCCACTCCGCGCCGCGATATTCGCGTTGGTTTGGGGGAGACTTGAAAGGGTTAAATATCCAGTTTTGCCTTGTTTGTATCAATTAAATGCGTTTACATGAAATCGGTATGTTTTCAAATAAAAAATGTTTGCGACTTATTTGAGGCCACGGGGAGTGTCCTGCCATTAAAAAAGACAATCCCCGCAGTAACGGAAGAGCAGGAGATATGCATCCTGGCTGCGTTCAACGCAAATCCGCGGGCATCGGTGCGACAGATGGTGGCAAATCATACTTTGTCGAAAACGACGATTCATAAAATCTTAAAGAAAAATGGTCTGAAGGCGTATAAGCCGACCACACAACACCAGCTACTTGCTAGAGATTACGGACCACGGATCGAATTTTCGATGTCGATATTGGAGCAACTCGGAGATGATCCAGATTTTGTGAGGAACGTCATGATAACGGACGAGTGTATATTTTATACAAATGGCATGACATGCCATCAAAATTCAAGAATGTGGGCAGCGGAAAACCCACATTGGATACGAGAAAACAATAACCAGTACCGCCGGTCAGTTTTAGTGTGGTGTGGGATTTACAATCGAAAAGTATATGGACCATATGTTTTCGATGGAAATGTAACGGGAGCAGTATATTTAGATATGTTGAAAAATTTTGTGGAGGATATTTTGCACAATATACCACTGGCAGAAACACGTAATTTCTGGTTTCAACAAGATGGTGCTCCGGCACATTACGCGAATATAGTAACGCGATGGCTGAACCAGACATTTCCCAACCGCTGGATCGGTCGCAATGGAGCAATCGGTTGGCCAGCGAGATCCCCGGACCTCTCGGCGTGTGATTTTTTTCTATGGGGATACATAAAAAACATAGTGTTCGAAACACCTATAGAGACTACACACGAATTAACCGAAAAAATCATAGAAGCATGTAATAATATTCCACCCGAGATGCTTTGTAAAGTAGAATCACAATTTTTAAAAAGAATAAGTAGTTGTATCCAAAACGATGGAGGACACGTCGAGGGGCAACCGGCTTAAAGGCCGGGTTTGCAATCCGGTAAATCGGTTAAAAGCTTTTTTATCACTGATAACGTAGTAGATATCGACGGAATTTCTCGAATTACCAATAAATTTCCTTTTTTGTGATTTTATACTCAATGTAGTGCATGCACAGATCGGATGTAAGGGGTAACTAATCGGACAAGTCGCTGCTTTTAGCAGTCTTTGAATTTTTTCTACAATTCTTGTGTCTGAATGTTTTAACCCTTTAGCTATTATACGCCACGCCTGTAGTGGCTTCCGTTTATGTCATCTTTTGGAATAGTTCATGAAAATGCGCAGGCTGGATGCGCGTGATTATTATGTGGTCCCCTCCTTGAAGTGACAGAAAATATAACCTACATGCTACACCTGATTTAGGAAAAGATACAGTGGCGGAGTAATAATAATATTTTGGAAGGATGTTAAGTCATACAAAGTTCACAAATGTAGCGTAAAATAACCGAATAGCCAATAAACATTTATTGTCATGTAGCATATAGGTTATATTTTCTGTCACTTCGAAGAGGGGATAATCACGCGCATCCATCCTGCGCATTTTCTCTAGACCGGGCGGCCGCATGGAAGCGATACCTTCCCCACCCTGCATTACTGGTAGTTTGAACCAGAGATGGGGAAAAAATTATTTTAAATAAGAAATTGGTTTCGAATAAAAGGCAGAAATTATATTCGAAACTCATTAAATATATAAATAACCTGGAGTTATTCATTATTCGAAGCACCGTGAATAATATTTTCATTCGACGGGAATTCGTCCAAAGCTTCGAATAATGTTCTCCCTTTCATTTATATTTATATCCGAAAGTTATTTAAAGCTGCGCGAGCCTGAGCTGAGCGCCTTTGATCGAAGCCGTCGGCGAATGGTAAACCGACCATAAAAGCGGAGCGCCCAGCTCGCTTATGGGACGTGTCTTTGTTTGTAACGGTCTTTGAATTTTTTCTACAATTTTTGTGTCTGAATATATTAATCTTTTATCTACCTAACGCCACGTCTATACCGGCTTCCGGTTATGTCATTTTTTGGAACTATACGCCATTATTGTGGCTTTTATACGTAGTCAGCGAAAAATCTCTTCGTACAGAGGTATAGCGCCGCGGTCAATCCTGTCGTAGCTAAAAGTTTGAAAAGGCCGGTACGGGACCAGTTGATATTGTTTTCAAACCTCATTATAGTAATCTGGGGTGCGAATGGTAAACCGACCGTAAAAGCGGAGCGCCCAGCTCGCTTACTTGAGGCGGGGGCCTCCGCTTCACTACCTGATAACTGTTTGCGACTTTAATTTGAAAGGGACCATTCTAGAAATGAGCTGATTTTGTAGGTAGCACATCAAGGAACTGTTTATGGTTATGTATAAAAACGGCAGAATACTAACATCGTATATCCATCAGCTGCAGCGGTTTTCGGTAACGAACGTTTCGAATCGCTTCGTGTGTTATTCGAACGAGGATGTTCTGGGTTATTATTTCAAACCTTGGAAAATGACCCGTTCGCCAAAAAACTCTTCAAGCATCGCCATCGTTGACCGAGCTGTGTGTGCTGGCGCCCCGTCCTGCTGGAACCAGCACCCCCTTTCCTCGGGTTCCAACAGGGAAATAAACTGGAATAAAAGATCTTGATACCTATCTGCTGTTATGGTGGTGTCGAAGAAGAGTGGTCCTACAATTCGCTTACGCGATATCGCACACCAGACACCAATCTTCGCCGAATGAAGGGGCTTCTCCCGGATTTCCCTCGGATTTGTTAAGGACCAGCTCCTGCTGTTCTGGCTGTTGACATGGCCGTCTAGGTGGAACCACGCTTCGTCGGTGAAGAATAACCTGTCTGCAACAGAAACTCCCTCTGCCTCCAGGAAATTAAGGAACCATTTACAGTACCTGCGTATTGCTGCATAATCCGGCTCCTTAAGCTGCTGAACCGACTGAAACCGATACGGGTGCAAGTGCAGCTTTTGCGTTGCACGATGAGCGCTTCCATACGACAATGCACACTGTTGTCGCAGCTTCGCCATTGACGTATGGGGTGCTTCCTCGAGAACTTGCTGCACCTCGTCCAGCTTCTAGTTTGTCAGAACTGTAGATTTTCGGAAGTGCTTCCGGTTCTGCAGGTCCCCACCCTCGCGTAGCTTCCGTGATAAGCGGCTAATAGTGCTCTTATTGGGTACTGACGAGTCCGGGTATTTCTCCCGAAATTCCAATTGGCCTGCCACGTATGATCCCGTGCGCCAATAATTGTGCACGAGACACGTCCGCTGTTCTACTGTCAGATATATTCCTACTTAATAGGAATGTATGTATGTAGTACTGAAAAGTACTGATTGTGGTATTGGTTGTTCAGTGTAACACAGAAGAGTACTGATGCTCTGCGTTGATGCGTCGCTCCACGATGTACTCTGATTTCGTGCTGAGTCAGTACTCATTTTCATTCCGCAAAGTCGGCCCTTTTATAGGAATTTAGAGAATATGCTGGCTAATGTGCTGGCGCCCCGTCCTGCTGGAACAGCACCCCCTTTCCTCGGGTTCCAACAGGGAAATAAACTGGAACAAAAGATCTTGAGAACTACCTGCCGTTATGGCGGTGTCGAAGACTCCCACCATATTCTCTAAATTCCTATAAAAGGGCCGAATTTGCGGGTCATTTCCCAAGGTTTGTGGCCGCCACGATCGCCAGATCTGACGCCTCCAGATTTTTTTTGTGGGGTACACTGAAGGGCGAGGTGTACGCCACTGATCCGCGCACCATCGAGGAGCTGAGGGACAACATCACCGCTTCGATCGCCAACATTACACCCGAAACGTTGGATCGAGTGTTCCGAAATAAAGTGAAGAGGACACGTGCCTGCCTAAGACACAACGGTGGCCACTTCCAACAACACATATAAAATATTAATGATCGGCCCTTTTTTCAGGGCCAGCAGCAACCAACGGCCCTTTTTTGGGCCACCAAAAACGTTAACGAGGATAACTCTCATCAACAAACATATCTGATTCAATAAACATATCAGCCATTGCACCCTAAATCGCTCACAATTTCCCACGTGGTCACCATTAACCGTTAAATTTGAGATTTTTTAAAAATTAGTACGTCGTCGGGAAGCCTAGTTAAATCAGCTACAAGCAATGCAGAAATTTTCAATTACAAGATGTATCACTGAAAACATCGACGAAAAAACGTCAAAGTTGAAATGCTAAATTTGTTGCGAACTCGCATTTTGTTAACTACAGTTACCAGAGGATTTATGCCTCTTTTTAATTAATAAATGTTAACATTTTCGGAGGATATTGCAATACAGTAATTTTGGTACCAGAAACCCTCAATGACAGTTGAGTTAAGAACTCTAGGAACGCGCGACCGACGCGACGGCGTGACCGGGCGTTGAGATATCGGGCGGTTCGTAGCACTCGGTCACCGGGGACTTGGAAACCGGAGCTTCGGGACAGGCTGGCAAAATTCGGGCGAGATCTCGATACCTCGAGATTCTCTTCAAATTCCGGACAAAAGTTTCGAATTTGCTTCGACCTTTATTCGAATTAAGATGTTCTGGGAAGTCTTAGACATCCTTTGAATATTGTAAAACTTGCAAGTACTTTTAAAACAAAAATATTAATTGCCGAGTCAAATTATTTTCTATGCCTCTGTGTAAAATAGACGGTGCTTTTGAAATAATAACCCAGAACATCCTTGTTCGAATAACACACGAAGCGATTCGAAACGTTCGTTACCGAAAACCGCTGCAGCTGATGGATATACGATGTTAGTATTCTGCCGTTTTTATACATAACCATAAACAGTTCCTTGATGTGCTACCTACAAAATCAGCTCATTTCTAGAATGGTCCCTTTCAAATTAAAGTCGCAAACAGTTATCAGGTAGTGAAGCGGAGGCCCCCGCCTCAAGTAAGCGAGCTGGGCGCTCCGCTTTTATGGTCGGTTTACCATTCGCACCCCAGATTACTATAATGAGGTTTGAAAACAATATCAACTGGTCCCGTACCGGCCTTTTCAAACTTTTAGCTACGACAGGATTGACCGCGGCGCTATACCTCTGTACGAAGAGATTTTTCGCTGACTACGTATAAAAGCCACAATAATGGCGTATCGTTCCAAAAAATGACATAACCGGAAGCCGGTATAGGCGTGGCGTTAGGTAGATAAAAGATTAATATATTCAGACACAAAAATTGTAGAAAAAATTCAAAGACCGTTACAAACAAAGACACGTCCCATAAGCGAGCTGGGCGCTCCGCTTTTATGGTCGGTTTACCATTCGCCGACGGCTTCGATCAAAGGCGCTCAAGGCTCGCGCAGCTTTAAATAACTTTCGGATATAAATATAAATGAAAGGGAGAACATTATTCGAAGCTTTGGACGAATTCCCGTCGAATGAAAATATTATTCACGGTGCTTCGAATAATAAATAACTCCAGGTTATTTATATATTTAATGAGTTTCGAATATAATTTCTGCCTTTTATTCGAAACCAATTTCTTATTTAAAATAATTTTTTCCCCATCTCTGGTTCAAACTACCAGTAATGCAGGGTAGGGAAGGTATCGCTTCCATGCGGCCGCCCGGTCTAGAGAAAATGCGCAGGATGGATGCGCATGATTATTATGTGGTCCCCTCTTCGAAGTGACAGAAAATATAACCTATATGCTACATGACAATAAATGTTTATTGGCTATTTGGTTATTTTACGCTACATTTGTGAACTTTGTATGACTTAACATCCTTCCAAAATATTATTATTACGCCGCCACTGTATCTTATCTTAAATCAGGTATAGCATGTAGGTTATGTTTTCTGTCACGTCGAGGAGAGGACCACATAATAATCACGCGCATCCAGCCTGCGCATTTTCTTGAACCATTCCAAAAGATGACATAAACGGAAGCCACTACAGGCGTGGCGTATAATAGCTAAAGGGTTAAAACATTCAGACACAAGAATTGTAGAAAAAATTCAAAGACTGCTAAAAGCAGCGACTTGTCCCATTAGTTACCCCTTACATCCGATCTGTGCATGCACTACATTGAGGATAAAATCACAAAAAAAGGAAACCAGAGCATTAGATTCTGAGGCTGCAGAACTAATATATAATTGAATAAAAATTTAATTCCTCAATTTGTGAAAGTAATGATACAGGGGTAACTAGCCTATTGTTTATCGGCGCCACGAATTTTAAAAAGAGCATTATATAAAGTATTTAAGTAAACAGTTTGCAAAAGCTTTTCGCAACAATTATGGTTAAAAAATGGAAAAAGAAAAGTTAAGTAAACGTAAAATTTGGTAAATTTTCCACCATTAGAAGGGGATAATTTGTCCCCATTTTATGGCGCAAATTGCATTCCGATATCTTTTGTAGTTCAAAAGTTATGCGAAATTCTTCAACTCAGGCCACTAACGCGTCAGCGTGGTCTAATACCGCTGCTGGGCCATTGCATACGTAGATAACGGGATCGTCGCGGTCGCACTCATAAAATGGCTACCGTTTTCTTACCCGTCTGCTACGTCAAATTCAATATTCTCTAGCAAAAGCCAAAAGCACCCTGCGCTCTCTACTGGCGCCTAAAAGACCGTACACTTTCATCATTGGCTCATAGATGGCGGAAGTATCGGTTGAGGCAGTGGTTATCATTTTACCTGGTCGGGCGGACCTGGGTTGCAGTCCTAATGGATGACCCTGTATATGTCGATGTCGCTACCGTGTATCTTTACTCGTCGCAGAGGTATTCCAACCTAACCTGACACTTATTTCATTAAGATCTCATCACACCTGCGATATTTTCTAAATTTAATGACATTTTTCTCATGTAAACCGCATGTGAGCTTTCGAATAAGACCAAATTCAATAAAATCGGTCCCGCATGACAGAGATATCGTAATATCATCTCATGGATCAGTCGGAAACGGTAAGATTTTTCTCCTGATTCCGATTCTTTTCTGATTTTCCTTCAACCAAATTTTCGTCAGCGTTACACGCGTACCTTCAGCCAAAACGAACTAATACATGTTTCGTTCGTCAGTCGCTATCTCCCACTATGCAATCTACTCCGAATTTTGACAGCTTACAGTGAGGTTATAACCTAGCGAGTGTCAAATAAGGTAGGTTGTCAATATTTGAAATGCCACGTGTTTTTACAAATATGTATCGTTGTACCTTTGAATTGCAACCAAAATGGAGTCTTAAACACAAGGTAAGTTGACCAAATCTAAATTGCGTCATGTTTGTATATCATCAAACTGTTTTTTATTTATAACTAAACTGAGGATTTCATGCAAACGTAGATCCCCATAAAAGACTTCAAAAAAGTAAAAAGAATACGCCAAGTACATGAAAAAGTCGAGGACGGAAAAGAGTATTATCAAATAAATCACAAAAAATAGAAGATAATAATAAATATAATATTAAAAATTATCTGAAGTCATTCCCTATGCAAATTATCTTTGTAAAAAGAAGTGAGATCCCCATAAAAAAACTTCAAAAAAGTAAAAAAAATACGCCAAGTACATGAAATCAAATAAATCACAAAAGATAAAAGATGATAATAATAAGTACAAAATAAAAAAAGATGTGAAATCAAAATGAGCTGCAAGTACATAAAGGTGCTTTCCAACTGCGCTTAAGATGAGACAACTACATATGTATACATATACAGCTAAAATGCTGTGTTCATACATTCGATTATTCATATCGCGGACATTTTAATAATGTGAAGATAAAATGTAACATCTAGACCAGGGGTGCACACTAAATCTGCTCTAGGGCAGTCGGTGCGCCCTCGAGCTCGACCGTGGTATCCTCATCCCCCACTCCTCAGTATAAGGTCTCATGGTGGGGAACTCTATGATTGCAAAGGCCGTATGCCCGTTACAACTACAAGCATACTCGCGATAAATATACAAGGACCAAACGCAAACGTACAGAATTTTATATTATATTCAGAAAGTTACTTTTAACAAATTCGCATACATAAATTTGAGTATTTTCATTTGAAGATATCTAATAACATATATACATTAGGGTAGTCCTTAGCTATTGGTGTAAAATTTTGTTTAAGTTTTTGTTTGGTCTTACCCGCCTAAAATATGAGGTTTGGTGAGAAAATGATATATGTAAAGTTTCAAAGTGATTGGACAACGGGAACCCGTGACGCAATTGAAGTTTTGAAATAATAGTGATTTCTCAATATTTTTGCATTTTTACGAAAAGTTGTTTATCTAGCACAAATTCGCTACACAGTATCGGATTCTGTAGATATTCCTGAAGAAGAAACCATCCACGAAAAATGTCAGAACGGTTTATAACTCGAACTGCTCCAGAAAATATCCATCGGCAACGCGTGCACGGTGTTTTGCCGCCTGGCGGCCACGGCTCGCCTGCCGCGACTCGCCAGGGCCGTGGCGACGCGCAATTGACACGGTGCCCAGTAGGGTGGTCCTTAGCTATAGGAATCAAATATTTTTTGAGTTTTTTTTATCATCAGCTATGTTAGAAGTATCAATGAATACTTTTTAATGAAAGTGCAATTTCTTACATATATAAAGAATATAAAGCGGGTTTAGAAATTGTACAGAATTTTAAAATTGTGAATGACACTGCGGAGCGAGGCGTAAAATTGATGTCAGACTACAATGACATATTAACTACAAATGAAGACAACATACAATACATTTTACAAATTTTAGAAGAATATTGACAATTCTACCCCGATAGAAAGAAATCCAGCTTGATAAAAGACAAATACTAACACATATGCATTATTTTAATTTTATTTATACCCATAAGTTAAATTGTAATAATATTTTGTTTTATATAAATACTTACATAATTATAAAAAATGAGCTAATAATACAATTTTAGTAAATAAAAAATATTGTAGATTGTGACATCCGCATTCCGCACCTGCGTAGAGCAGCTTACACGCTGCGTTATATTCTATAATTGTAATAGATAAAAATCAAAGATTTCGTCTATATTTTTGGAAGTAATATACAAATTGTTACTATAATTCATGTAAGAAATTGTACTTTTATTAAAAAATATTCACTGATACTTCGAAAGTAGCAGAAGACTAAAAAGATCTCAAAAAAATTTTGACTCCTATAGCTAACGACCGACCACTCTACGGGGCACCGTGTCGATTGCGCGTAGCCACGGCCCTGGCAAGTCACGCCAGGCGAGCAATGACCGCTACTGCCGCCAACCGGCAAAACACCGTGCACGCGTTCCCGCTGGATATTTTTTCAAACAGTCCGAGTTAAAAACCGTTCCGACATTTTTCGTGAATGGTTTCTTCTTTAGAAATGTCTACAGAATCCGATACTATCGGCACTTTTTTAAACTTTGACGGCCGTTTATAACCATATAAAACCATCAAATTTAATAACTGTATACACCGATATATTCAGGAAACTCTCCTCTATCTTTTGAGACTAAATTAAACTTTCTAGCATTCTTTGTTTTCACATAATACCTCATTCTTGCCCAAAATCGTGTGCTTTTTACAAAAACTCGTATTTTTCAAAAACTGAGGGTGATAGAGTAATTCTGTTTACGGATTCGTGTTTGGGACGAAAAACTCTACTAGGATCTCGGAGTGCATATTGCAGATCCAAATACGTGTTGGACAGTATAGTTAAGACCCCCGATTGCCTATTCTGGCTTATACGCTGCGTTGTAAACTAATTTTAAAAGATAAAATTCAAAGATTTCGTTAATATTTTTCGAAGTAATACTTACATATTATTATTATCCATCTAATAAACTGTACTTTTATGAAAAAATATTCACTGATACTTCCAAAATAGCCGAACACAATTATGTCCGAAATTGACGAGAAATCACTATTATTTCAAAACTTCAACTCAATTGCGTCACGGGTCCCCGTTGTCCAATCACTTTGAAATTTTACACATACCATTTTCTCACCAAACCTCATATTTTAGGAGGGTAAGACCAAAAAAAAATCGGAAGTTGAAAAATAAAGACCACCCTAATGAACATGAAACACATGAATATTAGCAATGTGAATATATATATAATGCAATAAGCAAATGATAATAATGTAAAACAATAAGCGTTAGTAAACAATATAATAATATAAATCAATAAGTATTAGCAAAAATAATAATAATGAAATAATAAGCGTTAGCAATACAAAATGATATATGTATGGGAATAATATGCCGTTGGAAAATAATTTGTAATAGTAATTGCTTACGGTGGTTGCCGTAGGTAATCCGTAGAACACTGATTTTAAATAATGTATATGCACTGTAAATTTATAATCGTAAATAGCGTACTGTTCCGCGGTGTTGTTTCCGTAGAAGAGGACTACGGCCTCTGGGGCCCTTGTATTTATAAGATTTGCCGGAATGTCAGGTATGAGGGGTATGCGCGGTATGCACTATGACTCGTGCGAAATATGCATCTAGGTATAATTAGAACGTGTTGATGACTCATGTACGAAATATACGTTGCAATAGGACTTCCGGGTTTTTTATTTGGAGCTTTTGAAAAGGGGATACTCAACCCAGTGGATGGATTTTGGGTGGTTTAATTGGAAAGGGGTTTTGGTGGCTTTGATTTGGAGGGTCGTAGATAGGGGTGAGACGTGGTCTCGAGTTTAGAGGGTTTTTGGGACGAGGGACTTGTTTAAATTTAAATATGAAGAGGGGAAGGAGATTTCGTCGTTGACCATCTCGAGATGGGGACCGCTAGGGTACATCGCCTAGATGGTCAGTGGTTGGGGAAAAGGGGTAAGAGTTGAATTTTAAGGATTTCGGTAGAGTTGTGGAGTGATTTATAGGAGAGATCTTAGTTAATACCGCGCGAAAAATAGTGGGACGTCACAAATTTAAAGAAAATAATTATGGATGATAAATTTGTACTAGTTCTACCGAGTAAGCATACTAATATAAAAATTCAACAGTTACTTGAAATGATTAAGTTTGTATTCCCTTGTAAAAACATAAGTATCCTTAATGCAGTTAGAATTATCCCTAAAGATAAGGCAGATTAAAATATGTTCCATTACCTGAATCAAGAGAGCAATCCGATAATAGATGGTGTCGACGATTTAGTGTGTTTCGATGAAACGATAAGCACCCTCAGCATGCTTGGATTCACGTCCAAGCAGCAAGACGACATACTTCGTATCTTAGCGGCCATAATGCACTTAGGTAATTTGATCAGCGAGACCGACACCGAAGCCAGTTACATTACTGTAAATATACATTTTTCGTACACGTATTTCTATCCAAAAGCTTCGAAGCGTCTACTTTGTACCTACCTTTCAAGTCGTCCGACAAGCATCTTCGAACCATCTGCGAACTGTTGAACACGGATACAAATGCGATGCGAAAGTGGCTGTGTCATAGGAAAATCGTGTCGATGAGGGAAGTGTTCCTCAAGCCTATGAACGTGGAGCAGGCAACCGGTGCCAGAGACGCGCTGGCGAAGTACATTTACGCGCAACTGTTCAACTGGATCGTAGGTGGTAACAACAACTCATTGCAGTCTCAGAACAAGCCGCAGTGCTTCATTGGCGTTCTCGATATCTACGGCTTCGAGACGTTCGACATCAACTCGTTCGAACAGTTCTGGATAAGTCAGGTGAACGAGAAGCTTCAGCAGCACTTCAATCGGCACGTGTTCAAGCTCGAGCAGGAGGAGTACCTTAAGGAGGAGATCCAGTGGACACTTATAGATTTCTACGACAACCAATCTTGCATAGATCTCATCGAGACGAAGCTGGGCGTTCTGGACCTGTTGGACGAAGAATGCAAAGTCAGTTTTGTACATCTCGCTTACGTTCGATTTATCGAGAAACTAGTGTTACCTGATTGATATTTCCGTAGATGCCAAAAGGCTCCGATAGCACCTGGGCGGAGAAGCTTTACGCGAAATGCGGGAGGTCGAAGCACTTCAAGAGGTCTCGTTTCGGCACCTCCGCTTTTCTCATTCCACTTTGCCGATCTGGTGCGGTATGAGACCACTGGTTCTTTGGAAAAGAACAGGAACACAGTTATCGAGGAGCAGGTCGACGTGCTGCGAAACGGAAATGTTCGTGCAAGTAGATTCCTGTACGCGTTTCTTTTAGACAAGTGAATCTGTACCGTGGTTTATTATTTCAGAATAAATTACTGAAGAAGCTGTTCAGCGAGGAGGACCCGAAGCTGCTGGTACCGTCGAATGTGAGAAGAAAAGTGTCCGCTCAGAAGCCAGTATTGAGCACGCCCAAGCAAAACAAGAAGACGGTAATTCTCCTCGTTATTCCTACCTACTTTCGCTGATCGTTGTTCGAAATTTCGCTCGGGAAGTTTTACGGTACTTCACAGAGTCGATTCCCCGATTCGATAGAAACGGTGAACATTAAAAACAACAAGGGGCGCTGTTTGAATCAATCCTTGACATTAGTAATAACGTGATAAAGACGAGCTGGTAGATAGTAATTCATGTTTATCTTGCGAAGTCAGATTTTTTAATATAATCTTGGTAACGCGGCTCCTGGATAAACTCGTCAATCATCATTTATCTTTGAGTTGGATCGCATGAATTAGTCACCATCCTGTTAATTCCTTTCGAATTCATATAGTTCTCTATCTTCCAGAAACATTTCCACTAAATGAGATTTCTAATGTTGAAATTAAACCTGTCCTTCATTGTTACTGTAAAAAACGTCGTTCAACGATCCCTGATACGTAGACGTACCGTTTTCAGGTGGAAAGGGAGCATCAATTCTTTTATTTTTGAAGGTTTGAAAGTGTTACTTTTTTCGCTTCCTTCAGCTTTTTATAGGAATTTCATGCGTTAACTTAGAGTGAAAAAGAAGTATAAAATTAAACCCATGTTCTCGCAACCTTGAGAGTTAATGCGTTTAGCGGAACAATGTTATACAATGGTTGGCTTTAGAGGGTGGGAACTTTACTTCAACCTGAGCAGCTAACTTCGTTACGATTAACTGTTAATTGGCTATTCTTAAGGCCTCAAACATTATCTCATTTCGTGTAACGTTAAGATCAAGCTGCCACGCTCCATGTGACACTATCACATTATCAGCACGAATAATCGTCCGCTACACGCAAAGAACCCACGAAAAGTACATTATCCCAGTCACCCATAGAACGTATTTTTTTTAAATCGACCTCTTTACGTGGACACGAATGGAAATTATGCTTCGCAAAACATAAGTTACTCGTGTAAAAAAAACATGTCCCGTTCGATGCGATATCTAACTCAGCAATAATGATTGGCATCGCTAACTCGCCCTCTGTTTCTTCCTGTTTCTTTAATAAATAGGCTAGACGAATTTAGTTACTCGTTAGACGATTACTCAACTAAAAGTTACATGCACAGCAGGGCCTCTAAATTTCTACTTTACTATGATTACACCTTCTTGAACATGGGCAAATGAAGTACTTCCGGTATATCGATATCTTCTAACCGAATGTTCGACGGATTGAATGGGACTCTTATCGGATACGAATACGTTAGATCCGTCAGCAGCTGAAAAGGAAAATTCCAATTCAATCACGCTTCCATCGCTATAAACTACAAAACTATAAATGGTACTTGAGATTCCACTTACTTGTTCGTTGTTCTCGCCACGTTCGTCCAACTTGGCCTGTATGTTCTTAATAAACGTAACCGGCACGCGCATCTCAAAGTCGTCAGCAGGCGTATACAAGATTAGAATTTTTACAATTTGATTAGCGGTTAATTTGTTGCACATCTCGCACACAGAGGTCACATCCTCGTCCGTTTTACGGGCTTGCAAGAGCTGTGCCGCTTGTATGATCGGCTGGAGCACTTCCGATGCTTGCTCTAATCGCCGATCCCTTCCCCATTGCTCCAAATGGTTCATATTGTACCTGGAGAAGATGCCATTGGATTAACGCCCGGGAAATTAAATGAAACGAAGCCGGCAAGAAATTGTCACGAACCTTATCTGCATGCCCTTTGCCCAGTGGCAGAGCTCGTTCCTCAGAAACAAGTTATTCAGGGCACTGGCGTACATGAAGTAGAAAAGCTGCTTGAACAGTTGTACAACGATTTCGGCATCGACACCGTGGTGCTGAAGAGTTTTGTACACCGAAGTCAGCCCATCTAGAAGTTTATCGAGCTTCTGCTGCCTGGATCGAACGAACTTGTTGGAATTCAAGCCTGATATGGCCTCGTGTTCGAGGAGAGCTGGCACCGTCAGAGTCTGAATCCTCTCCTTCAAGTTCGTCATGATATTGTTGAAGATCCAGAGCGCCACGCTGCTCAACACCAAACGATACTCGCTCAAATCGAAATTCCTCAAGCACTGCTCGTTCTGTCTCGGTGTGTTCTCGATCTGGAAGGGCTTGTCCCCGGAGTACTGTTTCATACTGTGCAGCAACCTCAGGGTGTTGCTGAGCCAGAGCACGCTGAAGTCGAACTCCTTCCGTTCCTTCACTACGTGCTTCACAGCGTTCAGGTAGCCTGTCAAGCAGGCAAACCGGGTACCAAGGTGACCGCAACTCTCGGTTTCAGCTCTGAAAAAAGGTCGTTGCAGTTCGGAGAATGCTAGAAATATTTCCTACTCAATAGTGTAGTGTCGATAGATTGTACCGATAATTAGGTGACGTATTATTACGTTGATGTCTTCTTGCCTGAACTCAAACATGCCTTCGTAGTCTTTCTCCTTCTTCCGAATGGCTGGCATGTTTACGTTCGTTGTCTCCAAAATGACCAGTGGAAGACATGCTCAATACAATCGTTCGCAGACTCTACAGTATCTGGCACTACAAAAAAGGTATTCAACGTTTACGTTATATTTCGTCATCACAGTAACTTCGAGATTTGTCAGGGACGAAATGATCACCGATTCGTCAGCTCGGGTGAGTTACGGTCTCTGCAAGGTACGATGAAAATGAACGCTGGACCACGCACTCACCGGCACCCCTTAAAATATAAGGACGATCCTTATGTTCCTTAGTATCATCTCCCTCATCTTTGAAAGCATTCAAATTCCACAACCACTTTACTCGTCTTACAACCGTGTCCAGATGACCAGAACATGTCTCTAAGAGTTATCTTTAACCTCGTATACTCACAGCCCGCATCTGCAAGACGTTTCGCCAGGATCTTGCACTGCTTCTTCATTTTCCTGCATTCCTCAGCTACTTTCTCGTACTTCTTCTGCAGTTCCTATTGTTCAAACGATTTAATTAGTAAACCACCACTGACAAGTATATGGAAGATTCTGTAAGACGATTCGTGTGACGTTTACCAAGTTCTCGGACGTTATCTTGGTAATTTCGTTTTGCATGAAAGCCTCGGTTTGAGTCTGCGGCGATTTGCTCAGAGTCACGGAGAGGAACTTCTGCTGCTTCTCGATTTCTTCCTGCAACATGTCGATCTCTGCCCGCCACTCGTCCATCTCGTGCCGCCATTCTTTCTCCTTCGTTTGTACCTCGTCCTCTAGTTGTCTATAAAAGGAAGGACGGGAAGAATCGTTTATCATCTCGGTCAAGGGAAACCAAAATGTCGTGCTCAACTAATACTGAGGGCTAATTAAAGCAGGCCTGCCCCAAAGGGTGCAAATACCTCCTGAATTTCTGGGACCCGGGTAACAGCCGAGCGCGGGACTGTTCCATTGCTACCCGTTGCGAGATTTGTGAGAGACCTGCATGTGTGTGCGTCCAAGTACGAGCCTGTTAGGACGGCCGCACACTCATGCAGTTCTCCCGCAGCCCATGCTGTGGTTAGCAACGTAACAGTCCCGCGCTCGGCCGTTGCCCCGGTCCCAGAAATTCGGGAGGTAGGTATTTGCACCCTTTGGGGCAGGCCTGAATTAAAGGGACAAAGTGGCGAATTTGATTCGTGTTCAGGTGTACAGTTTTCTGCCGAATTGAGTATAAAGATCGTTGAATGGGGTCGACGATTATTCGCGGCAAAGTAACTTCTCAACTCACTCTCTTGAGGCCCTTCGCGTTGTCCTAAGTCTACTGAATAACCGTAGCGCATGCACAAACGACAAAACGCGATTAGACACGGTGCTACCTGTTGATCATCCTCTGCGTGTCGAAGGCCTGCGCCAACTCCCCGTCTTCGTTAATAATGTCCACGTCCCGGCTATAACTCGACCCTAAGCTCTTCATTCCCCGGGTTTTATCAGGCAGCACGTTGTGCAGCTGGATGCATTCCTCTCTTTTTCTCGCGAGCTCCTCCTGAAGCGCATCGAATTGCCCTGGAATAGGAATTATTAATCGCATTAAAGCTTATCCGTTCCATGCCTGGCGTATCGGGCGAACAGTCACGCGATTAAAAGCAGAAGATAAAATGAACCAATCATTGTCATCGCAATCTTTTATGGTGCAAGGTTTCGTACACAACACAATGAATTTTCATGATTTCTGTGGTACCTGCGCGTCCGGTTGGGTTTCGACTGATTATTCTTAACGCATTCTGCCTTTTCGATCGTTGTCGGACATTGTAATACCACGAGTTACCGGGATTCGTGCAATTGAAACTCGTGCGGGATACAAATATAATGACCCCCATTTTGACTCTGCCACTAGGGTGGCCCTTATTTATACGTATCGAAATTTTTGTTTGTGTTTCTTTGCTCTCACCCCATAGAACGGTGCTATTTGATAAAGAAATAGTCCCCGAAAAAGTTTATTGCAATCGGACAACAGGAGAGGGTGCCGACCAGACCTTAAATTTTAAAATTCATCAATAGTTTGGATTTAAAGAATCTCTAAAAATGGTAAGCCTTACCAAAATTTTGTCCAAATAATATTAAAAGAGCATTCAATTTTCTACAATTATTGTATATATAATTTTGTCGTGCTTCCAACCATTTTTTAGATAATAGCGTTTGAATATAGAGAGGTCCGCACTACGCGGGTATAGACAATACATCACGCCGTACAGGTGGGACGCGCGAAGTGCGGACCTCTCTACATTCAAACGCTATTGTCTAAAAAATGGTTGGAAACACGAAAAACTTATATATACAACAAAATTTCGATAGGGCTTACCATTTTTGAGAAATTTCCTGTTGTCCGATTGCAATAATCTTTTTCAGGAACTATTTTTTTATGATATGGAACCATATTAGGGGGTGCAAGCAAAATAAATCGCAGGTTGAAAATAAGGGCCACCCAACTGTACTACGTATTATGGCACACCCTGTGCAAAGCAAGATAATTGTAAAATCATTGTGATACGTTAAGCAACGTGCAGGGCGAAGGGTGTGAAAGCAAAAGTCTGCGACCTATGGATGTGCACTGTGCAGTGTATTTCGTCACATTAATCATCGATATACGGGAGTACAGAAAATGAAAAATAAAATGAGCAGAAAATGTTTTCGTATGGGTAAAAAGTAAAGTAAAAGAAAAGCAGATTCAAATAAAGAAAAGTGTGTAAATTACAGTGCTCAGTGAAGTACATAGTGAACGAATTCCTTAACCACGAAAAGTAACAAATTACCCATGATATTCTGTTGTGCATCTCCAAAGCCTGTAGAGGTCACGCTTTTCCTCAGCGAATGCAGGTCTTTCTTCAGCTGAGCCTTTTCAATTTCGAGTTCTTGAAGCTGCTAAACGTTTCATAGGATCAATCGCCGAAAACTTCAGCTTCACCTAAACAGCATACAAACTTACCCTGAACGTGTCTTGGGTTCTTGAATTATCTTCGGGACCGTCACGCTCTAGACCCTCCACCATCCTAATCAATCGTCGCTTCTCCTTCTCGACGTCTTTCAGCTTCTGCTGAAGTTTCAGAACTAGGCCAACATCCACGGGCGCGTGTGCCGGTCCCTTCGTCTGCGAAGGCGATTTCTGAGATTGAACCTCGCCATCTAGGGGACTGTCTGATCGCTGTTGGTTCCAATCGATCGTTTCTACCAGAGAATAAAGAGTCGAGGAGGAAGCTGTCGACCTTACCGGTCCGTAGTCCAAATCCTTCGGAGTTAAACAGAAAATTTGCACCAATTACAGACAAGAAATCAACAAGACTCACCGAAAATGATAGTACCAGAGACGCTCTTACGATATTCTGATCGTCCAGCGGAAGTTCCGTGTAGACGATTTGTTCGCTGTCGTTGGAAGCATTGCTAGGGGAACGCGAGTGCGCAGGAGCGTGCATCGTGAGTTTCTGTTCCATCATTTCTGCGCGTTGTTCCAGCTCGTGGTAGTCCTCCAGTAGCCTCTGCTAAGCTCCGCGATCTTGGTCCTGATCCAGCAGGAGCAGATCCTTCTCTTGTTCCAACCGGTGCTTCAAGTTCTCCTCCGCACCGCGTTGGTTGTTCTTTAATTTTTCATTAGCCACTGTAAGCTCCTTTCGCAACTTTTCCAGCTCTTCCACAAGCCTCTTGTTCTCCTCCTCTTTTTCCTGCGTGCCTCTTACAAGAATACCTTTCTTGTAGTGCCAGATACTGTAGAGTCTGCGAACGATTGTATGAGCATGTCTTCCACTGGTCATTTTGGAGACAACGAACGTAACATGCCAGCCATTTGGAAGAAGGAGAAAGACTACGAAGGCATGTTCGAGTTCAGGCAAGAAGACATCAACGTAATAATACGTCACCTAATTATCGGTACAATCTATCGACACTACACTATTGAGTAGGAAATATTTCTAGCATTCTCCGAACTGCAACGACAACCCTGAGGTTGCTGCACAGTATAAAACAGTACTTCGGGGACAAGCCCTTTCAGATTAAGAACACACTGAGACAGAACGAACAGTGTTTGAAGAATTTGGATTTGAGCGAGTATCCTATAGTTTCGAGCAACGTGGCGCTCTGGATCTTCAACAACATCATGACGAACTTCAAGGAGAGGATTCAGGCTCTGACGGTGCCAGCTCTCCTCGAGCACGAGGCCATATCAGGCTTGAATTCCAATAAGTGCGTTCTATCCAGGTCCTACTCTATGGGGAAGGAGGGGTTGTACTCGAAAGCCTCCTTCGTATCATTCGGCTTGATGCAGCGCACGTAATGCGGCGTGGTTGCATTTAAAGTCGCCATCACCATGTTCAAGGAATCTCGGAACTGCAATCCTACCTGCAGATATCGTTTAACAAGCAATGAATCTGTTGACCAGTCTAGAATTTCCATTTTGAAACTCGAAATAACGAGGAGAATTACCGTCTTCGTGTTTTGCTTGGGCGTGCTCAATACTGGCTTCTGAGCGGACACTTTTCTTCTCACATTCGACGGTACCAGCAGCTTCGGGTCCTCCTCGCTAAACAGCTTCTTCAGTAATTTATTCTGAACTAATAAACCACGGTACAGATTCACTTGTCTAAAAGAAACGCGTACAGGAATCTACTTGCACGAACATTTCCGTTTCGCAGCACGTCGACGTGCTCCTCGATAACTGTGTTCCTGTTCTTTTCCAAAGAACCAGTGGTCTCGTACCGCACCAGATCGGCAAAGTGATGAATGAGAAAAGCGGAGGTGCCGAAACGAGGCCTCTCGAAGTGCTTCGACCTCCCGCATTTCGCGTAAAGCTTCTCTGCCCAGGTGCTATCGAAGCCTTTTGGCATCTACGCAAATAACAATCAGGTAACACTAGTTTCTGGATGAATCGAACGTAAGCGAGATGTACAAAACTGACTTTGCATTCTTCGTCCAACAGGTCCAGAACGTCCAGCTTCGTCTCGATGAGATCTATGCAGGACTGGTTGTCGTAGAAATCTATAAATGTCCACTGGATCTCCTCCTTAAGGTACTCCTCCTGCTCGAGCTTGAACACGTGCTGATTGAAGTGCTGCTGAAGCTTCTCGTTCGCGTAATTTATGCAGAACTGTTCGAACGAGTTGATGTCGAACGTCTCGAAGCCGTAGATATCGAGAACGCCGATGAAGCACTGCGGCTTGTTCTGAGACTGCAATGAGTTGTTGATACCAGCTACGACCCAGTTGAACAGTTGCGCGTAAATTTACTTCGCCAGCGCGTTTCTGGCACCGGTTGCCTGCTCCACGTTCATAGGCTTGAGGAACACTTCCCTCATCGACACGATTTTCCTATGACACAGCCACTTTCGCATCGCATTTACATCCGTGTCCAATAGTTCGCAGATGATCAGAAGATGCTTGTCGGACAACTAGAAAAATAGGTAAGAAATAGACGTTCCAAAGCTTCTGGATAGAATTACGTGTACGAAAAATGTATATTTACACTGATGTAACTGCCGTTGGTGTCGGTCTCGCTGTTCAAATTCCGTGCCTCAGCATTGCCTATATTAACATTACCTAAGTGCATTATGGCCGCTAAGATACGAAGCATGTCATCCTGCTGCTGGGAAGTGAATCCAAGAATGGCGAGGGCGCTAATTGTTTCATCGAAACACGCTAAATCTTCCACACCATCTATTACAGGATTGCTCCCTTGATTCAGGTAATGGAACCTATTCTGATGACCCAAATGCAAGTGGGGGAGGCGAATCGCTGCTGCACACATTTGGTAAAATATGTGGTAATTCCTTTCCTCGTTTGCCTAGAGAATTACTCATTTCAACATTGGTTTCACACGATTACGTTGCATAACCCCAGCTCGCCGGAAAACCTACCGGAAACACGACCCTCGACTTCTCGAGGAGATAGGTTCTCATACTGGCCCCCGTGATGTGATAGTGTTTATTGAATTGAATCTCAATAAACTTGCCGAATCTCGAGGAGTTGTCGTTCCTCGTTCTTTTAGCGAGCACTTTCTTCTCCACCTGCGTCTCGGTCGTCGAACTGCCAACGGTGGCGAAATATCGCATCGTGTATTTCACGGAGACAGTTTTCCCGGCGCCCGACTCTCCGGAAACGATGATGGACTGATCGTGACCCTCCCTGTACGCACATTAATTATATATAACTGACACTGATAAATACTTTACTTTCTAAATACTGAAAACTCCAACCTTTCCAATTTTGTGTAAGCCTCTTCGGCGACGGCAAATATGTGGGGCTCCAAGTCGCCCATCGCCTGGCCCCTGTACGCCCAGATCGTGTCATTTCCGTAGATCGGCAGCTCATTGTACGGATTGATCGCGACCAGGACTATGCCGCAGTAAGTGTAAATGCAGTGTCGTTGGAAACGGATCCGCAGATTGTAGAGTACAGCTGGCTCGTGGAGCACCGACAAAGACGTCAGATTGTTCTCCCCTATTAGTATGTCGGGGTTCCTCAGGGGCGGGAGATCGGCATCCGACTTCACGTCCAGAATTTTCGTTTGATTCGAATCGTCTGTGTGGACCTTTAAGCTCTTCTGATTTAGTTTCTAATCTTCTAGGAACACCGCGCCTTCCCAAATTTTCTCTGGATGCGGCACCCATACTCTGCCACCCTAGAGAACACACAGGCGCTTCAGCAATGTCGTTGCGATCCCTATCCAAGCTGGGTGTACGCATAAAATCGGCACTCTAATTACAGTCCACGATGGCAGAATATATGCGAATAAAAACTTTCTCAACGGTCATGCCGTCGCCTGTCATTACGTTCCCACGCACGAGGAACGATTTTCAAATACACAGACGAGCTTGCACAGGTTAATTACTCAGCCCTTAATTCTCCTTCCTTTGAGAAGATGACCCCCTTTTGCTTTTCGCACGCGGTACGTATTAAAATAAGGTCGACAATACACAGCATATCGATTCTAAATGAGAATAGATTTTAAAAATAAATAACTTTCAGAAGTACCGTAAACTGGGGTGACTTTGCCTGCCGGGGTGACATTGCCCACTTTTCGGAAAAACCTTATTTTATTTTATTCTGATGTACTTCGAACATATGGTGTTTTGTAATCGATAGCAATAATTTCTCCAAGATCAAACGAAAAAAACAATAGCGAATTCAATCATATGGTCATTTTTCAGTCAGAGTAAAAAATTACACAAACACAAGTGTAGCCTTGTTGGATATTGTGTGGAGAATCGAGGAGAAGCCAATAGTAAGAAGAAACGAACATACATTCAAGACGACATTTCGGCTTTTTTTAAATAAATTTTTTTTTAAAAACATGTTTTGATAATACTTGTCTTATGTATCCATTAGAATAAGAACGATTGCTCAATTATAACTCAATAATGAGTTTTAGGCATGTTTTCACTGAAAAATTTGACGTGGGCAAAAACACCCCAACTGAGCGGGTAACTTTGCCCACCATATTTTTGGCATTTTAAAAGCGTACGTTTAAGTAAAGAATTTTTTTTAAAGCCCATTTAAATCTACAGACCATCTACCGTATAATAGTATTTTTCAAATAAATTTAATGCACTAGGTGTGCTAAAAAAGTTATTTGAAGTTCAAAAGAGGGCAAAGTCACCCCACTTTACGGTACCTGACGTTCACATATTTTTACATATTTCTTTCAATATTGCAATAATGGAAATATTTGCAGTCTTCTTGAAAAAAAAGAAAAATTTTTTCCTCCGAAATTCGATATTTCAACTTGAAACGGTCCCTCTTTTTTACCAAAATACAATATTAAAATTCGGAGAACGTCAGTTACTTCTCAAAGTTATTTATTTTTAAAATCTAGTTGAATTTTTGCTTTCAAATGCATTGTTAGGCCTAGGGAATGTCCACCAGCTAATGCTTAAAAAAAACATAAGAAAGATATATCTTTTAGTAGAAAAACATTGTGTATGATTTTCACTTATACTTTTCCCCCAAAAATTCCTGAACTTGCATGCTTTTTCCGGACATCTAGGTTGATGTAACCTTTTAGGGAACTAGGCAGTCGAAAAATCGATTTTTTGTATTGCATTTTCCGAAAGTACTACCTTTTCTAAATGAAATGCCGCTTGGTTTATATTAAAATTGTTGATTTGGCAGCTAAGAAGAAGATCAAGCAGCAACTTACAGCGTCGCCTTTACCCAGAAACTTTAAGCGCGTTTTTCTCGAATCTTTTTTCTCTTGGTTTTCCCCTAGTTGCGAATGAACGGATGTTCAGATCGATTTGACAAAATTACAGGATGTGTAAAACATCTGCCATTTCCCGCGAAGCCTCTGATATGGTCCGTAAAAATTCCAGATTTTTATCAAAAGATTAAAAAGTCCCGGATTATTAGTAGCGCATAAGAACGACCGAATTTTTCTTGAAATCGCCGTTTTTCTAAAACGAAACTACACCTTGAAATTGAATTATGTTACTTTTTAAGAGTAGTATTACAGGAAAACTACAGAAGAACGTTAAAAGGTTTACCAGTCAGTACCGCCCCTTTTATAGCACATGTATATTTGATACCTACTTTTTCAATCTATGATAATAATGAATATAATGAGTAAAATGATACATCTGGATTTGCTTCCATTTTTTTACAAATACATTAAAAAGAAAGTGTTTCATGGAAAACGACTGCCTAGTCCCCTTAAGGATCTCACAAATTAGTTGCGTACAGACTCAAAGAAACAGACACCTATAGTGAAAATCGTTTCTAACAAGAAGACCTTCAGGTTTGGCACTTTCAGAAAATGTTGATAGTGTACGCGAATGTCTTCATTCGGACATTAATTTACCAAAGCAGTAAGACACGCTTTTCAGCCAAATTCAAGAAAATCGACTTTGAAAAAATCTGACTTCTTTATATACAGGGTGTTCCTCTAACTATGGTCAATACTGAAGGGGGTGATTATACAGGCAAAAATAAGACGAAATTCAAAAGTGACGATATTGCGGAAAAGGCTTTGTTTTCGAGAAAATTGACTTTGAATTTCACCTAAATACCCGTGCATCGTAGGCGCGTGCCTAGGGTAGTCCTTATTTTTCAACTTCCGATTTTTTGTTTGGTCTTACCCTCCTAAAATATGAGGTTTGGTGAGAAAATGGTATGTGTAAAATTTCAAAGTGATTGGACAACGGGAACCCGTGACGCAATTGAGTTGAAGTTTTGAAATAATAGTGATTTCTCGTCAATTTCGAACATAATTGTGTTCGGCTATTTTGGAAGTATCAGTGAATATTTTTTCATAAAAGTACAGTGTATTAGATGTATAATAATAATATGTAAGTATTACTCCGAAAAATATTGACGAAATCTTTGAGTTTTATCTTTTAAAATTAGTATACAACGCAGCGTATAAGCCATAATAGGCAATCGGGGGTCTTAACTACACTGTCTAACACGTATTTGGATCTGCAATATGCACTCCGAGATTCTAGTAGAGTTTTTCGTCCCAAACACGAATCCGTAAACAGAATTATCCTATCACCCTCAGTTTATGAAAAATACGAGTTTTTGTAAAAAGCACACGATTTTGGGCAAGAATGAGGTATTATGTGAAAACAAAGAATGCTAGAAAGTTTAATTTAGTCTCAAAAGATAGAGGAGAGTTTCCTGAATATATCGGTGTATACAGTTATTAAAGGGTCTAGCAGGGTAAGCATGGTCAAACGGCCCTCAGGCCGATTCTTGGAGTGGTTATTTTTTAAACAAAGCTCCTTGCCTGAAACACCATTATGTAAAGTTTTAGATCGCTACCCCCCCGTTTAAGGGCAATACGGGGGTAAACGCCCTTAACGTTATTATTCTTTTTCTCGGTTACTAGTTAAGATAATTTAATTTAAAAAATGCGAAAATATAGCTACGTACCGACTGTACTTCATATATTTTTCTCTAAATTTTAAATCAATTATTAAGGGTTGAAAAAAAATAATTAATTTTTTGGGGGTGGTTTTTGGAAACAACCCTTTGAGTGACCACCTCCAAAAAAATCAAGAATAATGTTTTGTTATCGAGCTACTATGTAAAAAAAACTAGAGATTGTCGAGATGGTGGAACATAGTAAAATAATTTAAAGAAGATCATTATATTATAAATATGTGACGAGAAAGAGTATCTGTCGCGAGCCTGAGTACGTGTCATTTAAATGCGAATGGAAGAAACGATTGCGGTTCGTTTGGGAGATCGAAGTGTGAATGAAGAGTGTTTGAGATTTATTGTTTATTACATATAGTGTCGGACATAGAAGCGAGTCGTGAAGCGTGCCGTGAGAGTAATCAGTGGGAGTTCGAAAATCATAGGTAATAACGAGAAAGGTTGATATCATTATTGATTATTATTTATTAATCCTCGTCGCTATTTACGTCAATAACTGCCGTTGTGTCAGTTCCATTAAATACATTTGTTAATATTTGGGACGGTTTAACTATTTTGGATATATAACGCCCGTGTGATAAATAATAATTAATCGCACCCACTGTCCTGTTTGCACCTCAGATAGCTGGCTTACGTACTGCCGTGACTCAGACGCTGCTTTATATGGTAAGCTTAATTCAAAGATTTAGAGTTTATTGTTGGAAGTAATATACAATTGTAACTATTATATATGTAAGAAATTGTAGTTTTATTAAAAAATATTCACTGATACTTCTAAAGTAGCCGAAGATAAAAAAAATAAAAAAATTTTGATTTCTATAGCTAAGGACCACCGTACTGCCCTGACGAGTCGCGGCGGGCGAGCCATGGCCGCCATGCGGCAAAACACCGTGCACGCGTTGCCGATGGATATTTTCTCAAATAGTCCGAGTTAAAAACCGTTCCGACATTTTTCGTGGATGGTTTCTTCTTCAGAAATGTCTACAGAATCCGATACTGTGTAGCGAATTTGTGCTAGATAAACAATTTTTCGTAAAAATGCAAAAATATTGAGAAATCACTATTATTTCAAAACTTCAACTCAATTGCGTCACGGGTTCCCGTTGTCCAATCACTTTGAAACATTACATATATCATTTTCTCACCAAACCTCATATTTTAGGCGGGTAAGACAAAACAAAAACTCAAAAAAAATTTTACCTCAATAGCTAAGGACCATCCTACGCGTGCCCCTCAAGCGTTTACGATGCATGCGTATTTATGTCAAATGCAAACTCAATTTTTTCGAAAACGAAGCCTTTACCGCAATTTCCTCACTTTTGATTTTCGTCTTCTTTTTGCCTGTATAATCACCCACTAGAACTCAGAATTTTTCAAAGCCGATTTTCTCGAATTTGGCTGAAAAACACGTCTTACTACTTTGGGAAATTAATGTCCGAATGGAGATCTTCACGTACACTAAGTATCAACAGTTTCTGAAATTTCCACCCTGAAAGTCCCCTTGTAAGCGTGACTTCAGAAAGACACCTTCACAATAGTTTCCATGAGACGCTACAAGTTCGTCCAATGCCTCCTTCTATTAACGACTACGTTCCTGCGTGATAGAACAAATCCTTCGCTCGGTGCTCTACAAAACGGCAATTAGAAAATTCAACAAACGGACTCGTCACGACATTGCTAAACCAGGTGCCACCGTAGAAGAGAAATCTGTTGTGTCCGCGATACATACCTTCATGTATAACTCCCTCGTAGTCGTCGCTTTCGTTGGTCCAGCACTCACAATATCAGACACAAATCTGAGGCACACAAAGAGTCTTCGAAGAGCTCTTCTAGCTAGACAATCGCGGTACGAGCACCACCGCGACGTTCCTTCGACTGTATAATAGATCTTGGTGTCACCTCAGCCTCGGTCAAGGCATGTTTCTGTTTGTATTTTTTTTTTGGCCTTTCTTAGTCACTTAGGCCGGCCTTTGTTCGTCGTCGAGAGTCGAACCGCGGATCGGCGGGCCACCGAAATTCAAATCAAAGCCGCGGATTCGCGTCATCGTCAAAAAACTACTTTAACACACTCCGCGCATTTATTACACATTTTGTTTCTCGAATAAGAAAACTAGTAAACCTTGTAAGGGAGGTGGGGTCTTAATAGCTGTGAGAAATTCTTATTATAGTCGTTTAATTAAATTGGACGTAAATACTGTTGAACAACTTTTTGTAGAAGTTCGACTCGGACTTGAAACCGTCATCTTCGGCTCTGTTTACATCCCACATGCCTCGGAGTCAAATGTACCTATATAGATCATTGTCGAGCCGTTGAGGATGTCTCTTTGAAATACTGGCTTTTTCAATGTACTTTGGTAGGAGATTACAATCTGCCTCGTACCTTCTGGTTCAATGATGAGATGGGAGTTCTAAAATATATTAATCCAGACAATGGTTCTACATTCTTATGTGCTGATATCATTGATTTCTTCCAATTTAATCGAGTATCTAATAATTACAACGCCGACCTCGATCTTATCTTCTCCTCGCTACGGGGTCTTCAGGGGAGGTTCTGGTCTAAAAATCGATTTTTGTCATTTCATTCTTCGAATGTTCAACTTTTTAAGAATTTTTCGAGATTTGTAAAATTTCCGAAGTTATAGTTATGCATTCCGATTCACACAGTGAGTGCATAGATCACAGCGCAGCCGGTGCGCGCATTCATATCATTTCGTTTCGTTACTGCGGTTCATGCGTTCTTGAAAACAGAACGCTTTTTCCTGCGTTTCATGCGAAATCAAAATGGATGCTACAATGACCAAAGAAACGTTGTTCACAACAACCTCGATACAATTATATAACAGTGATAATGAAATCAGCAGCTGTGATTCGTCCGATGAAAGCGAAAATGGAGATGATATTAACTTGCCATTTAAAATCGGAAATATTATAGATTAGGTTAGGTTTATTTTTTCTTTGGTACAGTTTACAACAATAGTACACTTTCCCAAAAGTGGCATTTCAAGAACTGCTTAACTAACTCTAGATCCTCTGGGAAATATTATACATATCATTAATTGTAAACAAAACGCTTGGAGAGATTATGTTTGCCTAAAAATTGACAGATTATGTAAAACGTGTCATTCCGGGATATTCGAGAACAATATTCAAAGAACATTTTCGGTAGGTAATAAGTATATTATTATACATTTGTATTAAAAAAACATGAGATGAAGTTTCTTCAAAATAATAACGTAGAAAAGTGGCAGTTGTAATCCTTAGAGAATTAATTGTTTTTATTACTTTTCTTTCAATTATATCAGCCGAATTTCGCTATTTCCAATAGAGAAATTCAAATAATCAAAGATTGTGGAAACAAATACGCATGCGCACGCGCAATGACTGCTTCTGCTCTGAATTTCTGCGTTTGCTGCACGCTCGATGCAGCGGAAGTGGCATCGTATTGGTGGCAAGTGAGAGAAATTCTAGGGAATCGTACGATGCCACCAAGTTCATGCGCTCACTGCGCGAATCGGAACGCACCCATAGGCGTTCAAAGTGAAAAGTTCCATCTTTGCTTCCATGGCGAATAACTCGGTCAATAAAAATCATATAACAAAATAAAAAAAACGAAATTAAAGAGAAATGTTTGCTCTGTAAGAGCCTCCCATTGGATTTATCTGAAAAAAGTTTTAAACATATAATAAAAAAAACTGAGACCAGTCGGTACTACACGACGTAGTTTCGCTCCGCCCCACAGTGGGCCAAACGGCCGATCTAGCTGGACAAAATTCGAAATGAAGGATTTTGTTATGTCTATCTGTTGTTATAGTTAAGTTTGCATGAAATATGAATAATAATTGATTTTTTTTATAAAAATTTTCCTTTTTTGATATAAATTTTATTACAATGATTAAAGTAAAAGAGTAAAATAAGAATTCGCACGGGAAATATAAACTTTGAAACACGCATATTTGTACACATAATAATTTATTAAAAAAGTAAAATTGTAAAATATTCACCATTATTAAAAAGACTTAGTCACTGTCAGAACTGTCACACAATTCATCTTCTGTTGACGAACTACTGCTTTCTTGCCGAGGGTCTTTTAAAAGATGTTGTATTGCAGATGTTATCATATGTCATATTTTCAAAAAATTATTTTAGGTAAACCGAGCATAACTTCTGTAAACCAGAGTGTTCTTATCTGCACTTCGCTGGAAGGTATATTATTCTTTGTTTTTAAACGTAACTATAACGTTTTTCAAATATTCTTTATTAAAACAAATCATGATATGTGCAATGACTATACATAAGTTAAAAAAGACTCGAATAACTTACAAAAGGTCAAGGGTTTTTAAATTTCATGATGACAGATATGTGACACTGCCTGTATAAAAAAAACAAATAATGGATATATAAAAAGTTCCAATACATCAAAATATAGCTTCACGAACCTTAGGGATACCTGGTTATAAGGTAGGCTCCGTACAAATACTTTACCTGAGATTCCGAATTCTGAATTCCGAATTATACTACATGAGGAATAATGATCTGTCCTTCAAATTAATACACAATTATAAGAGACGCTAGACGTAAGGAATACAATACCTAGTAGGGGTTTGAGTATAATATTGTAAGCAATAACAGTGTCTCGTCGTCAAACCGTACAACTCAGCGTCGTCGACACGAATGCCTCTCGTCCTTATGACGCAGCCTCTCGAACTCTCGTCGATGACCTTGACGTCATCGGCCTTCTTCGGGGGTCCAAGATACATTGTATATCTTATGCATCCTACTGGGCCTCGCCTTCCAAGACTGCGAGCGATGCCTAGTATCGTATTCAATATTCCCGCATTGGGCGTTATAACTTCTTTACATGCGTTATGACTTCCTTACAATATACATGTGTAATAGGTAATATAGTGCTTCTGAGTTCTAAACCAAAGAAAAATAATAATTTTTCAGAAAACATGGGATACCATATCTATGATTGTAGAATACACAAAAGAGCTAATTTGGACCATTCAACACCATCAGAGACCATTCCGAGGTTTTGGAACGTTCAACCCATGCACGGGAAAGTACGCTAGCGCTTCATAAAAAGTGAAATAACTTCCAAATCGGCGCCTGTCGGCAAAACATTTTAATCAGGATTTGTGGGGGATGAATCACAGAATACAATAATATAAGGAACAAAGCGGACACTCGTGGACAAGATTTTGTAGGTCTAGATAAAGTTGAAATGCTTTGCCATGGTTCGCACATTTCTTCTGTTAGTTTCAGGTACTAAAAAAAGGATTTCCAATAAAGTAACGAAATATTTGCTTATCACATCTTAAAATGCATACCTTACGGAACAGTATCCGAGACAGAATATAGAAAAATCCTAAAAACCGCGTATGAAATACAGTTCTGTTCATGGTGCTGCATTAGAGGCTATGTCAGTTCGTAAACCATACCTGCGGAACGGGCATCTTTGCAGAGTTACCACGGCCATTAAGCGTTATTAAATGAATTTATTGATGTGTTTTCAGTCGTTGCAAACCTTTTCTAACAACTTGGAATAACAATGAAAACATTTTATGACAGTCGCCAAAATGACTTTTGTCCAGCTAGATCGGCCGTTTGGCCCACTGTGCGCCCTATTGGGCAACTTTTGACACCTACATCAATATTATATCTAAGAAAAAAAATATTTTCGCTCCACCCTAACGAGGAGAGAATCACCCTGTATGTTCATGCAATCATACTATTTGCCATAAAATAATACATTCATTACTTCATTTTCAGATGCACCGGGCAATAATAGATGTGGGCGACGAAAACGCCGTGGAGGCACCGTGAGGAAGGGGGAGAAAACAAGGGAGGAAGGATGGAGAGTGGGGAACTCGGAAACGAGGGAGGAAAGAGGAAGAGAAGCAGAGTGGCGGAAAGAGTTTAATAAGGTAATTACATGCAATACTAAATACTATATTCTTTTATTCGTAATAATGTACCTCTGTTGGAAACGAATTGAACAATGTGCTATACGATAATATTTGATTTCATGTGAGATTGATCAATATTTCATAAGTTTCAATAAAACGAAATATCATCGTATATTGTATCAATTTGTCTCACAAAGAGCTAGAATATTGTGAATAAAATTGTACAGCATTGCATTTAATGAAACTGACTTAACCGTATGTTATTCCGTTTGTGTCCGAATATTTTTTGGATATTGATTATGCCCAACTCTGTCGCAAAGTGATCATGATCGAGGTAGTCTTCAGACTCTCCACTCCGCGAAGCATGCCTCGCGCGGCATCCTCGCAATGTCGATACGCAGCTTCACGCTCAGACATTCGTGTATTCACGTAGAATAAGAAAATTATGTTATAATTTACCCGCGAAATGTCTAGAAAAGGTATATACATTCGCATGCAATATAGGCTTTATTTAAACAGTTTCTAAACATCAGAAGTGGAAAAATCGAATATTTTAAAATTACAAATGTTGGACATTTGAAAATACGTATATTTTGAAACTTTAAACCTCATAATTAGAAATTTTAGAAATGTTTGAATTTCAACGCTTTGGAACTTGGAAATTCCATCATTTAGAAATGTAAAGATTCCCCTCCTGCGCTAAATCTTGGCTAAAGAAAGCCTATATTGTACCCGAATGTACCAAATTGATAAGCGTGTACTCTTCTACTGCACTTTCAAAAACATTTCAATTACGTTCAATACTTTCACTATTTCTTGGAATCGTTTTTAGATGTCTGGCAAAGAAGAAAGCACCGGCAGTAATGCGAATGGCCAAAAGAATGCGGCTCCGTCTGGGGGACGGAATCCAACCAGTAGGCAATTTCGGCCCCTAAAGACGGGATCTCCTAACTGCGACAGGTCGCAGTGACTGGTAGCCACCCCACTAGTGCAAGGGAGAAACAGATGCATACTTCTCCCTTCCACTAGTGGGGTCGCAGCCGGTCGCTGCAACCTGTCGCAGCTAGAGTCGCAGTAGCAGCCGGACTCGAAGACGGAGTCCAAACGGCATGCAGACTCCGTCGCGAAGACGAAGTCGAAGCAGCAGGCGGACTCCATCCCGAAGACAGAGTCCAAAGGGCACGCAGACTCCGCCGGGAGAAGACTGGAAAGAAATTGCGTTGCAATACAAGAAAGAGGTATGCAGATATGTAGGCGATCTCACGCAAAACGATCAGGCTGTACTACGGTATGACCCAACCACCGAAATGAACTGAAATTTTGAGGGGTTCAGCGGGAGTGGAAGAGAACCTCTAATATAAAATTTTAGCTGCGGGTATTTGTTAGTTTCTGAGATATTAATAAAAAACTTCCGGCACAATACATTGAAATCTACCTATACAGACGTTACTAACACAACCATCTTCTCGTCGCCGTCGACTGTTTTACAGCCGATGATACAATGTACGATATCGGCCTCAAAATGTATGCGTAGGGATACGGTAACAAAAACTGGACGCGAACAGTCTTCACCAAGCCAAGCGCGATTGTTGTTGAGAAACTCAGATATTATTGTTGTTGACTTATTTCGACACAACGCATTCCACTTTCCAACTTCTCCCGGGTAATAGTATTGGTTGGGGCTAGATCAGGGCGGGGGGCGCGTAAAGCATGGTACCGAACCGATGTGAGTTTGGGAATACTAAAAATGAAACTGCAGTTACAAGCATTGCGCGATGAGGTCAATACATTCGCATGCAATATAGGTACAGTAATTCCTTGTTAGGAGCCCGTTTCTACCACGCGTTAGGAGCCCGGCGACTATCCCCACCACTATCCCCTCTTTCGTAGCCGACGGCAACTTCGGGTCGACTCTTTTGTTTCCTCTCACTCGCTCATTGGGTTTTCTCACTCGCGCCAGTGGCCGCGCGGAATAGTGTCCAGCCGCGTTAGTAGCCCGCCGCGAGTCCCGTTCGACGGGCTCCTAACGAGGAATTACTGTACATTGTATTAAGTAGGGAGTAGTAGATGGGGAATCCTCGCATATATATATAGAGCTATATATACTAATATGACTTGTGCACACCATACGAGGATTTCCTGTGTACAGTATTTTGTCACTAAAAGTTCGTGGTTCTGAACTGACGCGGTGGTGAGCATTCAACGTCGATGGGGGTATACCTACTATTTTCAGCAGGAATCGGCGGGCTTAAGCTACGCTGATGGAGGGGGAAATACCTACAGGAGCGGTGGTTATGTGTGCATGAACTGCGCCTGCATCTGTCACGCACACATAACCACCACTCCTGTAGATGTTTCCCCCCTCCATCAGCGGTAGCTTAAGCCCGCCGATCCCTGATTCTGAGCGATAGTTACTCCCTCCTTCCTTGGCGAAGGCGAGAGCGAGATGGAACGAGAGAGAGTCAGAGGGACTGAAAGCGAGCGAGGAACGATACGAGACAGACGACTGTCTACCAACTTTCGGAAGGTTGATACTCCGTCGCACACGCAAAGGACGGAATATCAGGCACCCGAAGGACATAGCGAGACAAAGTATGAACGCCTCGTCTGTCTCGTACCGTTCCTCGTTCGCCTTCGGTCCCTCTGACGCGCTCTCGCCTTTGCAGAGTAGGAGTAACCGGAAGTGGTGGGTATCTTGGCGGGGGAAGCGTTCTTGGTGGGGGAAGCGTTTCATACTTCCGTTACACCCGAGAAGGGAGAAGTTTCACTTCAAAAAATGTCTATTCTTCTTATGATTTGTATTGTTGGTGAAAAAGTAGTCCGATTTATATGAAATTTGGTATGATTTTAATCGGGAGAACGCCAGGAATCCATTGGTGTCACTTTCGTATCGATACGATGAACAATAAAGAATTTGTTAATATACTGTAATGAATATTTTAGCCTTGACTGCGGGGCGCCGACCTCGATCCGCTGCGGTCAGCCCTGGATTTATACCTGTTTCAGAAAAACTGTATTCTTTATTCTTTATCGTATCGATACGGAAGTGACACCGATGGATTCCTTAATTTTTCCGATGAAAATCGTACTAAATTTCATGTAAATCGGACTATTTTTAACGAAGCTAGCGTTAAATTATATAAATCCATTTTTCATGGAATTCCCCTCATTATGATCCGAATTACGTCGTTCACACCGTCGTCGTGTTTAGACACACTCCAGTTAGTATACATAGAGCTCAATGGTCTATCCCAGAGATGGGTAAAAATTATTTGAAATAAAAATTTCGCACACAAATTTTTATTTCAAATAATTTTTTGCCCATCACTGATCTATCCTATACTTCGTCGATGATAGAGGCTCTCTTGTTTTGACCATTGATACGCCAGGCACGTTGTTGGCAATTGTTCAAGAAGTATTACTTAAGTTTATAAGGTAAGTTATTTTATTCTACGTAACTACATAACAGAAGTTTATAAGGTAAGTTATTTTATTCTACGTAACTACATAACAGAAGTTTATAAGGTAAGTTATTTTATTCTACGTAACTACATAACATTTTGAACCATTCTTTAGATGCAGTCAACGAGTGCAGAAACGAGGAGGAAGATAAGCATTAAATACAATAACGATAGCAAACACGTTATTGTGAAGGGGGGTTCTTTGAAGAAAGCTGTGTTACAAGAATATTATGCGCACAATGGAATGCTCGCATATAAAAATGGAGGCGAAACATATCTTTTATACACCGATGGCGAAAATATTTACATCAATCCGGAAATTGATATATATCAATTTAATGATAGAGGTATTACAGTTTTTTTATTTATATATATTTGTATATCCGCGCTTTGCTTTGGGCCTAAGAGATATTAAGGACTCCATGAAAACACAGTTTACCCCTTTTCAACTCGTTGGGGACGGAATTTCCCAAAATCCTTCCTTAGTGAGCGCCTATGTCATAAAAACAATGCACCTTCCAAATTTCACATTCCTACTATGCCCGGATAGAAAGAAGTCGGTAGAAATGTCACAGGGGCAAGAGGGGTTCTTCGCTCGCATTGGCTCCGGCCGCCCGTGTCCAGTTTGCTTACTTTGTATTCGTCGACGTTGTCGCGCCGGCCAATAGGGATATACTATTCGGATCTGATGTTCGGACCCTAGAGTTTCTCGACCGACTTCTTTCCATCCAGGCACAGTAGGTTGAACGGTTTGAGTGGGGCGTTGATAAGTCAGTCAGTCAGGGCATCTTCTTTTATATATTGTTTTCAGATGAATGTTTGCCGACAGGTGGGAAAAAACGGAAAAGATTCCAAGACATGCTCGATGATTTATACCAAAAAGAAAGAATTGAATGAAAAAATGTACAAGAAAAAGGTCATTGTAACTTTTATATGATCTTCATTTAGGTTTATGTATTCAGAAATTACTACACAAAAAGTTTGCAATAAAAAACAGGACCTGAAAAATAATGCCGAACAACCATTTCTAAAAAGAATATTATACGTGTCTTGGAAACATAGAAAAGATTAATAAATCTGAATATAAATGTATGGGGGCCCAACTATCGGTCCTAAAATACAAATAACATTGAATGGCAATGAGGATTATTCTGTCGAGAATTTGAAATCTATAATGTTAAATGCGTATGTTAACGATGACAACAGATGTTACTTCCAAGAGTGTTCTCGAGTCTGTATTGCGAGTTTTGAAGGAGTAAAAATTTTTAAATTTTGCATCGACGAAGAAGAAAGTGGTTTTTGGGAGTACAGCAGACCTGCATTAAGAACAAAATCTCATAGCTTGAAAATGTTATTGCTAACAACAAAATTAAGTTCCGATAGAGTTGGTAATAACCGAAATGAAACGAAACTAGGAGAAAGCCTTGACTTTACGATTCCAGAACGTAGCAACGACTTAAAGGATTTGCAGGAGGATGTTTTAAAAACATATGTAAATGTTCAGAGTGTAAGTAACGGAGATCAGTATAAATGTTTCGATAAAACAAACGTTAGGGAAGACAAAGACTTGCAGATCAGTAAGAAGACAGTGGCCGCGGTAAATTGTAAAATTGCACGCTTGAATTACACACGTTTTAAATTAAGAGGGTAAAAACCTTAGCTTAAGTATGTACATACATAGGTATACGAAATGTAAGGAATAGAATGAATAAAAGCGCAATATATGTAATTTCCAGAAAATATAACAAGCTTATTGTATAATTGTCGCTTACTTCAATTGTTGGTTTTGTTTTCAGTTTGCGTGTTTGTTACCTAAGAACTTTCGAACGATACACTCTGGGGTCACGGAATGTGCCTCAGCTCGTTATGTCTGGCTATTTACAGCTTGCCATGTCCTTTCCTTCCCGAGTTATGAACAATAGCCGGGTAGTAAAGTTAGTGAAAACTAGCTTTACTACTCGGCTTCGCCCGACATTTAGATTCTGATTTTATGAAAAAAAAAAATTTTTGTGAAAATAGTCACATTCGTCTGGATTAGCTAGGCATAATAAGCTCGGACACATTTCGTGACCCCAGAGTTTACCCTTCGAAAATTGTTAGGTAACAGACAAACACACAAACACTCTCTGCTTTATATATTAAGAAGATAAGTATAGAATTCTTCCATAAAGGATCTTTTCTTGATATTTGTACACTGACTAATCAAGGAAGCCCGCAATTCAATATTTCTCAGTAAAATGTAATAAAACTATACGAGAATTCCCAGTGATGTACCAATAATATTTCTAAATTCGCTATATCACTATGCTATATTTCGTTTGCTGAGCAGTATTGGGTGGCGTAGTCGTCGGATGAATATGGACAGGTAAGTCCCAAATCATTGTCTCAACGTCCAAGGTTAATGGCCCTTGCCAACTGGTAGTACTCTCCTTGGGCATTTCTATTAGCTTAGACGTTGTAACAAACTCGAAATGCAGTCTCCATTTCAACGTCATCAGATCAGTGGCGAAGTCTGGCGTTACGTGCAACGGTATCGGTAACACTAAATGCGAATACTTCAGACCCATACACATTTCGTGATGCTTGTTGTAACTGACCAAAGTCGGAGTTGCCGTCCTCCCTCGCCTGTACTCCTCTGAAATATGCTCCTCCGACTGTAACGCAACCGAGACTTGCGCGCATGACACAGTAGCATTGGAAAAGTCAAACGTTCCCACTATGTCCTCCCCTAATTTGTAGGAATTCTTAAACAGGCAAAATCTCACGACACGTCCCCGTCCGTTGGTGATATTGTAAAAATTTGGGCTGCGCCTGGCTGTTAAATTCTAAGCATGTTTAAAAATCTCTTAATATCCTGAATGCTCCGCCTGTATTATAAAACTGTTAGCCATTCAACGAACCTGAAGAGTTTGCAACGCAACGTCTAACGGGGTCTCTCTGTGCTGTGTTTCCATGAATGGATTGTTCGGACTTAAATCGACACTGTCGTTGCAAGCAGTTACTTCAGGCAACTCTGTTACAATTATCACATTAAACTTACATGTTTTCTATACAAGCGAATAAACCTAAGGTCGGCATCAGATATATTGGCCGGTGAGTTTCGTGAAGGGTATTCTCCCACCGCACAGTTTGCCTGCCTCGGTGCTCCTTTTCTTAACGTTTTCTGACTCGCTCTCGCCTTCGCAGAACAAGAGTGAGCCAGAAGCGGTGGGGATAGTGCCAAGCTTTTGGCATGTAGGCCACACCGAGCTGTCAGGGTAGAAATACACACGTCAGAACAGGCGTGCGTTAGCTCCGAAAAATTCAGGAGCTTTATTGGTCAGATTTCAGAACATTGATTCATTCTCGATAGCTTCATCTCGTATTGGTCTACGCCAGGGTTGACTAACTGGTGGCTCGCGAGCCACCGGGGGCACCTCCGCTTTGTTGCTACGCTGAACGGCTCCCCTTCATACCTACCAGACTCTGACGATCGCAGTGGATTTCTCCTTCTTTCCTCCTCTTTTCGACTGCGATCGCCAGAGTCTAGTAAGAATGGAGAGCTGTTCAGCGTGATTGCAAGGCGGAGATGCCTCTGGTGGCCCACGAGCCACCAGTTAGTCAACCCTGGTCTACGCATAACTTCGTAACGCACACAACTATTACGCTAAGAATAAATAACAGCCATACGGCTAGGTTCAGGCGGAGCCGTGCAGCGTTCCCATTACCATACCCTGCGAGGACCCGGCAACTCCAACTGACAAATCCATGATCGTCAGATGGTGGTGGCTGATTTCTCCTCGATCGCTGTTCCCGAAAACGAATTCACCGGCCAACATATCCGACACCGAGCTTAGGGAACGCTAAGGGAAAAAATGACATTACCACTTAAAGAAAGTACTCTGAACGGAACCCGCAGTAACTTTATAGCCGTATTCACGCGTTGCGTTCCGACTGTGATTTTATAAGAATACTTTACCGCGTGCCCTCTGTACGACGGCGGCGCGTCGCTTGGAATTATTTCTCTGTAAATATCTGTAACAGTTAGACGTGCAATTTCTCGATCTTACAGAATATCGTAAACGTACGTTCCGTTTAAGGCTTACATGTTTTACTTTCCCCAGGAGATAATCTCAGATCGCAAAATAAGATTTTGGGCTTTGTATTTAGCACAACGTGGCCATTATCTTGCTGCCATGGCGCGAACGTTGTGTCTGCAAAATATTTTATATGAATACGAAACCAAACCATTTAAGAAGTTACGAACTATTGGCTGTTATAATAGAATTCATGCGTAAACGAGTAGCTTTTATATCGTTACCGCTTCGAGAAGTTTTATTATCTTACTTGCATTAATAGCTGCTAATCGAGCAGTGATATTCAGTTTCTCCGCAAACACAATTTTACTATTCGTCGAGCATTGACAATGAACCTGAGCACTGGCCCATGCGAGACTTTCGAAAATATCGCTAAAAGTATTCATGATGTATACAGAAGAACTCGATAATCTTACAACGAAATTAATTATACGCAACCTGTGACTCTGAGATATTTGATGATTTGGATTCGGTGGATTACTGAACGTGACTAGGCATTCTATAACTTCTCCGGAAAAGTATACAGGGCCTCTGATTAACTTTGCCGTTATCTCGATCATGATCTCTGTTGTAATTACGAAAAGTTTTATTAAATAAATTTCGAAATACGCGAGTTGTTAATTAGAACTCAGACCCCGATGTTGTTAAATGAATTAAACTCGTTTCGAAAATACACCATTATGCAAAGTTACGTTTGTAAAAGAGCTCGTGCGCAATTTTTAGTTTACAAAAGTAACGGTTTTAAACATACGTAATTCGTTGCTGCGTAAAATTGACGTTTCGGTGTTTGTAAAATCTCAGCCTATGGCTTGCTACGGCTATGCATACTGATGCATATGTACTCGTACGCAGCTATGCGTCAGCGTGACAATTCTGACAACTGGTGATAACACATCGTGCTCGTACGTGTTAGAAATGTCTAAATACCTATATAGTCCTACTTACGTACGTATTTAATTTATAATGTATCAGTTTAGGTACTTTAAACAGCGTTTAAGTCCTTCATTAAATATCGATACAATCGCAAACAAATTTGTTTGCATCTCCATGCATTTGTACTTAATAAAATTACGTTCTATATACTATTTGTTTATAAACTTTCGTCCATATTTGCGTGGCGCACATAACCTAACATTCGTGTCCCGTACATAACCTACTTTTGCTCGACAGGAGGCGAGAATAAAACAATTGATTGATACATAATTATGTATATCGTGACAAGATGTACAAAATGAAATTTATTCATTTAACCATCGCGCAGAATTAATATCAACTTTCAAGCCTTCGAAGCTTTTAATCAATTGCACCTATGACAAAAGGGCCGATGCAATGACAAACGTAACCGCATGCGAAATTTTCAATCAAGCCGACGAAAAATATTTCACGCTCTACGCGGAGTGGTTCGAGTCACATTTTAAAGTAATGCTGCTGGAATCGACATCGACACCATTGGGCGGCAAGGTTCGTACGCATTTAAAATCAGGGATCGAAAAAGTTCTCGAACCCTCGTTTTTAAAAAAATTCTGTTAGAACTTATATGTTTTGTTTTAGAAAATATCTGTTTCTGTGGAATTTTTATTGAAAAAAATATTACCTTTAGGAACTTCTTTAAAAAGTGTTCTCATGGAATAGATATTTTAGAACCTATATAATAAAAGTTTCATGGAAGCAAGTTATATTAGGTACTAGTTTTATTTAACAATATAATATCATATTCTTCATATGTTTATTTAATAAAAGGTATGAAAATCATAACATTAGAAATATCTACGTAGGTAAGTATTACAAATAAATAACACATTCAGAATATCAATTTAACTGTAATAATTATTTAATATTGTTGTAGTACTATCCATTGAATAGTATTCAGTATTTGTTACAACGATTGAGAACTTTTTTAATATTGGTCAACAAAATATCTGTTCCTGTTATAGAAAATTTTTTATTTTTATATTTTATAAGTTCCACTCCGACTAGAACCTTTATTTTTAAGAACTTTTATTTTATCGGTTCTGCTGAGAACTTATAATGTGAGAACATTTTTAAAAAAAAGTTCCGTGGTCCATGTTTTAAATGGAACCTATTGAAAAGTACCAGAACTTTTTCGATCCCTGTTTAAAATTGCTCGGTTTCAGATTTGAATTTAATTTCAGCGAAATCTGACGATCGTAGTAGTTTAATGGCCTCCCTTAATGCAACGATTCGGCATTGTAGATGAACACCAAAGACGTGGATTACTTTTGCAGTCAGTTGTCCAAGTCGTCCGAGGAATATCTTCAAGAAACGAAAGAAATATTATGCGGGAACGATAAAGGGATACAATTTATTCTTCAAAACACGGAACTGGAATGGAAGAAGAATGTGTGGACGCTTGGAACGATTAAGTTGCATCCCGTTTCGGATACGAAAATTATTTCAGAAAGTTTCCAACGATCGTTAAAGTTGTACCAAAGCATTCACGAGAAAGTGAGCATGTTGGAGAAAGAAAATAAAATTTTAAAGGATATAAAAGAGAAATTAAGCTTTGATATAGAAAAGATGATAGAAATTAAAACCACTATGGAACAGGATCTTACTAAAAAGTTCCTGCTGCTTTTAAATTCGAAGAAGAAGAAACTGAGAGAGCTAGAAAATGCATTAAACAAGAAACAAAGTACCGAAGAATCAATTTTTGATGTCCGCACTGATGAAAGCGAAGAGTCGGAAGGCGAAAATGATAAAAGAAATAATGCTTGTAGACCGTCTACTGCGATAGGAAAACGAAAGTCCATTCGTGATAATGATTTTAAAAGCACACAGAAAGCTAGAAAAACAGACGGTGTTACCGATTGCACTGTTGACAGTGAAATAAATCACGAAACATCTGTCAGTAATGGGGATAGTCACAAGCTGCAAAGTTCCAGCTCTGGAAACAGAAAATCTAACAGTAGCTTAAATTTTATTGAGGAGGTGTCTGAGGAAGAATTATTTTCCGAATGATACAGAATCATTCGCGTTCTTGTTATTTACAACTGCAGATGGTTTAGAACGCTTTTAATGAAATTAATAATTGGAAATTCATTACATTTCCAATGTAGATCGAATTTTTTTATGCAATATTTGCTTACCAAAATAAGCTGTTTTAATTCAACAACTATGTTGCGTATATTTAATTCAGATATTGGTTACAAAATATTTTACATGTGTACTTAACCGAAGGTTTCTGATCTAAAAATAGGTCGATTTTATTTTAACATTTACGATCGCGTTATATATATATTTATATTAAAAATTGGAATATTAATCAATTGTACATAAATGCGATGTATATAAATACAGATAATCAACTGTCGTATAACTTTACAAGAATCATGTTTTATATAAAAATATTTTTGTTACTCTAAGCATTTCCCATTTAATTTCTATAATAAATATAGAAAATCTTTTCTGTTATTCTGAGAATCTTTTTCCACCGCAATTCATGTTTACTTTATACCAATTACCAATAGAAACTCTGTACTCTATAGCAACGACTATATAGTAGGGCTTCTACTATTTCTCGGATTTGCGGATATCCGGATACTTGGATCCAAGTACGGATATCCGGATTTCGTGTTATAACGAGCAATCCGGATACTCTGATTCAAGTACGGATCTCCGGATACTCTGATTCAAGTACGGATCTCCGGGTACTCGGATCCAAGTACGGATCTCTGGATACTCGGATCCAAGTACGGATCTCTGGATACTCGGATCCAAGTACGGATTTCCGAATACTCGGATCCAAGTACGGATCTCTGGATACTCGGATCCAAGTACGGATCTCCGGATACTCGGATCCAAGTACGGATCTCCGGATACTCGGATCCAAGTACCTACGGATATCCGGATTTTGAGTTATAACGAGCAATCCGGATACTCGGATAGTAAGAGCCCTACTATATAGTGGAATTTCTAAAGAAAAGATCGATAGTATGGACGGGATAAATTGTACCTAGGTGTCTCGATCCATTCATAGAAAATCGGAGAATTAAAGGGTGACGAGATGGCTTTTATTAGGATCATCAGTGCCTTGTCTCGTAAGGATACTGTCGATCGTCGTGTTGAATCGGTACTCGAGAGTGAATGGGTGTGGGCAACGATGGAGAAGGAGCAACAAACGGAGCGTGATAATCGTATCGGTAATAAGTGAACGATTCCCATCTGGCAGGATGTTGCATGTCGAAAGACGTGGTTGTAGGAACTGGCGTACTGCTGGCGTAATAACTTCTGTCCGGTACGTTTGGGACGTAGCTGCATGGTTGTTTCAAAAGACTTTGCAATTGTCGGATGTACGTAATCGCGTGCCTGAGCGACTCGATTTTCGAGAGTTTCTTCCCGGGTGGCTTGCAGATCGGGAGTTTAGATCGTAAAAGTTCGAACGCGCGATTCATGTCCTTCATCCTCGTTCGTTCTCGGTCGCAAGCTGATTTCTTGTAATCTGAAAATTGAGTATCGGCTCGATTATTATTCAGAACGAAGAATTCTTTCATTTTTGTTAGTTTAATTTAATTGGCACGACGCAAACCTTCTGTTAGTGGTAAATTGATAGTTTTTTTTATAGAATGTGGTAACATAACATGATTTTACTTGAATATCTGCAATTAACGGGGTACTCCCATTCGGCGGTACGATTTTCAGCTGATTTTAGGGATTCTTTTTGTTTAAAAACCATAACGCGTAACATTTTGAAGCTATTTACATACACGTATTTACGTTAAGTGTATAATCGTGAATCTTTTTGGTTACTAATAGTTTAGTAATAAGTGAGATATCGTAGCGTTCTCACCGCGTGTCATTCAGTTTGGTTTGCAATTTACATGATTTCTGCCACCAGACTTATCGAAATCTGAAAACCCTAAGAAATTATTAAACTACACCAATAAGCCTATCGCCCGTCCTACAGCTATAGCAAAAAGTTTACTTTTGAGAAAATGGTAGCGTTTTAAAGACTGAAATTACGTTTTTTTTTAATTTTAACTAATTTTAACCCACTTATAAAAAATCAAAAATTTTGAAATTTTCACTTGGTTCTAGGGCGGACGAAAACTACAGGTTCGATAAACAATTGTGCATATTATGCAACCGATCGAGACATTCGTCTTCGAGATTTCATGTCAGGCATTTATGAAAGTTTAGTTTCAAGAAAAACGCGGTTTAAGTTTAACGTTTGCGCTCAGATATACAGGGTATCCCAAAATAATGTAACAATCCGAAACATGCAAATTGTTGATGCAAAAAGGAATGATAAAGTGAAAACTGAAAATGAATCACCGCGGTCGGCTCTACTATGTGTGTTGGGTCTGTATCTACGCGTGCCTCCTGCGCATGCGTGCTAGGGGTCACTGCTCCGCGCTCAGCTGTTTCGGCTTTAAGCTGTGCGGCCCAGAATTTCCACCGCTAATATTCAACTGTTAATATCTCAGGAACTATGCCTCGGATCTCAAAACGGTAAAGGACTTTTTCGTATCTTTTTGCATGAGCAATTTGCATGTTTCGGATTCTCACGTTATTTGTTTGCTTTGTGTCTTGGGGCGAGCGGCTGGCGACCGGGAGCGATAAGAATAAGTCACCCACAGATGAAATTGTCTATTTCTTGTTTAACGCTTATGAAAATGATATCGAAAAAGACTTCATTTTGACTGTTTTTAATTTCGCTGCATAACATGTTGTAGTCCATAGTAAAAGAAAATTTATTAAAAACCGACTTCAAAAACATAAAAATGCACTGAAAAGTAAACAATATTTTTTTTCCTTTAATCTACGACTATCAATTTTTTTCTATCAGCACCTCATCATTTTCACTGTGTAAATCTGGTGCCGACTTAAAAAATTGATAGTCGTAGATTAAATAAGGGAAAAATTATTTTTTACTTTTTAGTTATTTAATTTACATAACTACATTTATTTAAAAAAATATGAGTAGACTTACAAAAGGAGCTGCTCGTAAAAAAAAGAACCGTTTTCTAGATATGGAAGATTTCAAAAATAAGAAACTTGAAAAAGTGAAAATATGGGGCTCTTAAATTCGTTATCTGGGGTCTACAACTGAATGCGCGGAAATACTGTAAAATACGAGAATAAATGAAATACAAATTATGTAATGAGGCGAAGTTTGAATTAACCAGTACTGGCAAAGTATTGAGCCAATATGGATGCAGTTTAGGATCGGACTACCGGGGCATCGCCCTCTTTCGAATAAAAAAAATCATCAAAATCAGTCCATGTGCTGAAGAGTTATGCGGGGACAAACTGCTCCTTTTTGAAGTCGGTTAAAAATAGTCCAAAGGAAGTCTTTTTTTATATCAATTTCGCCGGAAAATGTCACCAGTATGTTAATAGTATTTTCATAGGCGTAAAACAAAAAAAAAATAGAAAATTTTCATTCGCATCTTTGAATGACTTATTCTTATGCTTATCGCTCTCGATTGACCGGCCGCGTGGCTTAAGAAAACAAATCGAGCGAGTTGCAATTTGAGGGTCGCAGCCCGACCAATTCCACGAACTGGTGGAGATACCGAATTGCAGTTTGGAGGACCTGTATTCCACTAACAAGGGATATTCGGCAACTCGAAAATTCAAAACAATTTGAAACTTTGCAAGAAATGTAGTTCAAGTGATGCTATAATAACGTAACCATCTAACCGTTTTTTGTTTTGGTAATGAACCGGTTCTAAGGGTGAAAAACACCAGCTCAAAGAAATGGTGAGTTTTCATATTATTATGAATATCTGAGAAGAAATAAAAGACATCGAAAAAAAGTTTCATGGTTTTTGATATCCTACAATATGGTGATAAGTAATTTTTTTCAAACATTTATCCGCACCACTCTTTTTTCGAAAATTCTTTATCCCTATATTGTAGGATATCAAGAACCACAAAACCTTGAATTAAGCTTCTTTTCGACATCTTTTACGATTTCGCAGACATTCGCGATGTAATTTGAAAAACTGAAAGTTCCTTTGAATGGGTGTTTTCAGGCATTTAACGCACTTTAGATGGCGTTGTTTTTGTTAAAGCAATTCATTTTCTCGATTTCTGAGATTTTCTTTATTATTATTTACTAACACGTTCGGTGGCGTAACGTGTTTGAGACCGACAAGACAACGACTCCGTCAGTCGAGACTCGAGAGATAATAATAAACTTTCTTTTGTTAATTATCGCAGAAAACAGTAAAACTATATCTGTCACAGATACGTTAGTATGTATGTACATATTATTAAACACCTTTCTCAGTTTGTGACGGTTCCCGTTGCACCGACTTAATGTTCGTTTCATGGAGAATTTCTAAATGTGGATGAGTATTAATCACTTCTGGCTCGGGTACCCTTATCACAAAGACACGATCGTTGTTCTGTTGGCAGTCCGCGAAATTTCCATCCTGCCACGTCCTCCTTATAGAGTGTCGGCCAATTGAATTTGAATTTTCTGTAAACAAATACCCTGTAGTCTTTTTTAAAATGTCTGTGAACGCTGTACGTTAATTGGGCTGTGTATAATGATATATTTATTCATATTAAACCAAGTCCTGTCATTGCAAAACACTAATAAAAAAGTGACTTGGAACTAGCTTAATTTCAATAATAATTTATAACAACGATATTTCCAATTTCACAAACTTGTATGTACAATTTCACGTAAAACCAGGGGTTGAAAACGGTTATGATATCGTTTGGTTCTCGAAACAGTTATAAGAACCGAAATAATCTTGAAACAGTTACGAGTGAAAAAGGTTCTGGCCTATGTCGATTTCGAAATTTCGGTTCTTCATAACTGTTTTAGTCAGAACCGACATCCAATGTACAACAGTATGGAACAGTTATTTTCGGAACCGTTTCAACCCCCGTGTAAAACCATTCGAGGGTAAGAGAATATCCAGAAACATGAGAATCAATTAATCAATAATTATTTTTAAACTTTCAATGACTCTTCTTCCATTCTGGATATTTGTCGGCATAGGTGTATTTTTTGAACGATTTTATTCAGCTTCGATCCGCTGTTTATTTGTTTCTTGTAGGGTACACCGGGGGCGGTAGTAACACTTTGACTTTGGAATACGATTACGCAAGAACTATCACAGTTAGAACAAAAGTTCTTATACAAAAATGTTACTTACTTATCTGACATTATTGAGAACACAACAGTTTCGCTGTATGTCAAACAATATCCAGGTTATTAATAAAAAATGGGAAGTGTAGCACAAATTTAACTTTACAAAATTAAAATATTTATTAATTGTAATTATAATAGTAAATGAAAGAAAGTAAAATTTATAACCAATTATGCAGTATCGCAATTGTGGCAGAAATAGAAAATGTTTTGGCTGGTACATTCTTCATGTGATCAATCCTTACATTCAGTACATTGCACCCATTTTTTATTTGTTTGCTTCTGCTGTGCTACATTATTCCATGCAAACAAGACAACATTATTCTTCTTCTTCGTCACTATTCGGTTCTGTCGCAGTACAACCGACCCTGACTGCCGATGTTACAATCGACCCCAGTCAGGCGTTTGAACTTAAATTATAAATTTTGATTAAGGAGACACTTAAAAGTGATAACTAACGATCAGTATTACTTTAATAATGGCCAGATTAAATATTAAAAAAAAGAAGAAAAAACACGTACTTGCAAAGGGAGTATTTATATTACAATTTTAAATCGGTAAGAAAAAGTTATTTTAGGGTATCGAAAAGTTATTTTCTTCACTATACATGTCTATTGTGTATCTATACTGCTAGGACATGGATGTGTGTATTCCAAATGTCATTCTTCATCATATATCCAAAATTTGTGTTAATATCTATCATATGTTCTGAGATATTTAACGTGTTACAATCGTCCTCCTGTTACTATCGCCCCCGGTCTACCCTATGTATGTTTGTTTGGTTCAAATTTAGAAACTCAATTTTAGTTTGGATGACAATACAACATTATGGGGAAAACCCGGGGGGGGTGAAAATATTACCCAGTCATCAATAAATATAACCCATAACTACAGATCCAATCGACTTGAAATCAGCCACTCGCGTTCTTTACGAAATTGACAAAAAACCCCTGCGTTCGGGTCGCTAGTTCGCATTGCGATTTCCAATTATCGTGGTTCCCGTCATGGAGCAAAATCGGTCAACAGTATATGTATATGTAACATGAGCAATGTGTGTGATATAAGTAACTAGCTTTACTGCTCGGCTTCGCCCGAAATTTAGATTCTGATTTTGTAAAAAAATTTTAGTTTTTATTTATGAAAATGATTACATTCATCTGGATTAGTCAGGCATAATGAGCTGAGGTACATTTAGTGATCCCAGAGTTTATCGTTCGAAAGTTTTTAGACGACAGACAAACACACAAACCTAGACGCTTTTTTGCTTTATATATTAAGATTAATAGAATTAAGGCATTTGATAAATAATTTAAATCGACTCAGGTATATGCTATATATAATGTACAATATACCAAGGACATTACTTCTCTCGCGTTTAGATTAGCTAGATGCTGTTTTGTTAAGTAGCGTGATCGACCCGCAGCTACATAGTGGCTGAGGGGTCGCGCTGTCGATGCCGGCGTGCTGTCGTGCAATAAGTACTTTTGTTTCATAGAGGATTTTGTGTAAGCGAGGAAATATGGAAAGTGAGGCGTGTATGGAATCCGCAAGGAAAAAGGATAATTTAAGAAAGATAAAAATGATTTGTGAGACAGCTTGCTGTAAAGAATCGAAGAAACTAATACTTACTTAAAACATTATATTTTTTGTTTATTTTTTGTGCTTCATTTTGTATTTTTTATTTAACCAATGTATAAAAAAATGTGTAACTAAGTATGTAAACAAAATTATATTTAAATAACTAAACAAAGAAGCAATTTTGTTACGAATTTACCACATTTACGGAAAAAGGGCACATAAACTACTTGCTTGAAACTTATAAATAAAGACATATCATTTTCAAATCATGACTTCTGCTATCAGGACGTTTGAAGGACACGGTAATTACATCCTTACAAAATGGATTTAATTGCATTACTTTTTATCAAGTTATACTATAATGAAAACTTTGAAATCGATTTTCTTGAGATTTGGCGTATGTGCCCCTCTTCCTTCAAATGCCTCAATTACTTAGCACTATAGGGTTTAAGCAAACTGGTAAACTGTATATAGCAATAAAAGATATTTGTAAAGAAGTCTGGGCTGTGAAATGTAAATCCACAAACACTAAAAACTAAAAAATTTATTTTAAACGATTTTATTAAAAATGCACTAAAAACTAAAAAATAATTATTTTCTTGTACTACAATTACGATGGTGTTTTTTCAATTTAAATAAAATCGTGGGGCAGGATATTTCATAACAGAATATGAATCAATTTAAGGGGTCAGTCCACTGTGTCGGTTTGAAAAATTAAGCTATTTTTAAAATTTTTTTTCTCCGTAGATACAACAGATAATGCATTAAATCTTTTTGGTATTTATTAAGCCATTCTTATATTATACGGAAAAAATTAAAAGAATTGTTTTAATTTATTTTAAAACTTTAAACGCGATTATCTCAAAACAACATTTTTTCAACTGGTGCAAGTGATTACAAAAAAACTATTTGACCAATCAGTCTGAAATTTTGACACATTATTCAGCACGTCAGTGGCTAGGGCCGGGACTACGGAAACCTTTTTTGATTAACCATTTCATACTTTTTACAAGGCAAAATGATTGAAAAATTCACCGTATTTCGACACTTAAAGTTCAAAACTCCGCCACTTTGTTAATTTTTTATCAGTAAAAATAATCCTAGTTCCGGCGATAACCACACTCATAATGATTACAACGTACTTTGAATTTTTTCTTTCAAATGCGTCGTTCTCCCGGAATCGCCTGCACCAACACTATATCGCTTTCTCAAGGCGCTCACATCAGTGTGATATATATTTAATAAAAGTTGTTAAAAACTTAAAATAGATTTTTTTTTAATACTGTCAATAAGTGTATTAATAAGTAGGCAAAAAATTATTTACATTGGGCCTTCTGTTTACTAAAAAATAAATTCTAAAAAATTACAATTTTTCACGACTTCACAGTGGACTGACCCCTTAATACAGCACCAAGCGTCAAAATGAATTCGTTTTGAGATATCCTGCACCACGATTTTATTCAAATGGCAAAAACACCATCTAAATTGTAGTACAAGAAAATAATTATTTTTTAGTTTTTAATGCATTTTTAATAAAATCGTTTAACATATGGTAACATTTTTTTATAGTTACATCAAATTCAATTTCAAGTGCTATTGAGAATTGCAGTCTTGCGTGCATCAAGTTGTATGGCTATTTGACTTTGTTCTGATTGTACGGAATATTCATCTTCAGTTACTAATGTTTGCCGCACGTAGAACCCCAGACAGGTGTATTATGTGGAATGTTTTTCTGTTTTGGATAATTTTCCTCGATTTTCTCCATCGACAAATGTTTTCTTTTTTTTTATCAAAAACTGTACCTGATCCATTTCTCATTAACTGGTCCTGCAGATATTGATTCACTATGGGCAACTTCGGCGGGGAACTGTCTTCCTGACTTAGTATCGCTTGTCGCTGCTGCTGCTGTTGTTTAGAATTTTTGTCTAGATCGAGCAATATCGGCGAGTGGGTGGAATCCTCGTTGTTGCTGTCATTCCCAGACTGCAAAACACGGTTCCTATTTCCATACATGTGCATTAACCCTTAGGAGGTGTCGTAGGATCCTTTAGACCCCGTAACATAGAAAGCATGGTTATGCATTAAGGGATTACAGTAAATACTCGTATTAAGGGGTAATGCCACTGTAGAGCTCGGAGAGGCAGCCTGATTTTGAGAATTTTTTATGCGAATATAGTGACTGGAATACAAAATTTGTTCGAAGGCCTTTATTGTACATATCTTGAAGTGCGATCACAATTTAAAAAAAAAAATTTAATACAAAATGGCGCCACAGCTCAACAAAAGAACAAAACACGGAACTGCCACAACCTCGAATTTGTTGAAACGTTTTGTTCAATCACGCACCATTCTTGCAAAAATCAGAATTTTTTCATTTCCTCGTGTACTTCCGGAGATATAAATCTCAAAAAATTGCAGTTCTTTGTTCTAGGTCAAGAATTGAAGGAGAAATCTTTCCGGCCGCGGAACACTGTTTTTCAGAAGAAGCTTTTTTTGTTGAGCTGTGCCGCCATTTTGTATTAAATTTTTTTTTTTTAAATTGTGATCACGCTTTAAGGTATGTACAATACAGGCCTCCGGACAAATTTTGATATCCATTCACTATACTCGCTTAAAACATTCTCAAAATCAGGCTGCTTTTCCGGGCTCTAGAGTGGCATTATCCCTTAAACAAGGGCGGATCCAGAGGGGGCAATAGAGGCGATCGCCCCCCCCCCCCCCAAGAGTAATAAAATAAAAAAATATTATGACATTGTGTATTATTCTGTGTAAATAATTATCGTGAATTTAATTATTTAGGCCAGGCCTGGGATTTAAGTGAACGCGGCGGCCGATTTTCGGAGGCAACGCCTCCTTTCTCCCGCCGCGCGTCTTGGCCCCCGCGGCAGCCAAGGAGCTTGGAGCGCCTCAGGCCCGTACCATATGAACCGCGCGTAGCGCATTGGGGGGCCCCCCGTATCAATAGGTTTCCACATCACCCATGGGGGTACTATCATCGATGCGATTTTTTTTGATAGTGATATCCCCTATAGGCCTATTCCACTGTGTCGCGCGCTAAAAAATGTATTGGAAAAACGCGTTTTATTATCAAAATTTCAAATATCTTTGGGAAAACTAGATTTTCGCGCACGTTTAGACGTGTTAGGGCCTAGGGGATACCACTATAAAAAAAAAACGCATCGATGATAGTACCCCCATGGGTGATGTGGAAATCTATTGATACGGGGGCCCCCCAATGCGCTACGCACGGTTCATATGGTACGGGCCTGAGGCGCTCCAAGCTCCTAGGCTGTCGCGGGGGCCAAGACGCGCGGCGGGAGAAAGGAGGCGTTGCCTCCGAAAATCGGCCGCCGCGTTCACTTAAATCCCAGGCCTGATTTAGGCTATAGTATCAAATAGAGATATTAAAATATAAGTTACAAGCAAATATTAAATCTCGTAAAAGAGGGTTAAAAAATGTACTTATGTATATTTTTACATATTTCGCCTCCTCCAAGAAAGGCTCCTGAATCCGCCTCTGGTATTAAACCCACCGAACGGGGCTAACGGCGGGCGTACGACGCGTTGCGGACAGAATTCCGTGCGGCCAATGCCGCGAGTGAGAAAACCCAAGAGCGGGCGAGAGGGAACGAAACAGTTGACACGAAGTTGCCGTCGACTCTTTCGTTCCCTCTTGCTCGTTCTCCGGTGCTCTTACTCTCGACCGAAGGATTCCAAAAAATGATGGCGATAGTCACCGTGCGTACTACGCATGGTAAAAACGGGGCTATAACGAGGATTTACTGTATTCGCAGTCAGGAGGTAGAAGAAGAACGATTCTTTGGGAATTTATTTTAGCAAGTACATGCATATTTTTATGCAAAGATTTTTGTATTCAGATGAGGGACACTTTAACAGATTATTCTTTACGTTTTGATGTAAAAGTATTTATGTATCGCAAAATTACAACTGATTTCCTGAAAGCTGTTTTTAGAAACACGTTTCGCGGTGACCAACTTTTTTCGTAACTGAAAACGAAGAAGAATTAGGTATAGTACAAAAGTATAGTTCCGTTTTATGAAATATTAATCTGGGACAAAATGACTTTGCATAAAAATATGCATGTACACTTTCTGTAACAAATTCAGATACACCGTTGCATATAGTCGTAATTAGAAACAAATGAATGCCCAGTGAAGTGACATTTTCAAGTGATGAGTTAATTCGTCTTGTCCAGTGAAGCGGCATTTTAAAAATGACGAGTTAAATCGTCTTCGCTGGTTAGAAGGTTAAAACGACATTGACGACTTGGGAAACGTTGATAAAATGGATGAGAATTTCCCTTGCACCATATTCGATTTTCGGAACTATTGAAATCGCGTTCGAATAACTAAGGAAGATATCTGAGGGCACCATTTCTGGTGGGTATATACATAAAACATATTTACATATATCCCTCTATGGAGGTACCAGGGAGTTCATTGAATTCATTGTACCTCCTAGGAGTTAATAAAAGAAAGGTACATTTGACAGTGTATGAAGACAAAAAAAATAGACAATGGTGCAACACTTGTAACTCACATCGGATATAAAAGAAACCTGCTCCAAAAGTAATACTCGATTTTTGTAATCCTGTAAACTGGGGGTAGTCCTACTTCCTGTTGGCGAGGGTTTGACAAAAGCTCCGAGCAGACTTTACCTCGTTTCTGGACAGCTCGTTGGCGTATTCCTCCGAGTCCATGTTAAAGAACCGATCACTTATTCGTTAAGAGAAGTCCCTTTGATCAAGGAGGACACAAGGAACTGTCGAGCAACCTTCCTCGAGAAACTCTCCTGGGGCATATATCGCGCGCGACTGTCGTTGCACGTTCGTCGTCGGATAAGATGTGGATCGGTCACAGACAGTCGTTATTAATGTTAATTTTATCCGTTTATTAAGTATTCAGGTGTTCCGCTAGTGGCTCTCAACTGGTGATTAAAGACCCAACATCCATTCGAACGGTCTCACGTCAGCAGAACTGTGCCCGACGTGAGATCTCCCTTCACGAACTTCGAGATCACATTTCCTCGGTTCTCGGTAAAAGATCAATGGCTTTTGGTGTTCCGTATGGGTCCATTGTAAATTCTTTGCGATGCATGACTCATCGGGGGCGGCTCAGGGTGTCATCGTCCCGCATGAGAGCCACTGAGATGATCGGAATAAAAGTGGGAATACAAACATCGAAACATAATAGACGCCCGCCCGATGGAAATACTAATGAGTCGAGGCGTGTAAGTAGAACGGATCGAGGTGAATAGCGATCGTTTTCGAAAATGTACTGGAAAATATGACTTTCCACGCAGGAATTCCTGGGAATAGGCCACAGGAACGGGATGATTTCCCATAGCAGCTGCCACTTCTCCATTGACTGAAAGACATTTATGTTTCATCGTAAAAGCCTGTTTCGAATTGTTTAATAAAATATAAACTGAAACGCATTACATACAGAGGGTTTGTCAAATATAAAATGATAGCTACAACTTCGTTGACGAAAAGTGGCAAAAGTAGTACCTAGGTATATGTAGAATTCGCGAAGTTTGTACTTGCGTCAGTTAATATTTGATAGGAAGATTATTGAAATTAGAAAAATGTTTTAATACAAAAGAATTACTTTTACAGTTAGTATTGAATTTCCTAGTTGGCTAATGTGTTTTATTAGAGTTTAAGGCGGCTTTCGAGGAACACAATAGCGAACTTACGTGTAGTAACTTCCTTGGGTGTTTGATAAGAGATAGTAAAAAATGGAATGGGTGATTCTACATGACAAAGTAAGACAAAAATTAAGAGTAACGAAATTACGATAGGTGCTCCGTATTTTAGTTATTAACCTTTACAAACTCGGGTCATAAGCGCCTGAAGCACGGCAATTCGGCGATCAGCGGCTTGTGTTGTGTAGGTCAGTGGGGGCTCGTAAAATCGTCGTCAGAAAACAAAAACACGGCATGCTTCAGAATTTACACTTTACACTTCACCGTTTATACTTAACACATCGTAGTACACACCTCAGAGCTCACACATTACAAACACACATCACACATAATACTTGGCACCACTCATGCACTGCAGTCAACTGAGGGACTACTCGCCTCACGGCGGTACACAATATGTTAAATGGTAAGTAGTTATTTAGCTTCTCGCTTTAATTCTGCAAATTAATTTCATGTGTAATTTCGTTAATTGTAGTCCGAAGTATGTCGGCCTTAGTATCATTTTTACCGGGAAAACACAAGGAATTTATTGGTGTCACTTTCGTTAAGATATCCTATGAGAAATGCGGAACCTAACATTTTGTGCTATCATTGTCTTTTATGTGCCCATTACTTTTGGACGCCGACACCCATAAAACTCAATGAAGCGTGAATTCGAAGGTGTAAAATTCGCCTACTACCCCGAAGATACTCTTCGGAACCTGAAATTATCGTAAAGCCGGGGATTCACCGGACAGTTAAGCTAACAATAAGCTGTACTATGTTTTTTTCGGAAGCGAAGTTAGCTCTGCGTAGCACAAGATCCTCTAGTCAGTGATTTTTCGGAAACATAGCAAGTCACAGCTTTCCCTCTCCACACCCCTAAGTAGTCCTCTATGCTTGCATCACATGACCGTCACGCTATTGTTTCTGCTTCGCAGTTTTCAGTTTAAACTTTTTATAGTAACGTACATACTTATGTATGTATGATGCAAACTGAACAATTTATTGGGACTGTCGGGAAATACCCGTGTGTATAGGATATAGAAGCAATGGTCTACAAAGACAATAAATTAAAAGGAGAGGCCTGGGAATGAATTGCAGCAAAACATGAAATGCTCCTCCGAGCTCAAGTCCAGCCAGCTCACACACGTTCTCTACCCCGCATCTTCTTTTAAACTGACAGTGGTTGTAGTGGGGTTTCAAAATTTTACACACAACATAACATAACATAGCGCAGCAGCTCGTTTCAGTGGATACTGTGCAACTTTTATAGCACAGCATATCCCAGCATAGCATATCATAGCATAGCATAGCATGATACCGCTTAAGCCGAGAATCCACCTAGAATCCACCTATGCTATGCTATGCTATGCTATGCTATGATATGCCATGCCATGCCATGCCATGCTACGTTTTAAATAATTGGCTTCAATACAGTCTTATGGAACCGTTTCCACCAAAAGCTACGTTAAAACATAGCATCGCATAGCATAGCTTAGCTTAGCTTCCCGGTGGATTTCCGGCTTAACTGTTAGCTTAGCAGGCTTAGCTTGTGGTGAAAACGGTTTCATAAGAATGTATTGAAGCTAATTTTTTAAAACGTAGTATAGCATAGTATAGCATAGCATAGCATAGCATAGCATAGTATAGTATACCATAGCATAGTATACCATAGCATAATATAGCATAGCATAGCATAGTATAGCATAGCATAGCATAGTATAGTATATACTGTATTCCATGTCATCCCGACGCCCCTACCGATTTGCGACCGATCTGCGCAGCTCCCACTACCCAGTAAACAAACTGACTGCAGTCTGCCAGCAGATTGATGTCAGATTCGAGTAGATTCTGACGTCAGATTCGGGTCCTACTATGTCCGTATTTAACTATGGTTCTGCGGTCAGAGCCTGACATCAGGATCTGACCGCAGATTGATGTCAGATTTCGATCAGATCTTGCTGCCGTGGCTGACCGCAGATTGAGAGCAGAAATCGAGCAGATCCTGCGCAGCGCGATCTAACGGCAGATTGGTGTCAGATACAGAGCAGATTCTGACGTCAGATTCGGTGCCTACTATGTCCGCATTTAACTATGATTCTGCGGTCAGAGACTGACATCAGGATCTGACCGCAGATTGATGTCAGATTTCGATCAGATCTTGCTGCCGTGGCTGACCGCAGATTGAGAGCAGAAATCGAGCAGATCCTGCGCAGCGCGATCTGACGGCAGATTGGTGTCAGATACAGAGCAGATTCTGACGTCAGATTCGGTGCCTACTATGTCCGCATTTAACTATGGTTCTGCGGTCAGAGCCTGACATCAGGATCTGACCGCAGATTGAGAGCAGATTTCGAACAGATCTTGCTGACAAAAACCGCCCGCAGAATGGCGGCAGAAATCAAGCAGATCCTGATGTCGGACATAGTAGGCAATTTTATATAATAGTATAGATTTAAAAACAGTGCGAAAGTCTTTAGCGTAAATAATATATAGAACACGTTTATAAGACCGACTTGAAAGATCTGATTCCTACACCATATTTTATGGAAGAAAGAAAAGTTGGTAAACCATGTATTTAAACGGGTATTATAACATTTTTAATGTTTTACTTAGCAAGTTGTTAGTCAATTGAATGCCAGGGAGGCTCAAAATAATTATTTAAACTTTTAAAGGCAGTTCTTCCAAATCTAAAAGAATTAATGATAATTACTATTCATTCAGTCGTCTTAGGGCGGTATTATCATCAATCGTTTTTTAGTTTTTAGCATGCGGCATCCTCTACCAGTCTAGTAAATTAGTAAAGGATGCCGGATGCTTAAGACGATCTTCGTCTTCAGCAACGACTAATAATACCGCCCTTACAGACGGGTATACCAAATATATACTCCGCAGTGGAATGTCGGCAAATACGAGTGGTACTCGAGAGCCCTGAATGATCAAGTCCTCGGCCACTTATTCCCGCCACGGTGCTATTTCGCAAGCGAGAAGCTCTCGCCCGATCGCCGCCTGGCGAGGTCGCGTCGTGAACTATGTCAACAGAATCTGCTCGATTTCTGTTGCCTATCTGCCGTTAGATCGCGGTGCGCAAGATCTGCTCGATTCCTGCCATTAAATTGTATCAGCAGACTTTCCTTACATTCTGCCGCCATTCTGTTGTCAGATCCTGACATCAGACTCTGCTCGGTATCTGCCGCCTATTTGCCGTCAGATCGCGCTGCGCAGGGTCTGCTCGATTTCTGCCATTAAATTGTACCAGCAGACTCTCCTTACTTTCTGCCGCCAAACTGTTCGCAGATTGTGTAGGCAGAATCTGCTGTGTTTCTGCTGTCTGTTTGCCGTCAGATCGCGGAACGCAGGGTCTGCTCGATTTCTGCCATCAAATTGTACCAGTAGACTCTCCTTACTTTCTGCCGCCAAACTGCTCGCAGATTATGTAGGCAGAATCTGCTGTATTTCTGCTGCCTGTCTGCTGTCAGATCGCGGAGCGCAGGGTCTGCTCGATTTCTGTCATTAAATTGTACTAGCAGACTTTCCTTACTTTCTGCCGCCAAACTGCTCGCAGGCTATGTAAGCAGAATCTGCTGTATTTCTGCTGCTTATCTAACGTCAGATCGCGGAGCGCAGGGTCTGCTCGATTTCTGCCATCAAATTGTACCAGCAGATTCTCTGCAGTGTCTGCCGCCAAACTGTTCGCAGACTGTGTAAGCAGAATCTGCTGTATTTCTGGTGCCTATCTGACGTCAGATCGCGTTACGCAGAATCTGACAGATTTCTGCCATTAAATTGTATGAGCAGACCCTGCCGCCAATCTACTCACAGGTTAAGGCAGCACAATCTGTCAGCTTTCTGCTGTCAGTCTGCTTTCATCATCGAATATAACAAATCCTGTATCAAATCTGTAGTCTTTCTGTCACAAACATTTGTATTCAGGCGTTGAGCAAAATCTGCAAAGACGGACGTGGCTGACTGGGTACTACCCACTGTTTGAACCGCACGCGATTGGTTTGCAAGGAATAACTGATACATCCCAAACGCGGGACCTGACCGTTGTCAACGTAAACAACGTCCCGCACGAAAAGTTAACAGAGAGAGTAGAGGGCCGTGCGACGGAGAAAAACATAGGCGGTTAAGTGGGGAGTCGGGCGTTGCAACGATCGCGAGGGTCGTGCCTGCGCGAAACCTGGATGCTCTAATGTGGAATACAGTATAATGTGGAATACAGTATAATGTGGAATACAGTATAGCATAGCACAACATAGCATAGCATAGCATAGCATAGCATAGCATAGCATAGCATAGCATAGCATAGCATAGCATAGCATAGCATAGCATAGCCTAGCATAGCCTAGCCTAGCTTAGCATTTCAATGGATCCCCGGCTAAACCTGTGGAGGTCGCCTCTTTAGCGTCGCACAATTTCATCGTGGTTTCCTTAAGGGGCTATTACACCCAAAAATTCAATTTTTTTTATTTTCTAATAGTTTGGGGTTAAGAAAATTTGTCCCTAAAATATTAAGGTGAAATTCATCAAACTCCCTGAGTTATAGGGGCTTAAGACCGCAGCGTGGCACGTAATCGTTCCATCGACCCTTGTATCTAAAGAGGCTATGACTGCCAGCAGAGAAGAGAGAGCTGCCCAACATGATTTTTTTGAAGCTGAGGAAGGGTTCCTCTACGGTCCTGGTATAGTAGATTAGGGGTAAGATACAGAAATTAGTCCTTATCTACCGTAACTTCAGTCGTATAAGTCGTAACTGCATGAAAAACTTTAAACGCGTTTTTCTCGAAACAAATTTTTTAGATCGGGCGCACATTTTTCTCAAAAACTACTGGACCGATCGAGCTAAAATTTTACACACATTCAAAGTGAATGTGTACCTACAGCCTGTAGTAGAATTATATCAATAGTTGCAATTCACCTCCTCCACTCCCTATTTTAGTTCCAGAAAAGTTGAAAAAATCAAATATCAATTTTTAAACAGCTACGACTCCGGTAACAATGTCTGGATTTGGTTACGACTGCTAGGGGTAATAACTACACTCATATACATAGATTAAAAAAATCTGTGTAACTTGTACAATTTTCAGTATAATGCATTACAAAAATTTGTGTTGATAGTTCAAACACTACTAAATATGTGTGCAAAACCTCTACCCTCTAGGTACGATAGGATTTTCAGAATTAATTTCCCAATATCACCTTCAAAAACGAGTATGTAGGGTGTAGTACCCCTTTAAGGGGTTAGGCCACCTTGGACGGACCAAAATTGCAGTCATTTTCGGCATTTTTTTTAGGAAAATAATGAAATAAACAGAAAATTTAATACGAAGCCTGTTATTGTACAACTCTCGCTGGAAAAAATCGTACTTTTATCTTACAAAATGGCTGCGGTAAAGCCATAATACGCAAGATCTTGAGGAGCGACGTTTTCCACGGTGTTCAATCTAACGGCTATACCGTTTGACCTAGAACAAAAAACCAAAAAGTTTTATTTTCTACATGACTAAATCTGGAGAAGTACGTAGCGGTTTTGGGATATCTTGAATATATTCTCTGCAATTTACAGTTTTGTAAAAAAAATGCATCTTTTCTCCCCATAGTTACCATTCCGAGACAAATTAATGTTTCTGGATTTCCCTACGTATTTTTCTAATTTTAGGCATGCAGAAAATAAAACTTTTTGGTTTTTTGTTCTAGGTCAGACAGTATAGCCGTGAGTTTGAACACCGTGGAAAACATCGTTTCTCAAGATCTTGCGTATCGCGGCTCTACCGCCGCCATTTTATAGGAAAAAAATACGATTTTTTCCGGCGAAAGGTGAACAATAACAGGCTTCATATTAAATTTTCTGTTTATTTCATTGTCTTCCTAAAAAAATGCCGAAAATGACTACAATTTTGCTCCGTCCAAGGTAGCCTAACCTCTTAACGACCAAGGCACGCTGCGCGAAGGAAAGGTTGAAACTTGGGAAGTAGGCGCGTGAGGGGCTCCTACGCTGGACAGCGCTGAGCTACGAAATTTGCAAAATAAGAATTTATTTGTAATCTTCAAAGTTACAGAAATGATTTTTCAGTTTAAAAAAATATTATCCAAATTGGTGAAACCTTCTAGATTAAAATAAAAGAAGAATGAACTCAATACGATAAATAGTTTCCGAAATAAAAATTCATAAGTACAGCCCGGTTTCACTAAAATAGGCAAAAAATACAAACTTTGATGACCTGTATTTTTTAAACAAATTCTAACCCACTAAACTAATGACTTAAACTACCCCTAGTTTCGGATATCATGAGAATAGGTGGTGCCATCCTCCGATTGCTTTGGTTTTTGGCCAGCAATCGGAGACGAACAGCTGAAAATCTTATAACTTTGAGGGGTGGTTTCAGCCCCCAAACATGCAAACAGGCCAAAATAAAAAGACACCTGTTTCTTATTTTTCGGTCCTGTAAAACATATTCAAAAACCAAAGCAATCGGAGACGAAAACCTGAAAATCTTGTAACTTTGAGTGGTGGTTTCACCCCCTAAATACGAAAACGGGCCGCTATAAAAAAACACTAAAACATATCCAAAAATCAAAGTAATCGGAGGTGGGAATCTGGGATACTCTCCTGGTCAGTGGCCGCTCGGAGGCAAAGTTATACTGCGCGATCTGTACATACATACATACCTATATAGCGCACAAAGGAGGGGCCGTCTCTTTCACTATGTATGAGTGCGATTGGTGTCCAAGAATCAAATACGTTCTGTGTACGTATATACACTAGATCAATACATGAAAGAGCTGCCTAGAGCTACCCGGGCCCAGGGTAGGTAGGCGGAGTAAATTCTTCCTGAGTGTCGAGTTGGGTGACGGGGGTACAAATAAAAGATCAAATTTCAACAACCTAAAACACAGTAGTACGCAAAAAAAATAAAAAATGGTAAAATGCCTTCCAAATTTCCGAACGTAGAATTCCCAGGTCCGGTCGACCCTATTCTGCGCCCTAGGCGAACTTGTCAAATTGCGCCCTTTATTTGTAATACATTTATTTGAGCTTTCTAATGACCGTACTCTGAATTTTCATTCATAGCTTAAAACATTTATAGTACAACTGGTAATATTTCATTTAAATCTTTATTTTAAAAAATGCCAACAATGAAAAGACCATTTTGCGCCTCTTGTCAACTTTACGCCCTAGGCAGCTGCATAATTTTGCCTAAAGGGACGAACCGGACTTATGAATTCCACACACAACAAAATCTCAAGTGTGGAACCAGGACCGTTCCTGGGTTTTGGTTTTGGTTACAAAAACAATATTGCCGCTCTTATTAGCAAAGATCGAACAAATTCTGGAACTATTTAATAGGTTCTGTTTGAAACATGTACCGTAGAGCTTTTTTAAAAGTGTTCTCACATTATAAGTTTCCATGCGAACTGATAAAGTAAAAGTTCTTGAAAATAATAGTTCCAGTTGGAATGGAACTTATAAAATATAAAAATAAAAATTTCTCTACAACAGGAACAGATATTTTGTTTATCAATATTAAAAAAGTTCTCAATTGTTGCATCAAATACTGAATATTATTCAATGAATAGTACTGCTACAATAATAAATAATTATTACAGTTAAATTGAAATTCTGAATGTGTCATTCATTTGTAATAATTACCTACGTAGATAATTTCTACGGAGATATTATAGAATTTGTATGTATTTTGGTTCATGTAAGTTATAAAAAAATGTTATTTAGGTATTATTCTTGACCAGTTCTCTTTTCTGTTCAATGCTTCTTCCCATAAAGCACACTCTCGTTGCAGCAATAATTCTATGTCCGCCCCGTGCAATGTTGCGCGGCAACGTTGCAGCAACGTTACAGCTACGTTGCGCTGCAACCATGCAACATGGCAAGTTGCTGCAACGTTCCTGCAACGTTGCCGCAACGAAGTGTGCTGTTATGAAACTATTAATTACTCATGTTATGATTTTCATAATTTTTATTCAATAAACACGACGAATATATTATATTGTTAAATAAAAGTAGCACCTAATAGTTTAGTACTTTTCTTTATCTTATGGAACTTTTTCTAATAAATGTTCTAATACAACTGTTTCCATGGAACTTTTATTACATAAGTTCTAAAACATTTGTTCCATAAGAACACTTTGTAAAGAAGTTCCTAAGAGTATCGCTTCTTTCAATAAAAATTCCACAGGAACAAATACTTTCTTAAACGAAACATATAAGTTGGAACAGAATTCTTTTAAAAAATAAGAGCTCCAGAACTTTTTCGATCCCTGCTTATTAGTTTAATATTTTTTAATTAAGAATTTGATATGCAGCGTTTACTTTTATATCTATATATACATAACTTTAAACGGCTATCATGCAAAAGAGTTTAGATTATTACTCTTATTAGTCAAAACTTTACATATAATTTGGCCGCCCAGATGCGGGGGCACCTCCTGCACCCCTTCCAGAAACGGCCCTGTGTGGAACAGTGCGGAATACTGCACGCATCCCACACAACCAGTGGTGGGTTTACTACGTTACATCGAATTTACTACGTGACACGCATAAAAAATGTAAATAATTGTATAAAATGTAGAAAATGTCAAAAATTAAAATATAAACTATTAACCTCTACCTTTTGCATTTAATTTTTCTGCATAATATTTTAAATTCCTTTAAAAAGAAAGATTGGAATGTAATTGTAAAAATTATAAATAATTTGAAATTTTTTAGTAAATTTCATATCTTTGGTGTGCAAAAGATACTCGAATTTTTACATATATCAACATGGATTCTGAAAAATTGATAAAGCTTTAGCAGATTATTTATTTGGAACTTTAGAAACTTTGTTCATAAATTGAATCCAGCTTATAAAATTCCAACTCGAAAGACATTGTTGAATAATTTACTTAACACAAAATTTCAAGATTACAAAAAATCAATAACCAATGTGGAATCCAAAGATACGGTTCTACTTTTAGATGGTTGGAAAAATTCGTCATCCAACGATAAGTAAGTTGTAATTCTGTATTTAATGATCTACGATGTGTCCATGCAGGTTACGACGTTCCACGGACGATTTTTTCAAAACATGATTTTATACATAAAATACATAACGTAGTAAATTTAAGCTATTTACTACGTCTTATTCTACGCGTAGAAAATTCACTTTTCTACGTTAGGTAAAATACGGACCCACCACTGCTGACACAACTCACGCCGGCTGACTCCACGCCGCCCAACGCCGCCCCTGCCCGGACCATGTTTGAGTTTGCGCTTTCGTGTGTTTCGCGCACATTATCTGTTATGTTTCGCATGGTTTTGCACTGTTGACCTCAGGGTGGTGAGGAAATTCGATACCCGGCGGTAGCTAAAATAGCTACCGACGTGTACGCATGCGCGCAATGACGTCACGAGCGTTGAGCCAATCAACGCCAAGATGAAAATCGCTGGAAAATTCGCGACGCCAGCGCCAAGTCATCCCAACTAGCCAACCAGCATCGCGGGGAATCGGTTGTCGACGCTGGTTGGTTGCGGCCTCACTTGGCTTGGCTAGTTGACTTGACTTGGCGCTGGCGTCGCCTAATTTTCATCTTGGCGTTGATTGGCTCAACGCTCGTGACGTCATTGAGCGCATGCGTAGACGTCGGTAGCTATTTTAGCTACCGCCGGGTATCGAATTTCCTCACCACCCTGGTTGACCTGCAGTCGCAGTAACGTCAAGTAACGTCCAGTGAAGTCGCCAAACGTCACTGAACGATACACCGAACAGAAACGTAAACGGACTTAAGTTGTAAACGCGCTTACGTTCAACGAAAGAGCAATTCGACATGGACGCGCATCTAGACGTGTATCTGAGAATGCGACATAAATTCAGAGCCTCGCAAAAGCTATTGCAAGATAGCAGAAAGTGCAGGACGGAGAGCGAAACGAGCCTGCTGATGTACCAGGCGACAAAAATTCTGGGAATGGTAGAAACCGATGTGGCCGATATCATGACAGACATGTCGGAGGAGAGAACAGAAAAAGATATCATGACATTCGCGCTGATGCACGTGAATCTTGGTTTAGTATATATCGATGCGGAGGATTTTAAGGCAGCTGAAGAGCAGTTCATGAAATATCTGAATTTGGTGAAAGGCAAAGAACAGCACCAGGAACTGGTGATACCAGTTTTAAGCGCTTTGAACTATTTAGGCCTCATTTGGACCGTATGGAATCAACCAGCAAAGGCTAAAATGTTCTTGGATAAAGCAGAACAGATCTATAAGGATTTCACGAGCAGTGATAACGGGAGCAAGGTACCTATTCCCATGGCATGGAATTTTAGCATCGAAGAGACTAACTCCAACTTGAGCCCTATGGAGCTACTCGAAGGAAGTTATACGTGTACTTTGTACTACTTAGCTCAGGTGTACAAAGCTTTAAAGGATCACTGCAAGTCCGCGATATATTGCCACATGACTTTAAGCAGGCAGTTAGGTCGCAATGGCATCGCACCAGATCTGGATTATATCGAATGGGCGTTAAACGCAGCGACGTTGTCGCAGTACCTTTTGGAAAACAATTTTTCCTCGGCGAGACATCACCTGGCAGCTGCGTCTTACATATTACAGCGATACGAGGCTATACTGAAAGAGAAAACTGAAACTAACGGAGACAGCGAAGAGCTCGCAGCCGAATGGGAGAACTTTAAACACAGGCGTGCCGACGTCGCTAGATGCTGGGCTAAATATGGAATCTTGCTTATGAGCGCGTCGAGAAATAATCTACTGGAGGATGACGAAACGGAGGAGAAGAACGATCAGTCTGACGCGGATTCGTCAAAGTCGAAACTGACCAACGACTTGAAATTCGATGTCTTGGAGAAAGAGATAGAATCGATCGCGAGTCAAGTCACTGACAAGTATCTGCTGGACTTTAACGACGCCAGACCAGTTTTCCTGAACGTTCAGCGATGGCTGGAGCAGGCGAAAGAGTATTACACTTTAGAGTGTCATGCGTCCGATTACATATCGATCGTGCAAGATGTCTCTCAGGCTTACAAATACTTGGCGTTCTTCGAAGAGCACGAAGATAGGCGAGCAAAAATGCACAAAAGGAGAATAGACGTTTTGGAGTCCGCCGTCAAAGAATTGAATCCTCACTATTACAAGTCTGCCTGTAGGCAGATCTGGTTTGAATTGGCGGAGACTTACTCGGACATCCTCGACATAAAGGTGGATCGTTTACAGTCGTTTAATAACACACTGACGCCTCAAGCGTTAGCGAAAATCAATCATTTGGCCAGAGATTCTATAAAGAATTTTCAATTGTTCCTCGACTCCTTGGAGGCGCGCGGTTCCGAGTCGGGGATAGAAGAGTTTCCCGATGACGTGATGACGCCAGCTTTGCGTTCGTATTTCTATCTCGGTAGATTGTACCGGAAAATAATAAGTCTGGATAAAACGGAGCAACTGAAAAACACGGAGAGCAGCATTAACGCGTACAAGTTTGTAATAGATTATTGCGACAAGTATCCCGAAGCGACGGAGATGATGAAAGTTGAACTGTCTCATTGCAAGGAATTAGTAACTTTATTAGAGATAAAAATAGATAAGTTGAAACTAGAGACATCAAATTAGTTGCTGAGCAACATTTCGTTGACTACCATTGTGTCCCGAATTATCGCTGCCTAAGTCCGAATACAAAGCTGACTGGATAGCATAGCCAAGCGTGGCGGTATAAAAAGTCCTAGCGCTTATTCGTCTAACCCAGTGGCGGTTGATGGGAATAAAATCCCAATTTATTTATTGTTTCATGTCTTTACGTATCGTTTGACACGTGTTTCCTGGTCTTTCTTAAAGGGCAATAATAACTATGCGAAGTGATTTGTGACGAAAGTCTACTGCAATTGCTATACACCGTTGCGAAGCTCTGATTAGGTCAAATCAAATGATACCATTTTTCACTTGAAAATCAGTCTTGGAAAGCCTTTAAACAGTGGCTTTATAATTCGTGAATCTAAGCATACGAATAACGAAAACGTATAAGAAATTCTGGTTGAAAGGATTTCGGTTGGGCATTTGAGAAACACCCAAGTGGTGCAGCCATAAAAGTCAAATGTACTTCTCGCCCCTTGTTACAGAGCAATTTTAGAGCATTATTAATAGGACAAGGATCGAGCACTGCTCAAGGGCGACGCTGTAACAAGTAATGAGAAGTACATTTAACGCTTTGAACTGCAAAGGTAAGCTGTTACACCAGAGATTTTTAAGGGGTTACGCCACCCTGAGACGCACGAAACTAGACAATTTTTTTTACAGATACTCTGAGGTTGCAAATGATTTCTTTACTTCTTACGTGTAGAGCATGTATTAGTGCATATATTATATAAGTGCTATACAAATAAATTAAAAAATGGCCGAGTTATTTATTGTCTCGCGAAGCTCCTCCGCGTGAGCGGTGTATCAAATATCTGCAACACCATTTGTCCGATTTATTTCAAATTTGGTACACATAAGTATTCTTAATGATATTATGTAAAATGTAGCGTATCATTTTTTTGTGCGATAAATGTTTTAAGTTCGCCTTGTTAGGTAAAACATTGCACCTTGCTCTCATTTGTACAATAATTTTTTTCTTTTTAAACCCATATGCTACATTTTAGGTAATACCTTTAAGAATATGTGTGCCATGTTTGAAATAAATCGGACAAATAGTTCTGGAGATATTTGATACACCACACACGCGGAGCTTCGCGGGACAACAAATAACTCTGCCATTATTTAATATTTTTGTACAGTATTTATACATAAGACTCTACACATAAGAAGTAAAGAAATAATGTTGAACCTCTATCTGTAAAAAATTCGTATAATTTCAAGCGTCTCAGGGTGGCGTAAAAATTTAGAATAACAAATAAAAGATAAAAGAATTTTATTCGTTATTCGTTGAATAAAGATAATTCAGATTATTCGAACCGTCGAATAACAAATAAACATGAAGTATCTTTTTATTTGATTCTTTATTTAAATAATCCTTTATCCAGATAGTGTCCAACTCTGGCTTCCACCATTCTCATAATGTATATCAAGTGGTTAACCAAGATCCTTTCAACCAGATCCGAATTCGCTAGCACTTTCTTTTATTTTGTTTCCATCGAGATTACAGAATTTAAGGGTAGTTTTGAATGTCTTCCCACTCGATTTACAAGTTAAACCTGGTATAGTAATTATTCGCTATAAGCTCACGGCTTGGGTCCAGTGGCGAGCTTATAGCGAGTAAGGGTCACGTTTCTTTAATCGATTTCCTCTTACTCTAGTTTCGGGCAAGACAACCATATTCCAGCTAGCATACTTAAGTAACGGAAATGGAATCATTTATAACGAGAGAATACTGTATTATTTCGATCCGTCTTCACGAGAATTTTCAATAAGTATATCGCAATTGTGACATAACTTTTTGGTCACCATTCACTCTACAGATTTAACGTTTGCCTGTTTAAATTGGATTTCGCAAATAAGTTTCGATCCAATTGCGTGTCTTTCCACTGTATATACGTATACTTGTGATATATTAATAGATGAGTGCCGCGCTACTGTGTAGCATTCCCACCGCATTGGGTCCAGTAGATTCAACTGACGGTGCGCTCGGATTCTACCGAATATTACTATACGAAGTATATCTGTAGCAGTAAGGAATTACGTTATTTGCTTTATAAATATTATTAGAGCTTTCTCACTGGTTCGAACTAATGATATCTCGAGCAACTATTAACAAAGTTTTAATTAAACAACAGTTACAAGGATATTAAAAATCAGAAGATCATAAGCGACGTTTGCAGTTCGAAAGCTGATCATTGAATATTTTAAACAAATGTTAGCAATTACATTACTTAGGGTAAATGTCCCAATTACTGCCACTTTATTTATTTTACTTAATAAACACGCAACGTGTAAAGATAGTGTAGAAAAAATTTATCATTAAATTGCGACTGTTCTTCTTCGTATAATAGTTTTCTATTCAGTAAAATAAATAAAGTGGCAGTAATAGGGGCGCTGACAGTAATTGGGACATCTACCCTACAATAGAATCAACTTCATGGGACAAAACTATTATGCGTACTGCGCAAAATGTATACCTGTTGCAATTAGCAAAATACACATCGATGTGCTGGGTTTAAATTGTTGAACACAATTATTCTCTCAAACTGATTAACCGTAGGAATGCTTGAATGTTTCATAATCTACGATAAGTACTACGATTATTGTCGTGAACATAAGAAAACGGCGCAATCGTGCTGCTAAACACATTTCAAAATGAATCAAAAGTAGCGCAATTACGCTACTTCACCCTTTCCGATCGGATTCCTGCGATGACCCGCGATTCATAAATCTATTCTCCGTTTGCAATAACGCAGAAACGGTAGTAATGTGAATAAAGAGAGAATATTGTAAGTTACAAGCGTGATGTAGAAGAGCTTTATACTTCGAGTTGCATTTATTTTTTGCACTTTAAAAATAGAAACTATAGATCGTCTTTCTAACGGCAAATATAAAGCGACGAACGAGTTAATGTTGTAACATAACTATGCTTCATAGTTGATATACTATTTATAATTGATCGTTGTTTATTCTTTTAATTTAAAACTCGGAAATGAAAGGTGTACGTTAAAAACATTTACTGTTGTAAGATAATTTTGTATTTATTTCCAATAATAAAAAATTACTTCTTCTCCACTTTTTTAGTTGCTGCTGCGGCCTTTGTTTTCTTAACTTTCTTTTTCAATCTGTAAAACGCGTCCGTCCTCAACTTGTTTCGGATCTGTCTTGCTTTCCTCAACTTGAAGCGATCAAAGTCGCTGAGTTCCATACGCTGTAACCAAAGATGTAAATTTTTTACGCATGTACAAATACTCAGATTCGACGGACGTTCTAAAAAGTAAAAAGGCTACCTTCTTCTTAGCTTCGACCTTCCTCGCCCACATAGTTTGCTTCCACAGTTCACTTATGTTCGCTGTTTCCCATGCTTTGCGCACAACACGGGTAGACCCAGTGTACGGGAAACGTAAACGGAATTTAGTTAAGTGGAGCTGACGTAGTCTCATCTCACAACGGGGGACACTTGACGCAGGTCCGTCGACCAATACCTGCAAATAGTATCGATACTTAAAATACAACGTTTACCCATGCATAAGATACTAAGATCGAGAAATTTCGTATCAGTTCGAGTATATTAGCATCAGGTGAATATCAGCCGGCAATTCCTATCAAGATAACTGGATCATCATTAATTGTGTTTACCGTTTTCCAATGTAAACGGAACGGATATAGTGGTTTTAGTATATCTACGAAATGCTTACCCGATTTTGGTCAATGATATCCACAATTGTGACGAGTTTGCCATGATGAAGCCCGTCGCTCACGTACGCAACGCGGCCGGATTCTACGAACCTCTGGAACGGCTATTTAGATGGAAAAATGTATTATTATCGTTGCTATTATTAAATGATAGTTCCAGCAGAAGCAATTCTGGCATCAATTACAATTTGAATTCCCAAACACACGCGTACGGTCGTTCACGAAGGCAAGGAGTAAACTTACCATGTGGTCAAAAACCGACGCAAACGCTAGGTTATATCGAATAATATTTTATATCTTTCACGCATTGTGCGAAATATATGAAGTAGACTAAAGTATATCGTAAATTGCGGAAGCTGCCCCATCGAGATATCAACTGGTATGTCAATGTGAAAAATATACGCGTAATATCGACAAGTTTAAAATCACACTGCACTTACCATGATTTACCGGAAGCGAAAAGACCAGTAGAGCCCATAACCGGATAGAGTGTCAATAACACCAACCGTTAGAATGAACTTGTTTCCAGGCTGCACCTTTAAAATTATGTTTGGTAATAAAATTCCCTAGGTTCGTAATGTAGTTAAATATATTAATATACAATTGTAAAAATAGTAAAAAGCTATGTATTTAATTGTTTCTCGGTTATTCACTAATAGCAAATTCGGTATCTCGCACTGACTCTGTGCTGATGCCAGAAAATGAGTTGGATTAGTTGTTTCTGATAGAGACGAAGAGAGCTCTATAAGAGTCAACCAATCGAAGTCATTTTCTGGTACCAGAACTCGCTATAAATAATATAAAATATTGATGGGACAGGATTTTGGAATCGCGCAGTTGAGGAGGGAAAAGAAACCAGATGCGTTCTTTATGGTTTTGCGAAACGCAGTGAGTGGCGTTCTTTTATTTCAGAACAAGTAAAAAGAAGAAAAATGGCCGGAGGCCTATAACACGTGGTGGGAGTATTTGAATATGAGTTTACAATCTCAACAAATATTATTGTCATATCAGCATTCTAAATACACACGGCCCTTTTCATTCGATTGAAAAGTTACGAAAAATGGCATTTCCATCTATAACTGGAGGTTCTGTGGCGCAGACAACAATGCCACTGAGCACTGCTGATCATCACTGCTCCACTAACGATCCTCCAGGGAGTGATCGGAACAACGTGTATCGTCGCTGATTGGTTGCCGTGTTGCTGTTTCCGCCACTGTAAATATATGTAATTGCGTGAAGTTAGCTATAAGACGTAGAGATATCGAGGCTAAATGTAGAGCAAAATTCAAAATCCTTTATAGCGGGAAGATTTACTGTAGGCAAAATTTCTTCGACTTTTACACTGATAATAGTGCTAATACAAATACAACACTAATGCGAATATAATATTACGAACAATATTTATAATTTGTTTACATATCACAATAATAAAACAATTTTTTCTAAATATTAAATTCTTATAAATATTAAATGCAAATAACAGTAAATTCATTCTATGAGGTGGTAGAGAAACTATTCTTATTATTGCGATAAAGAAACGAATGCATGGTGAAGGTGCTATGTAGATTTGTAGGTATTCAGTATTCACGATCAAACAGGATCGGGCGGAAATAACGTGGGCGTAAGCCAGCGCCGTCCAACTAGTGATGGCGATCTTTTGTAGGGATCGATCTAAAATCGATCTATTTAGGGGAAATAAGATCGATCTTTCACCGATCTTTTTTAATTCCGATCTATCAAGGATCGATCCTTTTTTCTTTAGGATCGGTTAAAAAAGTGCAACGTAGAAAATATGCTATGTAGCCTATAATATTTAAAATATAAAATATATAATATAATATATAATGCAATATATAATATAATATAAACTATGACTCTATACTTATTTCCTAGTTGTTCTTGTTTTGGTTACTTTATTGCCCAATTGTCCAATTAGTCAGTTACATCTTAATGTTCAATATTTGATATTTGATATTTTTTTAATTATTTATAACTGAATGAAAATCTGAAGAATCTAAGGATACAATTTTTTCGATGGACATTATAAAAAGAGACAACTTGTGTATGTATGAAAAGTTATCGTTAAAAGTACTATATTATTACTATATAAATGTGACCAATAAGAGCGAGAATAAAGTTAAGTATCCTTTTTAGGATCGATCTTTGAAAATCGATCTTTTTTTCCACGATTGATCGATCTTATCACCGATCCTTCATAAAAGATCGATTTTTAGGATCGATCCGATCTTTGTCCAGGATCGCCATCACTACCGTCCAACTTGGCTCTTGAGAGACAAAACCTGTCTCCCACCACCGCCCGCCGTCACCATGGCGCGAAGTCGAGTCAAAATAACTAATCCGCGCGAATACAATTGTTGTCTTTTGTTTCGCGACTCGCGCGGAACTGTCACGGTCTCCTTTTTAGCGTCGCGAGGTTTCCTTGACAACACGGTGTAAGATATATAGGTGGACTGACTACGCTACCCCCACCACAAAACTGCTGTGATCTTAAAGAAATATTTCCTTGTTCCTCCCATAGAGGGTTTAGTGTAACATGTGAACAATACACTGATCTCTATATACTACTGGATAGCGTATCCCGTGTTAAAGTCGTGTTCCGAATTGAAGATCTCGGCGCCATTTTAATCCGAGGAAGATTCTCACTTTACAGCGGTAAATTTGAACGATAATAAAGGGAGACATACGTACCGAATGAGTATATGTATGAAAGTTGGAAATTATTATTTTAAATAAAAGATGTAATAAAAAATAAACGTACATAAAACAAAAGGAAATGTATAATTGGCCCAAAAGAAGAAACTAGATAATGAACTGATTAAGTTAAAGATAAAATCACATTAAATATAAATATGAAAACATATAATAATAAAATATAAAATTATATGACATAAAATTATATAAAAATTGACGTAAATTTAAAATATATATTGTATAAAACTGTGCAGTTCATATTTAATACTTAAGAATATTATACAATACATACAATATAAATATGAAAGTATACATTATGCAATAAAATACAAATAAATATTACTTATTTTTAAAAGAAGTGAGAGAATATGCTGCTTTTGAACATGCTATTCCATCATCAACGCTTTTTATTCGCTTTTCCTGCAATAACATTCTTTTCCGCATCGTCCTCGGAGTTGTTTCATATCGATGATCATGGACGATATGACGAATGTGACGTGAGGTAGTCGGTGTTTGTCCATTTCTCTGCATATGAGTAGTTGCCACTTCGCTTGTTGTACTCGTAGAAGGTATTTCATCCACCTGGCATTGCTTCTTATCTACGCATAATATATTATTAGTTATTTGTATACTATTATTTGAATTGAATTTCATATTCACATAACTGATTTGTAACAAAAGTATTAATTTTAAAGTTATAAATATGTCATATTTTCTTCATTGCAATAAGGATATGAAATTGATTGCTAAACTTTTGAACAATGATATAATTTACATGATGCTTAAATTTTAAAACAATTTATTTCAATTCACCTGAATCACTGGTACTTGCTCTCATTGGATTTACCATACTGTACGTAGTGTCAGTCTTCGACATTTTTGGAGGAGGTAAATCAAGTGATAAACGGCGCTTTTCATGCCCTTCATACGCTGCTGATATTTCTGGCGACAATAAGGGATCTGTTTCCATATCTGGTACAGGGAGTTGAGAATTTATGTTGTGTTCTCCAGCAGGTGTTTCTAAAAATAGTATTTTACTGTAATGTGCATTATACTCCAAAAGTTAAATAAAAAATATTTAAAAAGCACAAACAATCTTACGGTCAATTAGCGGCAACTTAAATATGGTAGGAACCGCATTGTTTTTCAGGGTTAATGTACAGGCGTTACGACCTGTTTTACGAAAACAATCTTTTAAAAATGCTCACTACAAAGTAAACTCTTCTTGTTTGGAACAAAGTCCTTTACACCCATTGCTGCAATCCACTTCTGAAGCAGTTCTGCATTATTTAATGGAAATCTGCAAAATAAGGAAGTTGTTACTATTTTATTTTAGTCGCTTTAACTTAAAAGTAAGCTACGTAATTTGAATAATTCATATATTACTTGCGAAATGATCTGTTTTTATCCTGTCCTTTTTTAACATGACAGAAGACACAATCAGATTTGTACTGTCCGAAAATGGTAGGAATGCTTCCAGAGAGAAGACAGCCTTTGGCAGTGTCTTCTTGGAAACAATTTTTCTCGAAATGATTAGAACATAACAAGGCGTTTTTTGAAGGCACGAAATTCGAGCCCAGACCCATGTTATGTAGCCATTCTGCAGCCTTCAACGGAAATCTATATGAAACAAACAAAAATATTTTTTATTTTCTTAGGAATATTTATTATGAAGTTCCACTTAACCTACAAGTAGCATATAAATGTTATTTCTACTTACCCGTGATATGTCAAATCTTCCCCCAATTCTTCTGTGCCACAAAACATACACGTCCTAACCATTTTTATTTTACTTATTAATTTTTAAGTAATTAATTATTGCTTGCTTTAACTTGCACCCTTCAGAATCACTATTCGCGTCGCTTGGCGTCGCTTGCGTCGCTGTGTGACGTCACACTTGAGAAACTTCCTCGGATTAAAATGGCTTCTATTCGGAACAAGCCGCCTATCCTCGTTCACTATCCAGTAGTATATACAGATCAGTGGAACAATATCACGGTTACTTCCTTATGTTTCTTTTACACCGTGCCATATGGTAATATCTACCACGAATCACGATGGGCTGCCATTAAACTAGGATTTATTCCATAAGAAAGTAAACGTGATATGGTTCACATGTTACACTAAACCCTCTATAGGAGGGACAAGGCAGTGGCGGATCTAGGATTTTCGGGAGGGGGGGGCGCAGTGGCGAATCCAAGATTTTCTTGAGGGGGGGGGGGGCCATAGGTATGACTATTGAACCAGGGACCTTTCCAATATTTTCCTGTTAAATGAAAACGTGTTTTTTTAGTATCAATTTAAAGATCGCAGAATAAGGTTGACAATCGCAAAATTCCCGAAATCAGCGATTTTTCCCTTGAGGGGGGGGGGGGGGGGCGCGCCCCCCCTCTGGATCCGCCACTGGGACAAGGAAGTTTTTCTTTAAGATCACAGGAGTGGGGATGGAGTCGGTCCACGGTGTAAGATAGATAGGTGGACCGACTCCATCCCCACTTCTGTGATCTTAAAGAAAAACTTCGTTGTCCCTCCTATAGAGGGTTTAGTGTAACATGTGAACCATATCACGTTTACTTTCTTATGGAATAAATCCTAGTTTAATGGCAGCCCCAATATTAAGCACGTGGTTATGGCACGGTGTAAAAGAAACATAAGGAAGTAACCGTGATATGGTTCACATGTTACACCAGGCCTGGGCACTCGCATAGGCAAAGTGTTGGCAAAATTTAGTGAATATCACAATCTACTAGAGGGCACTGGGATCAATATAGTTGAAAGATTTTTGTAACAGATGGCGTTGATGAGATTATTTTATGGCGGGAATAGAAAAATAATCAGCGCCGTCCAGTGGAAGCGTCCCGTAGCATCACGTAGCATCCTGCGATAGCGTCAGCACGTGTTGAGCACGGTGAATAAGAAACATTATCAAGAAACATATATAAGAAAAAAATATTAAGAAAGTAAGTAATTCCTTCTATATCCCGACGAACGTAGGGAATAGTAGTTTAAAACAACCCTACAATTGTTGCAAATTCCTAGATTCAGCAGATTCAGGATGGGTCGTGGTTATGTCTGCTGTGCGGTGCCTGGATGTTTCGACAAAGATTCCGCACGACACCGGTTTCCGAATCCAAGTAAAGATGGAGAACGTTTTCGTACTTGGATACGCATTATTCGGAATCCAAAATTGTACAATATGGCCCCGGAACGCGTATTTGCGAATTATCGCGTATGCCATAAACATTTTACCACAAATGATGTATCATCTAATTCGTTCCTAATTTGGAGAGTAAGAATAAGCATTTATTTAATAAAAATCAGTGAACGGGAAAAATTAGATTTTTTGCATTATTCTATAGTCCCCTCTTCTTAAAAATAAATGACTTCACTTAATAAAAGAAATGTCACTTCTGTTTATTTATAGTCATATAGAAATTCTATTTTAGTCATTTTTATACTTCATTTTTTATGTGTAATGAAATTAACTAACAAGGGAACATATCGAACCCGCACACGCCGATTTTAATGGGGCTTTTGTAAGAAGTAGTGGTCAGAAAAAAATTTGTCAACTACTTCTTACAAAAGCCCTGTTGCAATTGGCGGCCGCGGGTTCGATATGTTCCCTTGTAACACCATCATTCATGATTTGAATTTGGCGCTCTGCCTGATTTAGTGGATATCACAATCCGCTAGAGGGTACTGATTTTGCCAACAGAAAAATACGTTAAGTGCACATCCCTGATGTTACACTAAACCCTCTATGGGAGGAACAAGGAAATATTTCTTTAAGATCACAGCAGTTTTGTGGTGGGGGTAGCGTAGTCGGTCCACCTATATATCTTACACCGTGAGTCGGTCCCAGGGGGGCCAAGCTTCCCTCTTACGAAAGTTGAAGCAGAGTTTGTAGCGTCTCCTACCTATTAGGTGCGTACTAAACTGTGAATGTGTGAATTGGTGTGAATCGGGACGTATGTTTACGTGTATACGTGTAATGCACCGCTTACTTTAAAACCTGTCCACGGATCGTCGCGCCAGCGACACGTATGCAGCAGATAGAAGGATAAACATTGAAATTGAATATTTCTTCTTTTCATAGGAAAATAAAATATATTCAATTCTTTGTATATCCTTCTATCTGCTGCATACGCGTCACTGACGCGACGATCCATGGTCAGACGGCCTTAGAAAAGGTAAACCAGGGAAAGTGAGGACGCCATTTGAAGGATTTCTGGTCATTCCAAAATTTAATCTTTTAAATTTTATTTTAGAAATGACAGGGGTCCTTTGAATCACGTCCGTACTTCCTCCGATTTACCTTCTGAAAATATAAATATAATTAAAAGTAAAAGTATAATTAGATATATAAATACATGTTAAATGATATACAAATTCTTTATTAATTTTAAATAATATTAGTTATTACAATTATTACAATAACAATGATCATATTAAATTCAACAATAATATTTCAAAATTTATACAACTCCTAAAATATTTTATTCTATTTCCCAAATTGCTTCAATTCGTTGACATCAATAGAATCTGCAAAATAATTAAATTGTTTACAAATTTTTTTTTCTTTCGGTTGTTTTTACGAGGGAAAACAGCGGGAATCTTCAAAAGACGCCTATTAGGATCCGCACTACTAGGCAGTGTCGGATTTATACCGACTAAAACCGCTAACCCCATGCGCATACCAACCACTCATTTCCACTCCTACATGCAATATAAAAAGTCAAACACTCCTGCAATATAAAAAGTCAAACACTCCTGCAATATAAAAAGTCAAACACTCATACAATATAAAAAGTTAACCACTCATGCAACATTCCGACAGCCAAACATATATACATAATAAAAAACGCATTACACACTCATGCAACAGTCCGACAGCCAAACATATATACATAATAAAAAACGCATTACACACTCATGCAACAGTCCGACAGCCAAACATATATACATAATAAAATTCCGCGAATTTATCAAAACAGTGTTTAGTTAAAACATAAACCTCTCGCATAAATTGTCCTATTAATTCTTTTTGTGTTAAAAAAGCTTGGCAAAACGTAGCACAAGCTTGAATAAAGGGTTCTAAGTAATCTAAATTGACAGTAGTAGCATCATAATTTTGCAAAATTGACTCTACTGATTCTACAGCTACTACTGGTACTGCATCATTTGAAAAGTGAGAATTTGGATTACGAGAGGAAAATTCGAAAATCTCTTTAACATTTAATAAATTTTCACTACAATCTGCCTCGCAGTTTTGTCTTCCTGAGTTGGAAAACAATGAATTTATAAGCAATGACTTGTAGTATTCGGTAAATACTGAACAAGTCGGATTTGTATTTCTTCCACCATGTTGTCGTACCAGCGAGAAAAAATTTTCCAAAGGATCTTGGTTAAAATCTCTGGTTCTGAATCCTGCAAACCCAAGATCCAGCAAATACGATTTAAGAATTTTGAACCCTTTCAGGGTATGTATCCAATTCTGCAACACCGCAGGATGCTCTTTATCTCTCGCGTTGCGTTTGATAAATCGCATACTTTGGAATAAGTTTATACACTTATTCCAAATATCTGTGGCGTTGCTTTCGTTGTCCAAAATGGCCCTACTATTGACACTGTCGAAAAGTGATTTTAAATTTAGAAATAATATCGCCGTATCTATTCCCGAAGCTGACATCTTTCTGGATTTACAAGCACTTTCCGCCTCAGTAGTGCTCATAAGTTCCATAAGAGATGCTACTTTACGCGAGAAGACTTGTGTACAATATTTGACACGCATCTTCTTAATTTTACTTGGAACGACATGCTGTTCCGTAATATTAACTAAAGTTATAAAATCACCTCTACACCGATCAATGAAATACGTATCCTCGAAGTGGGACCATTTTGCTGTTTTTTCTACACCGTCCAGAGTATAACGAAGATCCTTCGTTAACAAATTATTCCTAATACATTTTAATAAATGAGGCGGATCAAACAGTGGTACGATCTTTTGTTCATCTACGATGATGAGCCCCTCTTCAGCCGATTTGCAATCTCTTTTCGTGTCGAAAAGTAATTGCTTAATCGCGCGTACATTTGTTGACCCTTGATCACAAACCGAAGCAACAACTCTTAAGCGTATAAGAGTGCATTCCCGTACTATGGCCTTAAATGTACGCGCTATCGACTCCCATGAAGCGGTGCCCCTACAAAAGGAGTACGACACTGTTTGCTTCCAAGGTTTATCTCCAAATATCCCTCTTAACATAAAGACCTGAACATGGTCTGCAATGTCTCTATTACGCGAAAACCCGAAATCTACTAGTCCCTCTACAATATCGGATTTGACATTATAATGAAGCCGGGGACTAAGCTTCATTTCGTCAAATAACAGAATGCAATATCTATACCGCGAATCCTCGAAATTGTCGAGTATATTTTCGATGCTGTGGAAGACAGACTTACTAATACCGGGAGATACAATGATTTTAGTGACCAATTTTCTTAAGGTCTCTGTACTGGGTAAGAGGAAAATATTGGAAAGGTATCGATAAACCTTTGGACTTTGCTTCAGCAATGAAAGCGCAAAAATTTTATCATCTAATGTGTAATTTCTACTGAACTTAGGTCGTCCCATGTTACGGACTTGTAATGCTAAAAAGTCTCGCACAGTTGATGGCAGACTTTCAATGCGTTCCGCAAAGCCACGTTTTAGCAACATTTCGGCATGTTGCAAACGTTCCTTACAATCTACATGGCGTTTACGCATTTGTCTCCTTGTTTTCATCAAGGAGACAATTACGTTGTACTGCCGCACCTCATCCGGAGAAAGGCTGGACGTCCTAGTTGTTCTGAACAATGTCAGCACAGATGCTAAATAGTGAGAAGTAAAACAATTTACGCATGCAAAAAAAACTGAATTTCCAGCACCCAGAAAACTGTATAAAATTTAAGGTGGTTTTATCAACACCCCATGCTCCGGGTTATAATAAAAAACAAGCTGTTAGCACATGCTCAGCATAAAGAATATATATTAAAAGGAGGAATTGGGGAATACTAATAAATAGTACAAATAACAGAAGTTTAAGGGAGTTTTTATAGGAACTGGATTTTGGATAAAACAACCTTAACAATAGTTTTTAATATAAAACGTCACAGTACCTTGTCCGCAATGATTGTCCAGAGGTACCAGCAACAGCATATCCAGTATCTGTAAAATGTATTGCAAATGATTAATTCGTTAACTCGAATCTGAAGGGAAGAACTAAAATCTTCGAGTTATGGGGTAAGAGAGACTTTTACGTCCGATTTCTTCGCCTCTAGATAAAAGTTATCTGGCGGATAGTTACAGTAGAGTGTGATTGACTCGCGTTCTCCTAGGCTAGTTACATCGGAAAAATATTAATATTAAGCTGCTGTTGAAATAGCAGCTTAATATTGACATTTTTGCGATGTAACTAACCTAGGCTTTGTACGAAAATTAATAATTTGCTGATCGGAATGGCATAAAGATAGAAAAATTCAATTTGTACTACTACGCTACTATTCATTGTTATTCAAAAATATCTGTTATTCTAACAGTTGAAACAAGGGAGACAGTATCGAATTTTTGTATTTTCTTACCAGTATGGACCTCCATACGTTCAACTGCTTGCTGAACCTCCAGGCGGCCAATCCCTCCACAGGGTCCATTATTATTATCTGTAACACAAATTACAAATATTCATATTGTATAAACTAGTTAAATTCTAAGTTTAAAAAAAACAAACACATGCATTCTAAATTTTATAATAAGTATATATTTGTATTTCCTTACCAATATGTACATCCAACGGTTCCCTTACTTCCGGTACCTCCTGATGGTCAACTGCATGCTGTAGCAAGCAGCTTACATCAATTGGTGCTACAAAATATTAAAATAGTTTTTAGTAAAGTAAATTATATGTAAACCATGCAAATGATTCTAGAGGTCAAAATAAGACGAAAATCAAGAATAACGATTTCGCGTTTGAGCTTCCATTTTGCAGTAATAATGGGTTAAATTTAAATTTCTGTCTCCTAAACTAGTAGTCGGAGGACTCTGGGCTTTTGTAGTTACATTGTCGACTAGCAATAGAACAAAAAAGTATTCATACATTTTTCTGTATCTCTTCGGGTTTAACATTTATAAAGCTTTTAAAATCCGAGATATCGGTAAGGAATGAATCTCGAATATTATAAACTTTATAAATGTTAAACCCTAAGAGATACAGAAAAATGTATCAATACTTTTTTGTTCTATTGCTAGTCGATAATGTAACTATAAAAGCGCAGTGTCCTCCGACTATTAGTTCAGTACACTCTATATATTAAGCATACCTGGAAGTTGAAGCGTTGGAACCGCAGTCTTACAAAGTTTCCTTTGTAATTTGTATATGCCTAAGAAGTGCGCATCGCAGATCTTCTTGTTGCGAAGAGATTGGTGCATTAACAATGGATTGCCGCAAGCAGCAATCCATTTTAAGCACCTCTCTCGGTCTTTAAGGATATCGGGAAATGCCCTCAGTAGTGAATTTCCCGATTCGCAACCTTTCACTTCGCACTTCTTAGGCCCGGACATAATCTAAAACTTAAATTAATGCAATGAATAAAAAAACTTACAATATATCAAAGACGCTATATTACAAAAATTACTTATCTTATGCGATGCAGCGATGACAGATCCACGTGGGTTATAGCAGGTTACACTTCTGTACACTTCCTCGTGTCCCTCGTGTCCGCGCCAATTTGAAACATTTAAAAATGGCGACGGTCGTCATGGTAACTGATGGTAACATTTCACCAACGTCGAAAGGTTGTGTGTCGTGCTCACTGATACACCTAGGTATGGGTATGTGATGTACCTAGCGCCACCTACCTATTTGGTGCTAACTAAACGGGAACTTCGGCCAATGAATGACGGCTTGGTCCCCCGAGCTTTTCGCCGTACTACGACATTGCGATATGTTGCGATAGTTGAAACGATATTGTTTGATATTAATAACCTTTTTGTAATTTCTTCAAGAAGAAACATATTCTACGCTTTTGTAAATGAATAAACTTTAAAATTTGAAAAAGATTAAATTTGAGTTATCAATATACTTATCGGAGATTCCTAATAGTTTCATATATATGTACATATACTTACATATTTGTATGCACTTATATGCGTAGCAGTGTTTCGAACATAACCTCTAAGTTAATTTAAATTATAAGAAAGTGTTCGTAATATATAAACTTTGAATCTATATTCACTGAAACAGCTGTAAATAATGAAATTAACGGCGATTAAAATTTTTAAACGATTAGGGGATCAATTTAACCTTAATGTAGTACAGTTCTTAAATAAAGAACACTCTCTACGATCGTTCTGTAACATTGCAAACAGCCAGAAAGGTGGTAAAACGAAGATACCTAAGCCTAACTTACGCGTACCCAATAGAAATAAGAAGAATTCTTACGAATTACCAGGAAGAGTCGGACCTTACGGGTATTTTTTGCTGGCAAGTAAAAAACATGAATTGTCGATCTGTTGCTAATGTGTTGATTATAGATTTGCTTAACAATCTGACAAATTTATATTACATTATTACGATCAAACAAGCGCATCTTCGCATCGGAAGATTTATCAACTATATAAGTCATTATTGTTAACTTAGAGCATACCGATCGCTACATTTTTACTTGGTACATGGCAAGTTCAAAGGCGTAGATGGAAATTAGATCTACTTGCAAATATGAACGCACGTATCATTCATAAACCCATTCAACTACCAACGAAGTGAGATAAATAATACATACGAAGCATTCGGTAACATAAGATCGGGCTACATAAAGAATTTCAACAATTTTGTTTAGTTTAGAGGAATTGGCGTCCAAAGAATATTATCCCGTTAAAGTGAAGGGAACATTTATGTACGAAAAAGAGTTTCTGGTAGGCCTTAGAACTCTGATAGTAGACGGCAAAGCTGCGGAGAGCAGTTTCATCGGAAGTAGTGACATTCAAAAGGGATATTGCGTCGTTACACCCTTTAAGTTGTCAGATCAAGAGTAAGTGAGATTGTTGCAGAAAAGGAGCAGCTGTAACATAAATGTACTCTCGCCATTTTTACTAATGTCCGCAAATTATATTACAGTTTGACGATCTTAGTAAATCGTGGGTGGGTTCCGAAGCAACTTAGAAATCCAGTTACGAGGCAAGAAAGTCAAGTAAAAGAGGAAGTAGAAATTACTGGAATTTTGAGATTAAACGAAGCGCGACCGTCGTTTTTTCCTAAAAATTCTCCAAAGGACGATATATGGTATTACAGGTAGAGAATTGTTTGTTAAATGAATCGTAGTACTATCCAGCTTGTTCTTACCGTTAGACTTATGTAATCCGTTGCTTTTCAGAGATGTGAACACGATGGCTCGGAAAGCCGAAACGGCTCCCGTATACATAGAAATGGTTCGCGATAAGAATTCCTCCAAATATCCAGTAGGTGGTCAGACAATAGTGAAGTTGAGAAACGAGCATTTAAGTTACATTTTTACATGGTATTCCCTTTCTGCCTTGACTTCGTACATGTGGTATAAACAAATCTTTAAAAGAGTACAGGTTCTACGTTAAAAATTTAAGATTTTATGTGTGGATATTTTACCAATGTGAAGGAAACCGCAGTAGCTACGAGTATCATGTAAATTCGCTTGTATTCATTTTCATATGATCGTCGATGGGATTGTACATTTTTGTACATTGTATGTACATATGCGTGAAAATTATTTGTTTGTTTTGTATTTATATGATTGCAAATATAGATACTTGATGCAGTTTAAACCTTGCGATTACATAAATGAGATACAGTGGCGGACGAAAGAAAGCTTACAACTTTTAAAATCGCATAACTTTTTTAGATTTGGTCCAAACGATGAGTTTTTTTTTTACAAGCTACAAGGATTAGTTTGCTAACTGACGTGTTTCGTCGTTTTGAAAAAAAAAATGCAATTGGTCGGAATAGCAACAAAAATAGTAAAGGTTGTTTTTTTAACTTTTTTTGTGAGTTTAATGAAAATTCAAAAAACCCGATTGTAGATTGAAGTAAGTTGTATATGTGTCTAAAATTTCATCAAAATCGGTTAATGTTGCTCTGAGCTACAAACCTTTAAAGATCGCAGAATAAGGTCGAGAATCGCGGAAATTCCCGAAATCAGCGATTTTCGATCTTATTCTGCGATTAGGGATGAACCCATCCAAGTAAATACGAGTAAATACTTGATACTTTAGTTTCGATACCAAGTGATTTTAGTATCGATACCTACGGTTGCAATACGTACTTGGTATCGAATTCATCAAAATCGGTTAACGTTGCTCTGAGCTATGAACGCTTAAAGGTCGCAGAAGGGGATGAACCGATATTGTCAAAGTATCGATACTTTTATTCATAACTTGTATCGAAAGAAAGTATCAATATCTACTCAGTATCGATACCTACTTGTATCGACGGAAATTAGTACAGATTTGTATTTATTAATATATTTTACTATTATTTAACGGGAAGTAGCCTTTAGTTACAACAAAGTATATAAGTAAGTACCAGGCAGTCTATAATAATTAATCTATATAACGGAAGAGAAAAAAATATATACACTCGTTTCGTTTCGCGGTATGGAAACAAGAGAAGTAGAACATATAATAAGATAAGTACATAATTATGTATTTATAAATGATAAAATGATATATACAGATGTGGAATGTTTAACATACTAAAAGAATGCAGAAAAGAGAGAGGAAAAATAGTGTTTTATTAACAAACATTTATTCGACATATAAATCGATCAAAAAATAAATCTTTGGATACGAGTATCTTTTTTCGATACCAAGTACGTATCGCAACCGTAGGTATCGGTACTAAAATCACTCTGTATCGAAACGAAAGTATCAAGTATTTACTCGTATTTACTTGGATCGGTTCATCCCTAATCGCAGAATAAGGTCGAAAATCGCTGATTTCGGGAATTTCCGCGATTCGCGACCTTATTCTGTGATCTTTAAAGGTTTGTAGCTCAGAGCAACATTAACCGATTTTGATGAAATTTTAGACACGTATACAACTTACTTCAATCTACAAACGGGTTTTTTAAATTTTCATTACAGGCTCACAAAAAGAAGTTTAAAAAACAACCTTTACTATTTTTGTTGCTATTCCGACCAATTGCATTTTTTTTTTCAAAACGACGAAACACGTCAGTTAGCAAACTAATCCTTGTAGCTTCTCAAAAAAAAAACTCATATCGTTTGGACCAAATCTAAAAAAGTTATGAGATTTTAAAAGTTGTAAACTTTCTTTCGTCCGTCACTGTGAGTGGGTGTGACACTGAAGAGAAACGTTGTGTTCGTACAAGTTTTTATTCTATAATATAACAACAGTGATAACCACTACCAACAAAACTGTCAACAATGGTCATGGTATACAATTACATTAAAGAAGTCAGCATAGAAAATACAAATATGAAAATATACCATACATATATGAAAATATATCATGTACATGCTACATCGACTTTCCTTTTGTTTAATTATATCATCTACTATTCTACTATAATGATCAAATTGAGCGACAATATTATCGCGTTCGAAGATTCGCAGCCGCAAGATCGGCAAGCAATTGTACAATAATTGCGACAGAAACACGCCTTTTCTCAGCTGTCTGAAATTGCACGATTGGCAATTCAATTAATTACGGTATACAATTAGCTATGGCAAACCAGTACTTTCAGGTACCAAGAGAAGTATTAAATTTGTCCAAGAAGAAATATACACATGACGCGTTGCAACGTAGTGCGTGCCTAGTACCTCCCATGCGTTCCCTTCAATTTTTGTAATAGCCATAATGTTCCGCGAGGAAAGGTTTGTAAATGACATACGAGTAACGCTTCTATGCTGCCGGGGCGATATTTTCATTTAGCAGAACGCGAGCCCTTCAGCATACCAAAGTAAAAGAGATAGAAACGATAAGACCAGTGACCTTACGATATACTTCAAAGCTTCATCGCCCTTACAAACTGTTATCTCTGATCACTGAGAGATGTCCTACACAGATACCATATCGTATATACGGAGACACCAACGGTCCACTTACTTCCAAGCTATTCTGAAAACTTCTCCCAAGGAATGCAATGTGTCGTGGAAAATACACTGATTTTATCAGGGATCAGTATACTTGTACTTTCTTTTCCCCTTACCGAGCAGCAGAATAATTAAAAGGAACAGTAATGGACATACTCGTGCTAATGGTTCAGCGCGTACAGAACATTGTTAAACAATACGTTTATCTTTATTGTCGTGGTTGCTACAGCATTAGCAAATTAAACAGGTAGACGTAATAAGCATTAATGCTACGTGCACAAGATACATCTTAGAATCAAGCTTCTTGCTACAAATTCAGATATATAGATACTTAACGATTCTAGGGTAGCTTTTAAAAGTATAAAATACAAATCATAGACATTGGGTCAGGCGAAAGAAAATTATTCCCATTAAATGTCTCCTTCGTTTATACTTTTCCTACTTGCTTCTGTATACGTAGAGACTTATTAACAGCTAACTACTATTCAATTACCTACGCTGATCCCAGATCAGTCATACAGAATGATTCTATTTAACTCCCTTTTGGCTTGCTGCATGCTCCTTTGAAGTGGATTTTACTTTCAAAGCAATCGTTAATTCCGGATTAACACCAATCCTCCGAAGTGTTTCATTCTCTCCGATTCTGGTTCTGTATTTCATTCACAGGACACGTTCGATAAAGGTATACAGCTAGTATTGCGCTACCAATTCCTTCCTTCCGTCCACTGTTACCATCGGAACAACGTGTTTTATTCATTGAGGACACAGGTGCGAACAAGGGCATCGCAAACGGAATATGGATCGCAGTTGCTGCTAGGTCTCCTGTCTTCGAGATAACCCTTCTTCTCCTCGGCAACGCCACGAGGGATACGTATACTGACATTACGATTGGCCACGCCAGCGCTGAAGTCGTGTATACTGCTGGTTTCGCACTTCCCGGTCAAACGACGCTCATTGTCTTTCCCTCCGCGTGGGTCGTACGCCTGGATGTGCCTAAGGTGTTGCTTGCTCAGCTTGTCGATAGCCTTCTCAATCTCGGCGATGCCGTTCTCAGCACGCATTGGTTTCGTAGAGAAGTTGGTATGCGCCCCCGCGCCATTCCACGTGCCGTCCATCGGCTTGGGGTCCAACGTAACTATCACGCCGTACTCCTCGGCCACGCGGTGCAGGATGAACCTGGCGATCCACAGGTCATCGCCAGCGCTTATACCGGTGCAGGGGCCAACCTGGAACTCCCACTGGGAGGGCATCACCTCAGCGTTCGTACCTGCGATCATAACGCCGGCATAGAGGCAAGCCCTGTAGTGGGCCTCCACGATCTCGCGGCCGATCACCTTGTCGGCACCGACGCCGCAGTAGTACGGGCCTTGCGGCCCTGGGAACCCATTCTTTGGCCAACCCAATGGTCTACCGTCGAAGTCCAGGAAAGTGTACTCCTGTTCGATTCCGAACCACGGATCCTGATCCTTCACCGCTTCCATCGCCTCGTTTGCTTTCAAACGTTTATTCGATTTCGTCGGCGTCTTGTCGCTGTAGTAGGTGTCGCATAGCACCAGCTTATTGTTGCCGCGGCGGAATGGGTCGTTGTAAATCGCCACTGGGCAGAGGTAGATGTCACTGTTCGCGCCGTCCGCTTGGTAGGTTGAGCTGCCATCGTACGTCCAGATTGGCAATTCTAGAAACAGAGAAACCATGATTCACTTACGGTTGTAAAGAATATTTTTAGTAATCTTTGTATTAGAATGATGTAGTAACAACAGCAAAGAGCCATGTAGAATGTATCGACTAAGATGAAAGCAGACGCATTGTCTTATCAGAGAAACATCAACGGATCCTAATACAAATTCTGTCCAAGTTCCGCTCTTAATCACTGGTGTCCAAAGGTCTTCCCATGCGTTCTATATTCTGTAGATGCAGCGAGACTGCTATGGCGTTTCATGAATACAGACGAATACCATTGACATTGACAAATGCATTACTCAGATCTAGTGCATAAGTAAAGTATCACATGTATTCGTACGCATACTGGAGATCTCACACACATAATTAACATTCATGTCATGCATCTCTGGTTGACATTCAAATTGTATATTCGTGAATCAGTGCTAAAATACGTGTGTTCTACGACAAAGGGAAGATCCGTCGAGTGGGTACTTTCTACGGAACAGAAACTACAGCGACGTGCAATTACATACGAGACTATTGCTTCTGGTATATCAAAGCTATTAGCATGTAACAGGTAGTACCTTCGAGAATAATCTACCAACCTGAAGGATGCTTCGGCACAAAATCAACTGTCCTGGTTTTGCTTCGTAGACCTTCGCCAGTGCCGTCGATCCAGATATATTTCGCCTGAATTTTATCTTCAGGTTGGGGCAGGTCGAGGAACCTGTTCAACAAGGTTTTATCCAAGGCCGCGTTCGGCGACTCCTTCAGCATTGTGCGCGACATTATGATACTGTAACAAGACATGCATATTAATTAATACACTATTCTTGAAAGAGTCTGTACACGTATTTTCTAAGCTTAGAATATTAAAAGCAGTTCGCTCGTCCGAAAATCTGACAAACAGCATTGCTTCAACAAGTGGACGCTATCACACTTGACACAAGTGGGTTTGGAAGGTCGCGGATTCTGAGCTAACGTGGACGGTGGCGCCGCCATATGGGGATTCCCGAGCGCATAGGAAATGCAACCCGCGGACATCACGAAAGATCCCTCTCCCGATTTATTCTTGGTGGGCCAGTTGCAAGGTAGGTGCGCCCACGTATCACGCTGCTCGAGTCGCTGGTCACGCGTTACACACGCGTCTCCCGCGTGGCCTTTGGCGTATGCATACTGCCAGTCACCCACGAGCGACGGGCTCGAACAACGCTTCTTAGGGTCTTTAACCGATATCGCCTCGTAACCCCTACACGCGCACGTGCGAGCACACTTGGAACGCTCCAAAAGATGTTTCGGGTTATTTTTAGTACATTCTTTTCTCTCTTTGTTTCTGTGAAAGACACACGCGGCTGGAATGAGCAACAGCTATTTCAAACAAATTTTCCGAGTGAGAAGGTACATGTACCAGGGCTGTAGCAGAGCTTTTACGAGTGCGCAGTATAAACCGGATGGTGGGTCTGACTGCATACATGTACTTGTAGTGCAGTAACGGTTCTCCTAGATATCTAATGTTGCAAATCTGTTGGATAGACTAGGTGAAATAATATTTTACTATTCGTTCGACCTAGCGTGACTTTCACATGAACGGATTCCCCTTGGTCTGCTGTGCGCCACGGTAGGGGTGTATTATACTTGCAGTAGGCTTGGTATACGTCGTAAGATCGTCGCGTTTTCTTACATACATTTTTATCCTTTTACGGTATTGATGCCTCTGTACATTGTCTCTTATAAACAACGCGTATATAGAATTGTAAAATGGTATTTTACTAACATTTTGCATACATTTTTATTCGATGAATGTCCCCTAGTCAGAACAGCTCCGCCGTGTTCACGTGATTCTGTTTACATCCTTTCTACTTGAATGTAGCGATGTACCCTATAGTGGTCCCCGGAAAATTGTCGGTAATCCGGGGCAGGGGAAGTAAGTAGTTAGCACGTAATAAATTCATGTTTGCCAGGGTACTCGGTCGAACCGCCTGGCAAGGAGAGTGAACGAAATAAGCCGAGAGTGAGTGAAATAGCGTTGAAGCCATGTGTGCGACTTGAGTCATCCACTATTGAATATTAAAACTTTGATATTTCTGAATACACCTTGGCGACAGTATCGCCGATGGATTGCTCAGCTTATGTCGATGAAAATTAGTTCAAACAGGAAGCAATTCGGTCTATTTTTTATTATGAATGCGCGATTAGAATAGGCTAGTTGACTGAATTTGAGACATTGGTTAAAACATTATTTTCATGTCTATTCCACACGAAAACTGTATTTATTTTCGAAAAATCGTACATTTACATTATTTTTTTTGCGTTTTCAAAAACCTATTTAAACTTGATTCGGAAACGCGCCAGACTGTCATGGCGTCCTGTATGACGTCACGCCGTGTAAAACAAACCTAAACGATCGTGTCTGTGTATTGCTATTGTTAGTTTTCGGTGTTGTTTTTAATTAAAAATGAATTCCTCGTACTACAAGTATTGTATAGTGCCCCAGTGTAAAAGCACAACTATAAAGACGCCAAACAAATTATTTACGAAATAACCTGTTATATGAACCTGTCAACAACAACATACAATGGCGTTGGTATTTTGCACGGCGTGACGTCATGCTTTCTGATTGGTGTTCACTGTCACGTGACTGAATGCCTAATTTTGCAAAATTTAATTTCCAAAAAATATTACCAAACTTTATTTTTTATAATAAATAGTTTATTTTTTTGTTTCCTCTGTATCATGATTAATCGTTAGAAACTCTAATCCATGCAAATTATTCTTAGTGGATACAAGCCTATTACAGTGTTCCCTGGATTAAGCGGAAAGCACGCTTCTCGTGACTGACCTGCGAAGCACAGTGTACGTTCATTAAAAATGGGCCGAATTGCTTCGTATTTGGACTCATTTTTGCCCGGAAAAACTCAACAATCCATTGATAATACCTTTATGAACATTTATCAAAAACATGAACATTTTAGTTTTCCGTACTGCATATCTTATCTGGCCCGCCGGTTTTATTACTCTGTTTTGCTGTCTTTTTCGACAATCCGGGATCAGAGTCCGTTCGTTAAACCGGGGAGCAAGTAAGTAATTTTAATGCTAGCCTTCACTTGCTACGTTGGTATTACTAGTTTATACTGGCAAATCCTCACACCCTATACACCACAAATCACGGCAGTTATCAGAAAGAAGATACAGCGTCAGGAGAGTATTTAACATTAATATTTTGATGTTTTACTAAGGAGTTGCGGAGGGAATGCGATAGGGAATGGGGTAAGGAATGTGAAGGAAATTTTAGACGATGGGAGTGCGGGGGAAGAATGGATGAGGAAGTGAGAAAAGATAGGGAGAGGAAGCAGTGTAGGCAATAATAAATTGTAAATAGAAATAGATTTAGAGAGGTTTGGGTTAGGACTTTAGAGCATATACTACTGGAGGTCCCATTGCCTTATGTCTCCTGGCCTCGAAACTGTCGCCAACATCACGCGAGAGAGAAAGACTGGTGCGAGTGCGAGGTGTACACCGGCGCATGCGCATTGCGAGCGATTCTGAGTCCCTCGTTCCAGGTCTCTCGCTCGCACCATCGAGAAAGTATATCTCTTTCTCTCTCGCACGATGTTGGAGACAGTTTCGGGCTCTCAATGAGACCTCCATGTCTATATGCTCTAAGGTTAGGATATAAGAAACAATGTAAACGGTTAGGAAGAAGTATTTATAATTCACAAGGAAACAATAAAGTTGAAACAATACCATTTTTGTGTGCGTGTGTGGAATGCACACGTTGTTGGGGAACGCGCCATATAATTTACCGGTTCACCGCCTGGTGTCACTCATAGAAATTAGAAAGCTCGATAAAATATATGATATATCTTTTGTGCAGTATGTATGTATTATTTGCGTTCGTGGGGTCCCCGATAAAACGAATCGTGTCCCATTCAGCGAAATCTTTGAACAGCATCTATACGTACAGTTCGACAGAACGAAAGCAATCAGAATAATTAGCTATTCGTTATCGTAGTTAATCTATCCTCGTCACTTGATAAACACTTGAAGTAACTTTCCCAAAAATAAGAATCTGCGGCCTAAATCTCGTGGCGTGATATCGTTCTCTATATTTTGATCCTCCTGATCATGTAAGGTCAACATTACATTCAACACGTTATATGCATCCATTTTTTTTTTAAATATATCGCTGGCGATGTGAAGGTTTCTAGTTTGCTTGGCAATTGAGCGAGCATAGGTGACGAATTTGAGTTTACAACTAAATCTAAAGGAACTCGACTTGAATGGCCCCTTATCAGTCGATTGGACGAGTTTAATTTTTTCGATAAAAAAGAGGAAAGGACGCATCCTCTGGTGACTTGCATCCTCAAAGTTGGGAGTCGCTCACAAGGGAGCATCCCGAACCCGGAAGTTCAAAAAATTCTGAACCTGTGTGAATATGTAGGGAATTTCCTCCTGATTATAACGCAATTTTTGTTTACTGCTCAAATTCACTCTAATGGGGTGTAATTGACCCCTGAAAATTCGGTTATTTTTCAATTTTCTGTGATAACTCGGGAAATGTAAAATAAATTTTTTCCAAATGATAGATCTAATTAAAAGAAGTAACTTTTGCCTTGAAACTTTTTTTCTATCTCTTACCAGTTCGCGAGTTAGAACACAAAATCAGAAAATAACCGAATTTTCATGGGTTAATTTCACCCCCTTCGAGTGAATTTGGGCAGCAAACAAAAATTGCGTTGTAATCAGGAGGAAATCCCCTACATATTGGCAAAGTTTCAGAATTTTTCGAATTTTCGGGTTCGGGATCTTCCCTTGTCAGTGAAAGTACCGACGAATTCAATTCAAACACGTCGCGAGTATTTTTATTTGAGTGAGTAGATACTCGATTCTGACGGAATGAATTTTACGTATTAAATCGATAGGCGTCCGTGAGTACATATGTAGGTAAGTATATTTTAGGCTTGATCTCAATGTTAAATGAAAATCTTCTCTAAATAACCGTCCGGTGTAAATAAATTACAATAATGTCTTGAGTTTCTTCACACTTTTAGAAATTTGCAGTGTCTATTAAAAGTCGACTTCCTGAGTCGAAGAGTTGGTATGATACTGGATTTAGAAAGACAGATTAATAAATAAGCTGAAATCAATCCTCTTCGATAAAATAAACGAGCAAAAGGATTAAGATAAAAAGAACTTAAATGTACTTAGTTCCATATTTATTTCAATAACTTCTTATCGAACTTATGATCCTATCGTTATATTACAGATATTACTACGATATTATAAATATCGATTACAGAAGAAACAAAAGATAACGCTGATTAAAAGTTGCTACAAAGTGAAGCATGTTCAATTCTTTGAAGAACGTTACACTTTGCATGCTTAAATTTCCAGAATTTCTCGCGTTAAGTATATTTGCTAAGAATATAAAATATCTAATCCATATCCATATATGTATATTTAAACCAAATAAATAACATTTAAAGTACCTACATACACAGGGTTCGTAAATATACGGAATATTATAAAGGTCAAGGTTAGGTTAATTGTATGGTGGACAACAGGTGGTGGCAGAGTTATATACGTTTTATGTCATTTTCCCGTTACGCCTCATCTTTCTTCATCTTCTCGCTTCGCGTGCCTTGTATCGTATTAGGGCGATCTAATAACACTGGTTTTATCTAATTAATCACTGTTACGAATTTACTAACCTAAAACACCTGCTGACGCTGAACCATCTCGGCTTACAGTCAACTCCGATGTTCCGCAAGATCCTTGCTCCACATAATTTTATCAAACTGTTCGTATTCATTTTGAACGACAATCGATCGATCTATTAGCTTACGTTTGTCAACTGTTTGTCCGCGAAATATGACACTCGATTAACTCGCCCCGACAAGTGTCTCTCGTTTCCGGGAGAAGAGGCGCAATAAGCGATCGAAAATTCACGACAGCGTATAAGGGGAAGAGATTTGAACGTTCACCTCTCGATCTTTCAAGCTAACAAATTTTTCGATGTCGGCAAAAAGGGATCAAGCCTCGCGTGCATATCAGCCTTGATAAACCGAGAAAATACAAAAGATCAGCGCACACTCTGTTGACCTACTAACGCAAGGACTAGCAGGTGCCATTTGTGTAGGAATCCCGCCTACCGGATTCCAACTAGATATTTACTAGTACCATCATATTTTCTATATTTCGAATTTCGAATATAGATACGTATACCTTCCTCCCAACTTGAATCTTCCCCCATCCTTCTGCGTTTCACATTTTTATTGCGCCACTTGTTTGGAATCATACATATTTCATAATATATGAACATAGATGTGACGAGCGCGGTCCATGCCGCTATACGATCCAACAAAGTACATACAGGGTGTTTCAGAAATCGCGGTACAACCGTAAAGGAGGTGAATGCTTATGCAATAATAAATGGAAAATTGGGAGTAAACCATTTTTACACGAGTATTCGTTTTCGAGAAAGATGATATTGAGAACTCAAAATTTGGCTAAGAATTGGCAGAGTATAGGAGTTAGTATGGTACAATTGCGGGTCAAATGTATCCTTGTGTTAAAAATGTTTCGAGATTGTCGAGTAACTTTTTTGCGAACAGTGACTTCGTTTTTGAGAAAATCGAAAATGAATATTTTCGACGGATTTTAAGAATCTAGTGTTTGTACATGAAGTTTCATTTCGTTTGCAATTACACCATATTTACTAATCCTGCTGATTTTTAGCGAGATGCGCTGCGTAGAGGCGATCTTTCAAAAAATTTTCTTTACATAATTGTCGGTTGATATTTAATAAATATGTCAACACATTACGCGCATCGTCCGCGCTGCAGGTGAAGGTAACCACGAAACGACCTTCGAGAGATCAAAGATACCTATATCAAATCGTTCAAATAAAGTGCTAATTGATATGTTTGTCAGATCTTGATGCTGGTTAAACATGAAATTACTTGTAATTACTGTGAAATATTTTACTTCACTTCGATTTAATTAAAAAAAATGTGAAGTTCCATTTTACAATAATTGATTGGTCCAACATTGATCCGTTAACCGGTTGATTGTCGAGAACGAGTTAACTCGTCATTTGAAAAACGCTACTTCACTGAGTATAGCGCGTTAACTCGTTACCAGTATTAAAAGATTGCATGTGTCATTTGTTTCTCATTCCCTTTACGCAGGCAGTAAGTATATCTTCTGACATCTTTTCCCTTTTTAATACCATTTCGATTCTTATTACATATAGTCAGTAAAGTAAACTAAAAATTCATGCGTTCAAAAATACACACTAGTTTTTGAGAAAATTGTTTATATATTTATCAGCGAATCCTTTGGCTGTCCAGCTAGGGAACGTTTACGTTCGAAAAATGTGCCGGTCAATGTGCTTTATTTATTTGCCGGGCAGACTAAAGCGAAACGTTTTGTTTTCCCTTTTCCTAGATATCTACATACATATCTCATTCTTGTTTACGAACATTGGCTGCGATAAGCTGTGCGTCAACGGACTCGTATTCCTTTTTTAGTAGCTTTTACTTTATCGGTTCGGGGATTCTGCACCGTTATCCAGATAACTTTTCCCAATCAGGTTTATGTAATAGACTTTCACTAAGTCAAAACGTTCAATCGTACCAATTTAGGAATTCGATCGTATACATTTTCGAGTCTCTTTGTATTTTTACGCGACGATAACTAACTGTTATCTACGTAATATCTTCTTTATCAACGCTGCTTGTTGTAAACACGCTTTCATCGATGATAAAGGAAAAATAGATAGATGGAGCGTTACGAATTGATGAATACTGAAATCATCAATACCCATGATCCCGATTCTGATCATGATTTTAATTTGTATTACGATTACCACGTGTAGAATTATTTCGATTACAAGTTCCATCTACTTTTAAAATTGAAACACTCAGTATTTAAACACTGAATTGTGACGCGGTACGTAGTACATATATATTTAGGATAAGGTGCGTATATACTTAGTAGTCAACACCTCCATGAAGTGTATATACGTATATGTACGACACCAAGGAATATTTTGTCAAAAAAAAACAGTGACGAAACATTAAATTCACGTCTCGTTGCATGCGACACGTGAGGTTATGTACCATTAGCTTACGAGATATTATGCTAGCGACCCACTAACCTATTACTGTCGATAGAAATGGTTTTTACTTTAACAAATTCTTTGTTCGAGAACCTAACCTCTTTCGAGTATTTCGATGATGCAAAATTAACCTTGTTTCAGTAATGCAGCGCCACATTTTCAATGTATTTATTATAAATGAAATGCCACATCACATCAGTGGCTTCGTTCAATTCCAAGTTGTGCATAAATTACGCCCGCAGTTCTAGATCCCCTTTATTTTAAACATTGCATGGTGAACACGTCATTTTACATATGTAAGTACGCCACTATCGTCCCCATACATATCGTGCATGCACGCATGTACAGCGGGACAAAGCGAACTGTTTCGCACTGTTCGTTTGGTCAATCACCTCGGCTAATTGAGGAAATAAGTTGAATGACGCAAACAGTGTTAAAATACTTATATAGAAGCAAATATACCCTACGGACTCGATATTTTCGTCACAATTAAAATGTTGCAGCACTCTTAAATATCAAATAATACAGGAAGAGTTTGGCGGTGCGAGGAACAATTCAAAACCTACAAACTATCAATTATACCCGCGGAATAGCTATACAAACTGGGAGAAAATCAGTTTTCATTTACATACCTAAGTTATACAAACTACCGAAAAAAGTCAGTTTTTATTTACATACTTCGCTTTGGTATTTAACATTCCCCTAAATGTTTGTTTATGTTTGTTTATATCGGTTTCCTGTATTTTAAACAGGATAGCGTTTCAAGCTTCTCGTTTATATTGCTCATATATACATGTAGGTCTTATTGAGAGCTTGAAACTGTCGGGAACATGGTGCGAGAGAGAAATACATGTGCGAGTGAGAGAAATATAGAGGACCCCATCGACCGTAATGCGCATGCAGCGATATCGCCGGCGACGATCCGCGGTTACTATGATTATTTATCGTTGTTTACGCTCGTACTTTGCCTTTTGAAAAACGGTTATATGTATCGAGTTGAAATTAAAGAATGCCAAACCGCTTGCAGCAAATTTCATTCTCTCGCACAATATCGGCGCATGTGCATTACGGTCGAGGGGGCCCTCTATACTTCTCTCTCTCGCACCAATTCGCACGTGTCTTTCTCTCTCGCGTGATGTTGCTGACAGTTTCGAGGCAGTCAAACTTAGGCAATGAGACCTCCATGTATATATGCTCTAAGCTCTGTTTCGGGTCCCAGTAGCAAGTGGCGCACCGGGAGAAAAAGGTGATCTAACGAGAACCGGTGTTTTCCATCACGGCCACCGCCGGTGGTCCCCTTAAATGTAGTTCATACAATTATAAGCAATACTACTTGTCGTTTCCTTTGAAATCAAAATGATCCAGATACTATATACTTTCTGTTACGACACATGCAAATCCACCTTGCGGCTGTCATGTCAATCATTGACAAGTATGTACTTACGTCTTCCATTCGCCCCTCTAGATAATTGCATATTCGTGATTCGCGGTATTTTGGTGTTCGTAAAGACATTTAATGTGTACGTATACAGAAGAAGGAGTTGCAGCAATGCTATATTTGACAGGATTTTCGTCAGCGCCGCTAGATAAATAGAATAACGAAGGAAACAATAGTATCTAATATTAGCGAGGCCGTCTTCTCATCCGTTATATGTCACTTTACACGCCAGTTTAACTACAAATGCACATACCTAAGTAGATGCATGGCATTAACGGCGTTTTAAATTCTGCCGTTATGTAATACGTGCAAATTCACCGCACATTGTACTATGCCAGGATTTTGAAACACATTTTACAACGGCAGTGTCAAAGTAGCGTCTTTCTTTTACACAGCCTTGATTCTAAAATTTACATTCGCGGAAATGCGCGCAAAAGACTTTAGCCGGGTTCCCGCTGGTATTGTTTCGACCCTTCCCGGAACAGTCACCGGTAACTTTCCGATAGGTTTCGGAAGAATCCAGTGAAACGAACGGCCGGCCACATGCTGGGCAGCGTATGTACTCCTTCGAGTGAAATTGAAAGGAAGCCATGAAATAGCAATTAAGTAACCGGGTACTAATTATCGGCTACAAGGATAATTGGCGTTTCAGGCCAGTTTGAGAAATTTATGATGGTTTTTATTACACAATAGCACCGCCAAGCGTACCTAACCTCTATCTTGCACTATGGAATAAGCCCCAAAAATTGGGGATTGTGTATTTATCCCGTTGCATGCGTACGCGCGCGTGTATGAACGTTTAGTGATGTGAAATATTTATGGGCTAAATAAAGTGCATTCTAAGATTACCCTGCTTGTGTTACAGTTTCGATCGCTTGACTATGATCGTTAGGAAAATTTTATTTCACCATATCTTTGGCACACGCTTTACGATTACGATTGACACAACATCACCAGAAATATGTCGATGATACGAGCATTTCCGTGTAACTTTACGACAGGTGCATAATTAATTATAAATATTAATGCAATTCATTTACGAATTTTTAAAAATTCACAATACGTTTATAAGTTACTTTTGTAATATTAAATTCATTAATTCGAATTGGAAGAGATGTTGGAAAATATATCTTGCGCTACCTTTGAGCTTTATGAATTACTTAGATACTACCTACATTTGTCTCCGCGGTATGACTGATTTACTAACTCACTAGAAATATATGAAAAACTTGCTTATACAAAAATGATTTTGCTCGTGAGGATGATTGGAATTGTTGAATTTAATTTTTTTATAATCTTTACGGTGCGAAGATTTCACGATTCCATTCAGAACAAGCGTTTTTTGAACACTTGTGTATATTTATGTGTCGTTTAGGTATTATCCAGGTCCTGGGACATTAAGCATTTAGCCGTAGATACAACTATATTGTAAAATGGCAAATTTTCGTAACAGTAGCCCGTGAACGGTTAATCGGAAATTTATATTATTTAGATTTGTGGATTAGTTTTAGAATTGACTACTATAGATTCCATAACAATTTATTATTCTATTATTATTAATACAAAAAATAAAAAATGTTGTTCTTAAATCTCGTAACTAAGTAATACTTAACTACAAAAGAAGACAATTTTACTATATTACGTATTCGTTTTCCAATACAAAAACGAGGTATAAGAGAAATGTTTCAAATTGTAACATTTCAACGCGAATTTTTCAGGGGCGTAGCGTCTGCCAACTATTCTGGACGCACGCGCCAAGGGCACTTACAAATCATGATTCACTGTCAAGGAGATTCGTTCGTTTCCCACCGCGCCAAAATTTCCATTCCCAAGCTTCAGCGGGGAGATTTCCGCTACATTTATGAAGCAGCTGCCCCGTTGGAAATAATCAGGGTGTCAGCTATTGAAATGGCTGAATCGCTCATTGTCTTACCTAATACTTCGATACCTTGTAAACTAATATATACAGAGTGTTCATAAAAAAATGCATTGAGAATGTGGAACGAAATGTTCATCATACGAATCTTTCGTTTCGATAGGACCCATTTCGGAAACGTAGGTACGTAGCTTCGTGGGACACAGTAAAATTTGCGAAATTCAGTCAGCAAATACAGTACTCGTCCGCCATTCGATTCAGGGTCTATCGAACGTACAATATTAGACAAAAGTATATGAAATTGGAAATACTTGAATATCTACGCCCTACGCATAGTAAACCTAGATGTAAGGAACTCGAACGACAGTTGGAGTCTTATTTTTACTCCCAGAGAGGGATTTTTCACTTTACAAATGCTTTTTCAAGCATTATTTGTTGAACTTTTGGCAGTGAAAATGCCCCGAATTCACAATTTTCTCAAGTTATAATTTATTTCTTTAAAACGGTGCAGTGAAAACAATTGAAACTCGGCAGATATTTTAATCTATCCATATACTATATGTGCAAAAAAATTGCGAATTTGTTTAAACTTTTTGCAGCACATCAGGAAGATTAAAAAGAACAATCTCACAAATTTGCATCAACATGGTACCATTTTGAAGATAGACTTGTCAGGTAGCGCAAAGACACGAAATGGAAAAAAATGAAAAACTGGGTGGATAAATACCTTCGGCAAGATCTTCGTCAGTTCATGTACGGTAACGGAAGAGACGTGCTCGAGAGATAGGGGGCGGTTAGGTGTGCCAAAATGCAATTGCCAGGTAACTGCAACTGAATCCGGCGCAACCTGGGCTCGGTTGATATAGATAACACGCCGGCGAAAATAGTTCCCGGTCCAAGTGCACTAAACTGAAAGTAAACTAGACTTCAGCGTAGAAGTAGCGAACGAGACCTCGCGTTACCCTTGCGGTACTCTAAATCGTTTTCCGTCTTTCACACGCTTTTATGCGGAATTCCCCCGCTCCCGTGTCTGTGGATGTCATTGTTTTCCAACGTGTTTGCGAGTTTGCTTCGAGATACTACCGCGGAGGAAAGCAATGATTAATCGTCGAGATAAGATACTATAACAGGGGGTTTGTTAGTTCGACAGCAGTTTGCTTTAGATCGAAGTGGAGCTTATTTTTCTTTAGAGGATCGAAGATATTTGTGACTAATCGGCAAGAGTTGGGTGATGCACCGTTCGGGGAATGCAGCGATCTACTAAACTATATGTATACAGGGTCCTCCAAAAGTTAGTACTTACGCCACTGGCTTACTTTAGATCGAAGTTAAATGGATCTTCTGATTGAATGATTCCTTTGTGAGTAGTAAATGAGACCGATGCATCGTTTGCACGATGCGACGATGTACTGAACTACAGGGTGTTCCAAAAGTCATTGCGTATTTTGATGGAACAAGATGAAATGAGGCAGTCAGAGCAACATCGGACTAACCCACATTTTTTTTCGACATTGAATTAGTAGCAATAACGTGTTCCAATAGGCTCTACTAACCATATAGAATAGGAAAACAATTTTTTTTTTATGTGGGTTGGTCCGTTGTTGCTCTGACTGCCTCAAATTTAAACTAACAAGGGAACGCCACGAACCCGGACTCACCGATTGAAACGCAACTTTGTGTTTTTTTAGAGTAACTCAAAACAAGAACAACGGTGTGTTCCATTTGGGCCCTATCGTCCCTTGAGGGGGTGAAAACTAACCTCAGAGTCAAATTGGCACTTCCACTTTTTCGCGTATAACTCTCAAGGTACAACAGAGAGAAAAAAATGTTTCAAACAAAAGTTTAATGGTGCAATAAGCGCTACAAACTTGCTTTAACAAAATTTTGAAAAGAGTTAACAAAAATATATAACTGACAACAAAAACTCTTTTCAAAATTTTGTTAACGCAAGTTTGTAGCGCTTATTGCACCATTAAACTTTTGTTTGAAACATTTTTTTCTGTCTGTTGTACTTTGCAAGTTATACGCGAAAAAGTGGAAGGCCAATTTGACTTTGAGGTTAGTTTTCAGCCTCACAAAGCTGCGTTCCAATCGGCGCACAGTGGGGCATTTAGTGCCGAAACGCGGCACAAAACATTTTCTGACTGGAAACATATATTTATCGTAAATTTTTCATTTCTTTCAGTTAGAACGTATACTTGTGGTCCTATTGATAAAAAAATTAATGAAATTTGTTTATTTAAGAGGGCATAGTACTTTTTTGGCCTGAAAATTAAGCAGTCTTTATGAATTTTTTTCTATCTGAAATTGAAAAGCTAGATAGATGGGGTTTGTTGCAAATGAAAGATCACTGTTTGAAAGTATTAAAAGAATTTTTATTTAAAAAAAGGCACCCTCCCTCCCTTCGCTATAATCGCTCAAAGTTGGCACCCGAACACTGAACTTCACTGAACTCCCGTTCAAAATAAACATTGAAAATTTGGAAATTCAGTAAGATATAATTCCAAAAATATCAGAGATGTCAAAATCAAATTTGGCACACTTCAAATACATACCTCAACACATAATGCCACCAAAAATTAGTTGAATTATGCAAACAACTAAACTATAAATAACAATATTCAGATCGGAATTGCAGTCTTTGTGCAAAAATAACGGGTCGTGGACCCCTTCTCGCCCACCTAACTACCCCAGTAGCAGCTAGTAGCAGCCAATTGTTTTTATACCATAAAGGTAAGGCTTTACGATTTATATATAATGGAGAAAAACGAGTTACAAAAATAAAACATTTTTAAATTCGATGCGGCACTAAAGTCTCCGTCAGAATCATAGTTAACCTCATAGAATCTGCGAGTTCGGTTTATATTGTATTCGGCACTTTGAAATAGCCACTCGTACGCCCCGCATCGCCAGTGCGTCAACACCGTGCAAATTAGTGGTAATTTATACACTTTTACTACACTATTTAATCGCGACACTTACATTTGTACAATAATTAGTTATTGAATACACGAATGGTGTTCACGTCTAAATCGAGTAGATTCGTTAAAACCTATCTTTTACCCAGCGATCCTTATAATATTAGCAGCACTCACCCACTGATACAACTTTACCGCTCGAGTTGTATCAAGCATAAATTAAGAGTTACGAGGCATTACTAACATTTCCCGCGACTCCTTGATCTAGCATCAGGTTCGTTCGCAACCATTCATTCAAAACAAGGAAACTTTACCAACCCAGTGGCTCCCCGATTTCGCATCGGGTTCGTCCACGTTTAACCCTCCCACGGCTCCCTGATTTCGCATCAGGTTCGTCTGTAAGTCTACCAACCTCCGAACAGCTCCCTGGTTTCGCACCAGGTTCGTCTGTGAATAATCCAACCTCCTAACAGCTCCTCGACTTCGCGTCGAGTTCGTCTGTGTACACCGCTATTTTTCGCGAGCAGAAATACGTACATTTAGAGCATTATATTTAACCACAAAATTACTAATAGTTAAACATCGTGAAATATCTTTCTTAAATGATTTTTGAACTGGTTGTTTTATTATTAAATAATTAATCAATTACTCTGCAAATCTTGAGCACAAACAAATTTTGTACACCTTCTTTATGACGAGTAACCTCTTAAGGCCTTACATATATACGTCTAGCAGCACCAAAAATGCGCTAAAAGAACATTTTTTTTAGTAGGGATAACAATAGAAATTAATAAAAATAAATAGTACACATTGTTTATTGGTATTTAAACTATATAAAAAGTTGCTCCACGGTCGGCATCATATCTCCAGTAAATGTTGATCGATCTGCAAATGTTTAAAAAAATTCTTGTAAAATAAAGTTGTAGTTATAGTATGTGGAGCCGGAATTTTGAATTTCGAAAAATTAGCGATTTATGGCAGTTTAAAAAAAAATATGCGTTTTACGTCATAAATTTTACTCTTTAATTATTTTTATAAAATTTTCAAATCAAAATATCAATAATCCGGCTCGACATACTATAACTACAACTTTATTTTACAAGAATTTTTTTAAATTTTGCAGATAGATCAACATTTACTGGAGATTGATGCCGACCATGGAGCAACTTTTTTTCTTAATGTTGTGGATCACGTGATTTTTTATATAGTAATTTTTGTAAAAATAAAGTGAAATAAATTTTGTTATAAAGTTTAAATACCAATAAACAATATGTACTATATATTTTTATTAATTTCTATTGTTATCCCCACTAAAAAAAATTTCTTATAGCGCATTTTTGGCGCTGCTAGACGTATGTAAGGCCTTAAATGAGCAGAAATTGGGACATTCACCTTAACAAGCCCCTATACTGTTCGCGATATACGTTGGCCCCACCCTACCTAAACATGCACGACTTTCGAAGAACCCTCTGTGCGAACAGACATGAAATTTTCCGTTCACCCGCTAACTGGCGCAGTGCTTTAATCTCTTTTGACAACGGTTAACAGCTCTTGTATGTTTCTCACATATAAAGGCTCGTTTGATCGGTCTATGGTCGAATTAGCAGGCACACAACAACGACAAGAGTAAACTTACTCCGGGCTGAAGTTTAATTGACCGCTAAACACCGTCCAGCCGGTGGTTACGCTTTAGGTAAACGAATGGTATAATGAAACGGCGTCGTTTCCACCCTATGTTCGATACTTTCCTTCTATTTTCAAGGAGTTTAAACGAGAGCGTCGTTCTACATCGTTGCACAAAACGATCGATCGCGCTATTTCGAACAGAATGTATCGCTACGCCGTCATAATCTGCATCTCGACCTTAATATCGAAAATTAAGGGAGAATCTCGCGGCCGCCTGATCCTCCACACGGAAGGATCGCCGATATTTTTATTCCCCAGATCCCTGCGAGCCGTTTCCAATGTCCCCGATGATGGCGCAATATGAGGCAGTCGGAGCAACGGCGGACTAACCCACATTTTTTTCGAAACTGAGTTAGTAGCAATAACGTATTCCAATAGGCTCTACTAACCATATAAAATAGGAAAAATTTTTTTTTTTATGTGGGTTGGTCCGTTGTTGCTCCGATTGCCTCATATGGAGGACATTCCACGCGAACTCGGACACTTTTTGGAGTAAGTTTTCAAAAATTGCTGAAATTTGAATATGATGTAGCCTCTACTGATATTTCAACGTACCTCAAAGGATTTTTCAAAATTTTGAAAATGTAGATTTTACAGCTGTTTGAAGTTGAGTGCTACCTTTTTTTCAAATAATTATAGCTATGGAAGTAGTAAACGGATGGAGATGAGCTTTACGGTGCTTATAGAGAAGACATTGATGTTTTTAGAAAAAATTATTTCAGTTTAAACAAAAAAAATTTGAACCTTTTTTGTGCAATTATTTTAAATAAATGCAGGTTTTTAACATCGGCCGCGATTTTAAAAATCTGAAAAAAGGAGAATATAGTCCTATCCTTCCCCTAGATGGACAAAGTTTCAAACAAGGTTAGGAATGAAGTAAATATAGTGCACAATCTACATATCTAGTAGATTGAGTTTCTTTCTTTCATTCCTAACCTTGTGGGGCCTTGAAGGTCATAGTATATCATATGGTTGAATTTGTCTTGACAGTCGCTTTCATATTGGGTAATCAAATATATAGCATTCCATTTAAAAAACTGAAGGTCACCTTCGGTTCACGGAAAATATGGCGAACACCAAAAATTGAGATACCGTATTATGTTGGATATAAAAAACAGTAAAAGTTTTCCCCCTTCAGTTTTTTTCAAAAACTTACCATTTTCGAGAATCCTTATCAGGTATAGCCGCTTGGCCACTGCGAGTACCGCACGGCCCGACCAGTCGAGCCGGTGCGCATCGGTGCCGCGTCAACTTTCGGCAACTTTTACAGGGCCAATTTTAAAATGTCCATATTTTTTAAAATTTGTCCATCTAGGGGAAGGATAGGACTATATTCTCCTTTTTTCAGATTTTTAAAATCGCGGCCGATGTTAAAAACCTGCATTTGTTTAAAATAATTGCACAAAAAAGGTTCAAATTTTGTTTTGTTTAAACTTAAATAATTTTTTCTAAAAACATCAATGTCTTCTCTATAAGCACCGTAAAGCTCATCTCCATCCGTTTACTACTTCCATAGCTATAATTATTTGAAAAAAAGGTAGCACTCAACTTCGAACAGCTGTAAAATCTACATTTTTCAAAATATTGAAAAATCTTTTGAGGAACGTTGAAATATCAGTAAAGGCTACAACATATTCAAATTTCAGCAATTTTTGAAAACTTACTCCAAAATGTGTCCATGTTCGCGTGGAATGTCCCATGGAAGAGCGCGAGTAGATCGCCGGGAACTTCGATCGCAATTTATGAATATCGGCTAAAGTCGTGTGTAATTCCTAGTCTAGACTGGTAGCGAGTGTTTACGCCACTGGCAATGAACACACTATGCGTGGCATTAGTCTAAATTAGGAATACAGGTGGTACGCGCTTTCTTAAAGCCAAACGGGGGAATACCGGTGTCAGTAGCGCGTCAGTCGTCAGCATTGCTCCGATTTACGTTAACCCTAAAGACGGTGCTCTTTGCGATTAGCCGCAGGGAAATCACCGCCTTATAGATCCAATGACAACTGAACGTGGGAGTGAGCTTTTATCGTGCGCTCCGCTTCGGCGCGATCGCGCTGGTATTCGCCGTCGTGAATTGTTGAATAGAGTTGCAACAACTCGGTCGCCTAAATGAAACATTAATGGCCAAAGGGTCAGTTTGCGGAGCGTCGAAAGATTGCGCAGCCTGTTTGCAATTAAGGGAGATCTCGGGAGGTAAACTTGGCGCGGGAATGGAATTTCGAAATCGGATGGGGGTGGTGTTACGTTACCTCACGGTACATTTTCACCAGATTTCCCAGTTTGGATTCGATACAAAACAACGGCTATGTAAATAATAATATAGATTCAATGGGTATAAATGGTACAGAGATACATCTACGATAAAGAAGTGGAGAATCAAAAGTTACCTACGATTTGGTTTAACCCTTTACCGCAGAGGCGATATTTAGTCGGCATCAGTGACGGATTTAAGAAAAAAGGCCCAGGTGGCAAACGTCCTGAGGGGCCCATTTTTCGGGGAAATGAAGGGGTAGTCTACTAAAAGGGGGTAACTGTACAGAAGAAGTATAGAAAAGAAATATAATGCTTGGATAAAATCATACGTTTTTTTTTTAAGACAGGGCCTTACGAGGGCCTTCTGAGCAGAGGCCCATTTTTCAGGAAAATAAAGCTGTAGTTTACTAAAAACAGGCTCAGTGTAATAATACAAAAAAAATGCTTTGGATATAATCATAGTCTTTTTTTAAGGATGGGGCCCTAGGGGGCCTTCTATGCAGGGGCCCAGGTGGCAACTGCTCATCGGCCGCCCTGTTAAATCCGCCACTGGTCGGCATCTAATATAGTGCTGCGAGTGGAATGGCGGCTGACTGACGTGAGAGGCGGATAATAATGCTTACTAGTTATCTTTTATCGTTACACTGTACATGTGTGAGTCTATCCTGTTGCGAACATCTCATAACGCTGCATTATTTCAAATATACTCTGTCCTCGGCGTGTCATGAAAATGAACCCAAACGATGGGAAACACGAGTTTCGGGAGCAACGGGGTTAATAACCTTTGCACACGTTACATGGTGGATATTGGGTCAATCTTGACCCTCAAAGTAATATCATCCGTACAGATTCTGCTATCAGCTTACATAATTACATATTACTACATAGTTCACCTAGATAGGCCGCGGAATATTTTGTTTCTTTTCCCGTCTAAGTGATACTAATGAGCAGCAAGTAACATAACTGCTTCGGCACATAGGATGAGCCTAAATAGACCCCGTATCCGGTAGTCGAGGGATAAAATATCGAGGAGGGACTATCTCTGGGAGCGCGAGGAGCTCGACCGTTCGGGATGATTCGTAGCAATCGCAGCGCCTAGTGGCACACTTTCGCCAAGAATTTCGGAGCGGACACGCGTCCCCGGATGATTACACGTGTTGCTATCAGCCACGCTCGCCTCCGTTCTCGTTAATGCGAAAGCAACAGCCGGTGGATCGATTCGTAGCGCCGTTACATCGCCATGGAGACTCGCGACAACATAGCCGAGTGATTCTCGAGACCCGATGACCCATCCCGTGGGGGGCTGTGCCGCAGAGAGTTCAGTGTGTCGCGCACGAAAAAACGAGCCATCACGTGCACGCGTATGCTCCAAGGTTCCCCGTGTTATTAATCGGCTTGCTCGTTTCACGATCAGAGACGTGCATAGGTAAATTGGATTATTACACCAGCTCGAACGACGGAACGTGCGTGGCAGCGAAATTAGAAACTTTAATGCCCGCTCTTTTCGAAGGTACTGCCTTGAGGGCTTCAGCAGCTAAATATCGCGCCACACGCTTCTTAAACATCTGCGTAGGTATACGCGTGCAAATCGTTGTGAAAATCGCTACTGAATTTTGAGTAAGTAGAGCGGGTATTTGTGCAATTGGAGCTGTATACGCAATATGTCAATTATATCCAGAATATTTTAAGGCAAGGCTTCGTAGAAGACGAGGAACGTGCATATTTGTAGAAGGTTTAAGGCGGATTCACAGATATCAGTTCTGTGACGGCTCAGTCGCGGCAGTGTGAGTGATAAAAAATGTCGTTCCTCTGTTTTGGAATGCAGCAGTTCGTACTAAACTTGTCCGTGTCAGTTACTGACACTACCGCAAAGAGACCACTGACGCACATAGATCGTCTCAGGGTTTTTTTTCGGGACATTTTTCTCCCCGCGTTCCTAAGTTCGTTGCGACGGTTCAATGAGTCTAATGATGTATTGTTATGTATTAATCCTAGTAGTTGTAATAAGTAGTTATGCAACAAAGACTGATAGGCTAAGAGACTCGGAGGCACTGAGCAATTAGCTCTCTACGTGACGTTATGGTAGTTTTTTTATGTTTCTGATACCAAAGACTGTGTAAGATTTATTTTTGTTATGTCCTTCAACAAACAATTTCGAAAGAAAAAAAGAAAGAGACCACTGACGGCACTGAACCGTCACGGAATTGATATCCGTGGACCCGCCTGAAAGAGGGGTTTCCCCTTCGGTGATCCGAGAAGCATGATTTTTTTTAGGAACTTACAGCGAGTGGATGGGTCTCAAATGGTCGACATACGTACAACAATTTTGTAAGTATACAAGAGTCATTATTTAAGGCAGGATACCACCCTTTGACTGCGATTTTGGAGGCGTTTTTTTCATGAATTATTTTTTAATACAAAGAACGCGCACAAACAAAATATGTTTTAGTCATTTATTAATGTAACTTTAATCTGTAATTACACATTTTTTGAAACTGAAAAAGTCAAAAATAATCTCTTGTAGGTGGCATCAAAATACATTCCTTTGGAGAAACACCGTTAGACGGCGTGTCAAATTCTGCTCTGTACGTGGCTTTTAGAAAAAAACACCAAAGAATGTTCCTATTAACAACAATATTTTTTAATGCTGTACGTAGGGATTTTACGAAATTTCGATTTTTAAGAAAATGGCGGTCATTTTAACAGAAAGGTCAATTTTTTAGGGTAAAAAAGTTTATAAAATTGTGCACCAAAAAAAAATAACAACGCTACAGCAAAAGTCCTATGTACATCATTAGATTATACCACGGGGAAGAATTGTGCAATGTTCCAAGTCAATCCGATGAAAATTGAAAGAGTAATTTGACACGCCGTCTAACGGTGTTTCTCCAAAGGAATTTATTTTGGCGCCACCTACAAGAGATTATTTTGGACTTTTTCGGTTTCAAAAAATGTGTAATTACCGATTAAAGTTACATTAATAAATGACTAAAACCGATTTTGTTTCTGCGCATTCATTGTACGCAAAAAAATTCATGAAAAACGCCTCCAAAAATCGCAGTGAAAGGTGGTATCCTGCCTTAAAGCCGTTTTCTCGAAACTACATTTTTCAAGTTTACGGAAGTGATATTTTGAAAACTAATAAAGCTATCGATTTGAAACAATCAGGGGTTGTAGAGAACATACTCCTCTATTGCAGCAACCAGAACTATAACAATATGTACAATAATTTTTCTGTTGCTAATGAAAAGGACAAAGATTTTTTACGAATTTATTTTTATTATTATATGATTTGTCAATATTTTGTGCTTATTCCAGCTCAAACCATAACCAGGCTCACGCTTAACAAAATGCTACTTCAATTTCTATCCCAGCTCACAGTAGTAACCCACAATTACTTTCGCAAAGGGGACAAGTTTTTTTTATGAGCATCTTTTTATTATGACATTGCATTGGTGCATGTGAATTTGCTAATCGCGTAAAAGTTCCCTTGTTTATTCAGGAGATACAATAAAAATCGCTAACGCTGGTTTACGACCCGAGAAATGTCCCACGAAGTAAAAAAGAAATAGTTTATTTTTAAAAAAGCAAAAAACATTTTCATTCAAACTTCCCTAGGCGGAACGGCAATTTTATACGCACCAACCTAATGCATATGTGTATAAATTGGAGAACAATCCATTCAATAGTTTATTCTCCGTAAATTCCTGAAAGTACCCATACTTTTGGGGCCACTGATGCGAGAAACCCCCTTTAAGTGCCACCGAACATTGGGCCAGTTACTTTCAATATTTGCTCAGTTCAGTTATCTAACTTGCTTTTAATTAACGACACTTCATAGTTGCCGCGTAATCGAGAAGAGATAAACAGTTATCGAAGCGTGGAAACCGGTTAAATCCGAGTGTTTACGGAAGTGCCAGTTTGTTATCAATGTCATGATCTGTAGCAGGGTAGGCAAGTAGGTGCCGGCATCGAGCCTAGCGACATTCAATACCCGGGGAAAACATCGACGCGAACGTTTTAATAACATCTCGCTGCTTTGGTTCGGACGACTGAGTAGTAGTTAATTAACGCTAGTCACAACACTGTGTCGCTATCTGTCCACGCAGGGAAAGATAAAACACCGTAATAGAAAACGATTGCTACTACCGCTGAAGATAATTCTCAGGAACATTTTAATACCTAGCTGGCCACCAAACTATTGCCACAGACCGATATTTTCAGGCCTAGACTCTCCGGCTCGATTTTTCTCGTATTTTCGCTGCAACTGCTTCAACTCTGGGAAATGAATTTACTTCCGCCATGAAATATTCCGCCATAAAAGGCAGATTCTAATTTCCGTAGATATCATTCTCTACTCTACTGTTACACGTTCTCGTGGTGACTTGTAGCTTCCAGAGGAATCCGTGTTCTATAGAACAGTCGCGTAGGTATAATTCGATAAGATTGCAACGAGAAGAATTTCTCGCGATAACTTTCGCATCAGCGGCTCGTGGATGCTTCTTGATTACTGGTAAATTGGAATTCCCAGCACCGAGTCGAAATATCGTGTTCATTCCTAACGATCAATTGCGTAAAAGCATCCTCGTCCTGGTATCGCGTTTTCCTCGTATAAATACGATTCTTGGTATCCCTCGTATAACGCCGCGCGCGTACCAGTCCAAGTTCTATGTGCGGCCAAAAATCGAATTTTGTATTTCATGGATTTCGCTGTGACGCAATAGGATCCCAGAGCCACTAGCAACTCGGTTATCTGAATTAATTGGCGGACACGATGCGCTGCGTTTATACGCGGCAGAAAATTTCCAAAAATAACAAGTAACTATACCCATGCAGCACACTTCGTTGCAGGAGTATTGCAGGAACGTTGCTGCAATATTGCGCTATTGCAGGTTGCATTGCAATATTGCAGGAACAATGCTACAATATTGCCCAGCAATATTTGAGTGGCAACGTTCTTGCAATATTGCAGGAATATTGCGCACACGTTGCCACTGCAATGTTCGAGTGGAAACGCTCCAACAACATTCTGTAATATTGCGCACACGTTGCCACTGCAATGTATACAGCACACTTCGTTGCAGAATCATTGCCTGAACGTTGCAGGGCTACATATTTGTAATGTTGCCGCAACTTTGCAAAAATACGCACCTAGAATATTGCGAAGGTGGACATAGGATTGAACCTGCAACGTCTCTGCAATGCATTGGTGCAACATTGCAATCTTGTACCGTGTCATTGCAGAGACGTTGCTGCAATGTTATGGTGCTGTGTGGGTTATTGCATGCGAGTTTCTAATGCTAATGCAGTAGCCTTTGCGAAAAATAATTATTTTATCATTCGCCTGTCTGTAATTCATCCGCTTATTTTTAACTTATAATTTATTATTTCACGAATGTTACAATTTGCTTAGGAACGAGATTCATCTCTTCCATGGATCTCTTTGAGCATTTAAAGCCAGCGTATTCAGAGCGACATCAGCGAGAGGGATACAGTGACCTAAGTCATGCTTAGTATTTTATATTTTTTCATATTCCGTTACTTTTTCAGCTTTCGTTTTGTTTTGTTTTCTTTTGTTCTAACGCAGTGTCTCTACTCTACGTCTTTTGCACCTTCTTCTGGCGAAAATGGGTCTTACCCGTTCGTAATGAAATATGTAAATAAATTACACCCACATAGTTTCAGTTGAATAATTAATTCTAAACTACAATCTCCCCTCGGTATTTGTAGGATAAATGATGATTCTATTATTCGATCCCTAAGAATTTTTAAGAGAGGTCTTTTACAAGATGGCGGTGCTCAGTTGAATTTGAACATTTCAGACAGCGTTCATATAGGGTAAATACACCGATAAATGAACACTTAAGGCTAATGAATGAACACTTTTATCAAATTATGTTTGCAGCGCGATTGATTCCACGTGCTGTAAAACCTGTTTGGATATGAAGCAAGAAATTAAAAGAAGTCTCTAATAAATTAGTTGCTTATTTTAATAAATTATTTTACTCATTTTAATATAAAATGTCCATTCACTGGTACGTGTTCGTTTACTGGTAGATCCACCCTAATTGAGATTTTCAGATACACAATCTTCCTGAAAACACTGTAGAATCGGCGGTAATGTGACCTGATGATACAGCTTCGGAGAAATAAAATTTTCATGCAATTCGACATCTTCTATTTTAACTGATGTAGGTCACTGCCGTCGGCGGTTGGTCCTAATTTTCCCTTGGAGCTCACGTGGATTCCTCGGCGCACTTGAGTCGCAAAATTCTTATACATCGCCAAAATTCAGTTTCCCACGCTTCGCGAGTAAAAAAGTATGTACACAATTCTATTAAAAAAATGATCTCGAGGTTATTTGATTTGTCCTAATTACCATACTTGCCCCGCCCCCAGCCTGTTCATTCAGGGAGTGCTACGCTTTTAACGTAAACAATTCTTTTAACGGAGACATTGAAGTTGGAAAATCGAACAACCAGAGCAATTAATAATTTGTAATATACCCACTCGCAGATTGAAATGTAACCCAATTGTATGTAGAGCAGGACTAAAGATTCGCGGGACGTTTTACCGACATCTCAGCAAAAGAAAAAGGGAAGCTGGAAGAGATGCTCCAATTTAATCGTAACGCGATTCTTCCTCCTCGAGAAGGCTCCAGCCGAGAGAGAAACACGGCGTTTTGAATCGCGACGCGCAAACTTCAAATGATTCAGTTTTATCTGTAACGCGATGACTTATTCATCGGACGCGATGCAATGTACGCTGCTAATAACAATCGGCGAGTTATTCTGGTATGAGTAAAGTGCAAGATCGTTTCCCTCGTCCTTTGCTCGCCTTACAAGCCAGACAATGACCTCTATCGTAAGTGAAAATGTTCAACGATCTGACTAAAAAAATATTTCATCCATTGAAACATTGTTAAAACGAGCGTTCCATTGGCTTCGACTGGCGTCGGCGTGCTTTCACGCCGAGGGGCTTGCATCCTGCTCACGGTTTATGGCGCGTCTCCACCAGTGGTGGGTTTATTACGTTACATCGAATTTACTACGTGACACGCGTAAAAAATGTAAATAATTGTAGAAAATGTAGAAAATGTCTAAAATTCAAATATAAACTATTAACCTCTACCTTTTGCATTGAATTTTACTGCACAATATTTTAAATTCCTTTAAAAAGAGAGATTGGAATGTAATTGTAAAAATTATAAATAATTTGAAATTTTTTAGTAAATTTCATATCTTTGGTGTGCAAAAGATACTCGAATTTTTACATATACCAACATGGATTCTGAAAAAATTGATAAAGCTTTAGCAGATTATTTATTTGGAACTTTAGGAACTTTGTTCATAGATTGAATCCAACTTATAAAATTCCAACTCGAAAGACATTGTTGAATAATTTACTTAACACAAAATTTCAAGATTACAAAAAATCAATAATCAGTGTGGAATCCAAATATGCAGTTCTACTTTTAGATGGTTGGTAAAATTCATCATCCAACGATAAGTAAGTTGCAATTCTGTATTTAATGATCTACGATGTGTCCATGCAGGTTATGACGTTCCACAGACGGTTTTTTCAAAACATGTGATTTTATACATAAAATACATGACGTAGTAAAGTTAAGCTATTTACTACGTCTTATTCCACGCGCAGAAAATTCACTTTTCTACGTTAGGTATAATACGGACCCACCACTGGTCTCCACGGCTTCGGAAAGTGACGAAATTATAGCGCGAGCGCCGCTGAATGTTTGTTGGAGACGAGTTAAGGGGACCCCCCGGTCAAAACGCTCGAAAAATAAGTGATCTTTATAAATTTTTTGCAAGAAGAGGTTATAACATATCCTGAAAAATATTTTTGGCATTCATTGATACACTCGTTAGGGTATAACAAGAATTTTTGTTTCATGTTTTCGATCGTGATGCATTTTCTAGGTGGCGCTTAGTGTAGCGCTGACAAAAAGGGATGCTTAAAAGGTGACCACAAAATTTATTCATAGGATCGTCCAAAATCTAAAATTCAAACAATTTCTGAAAATTTCAAAATTATTTAAAAAAATCAAAATCTTAGAAAAAATCAAAACTACGATGATTTTCCGCATATTTATGTGCAGATAAAAAAACCTGAGTTTAAAAAAATTATATTATATTTTTTGAATCGGTTCATTAGTCCTTTTGAAATCGTGGTTACCGTTTCGAAATATTGTGTTTCGAGAAAAACGTGTTCAACGTGTTCTCGGCTCACACCTGCGTGACTGTAGAATCTATACTGTTACGAATTTTAGTGTGAAACTTTCGCAAGGTATTCTCGAGATGTAATAATACAAAAACATTTGTAAAAAAAAAAAAATGGATTTTCGGAAAAATTTTATCCGAAGGGTCTCCTTAAGCAAAAGTTGTCAAGACTTGGAGGAGCATTTTTGAAAATCTTGCGCCACTTAAAGTGTTAACAGTAGTGAATATTGGGAGCCATTAAAATTTTTAAGTCAGCAATATTGCTTCTGCGAGATGAGGAAAAGATCGTTAGATAAGATATCGCCTCGTTTAAATATCGTATTTATGTTTCAGGTAGAGGATAGACGATATTACTTCTTAAAATCTACGTGGAATTTGTAAAAACTCTGCAACGAATAGAAAATTTACACAATAGGTTGGCCAGTTGCGTAAAGTCTGTTTCTGGTATATAATCGCAGGATAAATGTAGCAGCAAAACCAAGTGGCCGCTCAATGCCAAGCCACAATTATTTAGTTAATAGCTAATGGTTATTTGGAATAAACTACCACATCAATATTTTGGCAAATAACTTGTTCGAACGTAATTTTTTCAAAAATTGATCGAGGCGTGTTGCGATTTTACTTAATATAATTTACATATATTATATTTATAATTAATTTCGTATTGAATAAGTTACATCAAATTATTATAACCCATAATGTAAATATTTCGAACGATTCGTAATTTGTTATTCGAATAAATATACATTTGCCTATCTACGTTGTTTAACCCTTAACTGGTATCCTGGGGTCGCTCATGACCCCAAGCAAAGTTCGCTGCAAAATTTGTGGTGGTCTAAGTTTGTAAACTGAATTTCTAATTAATTTTATAATAACAGTTTAACTTTCTATGTTTCTATCATCTTATATGTCGACTTTACAAATTTCTGTGTCCTTTATTATTTGTGGTCTGCCACGGCCCCAATATACCAGTCACGTTTGCTAAAAACAGTATACCAGTTAAGGGTTAAGTGAACTTTTAGCAGAACGAAAATTGTTCCCTTATTGCTGAATAAAGAGGGATTCTTTATTCTTGTTCATTATTCGTTGTCCGAACGGATGCCCAAGAATATCGACCGGCATTAGCGTAACAAAAGATAATTGTCCGCCCATTATATCGTAACTGTATCCTTCAGTTTGTAATTGCCGCCAATTGAAACTTTGTTTGCTTTTAAACCAAAAAAAAACCTCATATTTAGACCTATTTTCAAGCATTTTATGGGCAATATACGACAGTGTCTCGAAGCGCCGTTTCTTTTCTATGTAATGTACAAGGAATAAATAAAAACCAAAGCATTTTAGCTCTTCTCTCTTTTATGTGTCTTGTTTACTAGTTTTCATGAGTTACTATCTGAAGAATGGAAATATCTACTTTGATAGCAACGACTTTAAGTCATTAAAAAAATGGCCGCTCTTCTACACTTTTAAAATACTTCAGTAAGTAACTACCACGAAGCAAATATTAAGCAAAAAGTTGCGACTGAAAATTATTTAATTATTTGTTCACTTTACATCATAGATCAATGTATAAAACAAAGACAACTTATTGACGAAAATTAGACTTGTTTAAATATATGTGTTTGCTATAGACTTTCTATCTGTTTTCGTCGACTACTTTCATGCAATCATAGAAAACAAAGTGCCGTCAATCACTAAATATGTGTAAGTCAGCCCACTGTTTTCAATCTCACTTTCGATTGACATCTCGCAAATAGCGTGTCATTCATCGGGTCGCCATTGAAAGCTCGACATCATTACCAATATTAAAATAGATTTAAAATAGAAAAGTGCAACAACTTACAGCGAACGTTCAGTTGAAAGTAACGAATCTAAGTATGTACTAAATATATCCTTATTCTATCTCAACAACTTCGAAAATGATATGTAGGTTGCATCGAACCAAATCCATCACTCTCGCGGATCTCGTCAAAGTGGATCACCTGTTTCGTCAGAAAACGCTCTCTGTCAGTTCCCCTCCGTTTACAAGAACGAAGAAAACATTCGATTCCCAGTCTCTTTCTTCGTTGCCGATCGCGTCGATCAAAAATCGATCGTTGCGCAATGTAAAAAAAAAAGAAGTCAACGCCACTACTCACCGTTGGTGCAATTAGTGGTCCAGCAGGTGCACAAAACTGGTGCCCAGATGACTGCGTGTTTGATCGATGATCGTAGAGTGAGCGTAGAGTGTGGCGCCTCTCGCGCGCTGTCGCGTCTATTGTCGCGAACGGGTTAAAAGGCACTGGTCATGAAGGCAACGAGCGTCTGATCGAGCTCGTGTTACTACCGTGATCGCGCGCCTCGCGATATTTATGTAGAGGAGCGTTCTCAGCGCACGCGTCCCATGACCGCTACGATCCCCCACCCGTCCCGCCATTGAAAGCGATTATCCGACGCGATCGTGGGTCCACTCAATCGTTACGAGACGGAAAATTCCTGTCGGCACGCATCGCCCGTGGGCGCTCGTTGGTCACGAATCGACGGCAGAAATTATTCGCGGCCCTCTTCGCCAGTGACGTAACGGCGAACTTGCACGAGAACGTGGGACCGCGGGCCGCGAGCCACCGGTGGAATCTCTAACAAGCGACTCCTCTTTTCTTGCTTCTCCTGTTATCTGTCCGGATCGCTGAATTCATGTCTCCGCTGGCGATGTATACCAATCAGCGCTGCGGAAAGTAGATACACTCGCCCGAGAATGTGAACCTTTCCCTTCCGACAGTTTCGGAAGACGTGCTCTGCGCGGAACACTACCTTACCGACGGATCATTCGATTGCCAATCCTTTAGAATAGTTTAAAATGCATACGTAAACAACGATAAAAGCTTAGTCACTTACAATTAGTAAAACCTTTGATATCTTTGCTGTACTAGCTTCTGCAGATATAAATATTTTTATTACGGTAATCTTGCGAGGGAACATTTCGAACTCGAATATTAGAAAACAAAAGAACGTGATACCCTTAAGTGCTGATTTAACCCTTTCAGAGTGAATTTCTGCAGACGGAAAAGCTGTTCCTCGTGTCATTCAATATGCTCGACATTCATCAAGTTTCATTAACATCAGAATTTTCGGGTTGGGAATGTTCCCTTGCCAGTCTAAATAGAAAACCACGTATACACACGCGTAGGTTATCCCAACAATTCTCGCTCACGTGCATGGGCGTAGCGAAGGGGAGGCAGGAAAAAGTGACAGAGGAAAAATAATAAATTAATCGTTCCTTCAAAATTAAATTAGTATATTACAAAGTAAAGAGTGAGTAAAAAAAGTATTGCCACACTTTTTAAAATCGCATAACTTTTTTAGAATTGGTCCAAACGACATGAGTTTTTTTTTAGACGGTAGAAGGATTAGTTTGCTAAGTGACGTATTTCGTAGTTTTGAAAAAAAATTCAATTTGTCGGAATAGCAAAAAAAAAATAGTAAAGGCCGTTTTTTCAACTTTTTTCTGAGCCTGTAACGAAAATTAAAAAAACCCGTTTGTATATTTAAGTAAGCTGTATACATGCTGAAAATTTCATCAAAATCGGTTAACGGTGCTCTGAGTTACAAACGTTTAATGATCGCACAATAAGGTCGAAAATCGCTTGATTTCGGGAATTTCGCGATTTTCGAACTTATTGTGCGATCATTAAACGTTTGTAACTCAGAGCACCGTTAACCGATTTTGATGAAATTTTCAGCATGTATACAGCTTACTTAAATCTACAAACGAGTTTTTTGAATTTTCGTTACATGCTCAGAAAAAAAAGTTGAAAAAAACGGCCTTTACTATTTTTTTTGCTATTCCGACAAATTGATTTTTTTTCAAAACTACGAAATACGTCACTTAGCAAACTAATCCTTCTACCTTCTAAAAAAAACTCATGTCGTTTGGACCAATTCTAAAAAAGTTATGCGATTTTAAAAAGTGTGCCAATACTTTTTTTACTCACTGTATATAAATTGTAATAACAAAAATTGTTTCGCTATTTATTTCCACCCCCTGAATGAAATCCTAGCTACGCCCATGCCCGCGTGTATTTCTTTGGATAGTAAAAATAACGAAACATTTGTATCTTTTGTCAAGTGCGGGCGAAATAAGAGCCGTGTTTTTCATCTCGCGTGACATCTTTTGTCGACGTAGGCAAGCAGAGCAAACGAGGCACGAGCGAGGCTTCACCTTGACAATACATTCTCGAAAGCAATAAACATGATGCAAGCGAGTGTAGATAACGCATTCTGTCACTCCAAACGGCTATCAATAAAGGTATCTGTTCGGTACTATCGGCGACGATGGGAAAAGGAAGAAAATAGAATTCCCCCTGTCACAGGGCATTTCGTAAATACGTGCCTGATCGTGGGACACGTTTTGTCGGACAAACAGAGGAGAGCAATGTTTTTACGCGTGCTTGAGATGCACGGCGCGACGTTGTTATTTGAATACACGATACCAGAATACAAACAAGTGATCGACTATTAATCATGGACCTGAATTAGGTCCATGCTATTAATCGACAGTGCGATAAGGAGAAACATGCCTGTACACATTTCGGCGACAGCGAATGAAAGGCGATAAAATCATAAAACAAAAGATGTACACACACATTTCCCGGTAAAATTTTACATCTCGGTAATTCTGATCGGAGCGATGCAACAAACGGATCAGCGAAAAGGGTGGTGGGGGAGGTTGGCAACTTCGTTTACGATGTCCTAAAACTTCAATTACCTACTCAAGATAAACTTATCGCTACGCAGTTGGATAGCTTCGTATAAGGATAATTTCCCCATTAGCGACCGCTTAAGAGTGTGACTGGTTCGAAATAGTAATTTCTTTACTAACATACGACAATGTTTGAGTAAAGTATGGATCATTGTATTTTTCGAAGTATCTAGTTTCTTAATCAAATTAGTTTTAGAGTGATATTTGACTATATACACAAAAATTATATAATATCCAGGCTATTGCGTAACAATTCGTGCGCGCCGCAATCATGCAATCGGTTCAATTATTTACTATGTTCGTTTACATTTTAATGAGCACCGTCGCATTTCACGTCTGCGTTTTTAGCTGGCGCTAATCAGATGGCAATTCGCGACGTCTTTTCAATCATTTCGGATAACTGCGGCGAAAATGTTTGGACAGGTAACTAACGATAATTCACGATAACGCCAAGTATTCGCGATACCCTGCACATACTATGTACCTTTAGGTCTCTTTCCAAGGAATTACAAGTTTTACTGTATCACATAGCAAAAGATGTAACAGACTTAAAGGATTCCGTTTGAAACATTGGTTAGGACTTTCATTCACTGGGAAACTTGTCCAAGCAATCCTCCTGTTTTCTAGCATACCTGGTCGTGACTGAATAGTAAAGAATTGAACGTGATACGTACTTATGCGGATTGAAATTAAACGAAGGAATGCCTTGAAATTGGCAGATACGATGATTTCAAATGAAAACTAAGTTCTACTTCTGATTGTAGCTTCGAAGTTTGAAGCAGCTGTTATCGCTTCTTATCGTTTGTGTTTTCTTCTTATGTTCGTTTTTCCTCGTGTGGTGCAAGACACGAGACAGCTACATATTTCATCGAACAATACTCGAAAATGTGCTTTAACGTCACTTAGAATGTTTGTATGTAGGTACTACATGCGGCACATAACCTATCATAACCTATACTGAAAGAACAATTCGGTTGATGCACGAAACGTCCAGATGATTGCGTAGTGTTTAGAGTTATTCTTTGTTGCACGTCAACGGTGTAAGGCAACGTAGGGGAGAGATCTAAAGTGCGTAACTATTTTATAGAAACGCATCAAGGATGAAAGGTTTGTGCTGAGGCGAGATCTATAAAGTAATAGGAGGAAACCAGGTCACGTAGTAAGGATAGCATCTGATTGTGAGTGATCTTGAAGGGCTAACTGACTTTGTTGTGGTTCAATCTGTAACTCGTTACAACTGGTAACCTTTAAGGGTCGTCCTTAAATTACGGAAGATTTTTCGGAGAGGAGGGGGTCCCGAATTCCATACGTTTTCTTACAGTAATATTTTTACTGTCTTACGTAATATTTTTTTACCCTAATTCTCAATATGTGTAGCCTAAGAAACGATATTTTATCGGATGCACGAAACCGAGTTAAATAAATTATATAAACCTTTAAAAAAAATTTAACAACTTAAAAAATGCAATGTAAGAATATTACGTAAGGTAGGGGGGGGGAATGTGTTGAAATAAAAATCTTACGAATTCTTATACTTGGGCAGCGAGGGGTAAGAAATCGACAAAATTACCCTTACGTGATTTAAGGGCGGCCCCTCGTCGGAATATTTAAATACATCAATAACGTTTGGGGACAAAATACTTTTAAATCATCTTTTCGCAGCTGTACTATTTGCTGCCATAAGTTTCGCTGCTTAGGAAGACATGTTCGCTAATTTTATGTTTCGAAATGTGCCTAAGATAAACTCGCGGCATTTGTCGAACATGTCGTTATCGATTCTAGTTACACGTATCTTCGCAGAGATAACGGTGACGATCTCGAAAAATATATTTTTTCTTTTCTAAATGAAATCGGGGCACACGTGCACTGGGAGTATAAATTCCTGTACATCCGTGCATATCAGAGTCGGGCAAAATGTAATCTAATTACAAATTACAAATTACGATTAAAATGTAATTGTGTGATTGATTGCACATTATTTTCTGTAATAGTTAATTTAGATAGCTGACCACAATTTTATCAACTACCTAAGTATTAACGATTATAGAAAATAATGTGTAATCAATTACACAATTACATTTTAATCGTAATTTGTAATTTGTAAGTAGATTACATTTTGCTCAACTCTGATGTATATTTATACATATGTACTGTGTAGTAGGACCTCAATTGTCCGAACTAATGTGGGTACAGGATGACTGGATAAATAATCGAATGACTCACATTATAACCAAGTTCCATATGAACAACGATACCTATGTGATTTCATGCGCACTACATATTAGACAGTTTCAATCATTGAATATTACATACTAATCTTCTTAATATATAAAACAGAAAGCATGGGCGTTCCCAGGCAGGGCCGACGCGAGGATGGTTGGCGCCCTTATGCAAGAAAATTTTTGGCGCCCCCAAATTTTTGCACCTGTTTTCTATTTAATTTTTTTTTTGCCTTTACGAGGTACAATGAAAAAAAGAATTACATTTACATTTTGTTTATATGGGAGTTGGATTCCTTTATTATTAAGTCTGCGATATAGTTTTTAGCGCCCCCTTCGGCTGGCGCCCTTATGCAGCGCATTACTTGCATAATGGCTTCCGCCGGCCCTGTCCGCAGGGGGGGGGGGGGGGCAAAAGGCGCAGTTGCCCCCCCTGGCTTTTGAGAAAAAATCGCTTATTTTTCAAAACTGATCTTTATTAAGTTCATACTAAAAAATGGAATATTTTTGAATTTCGGTTTTAAATTTGTAATTAAATTGGCACTATAAAATGGGTTAAAAAAAGCAAGAGGGGTATATTTTTCTTTACCATCATCCCAAAGTTGCCCCCCCCCCCCTGGAAAAAAGTCTGCGGACGCCACTGGCAGAAAGCTTCTATATGTTTGTGTTTGTCTGTCGCCTAAAAACTTTCGAACGATAAACTCTGGGATCACGAAGTGTGCCTCAGCTCATTATGCCTGACTGATCCAGATGAATGTGACCATTTTTACAAAATAACTACAAATTTTTTTTTATAAAATCAGTCTTTTCGGGCGAAGCCGAGTAGTAAAGCTATTTAGTAATATTATACACATGTTTCAATCATTTTCTTCGTCTCCCAGTATACTTGGAGAATCTTTCTCAGCTGCTAAATTGCATATTTCCTTTAAAATTGGCAATTCCGCGGGATTTAATTACCGCTTCTGATGCCACGAGTGTTTTCGAATGTGTTGGAATTTTATTTTCGTGGGTTCCGTTTCGTTGCCACATTAGTGAACTGAGAATATTTCGCTGGCATACAAAAAATGTAACATACCTATACCTAGAATATTTCTTTTCCACTACCACGTGGCATTATTCGTATATTCGAGGTCCTACAGTAGTTGTCATTATGGAATAATCTCGCCGAGATTTATTCCTGCCCGTACGAATTTCAATGTACATACATACATACATAATGGAAATAAACAACTATCAAGATTGGGACATTCCACGCGAACTCGGACACTTTTTGGAGTAAGTTTTCAAAAATTGCTGAAATTTGAATATGTTGTAGCCTTTACTGATATTTCAACGTACCTCAAAGGATTTTTCAAAATTTTGAAAAATGTAGATTTTACAGCTGTTTGAAGTTGAGTGCTACCTTTTTTTCAAATAATTATAGCTATGGAAGTAGTAAACGGATGGAGATGAGCTTTACGGTGCTTATAGAGAAGACATTGAAGTTTTTAGAAAAAATTATTTAAGTTTAAACAAAACAAAATTTGAACCTTTTTTGTGCAATTATTTTAAACAAATGCAGGTTTTTAACATCGGCCGCGATTTTAAAAATCTGGGAAAAAGGGAGAATATAGTCCTATCCTTCCCTTAGAAGTACAAATATTCAAAAATATGGACATTTTAAAATTGGCCCTGTAAAAATTGCCGAAAGTTGACGCTGCACCGATGCGCACCGGCTCGACTGTAGTAAATATATTGAACAATCTATCTAGTAGATTGAGTTTCTTTCTTTCATTTCTAACCTTGTGTGGCCTTGAAGGTCATAGTATATTATATGGTTGAATTTGTCTTGACAGTCGCTTTCATATTGGGTAATCAAATATATAGCATTCCATTTAAAAAACTGAAGGTCACCTTCGGTTCACGGAAAATATGGCGAACACCAAAAATTGAGATACCGTATTATGTTGGATATAAAAAACAGTAAAAGTTTTCCCCCTTCAGTTTTTTTCAAAAACTTACCATTTTCGAGAATCCTTATCAGGTATAGCCGCTTGGCCACTGCGAGTACCGCACGGCCCGACCAGTCGAGCCGGTGCGCATCGGTGCAGCGTCAACTTTCGGCAATTTTTACAGGGCCAATTTTAAAATGTCCATATTTTTGAAAATTTGTCCTTCTAGGGGAAGGATAGGACTATATTCTCCCTTTTTTCCAGATTTTTAAAATCGCGGCCGATGTTAAAAACCTGCATTTGTTTAAAATAATTGCACAAAAAAGGTTCAAATTTTGTTTTGTTTAAACTTAAATAATTTTTTCTACAAACTTCAATGTCTTCTCTATAAGCACCGTAAAGCTCATCTCCATCCGTTTACTACTTCCATAACTATAATTATTTGAAAAAAAGGTAGCACTCAACTTCAAACAGCTGTAAAATCTACATTTTTCAAAATTTTGAAAAATCCTTTGAGGTACGTTGAAATATCAGTAAAGGCTACAACATATTCAAATTTCAGCAATTTTTGAAAACTTACTCCAAAAAGTGTCCGAGTTCGCGTGGAATGTCCCGATTACGAGAGCAATCTTAGAATACTACTACTACCGTCGGTTCGAGCGCGTAAGAACTATATAAGAACTAGTGATCTAAAAGATCCAAAATGCGAGGCTCGCTTTAGTCCCCGTTTATTTATATATTGTACAGGGTGAGGCAGTAACTAGGTATTACCACCTTTAATATCTTCGAAGCTACCAGAGCAGGACAAAAATCTATACAATAAAAGTTGCATAGTACAAATAATATCGTAATATGCTAATGACTGGTTTTTTTTTAGGCTGGAGGCACTCCAGAGGTCTGGAAGTAATTATCGATTTTTTAAATAGAACGCTACACTTTTTATTTATTTCTTGATAGCATTCGTTTTTAAGACGTACGATCACTGAAGGTCATTAATTAAGTCTATTAAGTTATATTAGTTGTAACTGCTGACTGCAATCAGTTGCACTTTTTATCGCTTGGGAACCTCCTGAAGTACGATAATACCGTACAATCGTGATCTATCACAACCCTGAACACCTTCTGTGCGTGTAAGTTTCTTTTATTTGCATGTGATCATTGACGTAAAATATTTTCGATACAAGTGACCCCCGGTGACCTTGAGTGGCTGCACGTCATAGGTCGATGTATTCGTCTTAAAAGCCACTATCAAAAAATAAAAAAGATGTAGAGCATTCCATTTAAAAAAAAAAACAATGCTGACCTTCAGACTTCCGAGATTCCTCCAGCAGAAAAAAGACCGTCATGTGGTGACCTCTTCCGTACTATACAATTCATTTTACACACATTTTTTCCTGCACTCATATTTTCGAGGATACTGAAAGTGGTAATAGTTACTGTACTATTAGTTCTATTAATAATATATTTAATATTAACCTGCTAACCGGCACATTTTTCAATCGGAAGCACTCTCTGGTTGAGCAGCGATGCATAACAAGAACGAGTTAAGCCGGGAATCCACCGGGAAGCTAATTGTAAGCTAAGCTATGCGATGCTGTGTTTTAGCTTAGCTTTTGGTGGAAACGGTTCCATAAGAATGTATTGAAGCTAATTTTTTTAAAACGTAGCATGGCATAGCATAGCTTAGCTTCCCGGTGGATTCCCGGATTTAATGTTCTATAGCGGGAATGAGAAATAAATGATAGACGTATGCAATCTTTCGCAAAAGCCGCAATTTGTTGGTACTAGTGACGAGTTAATTCGTCTTGCCCGGTGGAGTGGCATTTTCAAGTGAGGAGTTTACAGGTTTTAGGTACTTACAAGGTAACGCCACGAACCCGGACTCACCGATTGGAACGTAAGTTTGTGGGTTTTTAGAGTGACTTAAAACAAGAACAACGGTGTGTTTCATTTGGGTCCTATCCCCCTTTAAGGGGGTGAAAACTAACCTCAAAGTCAAATTGGCACTTCCACTTTTTCACGTATAACTCTCAAAGTGCAACAGACAGAAAAAAATGTTTCAAACAAAAGTTTAATGGTGCAATAAGCGTTACAAACTTGCGTTAACAAAATTTTAAAAAGAGTTAAAAAAAATATATAACTGACGAGAAAATCTCTTTTCAAAATTTTGTTAACGGAAGTTTGTAGCATTTATTGCGCCATTAAACTTTTGTTTGAAACATTTTTTTCTGTCTGTTGTACTTTGAGAGTTATACGCGAAAAAGTGGAAGTGCCAATTTGTCTTTGAGGTTAGTTTTCACCCCCTTAAAGGGCGATAGAGCCCGAATAAAAACACACCGGTGTTCTTGTTTGGAGTCACTCTAAAAACCCACAAAGTTGCGTTCCAATCGGTGAGTCCGAGTTCGCGGTGTTCCCTTGTTAGTGAAGTATATTTTCAAGTGACGAGTTAACTCGTCTTGTCCAGTGGAAGTGGTATTTTTAAATGACGAGCTAACTCATTTTCGTCGGTTAAAATTAAGTTAATAGTAAAATAATACTAATAGTTTATAGTACATATCTCCGTATGTCATAATGTACTTCTACTACTAATATCTGTGCACAAGTTAAACAGAAAATTTACACATATATATATATATATGACCGACGTAAATAGAGAACAGTGGCAGGACCGGCAACCAACAATTACAATTTCCATCCTTTTCAGAATACGACGACGCCTCCTATCGCGACAAATTTTATAACCCGGCCAATTATACATATGTTACACGCGCATCCTATTAATCATATCTACGTTTATTACACTCGTGCGTCAGAAGCGTATCGCGTTCCCGAATTTCCTCTTCTCTTTTCAGCGCGAAACAAAAACAACATGGTTCGCGAGCGAACTCGGGGCGCGATCTCGTTTCGAACTCGTAGGATCGTTCGAAAATTGCGTGCTGCGAAATCGGCCCCGATCAGATACCATGACCATTTCGCGGGAACCTAGTTCGGCCATGCAAGGTCGTTAAAATGAAAAATTGGAATCGCGCAATTGTTGGTGACCCTTCGCATCAAGGACACTCGGTATACACACTACACAGGCCGACACCAGGCCAACCGATGCGCGCACGATAAATTAAATTCGTACACACGCACGACACGCGGTTCAACAGCGTTTCAAATAAAAGATTACCGGATCTGATTTAGATCATCGGCCGATGATCCGCTTTCTCCGTACGTAATGAATGGTTGATCTGTTCCTGCTCGTTTAACCGCAGAGGAAAAGTAATTTAGAAACAATGTGGTGCATGCTTGCCACCTTTAAGCTGACCTACTGAACCACGATAATCGTTTATATTTAACGCGGGTAGAACGTTGTATGTATGTGGATATGCAACGTCCTCTAGCACATTGTGCCAATCATATGCCGACCCCACTGGCGAAGCGAATATGCGCTCCTACTTATGATTATGTAATGGTTTAAAGCAGGTTCGGTGTAGGGTAGCCAGCTGAGAGGGAAGTGATTGAATGACGGATTTCCTTTGGCCGTAGAACGTTATATATGTATAAATAATAGATAGCCCGGCGCGTACGTCTGTTAAACACACTCACAAGTAATTTGGCATTGAATATTTTCATCAATGCCTACTTTATGCAGGCGCAGGAACAGCGAGCAAGATCCTATGAATATGGTCCCTACCGATATGAAAAATGATAAAAAAAATCTAAATCGTATCGTAATGTATTTGTTGCATGTATTTCATTGCTTTCCACATGTTCTTTGAGTACAGTATTCCTTTGTTCAGAACAATGCGTATTTATCACAATTTCCGCTATTTAGAGGATAATGATTTATTCACACTTGTTGTCTCCAACAAAAATATATTCTAAAGATGTCTACTTAATAATTATAACATAAAATGTCGTTTAAATGTACTAATTCCCCTAGCGTCAATAAATGCACTGCGCTGCGAATTAATATTATATTTTAATTAGCAGTATATCTTTTGCCAAAAAACAAAAGCATTGCGAAGTTAGATCGTAAGAAATATTTAATATAATTGTAATACATATCTTAGTACAATAAGTAGGATGCGTTTCGCAAATTTCACAGTCTCCGGAAACATAATTAATCATTTTTCGATATAGATAATAGACTAGAAAAATGGAAATTGCTCTGAATGGCGAGGATCGCTGGACACGTTTGTTTCGTATTGCGTCTGAAGTGATAGCAAAAATTGAAATTTAAAAACTGATTAAAATAGGTCGAGAAATTCATCCAATGCTCTCATTAGATTCATCCTTTGTTAGCTGTAAGTAGTCTTATGTTCTCTAATTACACATTCACAACTCCCAACAAAATTCATAAATGCAAAGACCCCACGTTTCATGCATTTTTTTGTTTATACATTAACTAACAATAGCAAAAATAAATAAAAGTTGCATTCCTTAATTCAACCGATATATAAATTTTTGCTAGTGAAAATTAAATTCCTGAAATGAATCACATATAAATATTCCGTATCTACATTTTTTGTGTCTACAAAAGTTGTTTCGTTTGTAATATAAACTATGAGGATAATACTAAAATGATAATATGAACATATGTCTTTACTTGAGCAACAACTTCACAATTTTACACATTTATACACGCATTCTGTTAATATTCCACCCGAATCGAATGAAGAGTTTAATGAAAAGTCCATTTTACGGTTTAATCGGAATTTAATAATTTCACCTTTCACGGAAAATGCAAGAAATAGTAGATTGAAGTGTAAGAAAAGATTAAAGATTCGAACGTTCTCTTGGAAAATGATTGTGTATCGGTACATTTAAGTAAAGCAGAAGAGCATAAAACGGTCGGCAAGATTACGTGAAGTTAATCTAACACTTAAGGAATGTAAGGATAGCAAATCAGAATAGAGAAGTTCGTTAAAGATGTACGCATGATTTCTCTATTTTATGTTCCTTTACTCTCAGAGATTGATTTTACTTTGTTTTACGTGCATATGCATCCCTTCGCTGTGAACAGAATTTCAATTAATTAAGAGCTTGTCGTGTATTGCTTCGGCTAGGATTGCTGGAAGACATAAATATGTAATTTGACATTGAATTAGAAGAAAAGAAAATTACCATTCACATACATATTGTTCGTACATAAAGGGTCCTCTAGTCGTGCAAGTGATTGTATGCGAGTCTTCATAAAGGTATGAAAATTTCCTATCTTTTGTAAACACATTATCAGCAAAAACTGAAGGAATATTTCTTAAAGGACTCAATACTTTATTAAAGATTGATCTTCTTTATGCTGTTCGCTGGATAATATGAATACCGCTATCCGTGTGCACAGGCGAGGACAGTTCGCCGACTTTCAGAGCGAACGCCGCTTGTTCGAAAGGTTTTTGCATCGCGCCTCTACTAAATGGCCCCAGGTCGCCGCCTCGCTTAGCCGAACTGCAATCGCTATACATCGAAGCGAGCTCGCCGAACGTCGCTTTCCCGGATACAATTTGTTCTCTGTAAGCTGTTTGCGGATACAATTACGTTAATTTATGATATATAACTATTCTGCTAACTAATTAATATATAATCGATAATAGTTAGCGACTCACATTTAATAAGTTCAAGAGCCTCTTCCTTCGATCTTATGATATTTTCTTCCCGCCACGAAGATGGCCGTCGAGAACCCGAATGTTTTACCAATAAATGAGAACACTGAACTTCTTCGGGGCCATCTCCTTTATTATTTCCAGATGGATCGGCAGGTTTGTCCGGCCTGTTCCATTGACTTTCCTTAGTATAAATATTTAAATAATAATGCTGCCCTGTAAACAAAGGCATTGAGCCATACAAATATTTTCTTCGATGTACAACCAATGTTCGAGTTACACGGTTGGATGAATAAAGTATAGCAGTGGGACACCAAATTCATTGTGAAAGTTAATTTTTATAACAATAATAACATATCGATAATTTCGCTTGAAAATTAGAAAGATCGCTGAAATTCTGTCCCCAATAAAACTGAAGATTCTCTGAGGCATTTAAGACTGAATTTGTTCTATGTATTTCCATGGAATATTTGAGAAATAGAATGCATGGTAATTAAGATGTTATGATTCTAGGGCGACTGCATTTAAAATGGGATGTTAATCGGTAAAACATTAGTTATAAGGAAAAATGCCGGCCGTATAGCTGGTACTACCGACTGTGTAACAAACAAGTACAATTCACAGAACAAAGAAACAAGAAATTAAACGAACAATTCTACAGTGATGTACGTCTGCATCGTGTGTCAATTACCAGAAACGAATTGACGTACCGGTAGACCTGCTCAAACGTTTCTCCCAACCCGCTGGTAGTTCTTCGTCCGCCATTGTTATCCAATATTTTCTTACTCTTGCCTCACGTCAAACACAGAGGGAACACGTTTTCACTGCATTCTAGTTATCTATCGAATCTAATGCCTTCAGTTTGGGCAACTTTATCGATGATTATGAAATTACCATAATTGTGCCGTTTCGATGCGTTTCAATGGAAAATTTCGGAAACATTCGGCATGATTCAGCGTAACTACAAATTTGATAATTTTCCAATAAAGAAGAGATACATAGTTGCATATTTATTCCTGAGTTCTTAATATATACTAAAGGTTTTCTTTTTATTTCATTTACTTAAATGAATATTTGCTTAAGTCGTGTAACATGTGTTGCACATTTTAGCGGGGATATTTGGAAGAGGGGCGCAGGTTGGTGCCCGTGCAGCGCTGAGCACTCTGCTCGCAAAATGCGCGGGTGTTTGAAAAGAATAGAATTAAATACTGGTATTAATGTTTAATGTTAATGTTTAATGTTTATGTCTTTCAATAGGGTAAGTTTCACATATTTTATAATGTAAATAGAACACAGATATTATTAAGATAATTGACAAGAAGGATTATGAAATTGACGTTGGGCAGTACCCACACAGCACACAGGCGCTCGAGGCGCCTGAAAGGCGCCTTGAGTGTCCTACGAGCGGCTTATGAGGGTCCAAAATGCGCCTTCTGAGCGCCTGATGTTACAAAACGGGACGTCGTAAAGGCGCCGCAAAGGCGCCTGAATTGGGACTGACAGGCGCCTAGTAGGCGCCTGGAGTAGGCGCCTTGGGGGCGCCTGGAATAGGCGCCTCAGAGGCGCCTTAAACGGGCCTGGATTAAGACTGTCAGGCGTCTTAATTATCGATAAATTAGAAACAAACGGTTATCAAAATGAAATCAGATTGGATAAAAATTCATTGCGATTTACTATATTTATTTATTTAAAATTTGTGTACAGATACTTTTATTAACAGACTTCGACAAACTAGAAGGTTCTCAGTTCGACACATATATTTGTGTCCCACGCCCAGCTGGCTGACGGCACCCTTGGAACAGCTAGTCTTTCGATGAGCCAAAGGACGAAGGCGAACGCCTCGTGGTCTCGGCTACGAAGACCTCGCTGCGAGGCGTCGAAATTCTGCCTCCCACAGTCTGACACAATATCACGTCGGGGGTCACCAATGTAGGAGTTACCCGGCACGTAGATAATTCTATCAGGCCCTACTCCTGCAGGTGATGCACACCGAAGATTGGGGGGGATAATAATCACTCGTTTTCGAGGAATAAAATAATACTGTATTTTGAGGTTATAAAGAATGGCTTCGTGGCTGCCTCCACTCTTCGCTCTCGGGAGGGGAAGACTGGGGAAGACAGCCCTTCCTACAACACGATACCCAAAAGGCGCCTTTTGGGCGCCCCATAGAGGAGCCAATGTAGTTACACGGCGCCTCTAAGGCGCCTGTGAGGCGCCTTTAAGACGCACAAAAGGCGCCTTTCAGGCGCCTGAAAGGCGCCTTGTTACAAATCGGGACGCTCAGTCGCTCAGGCCGAAAACAGGCCGAAAATGGGCGCCTTTAAGGCGCCGTGTGCTGTGTGGGTATAGGAGTGCGCCGCTCCTAAAACGCCACCTTTGTAGAAAGTAATAAGCTGTAAAGGAAAAATAAAACCATACCATACCATAAATGATGGTAAAACTTCAATATATTTCTCGATAGTTTTAAAAGATCGTTTGTAACAGAGAACAGTTTGTGACTTTACTAATCAGGAGTCAAAACCGTTCTGCTCTCCTAGAGTCCTCCGTCGCTGAACCTCGCCTCCTCGAACGTGGTGCCCCTTCCATCCTTGCGCGTCCTCCCAATACTTTGGCGGCCAAAGTATGATGGGGTGGGTGGTGAGGAAATTCGCTACCAGCGGTAGCTATTTTGGAGTGGGGACAGCTACCCACGTCCACGCATGCGCGCGATGACGTCGCGACCGTTGAGCCAATCAACGCCAAGATGAAAACTCGCCGACGCCAGTGCCAAGTCAAGCCAACTAGCCAAGCCAAGTGAGGCCGCAACCAACCAGCGTCGACAACCGATTCCACGGCGATGCTGGTTGGCTAGTTCGGCGAATTTTCATCTTAGCGTTGATTGGCTCAACGGTCGTGACGTCATCGCGCGCATGCGTGGACGTGGGTAGCTGGCCCCACTCCAAAATTGCTACCGCTGGTAGCGAATTTCCTCACCACCCTGCTTTGGCCAATCAGGATGGAGGGTGCATCAAGTCCAAGCGGTAAACTGTCCCGCGGATGTTGGTTCGCCTCTGCGAATCGACGTCCATCTTTCCTTCCGCCTTCGGATGGTGGTGAAAACTCGGTGGAAGCGGTGAAAGCGCGGCGTGCCCACGTGGAACGAGAATGGAAGAGGAAGTAGGTTGAAAAAACAACCCTTGAAGGAAATTTATAGGTAAAAAAGACTAAAAAAGGACAAGGACTTCTCAAAAGATTACGTGACTTAGACGAAACTCGCGATTCGTTTCGGGTCTACTAATTGAAACTCTGCCTAAAGGCGGGATCGATGGTCACTAGGGTGGTCCTTATTTTTCAACTTCCGATATTTTTTGGTCTTACCCTCCTAAAATATGAGGTTTAGTGAGAAAATGATATGTATAAAGTTTCAAAGTGATTGGACAACGGGAACCCGTGACGCAATTGAGTCGAAGTTTTGAAATAATAGTGATTTCTCGTGAATTTCAGACATAACTGTGTTCGGCTATTTTGAAAGTATCAGTGAATATTTTTTAAGAAAAGTACAGTTTATTAGATGTATAATAATAATATGTATGTATAACTTCAAAAAATATTGACCAAATCTTTGAATTTTATCTTTTAAAATTAGTATACAACGCAGCGTATAAGCCAGAATAGGCAATTGGGGGTCTTAACTACATTATCCAACAAGTATTTGGATCTGCAATATGCACTCCGAGTCCTAGTTCAGTTTTTCGTCCCAAACACGAATCCGTAAACAGAATTGCTCTATCACCCTCCGTTTTTGAAAAATACGAGTTTTTGTATAAAGCGCACGATTTTGGGCAAGAATGAGGTATTACGTGAAAACCAAGAATGCTAGAAAGTTCAATTTCGTCTCAAAAGATGGAGGAGAGTTTTCTGAATATATCCGTATATACAGTTATTAAATTTTATGGTTTTATATGGTTGTAAACGGCCGTCAAAGTTTAAAAAAGTGCCGCTGTGCATGATTTCTAGGCAATACTTTTGCAATTTTTACGAAAAGTTATTTATCTAGCACGAATTCGTTACACAGTATCGGATTCTGTAGACATTTCTGAAGAAGAAACCATCCACGAAAAATGTCGGAACCGTGTTTTACCCCAATACCCGCTGGTGCGCTATGTCACTCACTCCCGGTTTATGTCGCTCAGTCTTCTGGTCAGATGGTTCGGGCAAGGGCCCTGCCAAAGATGAATCTATTCAGTGCTAACTACTGCCTCGGATCATGGAGAATTTCCCGGTCCTGAATATTTCTCTATACCCACACAGCACACGGCGCCTTAAAGGCGCCCATTTTCGGCCTGAGCGACTGAGCGTCCCGATTTGTAACAAGGCGCCTTTCAGGCGCCTCACAGGCGCCTTACAGGCGCCGTGTAACTACATTGGCTCCTCTATGGGGCGCCCAAAAGGCGCCTTTTGGGTATCCTGTTGTAGGAAGGGCTGTCTTCCCCAGTCTTCCCCTCCCGAGAGCGAAGAGTGGAGGCAGCCACGAAGCCATTCTTTATAACCTCAAAATACAGTATTATTTTATTCCTCGATAACGAGTGATTATTATCCCCCCCAATCTTCGGTGTGCATCACCTGCAGGAGTAGGGCCTGATAGAATTATCTACGTGCCGGGTAACTCCTACATTGGTGACCCCCGACGTGATATTGTGTCAGACTGTGGGAGGCAGAATTTCGACGCCTCGCAGCGAGGACTTCGTAGCCGAGACCACGAGGCGTTCGCCTTCGTCCCTTGGCTCATCGAAAGACTAGCTGTTCCAAGGGTGCCGTCAGCCAGCTGGGCGTGGGACACAAATATATGTGTCGAACTGAGAACCTTCTTGTTTGTCGAAGTCTGTTAATAAAAGTATCTGTACACAAATTTTAAATAAATAAATATAGTAAATCGCAATGAATTTTTATCCAATCTGATTTCATTTTGATAACCGTTTGTTTCTAATTTATCGATAATTAAGACGCCTGACAGTCTTAATCCAGGCCCGTTTAAGGCGCCTTCGAGGCGCCTATTCCAGGCGCCTGTCAGTCCCAATTCAGGCGCCTTTGCGGCGCCTTTACGGCGTCCCGTTTTGTAACATCAGGCGCTCATAAGGCGCATTTTGGACCCTCATAAGCCGCTCGTAGGACACTCAAGGCGCCTCGAGCGCCTGGGACCAGGCGCCTGAGAGGCGCCTGTGTGCTGTGTGGGTAATCCGAGAAACACTGTATCCGCTTATTTCCCCGTTGATTATTTAAGAAAATTGTGCCTCTGCTCGATGGAAACCACGAGAAGGTGGTGGGTCGACCGTAATAGGGGAGCGGGCGGCTCGCTTACCTGAAACGGAAATCACCGATTCTGTAACTGTTCATTGTGAGGTGAATTTTAGAGAGTCCATTCTAGAAAGGAGCTTATTTTGTAAGCAGCATTTCAAAGATTTATTTCTGTTTATGTATAAAAATGGCAGAAGAGCAACATCGTACATTAGCCATCTGCGAAAATGCTTTGCAAATTAATAGTTTTCAAGTTTTTCTTCTACTGAGAATATAGAAAGAGAAATTAGAGAATAATTAATGAAAAAAGTAGAATCTTCGCATCGAGATTTGAATCTCGGTGAAATGAATTCTCGGTGGTGAGCGCCGGCCAGGCAGCGCATACGACACACGGATAGAGGGACGGGTATGCTTGTGTAGTGCGGTACAGGCGCTAGGAGAGGGTACGCTTGGTCATAGAGGGGGGGGGGGGGGGGGGGGGGGGGTAGCGCCCGTGGGCGAAAACCCACGGATCTGGCATCACTGCTTCCTTCGCCTAGGGCGGTATTTTCTTAAGCTAACCTAGTAGTTAGTAAAGGATGCCGAATGCTTAAGCATTTGCTTAAGAATAAGCAACGACTGAAAATACCGCCCCTAAAGTCGCAACTATTACACCGTCCCTATATTCCTATGTCCATGGATAAGTTCGGATAAATGGAGTTTTCCTGTATGTATTATGGATATATCGATGCGCGTATGGTTGCCATGACTGCGAATTACAAACGTTTCCCTCTGGATGCTACATTCTCTCAACGCATATGCCAATTTCTTTTTCAAAGACTTTGTTGAAGGAATAAGGGTTAAACATGTCGATAAATAATAATATAGACACGGTGCTGAGTACGCTAGGCTGGAACGATGGATTTCGAATACCAGTAGCGAACGAGGAGAACATACGATTAGAAGAAGAAGTAATGTATTTGCGTTATATGGTTTCATTTCTATCGAACACATATCAACTCTTTCTATTTGCCTTTGTATGCATGCTTTTGTTTCTCATATGATGGTAATAGATTGTTGCACAGTAGGAGGCGTAAATAAATAAGTAAATAAATTTGATTAAAACTGAGAGCACGTTGTGTCAATGAAATTTTTACTCCACTAAATTGACTTCTCAAATATGTGTTATAAGATCAGTAATTTACTAAATCTTTGACTGGCATTAAAATATTTTCATGTCCAATCGATTCCACTACTCGTCTGGCATTGACGTGTTTCCACGCCGAGGTAACAGAGAAATTAATAAACCACGCGTCTAGGGATATTGAAATTAATTAAATCGTAAATTTCATCAAGTTTCATATAGGTGAATTTATAGGTAGTATATATAGAAGGAAAATAATGTTACTTGTAGAAAATATTGGTACTCAACAATTTATGATACGGACAAACATAAAAAATGAAAACTCTTATCAATAAGATCTAGTCATACGAAATAGACTGGGCAGTTTGCTTTCCTCACAGATACCTAGTGGACACGTGAAAAAGTCTAGTAGAATTGAGATAGTACTTTGGGAGCGTAGCTACCAGTCAAAGAATTAGTAGCGTATAGGTAGGAATATTTAAGCAGAATTTACATTTTCCATGGAAAGATCGAAAAGAAAATGAAATTGAAAGAAGATTTGACTACGAAACTTGAGTCTATGAAGGATCGAGTTACAATGATGAAAAAACATGCCAGTTACTTAACGGCGGAGCATGATATGAATCAGAAACTTTTGAATGTGCATTCCACACAACTAGAGAATGAGGATCATCATTACCGACTGAGCTGTAGCACCGAAACGAGTCTTCGCCGAGAGGCGCGAGATTTTGAAAAGGAATGGAAGACAGTCAACGAGACGATATCGAATGTTAAAAGAGAATTAGAGAAAATGACAAAGAAAATCGAGGCATCGAAGAAAGCGGTCAAATATGACGAGAAAAGTCTACGAGAATGGGAAGAAACGTTGAATCGAAACGAGGATAATAATCAATTGATAGAGCAATACATGAAAGAAGATTTGAAGGAATATAAGGTAAATAGGATGGTGTGGAAATTATAATAAAGAATAATGACGCATCGATTCCAAACGTAGTAAGATTTTAATAGTATTCTGCAATTTAGGAGCAGGAACTAAAGAGGCAGAAACTCAATAAAGAGTTGCAAACGTACCGTGAGGCGATTGTTAAGACTAGCAACGAAGCACGAGAGATGGAAATTGTTCTTGATCGAACAACTAAATTATATGACCAAGCACTAACAGAATATCGGCAAATGTTTAATCAGTGGAAGGAGAGTGTGGTCATGATGCAACAAAAGAATGAAGATATTAAGAGAGTTCTCCAAGTACAGTAACAAATTGAAATATTTTTTTACCTTAAACAATGCATCGTTCTAAAGGAGTGCATACCCAGTATGGGATTCCCTTAAGGGGGGACCGCACCCAGAAACTACTAAAAAGTTTGGGATTTTTTTGTTCGTATAAATAAAAATATTGGGCCTGGATTTTTTACATAGTTTTAAAGCAATCTTTATTTTGTTCGAAACAATTTTTTATGGAAAATTGTACAAAACGGCGGTGAACAAAATGTCTTCCCGGAACACTGCAAAAGAAACTGACCCACACTCCCGGGATTGACTGGATCATCTGAGAAGGAAATACAAAAGAGATATATAAACTGGAATATATTCTCGCCAACGTAGCGTAGGATTTTATTGATATTTCAATTATACTACTTTTTACAAGCATTTCACAAGGGGACACCACGGGTGCGGAAATCGCTTTTGGAACGACAGTATATGGAGGTCTTAGTACTCGTGTAGTATGAAAATACCACTTCGGCTTTTCACCGAATGGGCCTTCGTTTTCGAGATATTGTGGTTTAAAGTTTTGAACAAACGTAGTAAGGCGGGTATATACCTTCTATAGTAACCTATATCCAAGAAGGTGCGTTGGAGCAACGACAGCGTGTCAGATTGTCACGCGGGCGGACGGGGTTCAAGTCCCGCAACCGCTTCACTTTTTTTTCGAATTTTTCCCGTGGAAATATATTTTGTGGATATTACGTATCACATAGTATGTTACATATTACCCTACGCAAATTTTAAGGTTAAAAATGCATTTACTACATAACGTATTATTCTAATCATCTCTTTCACCGGTGTTTTCATATTCTGGTCCTGCGAAAATATTTCATTCCGAAACTTTCGACGCCTGCGATTGTCGAGCAGGTAAAACACCATCCTTACAGTCAGAAGTAACGGCTATCCCACTTCACCTGCTCGACAATCGCAGGCGTCGAAAGTTTCGGAATGAAATATTTTCGCAGGACCAGAATATGAAAACACCGGTGAAAGAGATGATTAGAATAATACGTTATGTTGTAAATACATTTTTAACCTTAAAATTTGCGTAGGGTAATATGTAACATACTATGTGATACGTAATATCCACAAAATATATTTCCACGGGAAAAATTCGAAAAAAAAAGTGAAGCGGTTGCGGGACTTGAACCCCGTCCGCCCGCGTGACAATCTGACACGCTGTCGTTGCTCCAACGCACCTTCTTGGATATAGGTTACTATAGAAGGTATATACCCGCCTTACTACGTTTGTTCAAAACTTTAAACCACAATATCTCGAAAACGAAGGCCCATTCGGTGAAAAGCCGAAATGGTATTTTCATACTACACGAGTACTACGACCTCCATATACTGTCGTTCCAAAAGCGATTTCCGCACCCGTGGTGTCCCCTTGTCAGTGCAAATTTTTACGTAAAAAATTAAAGTCAATTCTTCAAACTGCTACAATTTCCAAAATAATTCGAATTTTGAGAAAAACCTACGCTACATGGAAGATAATATATTCCAGTTTATATATCTGTTTTGTATTTCCTTCTCAGATGATCCAGTCATTCCCGAGAGTGTAGGTCAATTTCTTTTGCAGTGTTCCGGGAAGACATTTTGTTCACTGCCATTTTTTACAATTTTCCATAAAAAAAATTTCTAACAAAATAAAGATTGCTGTAAAACTATGTAAAAAATCCAGGCCCAATATTTTTATTTATACGAACAAAAAATCCCAAACTTTTCAGTGATTTCTGGGTGGGGTTCCCCCTTAAAACTTACAATTCAGATTGTACTATTCACGAAACCGTTAGAAATCAACCGTTAATGAATTTTTTATTCTATCAAATGTGCTCTGATTACTGATAAATTGCTTTATACAGGAAATTGAAACATCGCGTGAGATTACGCAAGACAAAAGGAATGTACTTCAAGAATCAGAGAAGTTTCTAAAGGAGCAAACCGAAAATAACAAGGAAGCCGAGGAATCGATTAAAAAATTGGAGAAAGATCTTTTTAATATGAAAGAAGAGCAGCGTAAAAAGAAGGAAATGCTTGGTGTATACGAAAACCAAGTAAGAAAGTAGTTGAACGAAATAAGATTATCAGAGAATCTTTTAAAATCGTTCTCCTCTCATCTCTTATTCTTTTCTGATGCTACAGTTAATTATACAAAAAAATATTGTGAAAGACTCGGCCCAACGCGTGCAACAAGTGAGAGCTGATATAAAACGTAAAAGATCGGAAATTCAAGGAAAATATGTAAAAATAGAGAAAGTATCCAAGCAAGTAACCGATCTGGCGGAGAAGTTGCAAAATATTGACAATCAAAAGTTGAATATAGAAGAAAAAGCAAAGGAATTGGAGAATATGATCGAGGTATTCGCTGATACGAATTCCACTAATCTCTGTGGACATTCGCCTTTTTAATGCATAATATGATTTAGGAGCAAGAAAAGAAAAAAGCCGCAATGATGAAAGAAGTAAACCGATTGCAAGCCGCAAATTTACGTGTCATAAATCAGATAAAAGAACTAGAGAACGAGGACATAATTTTGAAGATGCAGTATCAGAACGAGTCTAAACAAATTGAATATACAGAGAAACTGTATAGTAAGAACGAAAAGATTTTAGAGGAAAAGACGGATGCATTGTATCAAGTGCAGTTTGAATTACAAAAATCAGAAATGAAGTTAGACAGATTGAAAGGTCATGAACGGGATCAATCTGAAGCTGAAAGGAAGCAGAAAAAAATTGAAGAGTTGCAAAGTATCTTAAACGATAAAATGGGTGTATCAAAGTTGTTGCAAAAACAGACAGCAAGTTTAGAAGTATGTATTCCACATAGCACACGACGTCTTAAAGACGTCCATTTTACGTCTGTTTTTGGTCTGAACGTCTGACGACCTTATTAAGACGTCTTTAAAACGTCGGTGTCGAGACATTTCTAAGATGGCTGTTTTAGGCGTCTTTAAGACGTCTGTGCCAGGACGTCTTTTAGACGACTGTGTCAAGATGTCTTTGAGACGCCTATGCCAAGGCGTATTTTATCTGTTTTAGGCGTCTTTAAGACGTCTGTGCCAGGACGTCTTTTAGACGACTGTGTTAAGATGTCTTTGAGACGCCTATGCCAAGGCGTATTTTATCTGTTTAAAACGTCTTTAAGACGTCTGTGCCAAGACGTCTTTTAAACGACTGTGTTGAGACGTGTTTAAGATGACTGTGTGGAGACGTCTTTTAGACGACTGTGTTAAGACGCCTTTCCCAGATAGCACAACGTCTGTCATGAGATGTTTCTAAGACGTCTGTTCGAGTAAGTGTTTAGGACGTCTCTAAGACGTCCATACCAAGACGTTTTTTAAACGACTGCGTTTAGATGTCTTAAAGACGCACATGTGCATAAACAAGTCATGACTAGGCCGACTCGCGATGAATAGTACGCGGCCGCCAGGCGGCACCGGGACGAGCGCTTTTCGCAGGTGGGATACAGCAGTCATGCCTATAAGAGAGCCGGGCAGATCACATACCGTCATTCTCGAGTACCGGTGTTTTTTGACGAAGGAAATTTATATTTTCGACTTGAACTTGAATATGCCAAAAAATGTCTCGATCATTCGCTATTGCAAGACGTTCTTCTTTTCTATGAAGAAACGAAAATATTGCTCAGCATGAAAATAGACTTTCTCAAATGAGAACAAGAGCAGCTACTCGACGGGGCTTCCTTTTTCAAAATACTTAATTTCATTAACAGATATTAATTCTAATAAACACGAATCAAGTCACGCTTCCCAGATAGCACAACGTCTGGTAAAGTCTTAAAGTCGTCCAGAAGGCGTCTTAAAGACGTCTTAGAGACGTTTTGTTACAAATCAAGACGTTCAGACCTAAAATGGACATAAACTAGACGTCTCTAAGACGAGGTGTGTTATCTGGGCTTAATATCTCTAATTTTAAAGAGCTGCAGTAAGGCCTAATCAAGTCCTTACGAAGATGTCTTTGAGGCGTCGTGAAAGTCTGAAATGGACGTCTTTAAGACGTCTTCACGACCACTTAGAGATGTCTATAAAACGTCTTACAGACGTCTACAAGCCGTTTAAAAGACGTCTTAAAGACCGTTTCCTGACAAACGACGTAAAAAAACGTCTGTAGACGTCTTTACGACAATAGCAGACGTCTTTAAGACGTCTTGAAAGTCTGAAACAGACATCTTTAAGACGTCTTGAAAGTCTGAAACAGACATCTTTAAGACGTCTTGAAAGTCTGAAACAGACGTCTTTAAGACGTCTGTGTGCTATCTGGGTAATTTTTAAACGATTGAGTTAAAATCATTTATTGAAACGTATAATTCCATGTATATCTTCCTTCTGCGCAGTATGACATGAGAAAAATGACGAACAGCCTAGCGAGTGACAACAATGAATTAGAGTATTTAAGGAATAAAAGGCAAGATCTCGTTCTTCTTATGGATGCAGGAGAAAAACAACTAAAGTCTGCTCAGAATCTTTACGAAGAGAAACAAGTAGAAGAAAGTCTGCTGAGGCTGAAGTTGTTGCAGATGGAAAAGATGATATCTAATCTTGGAAATAATGTTTACGATTTGGAGCGATATCGACTTGAATTGGAAGCTGTAAGTTTTTTTAATGGAATGATAACAGAGACATTTATTACGGAGTCTGAATGTTCTCTCGGAATTATTATAACATAACTGTCTAGGCAATACGAGAACGTAAAGCGGAAATTGCTGTGCAAAAGGAATCGCTGACCATTCAAAAAAGGGTTGCTACTAGCGAATGTTCAGATATAAGATGCGGTATCAGCGAAAGGGGAATACGAATAAAACAATTACAGGCGAGGTACGATAGCGGCTTAGCTGCGTTAGGTACTAATCTCGATGGGACTCCGGTGAATACTACCCACTTAAAGATTCAAAATGCACAAGAAAGATATCTTTTGCAAGAGCAAGGCGATAAATTAGACGAGACGATCAGAAAAACTGAGCACGAAATACAAGCCATGGAAAATACACTGCGGGTAGTGAACGCTTGTAACGACAAATATAAGGTAACATTGACCGCGGACGAGAAATTTAAATCTGAAGTAGAAGAACACAGAAAGTTGGAGGAAGAACTGTCTAGCACAGAGCAGAATTTAAAAGAGAAAAGGGAGGAATTCCATTCCTCGACTGAAAGTTTACAGGTATCCTATAATACATTTCAGCTTATGTCTTATGTTATATAAAATGAATGTTAATTTTTCGCAGAAACTGCAAAGTGATTATGCCCAGGTCCTTAAAAACATAGACGAGACTAAAGAGTTGAAAGAAAACAAGAACCAATATTTAATTGAGCTAAAGCAACAGATTCACGACCAGGACGAAAAATTATTAAGAGCTGACAAAAATTTGAAGAGTGCCGAAAAAGATATTAAAAGAATATTTGCAGCTAGAGGTGACCACGCAGTTATCGTGCAACAGGTTTGTAAATTAAATGAAATACTTCATAGCGACTGCGACAAATATTTAATAAATATAATCTGATAATACTTGCACATACTATAGAAAGAGGTAGAACTACGCGAAATCCAAGAACAGAATTCCATCGTCTTGCAAGATATCGCAGAATTTACGATTCATCACGTGGAAGCAGAGACTTACGTCAAGAAGCTTCTAGCTATTAAAAATATAGAGTTACCCTCGCTTTCTGTATTCAACCAATCGCCGATATCGAGTCAACGTGGCAGTGTTACGAATTCGGTGGAATGCCTATTGAAAAGCACAACCCGCGGAAGCACTGTTGCCTCGTCTAGAGAAAGCATTAGAAACATCGTCAACTTGGAGCCAGAGTTTGGAAGTATGTTCTATTAATTTATATATGCACGTGTGAATTCTACCGCCGCATATTAATAAGTTTTAAGTAGCTTCAATTTATTAATAAGGATAATTATTTCAGCAACCACAACGAAATACTCGTCGAAAACAAGCATAAGGATTGAGAAGCGGTCCGTAAAGAGTTCTCTACATTTACAAGCGAAAAAGAATATCTAATACAATTCTTGACATAGGATATTCTGTATTAAATACTTAGTTCTCCTTATTGTTCATATTTAGTATATAGTAAAGGACAAAGTAATAAAGTAAAAATCATGCAAATATAATATAAAAAACATAGTCGAAGCCTAGATGATTAATTGATGGTATTCCAACTGATATTCTTTTCAAACTGAAAGTAAATGTTATCGGCGCACCGGTTCGGCCTATTTTTAAGAGATAGAATAAAACCTATTTTGCAAATTTTACGATTAAATTTCCAACGTTTCGGTCAGTATTGCGACCATTATCAAGGAAAGAATTAAGTCAGGAAGAAAACTGCGTTTGCTTTTATAAATATTCTTTTAACACAATATGAAACCTCCGTTTATTTAGTTGGAATGGTTGCAAATTAAACCTTATCATACGAAGATTACACGGAATTTTGTTGATCGGAATACTCGATAAATAACTCGTGTAACGCAGACTTTACATGAATTTAGTCAATAAAGCTTGTATGTATATACATAACTAAAAAAAAAGCGTTATCAATTTACATGTTCGATAACGTATAACCACTGCTTTTATTTTATTACGAAACGCAGCGCAGAGTCGTCACTTAAAGGCTGTACATACGCTGTATTTACATACGTATGTACGTGATTCTGCCGGATACAAGGTACGTGATTAAAAGTAGTTTCAAGTTTAAATATCTCGCTGAACCTAAGAAATATTAATTTGTCTAAATAACAGGTTCCCTATTATCTTCTGTATGACGAAAATTCAGATGTATCGATGTGATGAATGACTTCTTTCATTCATAACAACTAACCCTTTAATATCATACACACGAATAACGAGCAAGAAAAGCTCACATTTCCTTATTTTTAATGCTGCAAGATACATGCAACGTTTCTTTCAGATGCCGGATATTAACGAGGTTTCTAGTAACAAGGTCTTCGTAGGATGGCAAAAGGTTTATTCTCATGAAAGGTATCGCGATCTTACACAATCGTTAATAAAAAAAATGTAAAATTTATTCAAACACCCTTTGTAACACAGCCAGGAACTAGGATGCAAAATGAATTTCGGAATTTTCCTGCCACCGCAAGTCGAAGAAGGTCCTGTACCTGTTATCTATTGGCTGTCTGGCCTGACCTGTACGGAAGCCAATTTTATTCAGAAGTCCGGTGCGCAGAAGTATGCCTCCGAGAATGGAGTGATTTTAGTTTCACCTGATACAAGTCCTCGCAACCTTAACATACCTGGGGAGGACGACGATTGGGATTTTGGGTCAGGGGCTGGTTTCTATGTGGACGCAACGATGGAACCGTGGAATAGAAATTATAGAATGTACAGTTATGTTACTAAGGAACTACCGGCTTTGATTAACGAAAAGTTTCCTGCCGTGCCGCATGCGCAATCTATAATGGGTCACAGGTAAAACAGGGGAAAATCGTTTGCGTAAAGTACTTTCGGTTTGCGCCAGCGAATGGATAAGCGTTACTTTGTCGACAGCATGGGTGGACACGGAGCTCTGATATGCGCTCTAAAGAATCCTGGTTTGTACAAAGCAGTCTCTGCTTTCGCGCCTATAAGCAATCCAATTTCTTGCCCGTGGGGTAAGAAAGCTTTCTCTGGTTATCTCGGTGAAACAGAGACTGACGCATGGAAGGATTGGGATGCTACGGAATTAGCTAAAAAATATAATGGTCCCCCTTTGCATATTTTAATCGACCAGGTATTGTATCGTAATATATTCAGAAAGGGAGAAGAAAAATATAAAAACAACACATATTTTGTGATTCTAGGGAAAAGAAGATAAATTTTTGAACGACGGACAATTGCTGCCCGAAAATTTGTCGTCGGCTGCGAAAGATGCTGGGATACCGTTGGTTCTTAGATATCAAACAGGCTACGATCACAGTTACTTTTTTATATCTACATTCATCGAAGATCACATTAGGCACCATGTAAAATATCTCAAAACTTAATTAATTATGTTTTATTTGAGTTGACGCTCTTTAATAATCGCATAACTTTTAAAATTGGTCCAAACGACTCGAGTTTTATTTTAGAAGCTAGCGGAATTAGCTTTCTAGATGACGTGTTTCGTCGTTTTGAACAAAAATTGCAACTGGTCGGAATAGCGATAAAATAGTGAAGGTCCTTTTTTTTCAAATTTTTCTGAGCCTGTAATGAAAATTAAAAAAAAACCCGCTTGTAGATTGAAGTATGTTGTATACATGCTGAAAATTTCATCTAAATCGGTTAACGTTGCTCTGAGCTATAAACGCTTAAAGATCGCAGAATAAGGTCGAGAATCGCGGAAATTCCCGAAATCTGCGTTTTTCTAGAAAACTAATTCCGCTGGCTTCTAAAATAAAACTCAAGTCGTCTGGACCAATTTTAAAAAAGTTATGCGATTTTAAAGAGCGTCAACTTACTTACTTTTTCATAATAACGAAAACTTTAATAATGCAATTGCAAGTGGAAAAACAAAAGCGGGCAAAGTCGAAACTGAATATTTGAATAAACTATTAATACAGAAGATCCTCCTTTTCTTTAATCCTGAATTGTTTCTCGCGACACTCATAAAGGGCAATTCAAACAGAAGCATAAAAAGCATAATTTTCTCTTTAATTTATCTGTTTTATACAGTTTCGCTTAATTTCAATATCGGTTTTTACAATATTTCATAGAATTGATAATGCACGAGGTACATGCGCATCAACTTACAACGATGAAACATCAACCAGACTTCGGTGGTCCACGGATTTCGTGCCAAAGTGCTAATACTGGTTCACGTTTTTTCCATATATTAGCATTGCCCCATGCTTGCCAGAACCTATGATAAACGAGGGGGAAAAGACTAAGACACAGATTTAAGAGAGTACAACTTTTCCACGGATGCACTTACATTCCAAACAATACACCACCCAAATGTGCAGCGTGATCAAAAAATTGCCAACGTAAAAGACATCCTAAGGCATCCATACCCATTATCGCTTTGATTGCCTGTTCATAAATGTTTCTATTAAAAGGCATGCGATACATACATTTAACTTCCTGTTATATCGTTAGCATACCATGCCTGCTGTGAACTTGTATATGGGAAGAAATATAATAGTGAGGTAAGTATCGGGAAACTGAGTGCACACAAATCCAAGGATGCCCATCACTGCTCCCGACTGCGTTACAAACAGAAAGTTACCACTGGCAACGCCATCGAAATTCTGCCGATAAACCGAACACGCTTAAGGCAAATACGCACCGCCCCTAAGGAAGGACTTTGAAAGCCGAACGCAGTTTTGTATATGTGGCTCGCAAAACTAGACACCACTCCACTCGTCAGATAAAGCGCTACAAATTGTTCTTTACCCAACGCCGCTACAGCCAGAGAACTGAAGCTGTGTAATACATACATGTTAGCGGCTAGATGTAAGAACGAGTAGTGGGAAAATGTCGATAGCAGCATTGGCCAACACACCGCACCTTGATCAAAAGTACAGGCTTTGATATCCTTCTTTATCTGGTATCACGAACAGCGAGTATACACGCGATGTATGTGCGACTTACGAGATGCCGGATTAGCGCAGAAGTATCCTGCCATTACTTTATGGAACGCGGGAATACGCCACGAAAGGAATACTACGACGTTCAAGAAGCATATAGGGACAAATATCTTTTCGCCCTCCGTTAAATTTCTCCACCAACTTCCGACCTCTTGTCTCCATCCTGTTCGCTAAATAGAATCGATGTTCTAATAATATCTAATAAATATCGTCTGTTTAGGCATATGCGTCATTATACGAACACGTATTCCCCAGTGCTTGTAATGGTTGATCAGCCTGTAGGTTCTTTCTCTGATACGTTCGTACTCCCAAATGGCAGCGCCGATCAATGTGGTTCCGCTAAACTGACATGACGGAAACCATGAAACTTGCGGCACAAGAAAAGCAGATTACATTCGGATTGATTCGATGCGCAAACAAAGTATCTATACTGCGTTCCTCGAAACGAGTAAGCTCTAACGCGGAACGCAGTGTACTTCCGTACCTGTGTTATTCTACGTTAACACTTTTGCTATCGACGCCCGCGCAGTCGTTACAATAAGCTATAGAAGATGCTTTAAGCGTCTGCCTGCGAAAGAGGCGACTCGAAAGGCTTCTACTCGTGCTTACGTAGTTATTACGCTACTTATATAAGAAAATTCTATAGCGTTGTATCCTACCGCGTTGACTTTTTCAGCGGAACTGTTGAGACAAGTATTTTGCGTCTCGTTCGTGTCTTACTTACGACAATCGTGAATGCGAACGGTCTCCACATTCTTGAGAAACGTACAGGGCCCTTTTCGATATAGCTACTTGGGACAGGTGTCTCCGGTACCTTCGCTCTGCTTCTAAATTTCCCATGATTTCTAATCTGTTTGTACAGTTGTGCTGTGTGTAACTTGGGCCTAAGTTGCACCGTCGTGAAAACGCTAGGAGAACATAGTTGTAAATTAGTGTGATTCGACGATACTCAACATAACCTCGTTTCGTGTCTCACCATTTACATACAGTATCGCCTAAGTACAAAAACGGTCTGACAGCCATATCACTACTAATTTAGAAACTAACGGAGGAGTCTATTAATCACGAATCGATCTCATCAAGCATATGCATATTGGAAACAAAAAAGTTGATTTTAAGGTAAACGAAATAAACGACGAATAAACGTTAGCAGCGTTGTAGCTTTTTATCTGAAAAATAAAAAACGTAAAGTGACTTTTTGAAACAGTTCGTGAGCAATTCAACGATGTCTTATATGTAATTGTTGATAATTCGGGGTGCGTGCAGACCTTCCAATCTTGTTCCACAAATTTCGTTCACATACATTTGTTCGACTCTAATTGCAGATATTAACTCGAAACGTGAAATTTACGAAGTTTTTGTTATATTCAGACACTCTCTTTCCTACACAGCTTTTTGCGATATTGTATATCAATGACAAAGTATAAGGATACAGTGACCATGTGTATTAAAGAAAAATTAAGCTGGATGAAAAATTACTTATAGTGTTTACCTATATATATAGTATGTATGCATATATTATTACTAAAATGTATAAGTCTGTGATTATAAATTGTTTTCATTTATTTGTATTCTATAATGACCAATTAAAGGCATAATTTAAATATATGGAAAGTGATTTTGGACCGTTTTGGACACTTAAAACTGGGTAACCATATATATATATATATATTTTCTTATATATAATATGACACCCATATATATATATATATATAACGTAACGACGAATCAGCTAATTAGATGGCATAATGTGTAATGTATGTATGGGTGTTGCATGAATGGGCATGCGTGAAAGGTTTTGCGCGCGGAAAATTGATTAAGAGAATAAATGAAGTTTGTTGATAATGTTTATTTGAATTGTAACACGTGTTATATATATGGTTTTATTAACGTTAATGTGATTGGTTGATAAGATAATATATTTCGGCATCAAAAGTGATCGGACGTGTTTTTCTTTAGTCTCAGAATTCTAATTTATATAGACTTCCACCCAGCGTTGTGGGGAAAGGTCTTTTGGCCGGTTCAGAGTGGGGGAAGTTACGCATGTCCACGCATGCGTGTGATGACGCCGCGACGTCGCACCAATCAACGCCAAGATGGGAAACCAAACGGCGCCACCGTCACAGCTAACCAGCGATGACAACCTTAGAGCCAGTGGTGGGTAAAGACACGAATTTTTTATTTTATACACGACACGTGTCTTAAATGTCGTAAATGTCGTAAATATGTCATAAATGTCCTATATCTGGAATGAAAATACCCACATAGCACAGACGTCTTAAAGACGTCAATTGTATGTCCGTTTTAGGTCTGGACGGCTTTAGGACGTCTTTTGAGCGTCTTTAGACGCTGTGTGCTATCTGGGTAAAGGCGGGATCTCCTACCTGCGACCAGTCGCAGCGACCGGCAGCGACCAGTCGCAGGTAGGAGATTCCGCCTTAACTAGGAAGATTAGACCTCTGGTGGCGCTGGCGGACACTACTTCGCGATCCCGTGGGGTAGTCGGGACGTCACTATAAAACATTTTTCGTATAAGTTATGAAGAAATGCCAATTTATTAATAATTATAATTCTGATTAAAAAGGCTTAGTAAAAGAAATGCATATAGAATAATAAATATAATTTGTTTAAATTAAAACTTATATTTTTCCAACACTTTAATTGTTGAAACCTTAAAATAATGAATATTTCTATTTACGACATTTGCGACAAATGACACGTATAAAATGGGCTTAAAAACGACATATTATACATACATTTGCGACACGTCGTAAATGCATTTACGACGCGGCGTAAAATACCGACCCACCACTGCTTAGAGCATATAAACATAAAGGAAGCATGCAATGCTCTCTCTTTCTAGCGCCAGAGGCGGCAGTGTTTTCCTTTTCATGTTAGAAAGAGAGAGGGTGTCCCAAATGTATATCTTTCTCCTTCTACCGTCGTCTACATTTTCGCTCATTGCATGCTTCCTCCATGTTTATATGCTCTAAGTTGACAACGGATTCCCCGACGCTGATTGGCCGCGGCCTCACTTGGCTTGGCGCTGGCGTCGTTTTGTTTCTCATCCTGGCGTTGATTGGTTGACGTCACATGCGTGGTGTGACGGCATCCAATGGTGTCGTTCGATGCGCTTCGCGTTCACGCCACTTGGCTTGGCGCTGGCGTCGTTTCGTTTCCCATCGTTTCCCTACTTGCCGTTGATTGGTTCGACGTCGCGGCGTCATCACGCGCATGCGCGAACGTGCCTAAGCGTAACTTCCCCCACTCTGAACCAGCCAAAGGACTTTTCCCCACAACGCTGCTTTCACCTAAAGCCTCGTTCACATTAGTCAAGTTTACTGGCTTCAAGCACTGATCTCTATATACTACTGGATAGCGTATCCCGTGTTAAAGGGTGGTCCTTAGCTATTGGGGTTAATTTTTGTTTGAGTTTTTTTTGTCTTACCCGCCTAAAATATGAGGTTTGGTGAGAAAATGATATGTGTAAAGTTTCAAAGTGATTGGACAACGGGAACCCGTGACGCAATTGAGTTGAAGTTTTGAAATAATAGTGATTTCTCAATATTTTTGCATTTTTACGAAAAATTGTTTATCCAGCACAAATTCCCTACACAGTATCGGATTCTGTAGACATTTCTGAAGAAGAAACTATCCACGAAAAATGTCAGAACCGTTTATAACTCGGACTGTCCGAGAAAATATCCATCGGCAACGCGTGCACGGTGTTTTGCCGCCTGGCGGCCATGGCTTGCCCGCCGCGACTTGTCAGGGCCGTGGCGACGCGCAATTGACACGGTGCCCAGTAGGGTTGTCCTTAGCTATAGGAATCAAACATTTTTTGAGTTTTTTTTTATCATCGGCTATGTTAGAAGTATCAATGAATATTTTTTAATGAAAGTACAATTTCTTACATGTATAAAGAATATAAAGCGGGTTTAGAAATTGTACAGAATTTGAAAATTGTGAATGACACTACGGAGCGTGGCGTAAAATTTATGTCAGATTACAATGACATATTAACTACAAATGAAGACAACAAACAATACATTTTAAAAATTTTAGAAGAATATCGACAATTCTACCCCGATATAAAGAAATCTGGCTTGATAAAAGACAAGTACTAACACATATGCATTATTTTAATTTTATTTATACCCATAAGTTAAATTGTAATAATATTTTGGTGTATATAAATACTTACATAATTATAAGGAATTAGCGAATAATACAATTTTAGTAAATAAAAAATATTGTAGATTGTGACATCTGCATTCCGCACCTACGGAGAGTAGCTTACACGCTGCGTTATATTGTATAATTGTAACAGATAAAAATCAAAGATTTTGTCTATATTTTTCGAAGTAACATACAAATGTTACTATTATACATGTAAGAAATTGTACTTTTATTAAAAAATATTCACTGATACTTCGAAAGTAGCCGAAGACCAAAAAAAAACTCAAAAAATGTTTGACTCCTATAGCTAAGGACCACTCTACGGGGCACCGTGACGATTGCGCGTAGCCACGGCCCTGGCGAGTCACGTCAGGCGAGCAATGGCCGCTACTGCCGCCAAGCGGCAAAACACCGTGCACGCGTTTCCGCTGGATATCTTCTCAAATAGTTCGAGTTAAAAACCGTTCCGACATTTTTGGTGGATGGTTTCTTCTTCAGAAATGTCTACAGAATCCGATAGTGTGTAGCGAATTCGTGCTAGATAAATAACTTTTCGTAAAAATGCAAAAGTATTGCCTAAATAGAAATCATGCACATCGGCACTTTTTTAAACTTTGACGGCTGTTTACAACCATATAAAGCCATTAAATTTAATAACTATATATACCGATATATTCAGAAAACTCTCCTCCATCTTTTGAGACGAAATTGAACTTTCTAGCATTCTTGGTTTTCACGTAATACCTCATTCTTGCCCAAAATCGTGCGCTTTTTACAAAAACTCGTATTTTTCAAAAACGAAGGGTGATTGAGGAATTCTGTTTACGGATTCGTGTTTGGGACGAAAAACTGAACTAGGATCTCGGAGTGCATATTGCAGATCCAAATACTTGTTGGATAATGTAGGTAAGACCCCCTATTGCCTATTCTGGCTTATACGCTGCGTTGTATACTAATTTTAAAAGATAAAATTCAAAGATTTCGTCAATATTTTTTGAAGTTATACATACATATTATTATTATACATCTAATAAACTGTACTTTTCTTAAAAAATATTCACTGATACTTTCAAAATAGCCGAACACAGTTATGTCTGAAATTCACGAGAAATCACTATTATTTCAAAACTTCAACTCAATTGCGTCACGGGTTCCCGTTGTCCAATCACTTTGAAACTTTACACACATCATTTTCTCACCAAACCTCATATTTTAGGAGGGTAAGACCAAAAAAAATCTGAAGGTGAAAAATAAGGACCACCCTAATTCTCACTTTACAGCGGAAAATTTGAACGATAATAAAGGGAGACATACGTACCGAATGAGTATATGTATGAAAGTTGGAAATTATTATTTTAAATAAAAGATGTAATAAAAAATAAACGTACATAAAACAAAAGGAAATGTATAAGTGGCCCAAAAGAAGAAAATAGATAATGAACTGATTAAGTTAAAGATAAAAACACATTAAATATAAATATGAAAACCTATAATAATAAAATATAAAATTATATGACATAATAAAATTGTATAGAAATTGACGTAAATTTAAAATATATATCGTATAAAACTGTGCAATTCAAATTTAATACTTAAGAATATAAATATGAAAGTATACATTATGCAATGAAATACAAATAAATATTACTTATTTTTAAAAGAAGTGGTGTAAGATTAGATTAATAATTATACATCATAATTTAATCAATGTAGGTACAATTTGAAAACTAGAATAAGGAATGGTTATACTTACTAATATGATGTCATTGAACAGATGAACCAATTTGTTTAATCTATAAGAAGTGTAGAAAATACATAAATATGCAACACACTATCGTTAAAAAAACACAATTGAAGTTTCTTATAGTATCTAAACTTAAAAATATTATTCATTGCGTATATCCATGATTTAATAAAATTTACAAAACAGTTCTAACCATTTTTATTTTACTTATTAATTTTCACAAGTAATTAATTGTTGTTTGCTTTGACTTGCACCCTTCAGGATCACTATTCGCACCTGCTTCGCGTCGCTGTGTGACATCACACTTGAGAATCTTCCTCGGATCAAAATGGCTTCTATTCGGCACAAGCCGCCTATCCTCGTTCACTATCCAGTAGTATATACAGATCAGTGGCTTCAAGTCACTTGAATTCAAATATACTGACTTCAAGTTGGTGTTCAGATAGTGTCAGCTGCGTTCAAGTTACTTTCAAGAGTACTTGAAGCTTGAAGCTGAAGAGTGAAGCAAGTTGATAGGTTGATACAGAGTACGGAGGGGGAAACACCTACAGGAGTGGTAGTAATGTGTGCGTGAACTGACGCCAGCGCCAGGCCAGCCAAGTGGCCCCAACGCGAAGCCAACCACGGCCAACCAGCGTCAACAATCTATTTCCCGGCGACGTTCATACTATTCAAGTTGTATTATTTCAAGGCAAGAAAAGTTGGGACACTCTCTACTTCGCTTGAAACATGAAAGGATATTTCAAGTGAAGTGAATAACAGGTTCACATTAGTCAAGTTTACTGATTTCAAGCGACTTGAAGTCAGTAAACTTGACTAATGTGAACGAGTATTTCGCTTAAAACTTGATAGAAAGTTAAAAGGATATTTCAAGTCAAGTCGCTTGAAGCCAGTAAACTTGACTAATGTGAACGAGGCTTAAGAGTAGACCTGCGCCCCTACCGATTTGCGACCGATCTGCGCACCTCCCACGGATCTGACACGCGCGATTGGTTGTATCGCTTTCCCTATCGATAGCGATTTCGATAGTGTCGGCTATCGATAGTTCTCCGCCTCTAGTATATACGGTAGTGTACAGATGATTGGAGAAGAGAAGTTCACAGTGCTGCATGATAATATCGCTGTTGCAGTGTATCCCAAAGATGTTGCGATGTCCAGGTACCCGCTCGGTTCATATTAATTTATTAAAATTCATACATAACTACACGATAATCCGAAGGATAGTCACTTGGATACGTGAAACTGTGTTTTCAGGAATCTCTTGATTTCAACAGTACCGCGCCACCTAGAAGCCTCCGTACGCGTAGTGGACCGTGTCGTAGCGTTACGGTTATAGTACGGTGTTGGGCAATTGTAAATATGTCAACGACGAAGGTTATATCTGGAAAATGAGCCCATAACATTAGCGACGGTACTATTCATTCTTTGCGCAACGCCGAACGATGTCGTTAGCCGGCTGACAATTTTTGATAATCTCCATATACCATGATGGGAATATTGTACGAGAAACGGCCACTGAAACGACCCAGACTAGGGCCACCCGATGTCTATCCCCAGGAACCCAAGCAAAAGGAGGACGAGCTCACGTCTATAAACGTCAAGCATGGATTCGCCACGATGCCTCAGTTATCGGACGAGTTCGGGACTGCGAGGCACTGTAACGTCACTGCCGCCAAAGTGGGAGCTTACTTCAACGCGATCCTCGCAAAGAAGGAGGAGCTCTCGACGATGCCGGACACAGGGCGGAAGAGGCAGCAGATCAACCCGAAGGATAACTTTTGGCCAGTAACCGCCAGGACAAAGAACGGCATCGAGGCATGGTTCAAAGATTTGTCTGGTTGTAAGCCGCTGATAGCTCTCGCTAAGAAGGCTCCGAACTTCAATAAGAAAGAGGAAATATTCATGATGCTGTGCGAGTATCAAGTACCGATGCTAAGGGCAGCCTGGTTCATTAAACTCAGCTCCGCCTATACGGTGGCAGTTTCCGAGGCCAAAATAAAAAAGCGGCAGTTGCCCGATCCAACTACAGGTAAACGAACGTATAGTGTTCTTTATGCGTCGCTCATTTTTATCACTTAATTTTATCCGTCGTGTTTTATTTAAACGATTAACTGTTTTATACTTTAATTCACATTTTACATTTAATGCTCACATACATTAATGAAGAAATATATGATTTAGTAATTTATATTTCTCTGTTCCTTTGCTCAGAATGGACAGGAACGCTTATCAAATTCTTGAAGGATCAACTTTCTAAGCTGCAGGAGTATTACTATATAAACAGTCATGCGACAAGTAGCAGTAGTAATAATGGTATAACGAATAATTCATGCAACGGCAACGGCTCTGGGAGTAGCAACAGCAACAACAGCAGTAATAATAACGTTAACAATAATACTAACAATAACAACGGAGTCGCTAATAACCAACCAGCCACGCCGAATTCGAGTAATCAATCGGTATCTGGGAATACCATGAACGAAGAGCATAAATTAGCTTTAAAACAATGGCATTACTGTGTACAATTAGCAAAGTATATGTTCGAGGAGGGTCTATTGGATAGGCAGGAGTTACTGCAATGGATTTTAGAACTATTAGACAAAATTAAGTCTTCCCCTTCGGAGGACGGTATATTGAAACTATTGCTGCCGTTAGCGTTGCAATATCTGGAGGAGTTTGTGCAGTCCGAATTACTGGCTAGACGCTTGGCGTACCTATGTTGCCGTAAATTGGCGCATATGTGCAGTAATATGGAGACCAATGGCAATCCGCAGAGTCCGTCCGTAAACAAAAGCGACGTTAATGGTGGGAAAGACACTGCCACTGCTAGTCAAACGACGAACCCATTAACTACTGCTTTTAACGATTACTTATCTTGTCCGCATCATAGAGATGTGATATATAGCCTGTCGACAATAATACAGGTGAGAATAACTTTTACTCGATATTCTCAGGCCTAAAATTGCAGCGATGGTCGGCAGCAGTAGTTCGTTAATATAATGCATAAATATGTTGGTCGTTATCTAGGTTATTACATTGGAATGTCCAACGGCATTGGTATGGAATAGCGTCGGCGAAGGGAAAGCCCCGTCTGTGTTGAATGGTTCTCCATTAGACTATTTGCCATGCCCGCCGACAGCTCTGCCTTGTCCACCCGCAACCACAACTAATCCCACGCTGAAGCAATTGAAGATTGCCCAGGAAAACATTCGAGCAAGGTCTCAAGCCGCCGAGGGGAAATGGTCGTGCGACAAATGGCAGCAGAGCAGCGCAGGCATAATGACGACTAAAGTGCTGGCTGCGTTGGACGCGCTGGATCGGCACAGTTTCGACAGGATGGATTCTACCAATTCGCTGGACACCTTGTACGCTAAGATATTCACGTCACCTCCGAAGGACAATGCTAACGAGCGAGACGCGAAAACAGAATATAACCCTCAGCAAGACTCCGCTGTGGTTGAGATTCTGTGCGAATGGGCCGTAAGTGCGGAACGATGGGGAGAGCACAGAGCGATGGCGGTAGCGAAACTGCTGGAGAAACGGCAAAGCGAGGTTACCGGGGAAACGAACGATAGCGATGATAAAGATAGCGTGTGTAGCAACGGAAATCCGCCGGTGCTTCCGATCTTTCAGCCGTTGCTTATGAAGTTTTTGGACATGGACGCCCCGGTATTAGACAATACGTCAGGTCAATCAAAAGTACAGTTCACGAATTTGGTTCACTTATTTTCAGAATTAATTAGACACGATGTGTTTTCACACGATGCGTACATGTGTACGCTTATCTCCAGGGGCGATCTGATACAAGGTAGAGTGGATTGATATTTGGCTGGGAAATATTCCTTGCGTTTGCGAGGCATTCCTTTAATTTCGAGGATAATGAATTTTATCGATTTACGTAGGTCCTGCGGCCAGCAAGCCTGGAACGCCAAGCAATCGAGAACCAATCGATGAAGATAGCCTGTTTCCGGGGATGGACTTGAAACCAGCCAAATTAGAGGTACCGGATCATGGAAGAGCAATGGATTACGATGACAGTAAAATTGACGACGACTTGGACAAACTGCTGCAACATATCAAAGAAGATCAACAGAATAGCATGGACGCTCCTGACAGTCCGAAGGAAGACGCACTGGCTGGGCATGGGACTCAGGAAGGGCTAGATTCCAAAATGCCATCCAGTCACAGTAGACATTTACTCTATACGACACACTTCCCATTACCACAAGTAATTATCGCAACTTACCTGTTTCTTTGTGAACTGTATAAACGCGAGCGCGCACTGAAACGTCGCAAATATTGTGTTCGAAGGATGAAACGTGTAGCCAACACGACTGTAATCAACGACACGTACTCCTTTACGGAGTAGGACGCGTTAGAGACGATGCCAGGCATATCGTTAAGAAAATGACCAAGGAAGTGTGCAAATTGTTTGGCAAGAAGTTTAGCATCGATGTTGCGGAGGGTGGAAAAGTGAAGAAACATTCCCGTAGCGAGTTCAACTTCGAAGCGATCACCTTGAAGTTCCAAAATCTGAGCTACTTCGATCAGCATGTGGTGACATGGCAGTGTGCCACGCAAGTCATCGAAATGCTCAACACATTCGCATTAGCTGGATCGTCGTACTTGCCGGTGCAGGAACACGTGGCATTCCTTTTCGACTTAATGGAGCTAGCACTGAACATATACGGCCTGATAGATGTTTGCATCCAGATCCTGAAGGAGCTACCAGAGGTTGAGGCGCAGTTGACGGCCAGAAATAGTCAGCTCGTTAGAAGTTACACGACAAGCTTAAGTCTGTACGTTGTAGGTGTATTAAGGAGATATCATTGTTGTTTATTGTGTAAGTATCGTTATATTACGTTTTACGGATGAAAATTGTAAACAATAACAATGCCTACCGTTATTCTTTTAGTGTCTCCGGAGCAAACAACAGCAGTATTTGATTTACTTTGTAAGGTAGTGAAACATGTGTCGAACCCTAGCGATTGTAGTTCTGCTGAGCGATGCGTGTTAGCGCATCTGTACGATTTATATTCTTCCTGTTCCCTTTTGAAGACCAAGCCACACGGAGTGGAGGCGTTCAGTAACGCTTACCCAAAGATTCGAACAGCCCTTTATAGCACACTGCAACCGACCACTTCAAGCCATGTTTACAATTCGCAATTCATGGTGGACGTTTTCACTAGCCCAAGACGCGGTGGAAAGATCGAACCCCAATGGGCCAGGCAGTTAAACGAGACGCCAGCCAATCGCTACAGTTTCGTTTGCAACGCGATCGTAGCCGTTTGCAGCGAGACTGACAACGACAAACTGAACGACATCGCGATAACTTGCGCAGAATTAACGGCCTGCTGCAATGCATTGAACGCAGAATGGCTTGGAGTCCTTATGGCCCTCTGTTGTTCCTCTAATAGCTCGGCGTTTTACATCGACGTTCTGAACCAAGTGGACGTGCAGGACTTGAGTATACATAATTCATTAGCTGTGTTCACGTCGATTCTGATCGGTAAATATCTTGGAATCGCATTTTCTTCGATGCACAGAGTGTATGCTTTTTATTTGTAACAGCGTTTCATGTTCGCAGCAAGACATTGCTTTTCTCTGGAGGACTTTGTTGTGCATATAGCATTGCCGTCGTTAGTGAAAGCTTGCAACGAGGGTCACGGAGACGCGGACATGGAGGCTGAGGCTGGGGCACGTTTAACATGTCATTTGCTTCTGCGATTATTCAAGACAGTTGAATGCCCTCAACCGGCATTGTACTCTGTCAGCACGAGCCCTCACCCTCTGCCGAACGGAAACTCCAGGGGTTACAGTATCAAGTTAAGTTGCGACAGACATTTACTGGCAGCTGCTCACAACAACATCAGAGTCGGTCCAGTGTTGGCGGTGCTCAAGGCCATTCTTGTAGTCGCCGATGCAACTGCTGGTAAACAACCGTCGAAGAAGCCAGACGTGCCAATGAATCATTCGAGCAAATCTGGTGGACCAGCCAGTGTTGGAGTTGGTGTTGGTGTCAGTACTAGTGGACCCAGCGAATTGTCTATTAGTCACATTTTGGGCACTAGTGACATTCTAGGAGGCGGTGATGACTTGGGGCCAGATTTGGCGATGTCTTCGTCCAGCAGCAGTGCTGGAATGACCACGGAGAATGTCAAAGGGCTATCGGACTTTGCGCAGCATGTTCTGAGGCAGATTTGTAGTCAAGAGTGGGTGCTGGAGAGATGTTTGCAAAATCCAGAAGAACTATGTCACCCCGACATGCTGCTGGACAACATGTTGACACCTCGCCAGGCTCAACGTTTGCTACACATGATTTGCTATCCAGACACTTCTATCGATGCGTTCATTGACCAGAAGACTCACATAACTAATATCTTGGAGAATCTGGAGCAATGGAGTCTGAGAATGTCCTGGCTCGATTTGCAGCTTATGTATAAGCAGTTTTCCCCGGGATCGAGTGATCTTTCTCAGTGGTTGGATACAGTTGCCAAAGCTGCGATCGATGTGTTTCAATTGAACACTATGTCCAGTAAACCGGACAAACGGTCTGGCTCCATATGGCTGGTGGCACCACTCGTTTCGAAATTGCCAAGCGCGGTGCAAGGACGAGTTCTGAAGGTGGCTGGACAAGTTTTGGAGTCTGGTAACTGGTCGAAAACCGCAACAGGTCGTGAACGAGGTAGATCCAAGTCACCGTCACTCTTCAATCATCAGCCATTCCTCTCGCTGGTGCTCACTTGTCTAAAAGGCCAAGACGATCAAAGGGAAGGTCTGCTGATGTCACTGCATTCCCAGTTGTCGCAATTCTTAAATATCAGCAAGGAGGAGAAAAACTCCGCGACCGAAGACCCTAAAACTAGAGAGGTGTTACAGGATGCACTGCAATTGAGATTCAGTCTTGTCGGCGGGGTATTCGATACGATACAAAGGAATACAACTGCTACTACAGACTGGGCAATACTGCTGGTTCAGCTGGTCAGCTATGGCGTCATAGATCTAAATAACAACGCAGAATTATTTACCACTGTCATAGATATGCTGGCGACTCTGATACACTCCACCTTAGTTTCTGATTCGCAATCCGAGAAAGATGAAAATAAGAAGCATTATCAAAATTTGATGAAGAAATTGAAGAAGGAACTCGGCGACAGAAATTCTCCGAGCATTCGATATGTCAGACAATTGTTGCCATTACCAAAACTGACGATGGAAGTTATTACATGCGAGCCAGTTGGATGTTTGACAGACACGAAGGGCAACAAGATAGCTGGCTTTGATAGCATCGATAAAAAGCAAGTAAGTTAAGAAACATTTATGCTACAATTAATGATTAAGAAACTCGCGTTAAAATGCAATTTATTAGGGTCTACAAGTGTGCGATTCGCAAAGAGTATCTGCATGGGAAGTACTAGAAGGGCACAAAAATCCAGCGCCAATTTCCTGGGCGTGGTTCAGAGCGGTCAAATTGGAGCGTAAACCCCTAACATACCAAAACGCCCATAAACTTTTACGATATCACACTCACAGCCAAATTAGAATACCTAGCCACTACTTGGATCCACCGCCACTGCCTCCAGAAGATTTAGAACCAGATAAAAAGGAATCGGAGCCCGGCAAGGCTGATACGCCGATGAGTATCGATTCTCCTGGAAGAGTACCAGGTAGTGTTGGTGGCAGTGGAATCGGCAGTGCTGTAACTAATGGCAAAGGTAAAGCTATGAAAACTCGGAGGCACAGAAGGAACAAAGCTGCTACACCTACCACACCCGTGTCACAGCAAATCCAGGTTGGTTTGAATTCCAACGTTTCGGATTCGGAGCGTATCTTTCTTCTTCGCTCTTCTGAAATGTCTCTTGTATGTTGTGCAGCAAACACAGCAAAACCAACTGCAACAGATAGCATTCGGAAACCAGCAAGTACCTGTCAACCAGCAACCTGGAATGTTCACCAGTCAGCCAGCACAGCATCAGCAGCAATGGTACGCCAACCAGCAAACTCACACACCGGCTCAGCAATACGGATACGGTCAACAATTACCACCAGCTCCGGTTGGGCAAAGATACGACAGACCAGGCATGAACAACCAGTCGAAACAGGCACTTTCGCATATGTTACGCTTACGGTTACCTTCCAATCAATTAATGGGCGCTCAACAACAACCAACTGCTGCACCTGTTGGTGGTCCGGGTGCTTTCCAAGGAATGCAGAGACAACAGTTCATTCGGCAACAGCTGAGAGCTCAGCATGGGGCTCCGAACATGAACCCACAACAGGGAATGTTTGCTTCCCAGCAGCAGCAGCAGCAACAGCCGCAGCAACAAGGAATTTACACCGGAATGCAGCAAGGTAATCATAAATAGTTATTTCACATCCCAAGCAGATGGAGCTTTGAATTTATGTTCGTCTCATTCCTATCGCAGGAATGAATCAAAATTATGCAGGATACGGAGGCCAACAAATGATTCCGCAACAGCAACCGCAACAGCAGCAGCAACAGGCACCTCAACAAGCGCAACAACAACAGCAACTGCTGCAGCAGCAGCAACAGCAAGGCTTGATAAATCAGCAGCAGAACATGATGTTCTCAAATCAACAACAAATGATGGGGCCTCAAAGGGGGCAGGAGTATATACCGCAACAGCGTATGCAACCTGGAGTCACCAGGCCGCCATACCTTCAGGTACTGTTCGAACAATGAAGTGGACAAAGCGACAGAGTTTTTAGTCTGATAGAAACAGCATTACTGAATAAATATGACGTGTTTGCTTCTCCGTGCTTTCAGGCTCCGAATGTCACAATGAATACAATGGGTCCAATGGGAGGCGGAGTACAAAATCAACCAGCACCACCATATAGACAAACTAGTGGAAAACCTGGCACTGTTGGAGTGACAGGAGTAGGCACCGCTAGTGTTGGTTTGCAGCAAAATCAACAATTCCAACAGGTACGGTGTATTTCTTTGTAGTTATGAAACAAAGTACACGGCACGTTGTATTGAAAGACTATGGGACATGGTCGAAACCTGTATCAATACCCCCAGGAAACAGAAACAGTGCGTCGGATTATAATCAAATCCTGATAACATATGTTAGAAACCTTATATTCTTTCTTGCTCATTTGCACATACAACATATATTTTATACATTCGACAAAGTTAGAATATCACTTACAAGTGATTTGATGGCTATCATGCGCATGGTAAGTTTTCAAATCTTGCATATGTATATTCGTTGCAGGATTTCGAACCCAATCTAATGATACTAAGTATTGTATTTTAAAAATACGAGAAATCTAATATTTGTTTTTACCCGACTTCAAAAAGAAAGAGGTTCTCATTTCGAGGTGTTTGTATGTATGTCATACGCATTATGTTTGTCCGCGAATTTCTCCAAAACTACTGAACCGATTTTGGTGAAACTTATTGCATTTAGTTTGGCTCCGATCAACTTGGGTCGTGGAGAAAGAATTATCAAAATTGGCCAAGTAGTTTTGAAGTTACGCCAAAAAATAAGAAATCTGATTCATTAATCGACTTCATTATTATTATTACGAGTAGCTCTTTTCGTAGGCCTCTTCATATTTTTTTAAATAAATGGAGTTATATAACTTAAATAACTAGAAAGTAAAAAATAAAAAAATTAAAACCGACTTCCAAAAAAATAAAAATGCACCAAAAAGTAAAAAATATTTTTTTTCCTTAATTAATCTACGACTCACAATATTTTCAAGACGGCGCCCGATTTACACAGTGCTAATGATGAGGCGCCGACATAAAAATATTGAGAGTCGTAGATTAAATAAGGAAACAAAATATTTTTTTCTTTTTGGTGCATTTTAATTTTTTTGAAGTCGGTTTTAATTTTTTTAATTTTTTTATGAATACAATTTCATGTATACACTGAAACATATATTTTACATAAATAATTGTGGTCATTCTAATTATAGCAGCAGGTGATAAATCAGCAGCGTATGAAACAACAGATGCTTGCAATGCAGCAGCAGCAACAAGCCCAGCAATTGCAGCAAGCGCAACAACAACAACAGCAACAAGGGAATGCTAGTGGACAACAGCCAACTCCTCAATTGGTGACGCATTTACAACGGCACTTGAGCCAACCGCCGCAACATTATCAACATCAACCTCCGCCTTATTAGTAATTTAAAATGTATATAATTAATTGATATGCTGTATAAATACAATTTACAATGAAGCGTGTAAATCTGGCTTGCAAGAGTTTACATAACTTAATTCGCAGTATGAATGTGTATAGTTGGTGTGCCATGGCAAAGGTAATGAAATGAGAACAATTTTAAAACGACATTTGAAACTAAATTACTCCATTTCTGTGCTTTCATCGTGGAATGTATAGTGATTTAATCGAAATGATGATTTGTTCAAAAGATTTTATAGTTTGAAAGCACAATAAATTGAAGAACGAGTTTTGTTTTACAGGATTAGTGGTAAAACGTTACGAAGAAGGAAATATAATTGATTAATTCAAAATGTGTTTTAATTTAAACAAAATGACCTATCTACAGAATCGTTATTTAAAAGAAAGTTTAATCAATAAAATTCAGTCTTTCTGAATGCATGAAACAGCAAATCGAGGGTATGAGAGCCAAAAGTAGTTTTACCATTCGCCATATTTTAACGCAATTACAATTCGCGCCAAAGAATACACGCGCGTAACCGCACGCGCAATGAACTTTCAGACGCAGTCATACTTTTCTAGTGTGGATATGCGCAAAATACTGACAATACATAAACGTACATACATGCAGAACATATGTACTTAATATGTGAAAACAATGTGAATGTTTACAAAAAAGTGTGGAAAATATATTAAAAAGGAACTAAATTTCTTTTTCACCATCTTTTCGTTATTTTATTCTACAGAAATTGCCTTTGTATATTTGATATTTAAAGAACTCTTTTCATTATTGCCATAAAGAGATTAATGCATCCTGAGAAAGGCATTCCGTAGCGCTATTTATTTGCAGTATATGAATATTGTTTGTAATATCATATTCGCATTAGTATTATTTTTGCATTAGCATTATTATCAGTGTAAAAGTCTAAGAAGTTTTGTTATAATACAGTAGAGCGTTAATTATCCGAACCAGTGCTGCATCATCACCGGTAGCGGTACCGATTGAGTGATTGATTTTTGCGTAATATATATTACATTTCAAATTACAGCAGTAGTACTCTTGTAGGGTATTTCAAAAAAGTAATTTTGGGTGTAATTCCTATAGTTACAAACTGGGTAAATACATGCATGCTTCATTCTCCGAACAATTCCGATTTCCGAACCACCTCGGTCTCAAGCATTTTGAATAATCACGGATAATTTAGCCGCTCTACTGTAGAAGTCAGATGTTCAATCGAATCGATTATATGGGTGCGTTCCACTTACGCCCAAATCGCCCGTGAGTTTCATTAGGGTAGGTTTCCTTGTACGCGACTGGACGCATCGGCAAGAATTTCAAAGTCGATTTTCTCGAAAATGAAGCGCGATATCAAAAAATTTTACTCTTTTTTCTCGACTTATTTCCTTATTATAAGTCGAAAAGAAACAGTAACTTTTTTTCATATCGCGCTTAATTATCAAGAAAATCGACTTTGAAGTTCTTGACGTTGCGTCCAGTCGCGTACAGGAGAACCTAACTTAATGAAAATCACGGGCGATTTGGGCGTAAGTGGAACGCACCCACAGTGGACAGTTATAACGAATTCGGCACCTCGCACTGACTCTACACTGGTTCCAGAAAATGACTTGGATTGGTTGTTTCTGATAGAAACGAAGATAGCTCTATAAGAATCAACCAATCTAAGTAATTTTTTAGCAGCAGGGCAGAGTCACCCAGCGAGTTACCCAGTGTTCACAGCGATTAATTGCAGTGCATGCAGGGGGAAACCCCTAAAGGAGTGGTGGTAATGTGTGCGTGAACTGACGGTAGCGCTAAGCCAGCCAAGTGGCCCGAACGCCCGAACGCGAAGCCAACCAGAGCCAACCAGCGTCGCCGGGAAATAGATTGTCGATGTTGGTTGGCCGTGGTTGACTTCGCGTTGGGGCCACTCAGCTGGCACGGCGCTGGCGTCAGTTCACGCACCATTACCACCACTCCTGTAAGTGTTTCCTCCTCCAGTCACAACAATTAATCGCTGTGAACGCTGGAGTTCAGGGTGGTGAGGAAATTCGCTAAGCGGTAGCTATTTTAGAGTGGGGACGGCTACCGCAGTGTGCTATTTTGGAGTGAGGACGGCTATCCACGTCCACGCATGCGCGCGATGACGTCGCGACCGTTGAGCCAATCAACGCCAAGATGAAAATCGCTGGAAAATTTGCCGACGCCAGGGCCAAGCCAGCCAACCAGCATCGCCGGGGAATCGGTTGTCGACGCTGGTTGGTTGCGGCCTCACTTGGCTTGGCTAGTTGACTTGACTTGGCGCTGGCGTCGACGAATTTTCATTTTGGCGTTGATCGGCTCAACGGCCGCGACGTCATCGCGCGCATGCGTGGACGTACGTAGCTGGCCCCACTCCAAAATAGCTACCGCTTAGCGAATTTCCTCACCATCCTGCTGAGCAGGCCTTAGCGTGCAGGGTGGCGAGGAAATTCGACACCAGCCGGTAGCTATTTTAGCTACCCACGTCCACGCATGCGCGCAATGACGTCACGAGCGTTCAGCCAATCAACGCCAAGATGAAAATCGCTGGAAAATTCGCTGACGCCAGCGCCAAGTCATGCCAGCTAGCCAACCAGCATCGCGGGGAATCGGTTGTCGACGCTGGTTGGTTGCGGCCTCACTTGGCTTGGCTAGTTGACTTGACTTGGCGCTGGCGTCGGCTAATTTTCATCTTGGAGTTGATTGGCTCAACGCTCGTGACGTCATTGCGCGCATGCGTGGACGTGGGTAGCTAAAATAGCTACCGGCCGGTGTCGAATTTCCTCGCCACCCTGTTAGCGTGGTTCAGCGTGGTTCGACTTAGATCATATATAAGTACAAGCGAGGTTACGTCTTTTGTCTGTGAACAATTATTAATAATGGTACAGAGGTGTTGCATAAAAAATTGCAAAGAACGACAAAAGCATGGGGCGAATGTATCATTTCATCAGTAAGTGTTTCATTACTTTCAGCGTTTCGTTACTTTAATATTGGCTGAATATAATATCGCATAACCTATAATTGGTAAAATTGAATGTATACCTGAAAGTAAGTTCTTTGCAGCGGTTCTAAAAGAATTCATTTACAGATTTCCAAAAAATCCAGAACTGAAAAAACAGTGGGTAAAAGCAATAAAATGTGATAATTTTGAGCCATCGTCTCATTCAAGAGTATGTTCAAAACATTTTGCAAGCGATTGCTTTGTTGGAAGTCCTTGGAGTTCAAAGCGAATATTATCAGTTACTGCTATACCAAATGTATCACATGTATGCAAAACACAGCATATGCAAGAAACGGATATAATCAATGTTCCAGGGATTGAAACAGAAAATGAAACTGCAAGGTATAACACCCTTCTTAATCAATACTTGCACATACTGTGCCTGGATGGAAAGAAGTCAGTTGAAATGTGACAGGGGAAAGAGGGGTTCTTCGCTCGCATTGGCTCCCGCCGCACGTGTCCCGTTTGCTTACTTTGTATTCGTCGACGTTGTTTCTAGAGTTTCTCGACCGACTTCTTTCCATCCGGGCACAGTAGTTTGTAATATTTTAAATTTGTATAACTGCACTATAATTTGTTTTTAGCTTAAAAACTGAAATTGAAGAAGACAGTTTAAGGCATACTGTTGGTACAGTAGAAGAAAATGCATCGCTCGAGAAACCTTTAAAGAAGAAGCGAAAAGTTTATGTTGGTGATTTTGAAGAATGTGATGTGATAAATGAGAAAGGAAACTATGCACAAATCATTAACACAACAATAGCAAAGAAAAACAATCAAGTTAAAACACTGCAACAGAAAAACAGAAGGCTTACAAGAAAGATTGAAGATTTACGTTCGTTAGTGGCCGACTTGAGAAACAGACATATGATTACTGAAGATGTTTCTATCAAACTTTTGGTATGTTTGCATTTCATTGAGATAAATATTTTATCAATGGGTTGTTTTGTGTTCTGCTTGTTATACTAATTAGAAGTGCACATGGATGTTTTATATTTAGTTGTCTTATATTTAGTGGTTACTATTTTTTTGCTCTTTTCTTGTTTTAACAGACTCTAGGATAATTTACCTGCTGCCACCAAAACTCTATTTAACTGGTCGGCGGACGCGCGTGTGTACTCAATACACGGAGGTCAGTTTTTGGCTGAGAAAGCTGTTTTACTGTGATCTATTCTACCCAGCACCCCTATGTATTCTTCCAGCGGACATTTTTGCACAATGCTACGTACTTGTCAGGTTCAAATTTAGTTTGGAAGTATCTATGATTGAATGAAAACGAAAATATGCCGCGTATCTTGCCGGCGGGCGCGTCGCGTACTCGCAAGTTTCCCAGGTGTCCGCCTCCGATTGCTTTGGTTTTTGGATATGTTTTAGAGGACAGAAAAATAAGAAAAAGGTGTCTTTTTATTTTGGCGTGTTTGCTTGTTTAGGGGGGGAAACCACCCCTCAAATTTCATCAGAATAGGTGGTGCCCGCCTCCGATTGCTTTGATTTTTGGCCAAGCAATTGGAGACGAACACCTGAAAACGTGAAAACTTTATAACTTTCAACTTACTCAACTGTGGAGCAAATATATATATTTATTTCAAGTAGGTGATTGGAATAATAATACTTGGAAGAATACACGGGCGCGCTCGCCGGCAGGATACGCGGTATACGTTCGGTTTCATTCAATCAGAGACACTTCCAAACTGAATTTGAAACTGACAAGTACGTAGCATGATGCAAAAATGTCTGCTGGAAGAATATATAGGGGTGCTGTGTAGAATACAATCAGGGTAAAACGATTTTTCAGCCAAAACAAACCCCCGCGTACGGAGTACACGACGCGCCCGCTCGTGTCAAACTTTTAGGTGCGCCTGTCGGCGGGATAAGGGGGCCCTTCGGTCCAAAAATCGATTTTTTTTATTTCATTTTTCGAATGTTCAACCTGTTAAGAATGCGTGTTTAAAAGGATTTTTTGAAATTCCTAAAATTCCCGAAGTTTAGGGCATTTGAGTAGCGGCAAATGCGTGGGTAATACCCGGCCACTTGGCACTCACGTAAAACTTTAAACGCGTTTTTCTCAAATTATGATGTTTCCGAACGGTAGACAGCATAACAAAAGAAATTCTTAACCGAATCCAAAAAACTTGGTGTCATTTTCTGTGTCATTGAATTCACTATCGCATCAGCCTTTGACCATCAATTTTAGAGGTCATAGTTCATCGTTGTTAACATTTTTAGGCGCAGAATTACCCCCTTTTTCGCATGTTTGCGTTAAAACGTGTACCAAACATCGCCATTTTGCTTTATTTGCCCTCTCAAAGGCTGATGCGATAGCCATTGAAATAACCTATAAGAATATCTTTGGTTTTTCGATTTCCGACAATCCTACGTCGAGTTCTACTGTCTACCGTTTACGCCTCTTTTACTGCAGCAGTGCACTGAGCGCCACGTAAAATTAGAACCATTATAGGAAAATGAAAAAAAAATGGTTTTATATTCTTGAAGAACGAATAAAGAAAGACCATATAGTTTTTTTACTGCAAGTTGTATAATTTTTTGGAAAAAATCACAAAGATCACCTATTTTTCGAGCGTTTTGACCGAACGGTCCCCTTAAGGGATCATTCCACTGTGACAGTTTGAGAAAAGTCGATTTTTTTTTCTTTTTTTGGAAGTGCATATATGTAAGAATATGCTGGTAAAGTTTCATGGTCTGATTCGCTTTAGTTTGGCTGCTATAGCCGAAGGTTGCAGAGAAGTTTAAACGCGATTATCTCAAAACGACATTTTTTCAACTGGTGCGGGTGATTGCAAGAAAACTATTTAAACAATCAGTCTGAAATTTTCACACGTTATTCAGCACATCAGTGGGTATCACGGGGACCTTGGAAAGCTTTTTGAATAACAATTTCATACTTTTTACAAGGCAAAGTCATTGACAAATGCACCTTATTTCGAGAATTAAATTTCAAACCTCCCACATTTTGTTCATTTTTTATCAGTCAAAGTAATTCTGCTTCCAACAATAACCGCACTAATAATGATTACAGCACACTTTGAATTTTTTGTTTACAATGCGTCGTTCTGCCGGAATCACCCGCATGAGCGTCGCTTTTTCAAGCCGTTTACTTCATTGCGATATATATTTACAAAAAACGGTAAAAAATTTAAAACAGATTTTTTTATACTATCAGTAAGTGTACTGATAAATATAAAAAACATTATTTACGTTGGACATTCCGTTTACAAAAAAATAGAACCTAATAATGACAATTTTTCACGACTTCACGGTGGGATGTCCCCTTAAGGGGGCAGACCACTGTAAAAAATCGGAAAAATCGATTTTTTCTTTTTCACATTTTCTGAAAGATGTACGTTTCAAGAATGTTCTCTCCAAATTCTATGAAGAAATTCGCAAAATTGATGGAGACATAGTATTTTCCGTGAAACGGTGCCAAGCGCGCGACTGTTCATTCAGATAGTTGACAAAACCGAATGGTCAACTATCTACATGAACGATTACAGAAAATAATGTGTAATCAATTACACAATTACAGTTTAATCGTAATTTGCAATTTGTAATTAGATTACATTTTGCCCAACTCTGGTGTCCTCCCCTTGTTAGTTTCTAAAGATAGATGGAAGTTTCTTAAATATATCAGTGTACATAGTTACTAAATTTGAATATTCTGAATGGTTGTAAATGGCCATCAAAGTTTGAAGAAGTGTCGATGTGCATGGTTTCCACGTAATATTTTTGCATTTTTACGAAAAATTGTTTACCTAGCCCGAAAACGTTATCCAGCATCGGATTCTGTAGACATTTCTGAAAAAGAAACCATCCAGGAAAAGTGTCGGAACGGTTGTTAACTCGCACTGGTAGAGAAAATATCCATCGGCAACGCGTTCACGGTGTTTTGCCGCCTGGCGCGCCTCGTCAGGGTCGTCGCTACGCGCAATTGACGTCGATGGTACCGTTCAGTGGGCACTGACTGTTTATATGGATCATCCTTATTTTTGTTCATGTATTCGTGGATACTATTCACGGACTTAAACAAACTTTTCCCGATCAATCTCTGTTTTAAACAATTTCGATCTTCAATGCATGAATACCTACGTATGACTTGTTAATATGGAATCGTATAAAAACAAACACAATTGTTTAAATAAGAAATACATTTGTTGGCTCGTTAAGAAGATTTAAATATGAAATTCAGGTGTTGGGGAAAATATTTAATTAAATTTGCAGTAATTGAATTTAATTAAATATTTCACATTCACGTGAAGTTTCTTATCTAAACCTTCCCCATGTTTTCAGTTATTATTAGCATAATTGAACATTATTTTGCCAACAATAATTGATAATGCCAACAAATGTATCTCTTACCCTACATTTTGTATAAGATACTTAAATGTAAAAAATACAAGTAGAGGTAAGGAGTAGTGAGTGGCTCAGATTTTTCTTTGAAAAATGTTCGGTATATTGAATTTAACAGTTTGCTTAAATGCTATAGTGCTAAGTAATTATATTAATTACCTATATTACATTGTTCATTTATGTACATATATATTCCTTCGTACGCGACCTCCATATACATGGTGTTCCTCTACCTATGGTCAATACTTTGGGGGATAATCCAGAGTGACGAATTTGCGGTAGAGGCTTCGTTTTCGAAAAAATAGACTTTGAATTTCACCTAAATATGCATGCATCGTAGGTGCTTGAGAGGCACGCGGAGGTCAGGGGAATGTCCTATGGGCAGTATACTGTCGCCAACGTATCCGAATTTCGCCCCAAGCAGGAACCGACGAGTTCTATAAACAACATAAGGATACTTTACTTACTATTATCGTAATTATCATAATTATTACTACTATTACATCATGCATACCTGTGACGCCCCTATCAGCCTGACGCACTTTGTTTGAAGCGTACTTGGCCCCCTTACGCGTGCAAGTAATTTGCAACGTAGATCCTCCTCTGCATCTTTTCTTCTGTTTTTTGTCTGTCTGCTCCTGTGAACATAAAGAGTGAATTAAATTTATTATTTCCTTAATCAGTTTTTTGAGAAAGTTATGGCGGCGTCGATCCTCTCGCGTGATCCTATGATCCGCGAGGAACAGTGCTATTGCCAACAGTCAGTGATTCTACACATGACCGTGTTGTCGACGCCAGATCGATCAAATTTATTATTTCTTTAATCAGTTTTTTGAGAAAGTTACGGCGGCGTCGATCCTCTCGCGTGATCCTATGATCCGCGAGGAGCACTGTTATTGCCAACAGTCAATGATTCTACACATGACTGTGTTGTCGACGCCAGATCGATCAAATTTATTATTTCCTTAATCAGTTTTTTGAGAAAGTTACGGCGGCGTCGATCCTCTCGCGTGATCCTATGATCCGCGAGGAGCACTGTTATTGCAAACAGTCAGTGATTCTACACATGACCGTGTTGTCGACGCCGGAGCGATACAATAGTTTGATGATCTCATTGATGAATTTACTTTTTTCTACATTTCTTAGTGTACTGAATACGAGCTTGCTTCGCTAAGTGTGTTTGAGCTGTAGTACCCGAGTCTTTACCTTTTAATAATCTGTTAATATTTTTGCACCAACATGTAACATATTCTAAAGTGATTAATCGCAAAAAAGCTTGAGATAGGGAATCGAAATGTTCAGTGCAAGTGATAAATGAAAAATCTAATAACAGTGAAAGCGGCAGAATTAATTTTTCTATAACTCCTTTTTTGAAGCAACAAAAAGGAATATTCCCCTCCAAGTTATTGTGGGCCTCGTTCAATACTGCATTGAAATTATGAAAATTGCAGAGGTGAGAGACACATGTATAACAGTCTTTGAATCTAACGTCAGTGCATAGTTTCATTAAAACTCCCGTGGTATCTATGCAAGTATCACTCGGGGTGAATTCATTATTATTAAAAAGAACATATTGTTCATTACTATCTTCGGTGTCTATAGAAACACTACTCTCTTCTGAATTCTGCGCTATTAAAGCAAAATTGCGAAGTGAGAACAGTGCTGTCGCCTCATCATCTTGGCAATTTCCGTTTACAGTTTTGGCAGAAGTTAGATTATTAATCAGGAGAGATTTAAAGGAGCAATCGAATTGCATGCAAGTAGGATTAATGTTTCGTCTTCCATGACTCCTGATCATTCCAAAAAAATTTTCAAGTGGATCTTGATTAACATTACGCGGTGAAAAATTTGTAAATCCAAGGTTTTGCAACTCCTGCCATAATCTTCGAAATCCGTTCAACGTAAACTTAAAATTCCTTAGGGATGGCACGTCCTTAGATATTTTCGTGTTCGGATCTACGAACCGAATGTTATTTTCCATACAATAAATGGCCTCCTTCCAGAAAGTCGAGTGACAAGTGTTGACAGTGACTTCCTTGCGGAGAGCGTTCTTTGACGTCTTTGAATCCTGTTTACTGCCGTTGATAGAGTCGAATGAGTCGTTGAAGAATTTCACGACTTCTGAAGTGGTCATTCCTTCCTTGATTGGCATACTTTTGGGTCCGTCAATCGTCTGTACTGTACCTTTAATACAAGTTAATTGTCGAATAAATGAAGACACTGTTCGACTTAAAACTTGAACTGCAGGATTCACTCTCATCTTCTGGATTTTATTCTTTCTAATATGGCCATCATGAAGTTTAGGCATTTGCTTTTTTATCGAATTAGGACTTTTAATATCGATATTGTAAGCTAGCTGTACGATATCCCACGAAGCAAAATATCGATTTTTTTATGCTTGTCCTTCACAGTTTCACATTTTTCCATAATTTCTTCAATGAAATCTGGTATCAGAAGGTACTTTGTTACTGTTTCCAAATTATTTTCATTTTTCTTCAGACGTTGTGGAAAAACAACTTCGATGTCTTTTGTTAGAAAATTATTTTTGATTCCCTTGATTAAATGTGGGGGGTCATATAGTGGAATGATCTCCTGTCCTGAGAGTTCAATTCGTCCAGAAAAAACTCGGTTCTCTTTAATGCACGTCGCTTTTGTTTCTTTTAACATATTATTTATGCATGACACATTAGTCTGTCCTTGGTCACAGACTGTGGCGACAAGATTGAATCCGGATATAGTTATTGCTCTGACTATTTCTTTAATACATCGCATCAATTGTACAGCACTAGTACTTGTCTTGCAAAAGTTGTAAGTTAAAGGAATTTTCCACTTTGTATTAATTCCTCTGAGCATGAAGACAAGTGCGTGGTCAGCAAACTTACTGGTTCTTGCATTGCCCCAATCTTCAAATCCCATGATTTTGTCTTCCTTCTGACTATAATAAATTTGAGCTTCTAGGGAAACTTCGTCCCAGAGTAAGACGCATACTTTGTCCTTCTTAGACATTTTCAACCCTTGTTCTTTTAAATGATCAAAAATAATTTTGTTCACACCAGGTTTCAGCGGAATTCTTTGCAAAAAGGTTCGCATGGAACGTGGAGTTGGTAAAATGAAGATCCTGCTCAGCAGTCTGTAGCATTGCGCGGACTGCTTGAAAATAGCTAACGCTAAAACCTTGTCGTCCAATGTAAAACGTCTAGCCTGAGGAGTTTTCTGCACATTCCGAGTCAGCATTTTTAGAAAATTTGTTTGTTCCCTGGACAGATTCTTCAGTTTGTTCATATCTGCTGTTGCCATGAACTTTTCAATACTCCGTACACGTTCCTTTAGTGTTCCCAGCTTATGTACATCCCTAGAGTGCTTCCTCAATAATTCAGTTGCTATTCCATGTAAACGTTTAGCCACTGGCGTCAACTTGTTTTTCCTCGTTACTGACCCAAGAAGTATTCGTCTTTTAGAAGTTTTTGGAGTTGACATGGTAATGGGTTCCTTCGAAGCAGAATCAACTTTTGAAGATGAGGGCTCTACATTCTGCACGCTGGATGGAGATGCGATATGCCCATCACAGTATTGCGTAGTATTTTCAATTCTTTTCTTTAAAATTGATAAATTCTTGCTATTGTTGTCCAGTACTTCAGAACGACTGCAAGTTGCTTGCATGTATACATCTTTTGAAGATGAGGGCTCCACATTCTGCACGCTGGATGGAGATGCGATATGCCCATCACAGTATTGCGTATTATTTTCAATTCTTTTCTTTAAAATTGATAAATTCTTGCTATTGTTGTCCAGTACTTCAGAACGACTGCAAGTTGCTTGCATGTATACATCTTTTGAAGATGAGGGCTCCACATTCTGCACGCTGGATGGAGATGCGATATGCCCATCACAGTATTGCGTAGTATTTTCAATTCTTTTCTTTAAAATTGATAAATTCTTGCTATTGTTGTCCAGTACTTCAGAACGACTGCAAGTTGCTTGCATGTATACATCGTTCCAACTTGGCAAAACTGTTAAATCCATAAATCCATTCAGTGCATTTTTGAGGGTGCAATTCTCCTGCATGTTCTCATCTTCTGCAACGTCGATATTCCATATAAGTCTCACATCTCTTGTATTTGTAGGGGATGCAGCAGATAACCTAGAATTCAACCTTAATTGCGGTACAGCAGCGTCTCGTAATACTTGGCGTATGCGTGTAATTTTATAGGCACTTACAGGAAAATGTAGTTGACACACTTTGTAGTTGCGCAATACATCAGATGTAAGACCATCCAGGTTCGGATTATTAATTGCCTGCACCCATTGTTCACTCCTTACCACGTTCTTAGGGAAGCTGTGTGTCTTTATGCTGCTGTTTGAAGTACAACTTGGCACTACGCATCGCCAATGTACTGTTGGTCGTCCCCGTCCTCTCATTCCATCTAACAAAATTTATTTTTGTGTCTGTTAATAGCATTTAACGAGTGCATTCCAAAAATAAAATTTTTAAGTTTAGGAAATCATTTTTAATCATTTTTATAGTAAATTGAAAGTGTTTGATAATAGAGTTTATAACCTAAAAATACAATAACATCACGAAAATTAAAAAAAAACAAGTGTCTTAAATGTAACTCGAACCGTACATAAAACTTTCCTACCTGTCACCGTCTTTGCAGTTGCTCCATTCTTCTGCACATTCATTTTAAATGAAACAGTAAACACAAGTAAATACCTAATACTTAGCGTTTCACTCACGTTTTACTTGTTTTCACTTATAAGACAGTATAAGTCTCAGCCAATCGTGTATGTACACACACAAACACAACTATACCGCGACACTAGCGCCCTCTAAGCTATCAGAGATTTCCACTTCCTACCTAAACGCTATCCCGGAAGTTTCCTATTCAGTTTCCACCCACTGTCTGAGGTACAGAGCCTGACATCAGGGCTTGACGTCAGATGAGCAGCAGATTCGCATCAGATCCTGCCGTTCGCCTGACACGTATAACAGCGCCATCTGAGGGTTAAGTATAAAAGTTAAAAATGGAGTCTCGTAAGAAAAAAAAAGACCAACAATACGCGGTATTGCCAAGCGGTCGGTCACCCATCCAAGTACTAACCGCACCCAATGCTGCTTAACTTCAGTGATCGGACGAGAACTTGTGTTTTTCTGGCATAGAATAATCGTTGGTAAAAATCTGGCTTTTATTAATACTTACTGTGTAAAAATCTTCATACTATTATCTTCTAAGAACTTATTATATAGCGTTTAATTCGAAAAGAGTCATCGTTCTGTGGCATAAGTACCTGTTTAAACTACAAGTGATATCAATATTAAATAACTTACCTAACGCAATTCTTTTTGCCAGTTGTGTTTTATTTTTATACATTTTCTGTGTACTTTACTGACATGGTAGTAGAGTTGGACAGAGTTTGAGAAAAGAATTGCGTTAGGTAAGTTATTTAATATTGATATCACTTGTACTTTAAACAGGTACTTATGCCACAGAACGACGACTCTTTTCGAATTAAACGCTATGTAATAAGTTCTTAGAAGATAATAGTATGACGATTTTTACACAGTAAGTATTAATAAGAGCCAGATTTTTACCAACGATTATTCTATGCCAAAAAAACACAAGTTCTCGTCCGATCACTGAAGTTAAGCGGCATTGGGCGCGGTTAGTACTTGGATGGGTGACCGACCGTTTGGCAATACCGCGTATTGTTGGTCATTTTTTTTTCTTACGAGACTCCATTTTTAACTTTTATACTTAACCTTCAGATGGCGCTGTTATACGTGTCAGACGAACCACAGGATCTGATGCGAATCTGCTGCTCATCTGACGTCAGGCTCTGTACCTCAGACCGCAGCCTAATGTGGACACAGATGACTACGGATCTGACGTCAGGCTCTGCGCTTCAGATCTGGTTATCAGGGTTCTTACTTCGAACCCTTACGGTTGGTCAAAGCCTGGGCAGTATCCAGCCACTTCGCTTACGGTACGGGACGGTCGGAGTGTTTCTCAGAGGGCCCGGGCAGTGTCCAGTCGCTCTGCTGAGAAGCGGAGTGGAAGGAAGGTCGGTCGAGGTCCGGGCAATATCCAGCCACCTCGCGCCTACGGTACAGGAAGATTCGGACGGTTTCTCAGAGAGCCCAGGCAGCATCCAGCCACTCTGCCGAGAAACGGTACGGAAAGGATCGGACGGTTTCTCAGAGAGCCCGGGCAACATCCAGCCACTCTGCCGAGAAACGGTACGGTGGTACGGTCAGTCAAGGTCCGGGCACTATCCAGCCACCTTGACTACGGTACGGTTATGGGGAGTTACGCCGAAGCGTCCACAGTGGTTTGAGTCCGGGCAATATCCAGTCCTTCGCTCCAGTGGTGAGGGGGCTCCTTTAATCCCCACTCAGCTGCCTCTCTTCGACTGCCGCGAGGCTTATATGTGCCTCCGCGGTAATTTGTGACAGCGGGAGAGAGGCGCATCTAGGGGGGTCGGCGTGTACTAATTCTCGGAATCGCGAGTCGCGGGGTGGGGGATTCTCGGCAGCGCGTCGAGCCTCGGCCCGGATCGGCGCGCTTCGTGACGCTTCGTCACAAACGTGAATACGTATATCAACTTATCAAGCACCGCATTACCCGAAATAATCGCGCTACCCGAAGTAATCGGGCTACCCGATGCATTGGGGCTACCCGATACAATCGGGCTACACGTCACACTCGGACTACCCGTAGGCCCGTCTGTCCCGGGGCCCCGTCCGAACCCGCCCGACTTTACCCGACCCGACCCGAGCCCGAAAAGTCGGGTACTCGCACACCTCTAGTATATTGCCATCATGATACGAGTGTTGTACAACGGCCTTTGGCCTGTTCGGCCGAACCACGTGAAGGACCGTGTGACGTCGTCGATCAGTGCTTCCTTCAAACAAATCCCGACCGCTTCCTTCATGCTGAACCCACCCACGTATTTTAAATACTGAACCTAAGCAAAGTAAGTAAAGATTGATGTAAGTATGTATTACATAAAAGTAAATAAAAGCATAATTTCGTTTTCACTTACCACATTGAAATACGCTTCGTCGTCGATGGTCTCGAAACAGTCCACCTCCTCCGGTGACGAGAGAGGAATGACTGCTGGTTTTCTTGGTGGACCATTATGGGTGGGTTGCACACATTGGAGAACATTCTCTAACAGAGTATTCATTCTTCTGCAAGCAGAACGGATGGAGACGTAACGTATTAATAAACACGATAACATGCAATACTTACCTTAGCTCTGTCTCGACGCGCGCCGTGCGATCTTCTAGGCTCCTGCGAACATGAACATTTATAATAGAAAACTTCACACTATCAATATTTTTATAACAAAAACAAAAGAAACATGTAAATTTACCCATTAGCAGAAGGTTGTATGTGCACTGTATGGTGCTGCAACGGCTCATTTCGAGTGACTGTGGGGCGTGCAGTCGACGTCCCTGGATCGTGATGATCCCTTAATGTTGCCAGGGCAGGAAGAGTGGCAGCAGCAGGACTGTTCTGTAACATAAGAACGTTACTTGGATTAGTCGTAGAAAAATCCTTTGACGTTGTTAGATTATTAGCTACCTGCAGGATCGTCTTCAAATCCTGGATGTCCCGATCGATGGATTGCTTCGGCACGGTTGACGTCTTCTTTTTCGGAGCTTCCTCCTCCGAAGAAGTCGTCTGATATCTCGCTCGTTTGGCGACCGCACGCTTCTCTCGCTGCGACATGTCAACCTGTGAGTAAAAAGTACATATTACAATACTTAGCAAAGGCGTGTTGGCTGTTTTTCCTATTTTACATGCATACATGCAATATTAACCGAACCCAAACCTCAAGACGAACTCAGGTAATGTATTACTCAATAATTCGAGTGTAACTCGACAAAGGCTATAAGAGTAGAAAACTTGAAAAAACGACCCATGAAGAAATATTCGAATCAAACGATAAAATAACTCATCAACAGAGATTAACAAGGATACGTGTAAATATAATATTACTTATGAAGAGCAATACAAAAGGAAAGTACAGTACAAAAGAAGAAAATGTAAGTATCATAGAGCATGCCACTCACCAGAAAATAGTCGTAACTTACCAAAACAAGAGACGAGGCTGGAAAGGAAGAGATTTTTTTTACATGGTGGAAATCCCTAACGGATACCTCACCCCTCATGGCAGGGGTGAGATTATGTGGGGCTTGCACCCACTAAAACCACCATGGTGACCGCCTGACGCGAGAAGCTACACAAGGGAGAGGGACTAGCAGCGAGATACATCTAGCGAAAATAAAGATGGAAGAATTTAAATACTATGGATCTTACGGCTTCTCGCTGTGCGTAATAACAGCAACGATATACCTACGGGGTTCTGAGAGGTTTGTGTCAGTGGACATACTACAGTGAAAAGGCATTCTATAACATTTGCCATGAACCTGATCGGGGAGATATATAAAATTTCAGGGCTCAATGTGGCGCATTTATATATGCCAAGAGTCGAAGACTCTATGCCGACTAATTCTAACTCTCTAACAAAAGATACGGACAAAGTATTCGGGAGGCTTTTAATAATCTCTGCTTCCAGATCGAAATGAACGTAATCTCCTGGTGCCACGACGAAGGTGACAACAGGATTACGTGGCGTATCGAGAAGTGTTCTAACATCCTGAGGCAACTGGGAGAAACAGGGATGCGTTCGAAGGAGAGATAATATATTATTTCCTTGAACGTGAGTTAAATTATTGTCTACAAAACAAGAGGCTAACCGTTGGTGAAAAGATGGTTCGGGGGAAGTATCACAGGACAATGAAACTGTCTCGTGGATATTAGAAACGCGTGGCGTGGACGTAGAAGGACCGGCGTCTTCTACATTTATATCGCGCCTAACACTGAATCTATCTGGGATTAAATTCACAGGAGTGGACGAACTACAACCTGCAGATGTGCTATCAGCATTTTGGACGTTAGAAGTCTTACGAGGAACTCTACTGACCGTGTTCAATCCGGAACGGTGTCGCTCGCGTAAGTTATTTCGCATCTCGCGCATAACCCTCCTTTTCTGTCTCGCAGATAATACGCGCCCGGGTTTCCGCGACGTAGATAATTTGAAATTATTAAATTCCATAATTACTTACGTATGTGAAGGTCTCGGAAAGATTTTCGTGGTTTTCATGCTCTGGAAATTCTTCGGATCTGCCGTCAATGACTGCCACCTCAGAATGAACGAGAATTCGGAACAAACGCGAACTAGGAAGTAGAGTCCCGACCAATCACGAACGTCCGCAAGGCAGCGCAGCCAATCCGAGCGGAGCCCACTGTACCGCCAAAATGTTACCTCGTGGTACCCTTTGTGTGACGTGGTACCTTGCGGACGTTCGTGATTGGTCGGGACTCTACTTCCTAGTTCGCGTTTGTTTCGAATTCTCGTTCATTCTGAGGTGGCAGTCATTGACGGCAGATCCGAAGAATTTCCAGAGCATGAAAACCACGAAAATCTTTCCGAGACCTTCACATACGTAAGTAATTATGGAATTTAATAATTTCAAATTATCTACGTCGCGGAAACCCGGGCGCGTATTATCTGCAAGACAGAAAAGGAGGGTTATGCGCGAGATGCGAAATAACTTACGCGAGCGACACCGTTCCGGATTGAACACGGTCAGTAGAGTTCCTCGTAAGACTTCTAACGTCCAAAATGCTGATAGCACATCTGCAGGTTGTAATTCGTCCACTCCTCTGAATTTAATCCCAGATAGATTCAGTGTTAGGCGCGATATAAATGTAGAAGACGCCGGTCCTTCTACGTCCACGCCACGCGTTTCTAATATCCACGAGACAGTTTCATTGTCCTGTGATACTTCCCCCGAACCATCTTTTCACCAACGGTTAGCCTCTTGTTTTGTAGACAATAATTTAACTCACGTTCAAGGAAATAATATATTATCTCTCCTTCGAACGCATCCCTGTTTCTCCCAGTTGCCTCAGGATGTTAGAACACTTCTCGATACGCCACGTAATCCTGTTGTCACCTTCGTCGTGGCACCAGGAGATTACGTTCATTTCGATCTGGAAGCAGAGATTATTAAAAGCCTCCCCAATACTTTGTCCGCAGCAAATGTTAGACAGTTAGAATTAGATTTTCATACCGACGGATGTAGTTTAGACAAATCAGGTTCAATTCATATCTGGCCCATCCAATGTAGGATTTCAAATCTTCCTCGCGTAAAGCCAATAGTAGTAGGCATATATAAAGGTTCCCAAAAACCACACGACCCAAATACTTTCTTTGAGAAGTTTATTGCTGACGTTAGGGCCATCATGTCCAACGGAGGCATACATTTTCATGGCAGTAAGTTGCCCGTACGACTGAGATGTTTCATAGCTGACGCACCAGCTCGAGCATTTGTGTTGAATCATCGTGGTCATCTGTCTATTCGTCCCTGTTCCAAATCCCGCTTAGTAACGACCCCAATTGTTCTCAATACCATAAGATAGATTTCAATGGCATATCTCTGGGCATAAGTGTGCGCGATAATTGTTGCATCTCAGTCGACGGCTCGATCTGCCTGATTTTCAATATTAGTATGGTCTCTAATAACTCCTATCGTTTAGTTATTAAACAATTTCTAGAGGTCGATGATTTTTATGATATCGGCATAATGTCTTTGGCTCTTGGCGTATATAAATGCGCCACATTGAGCCAGCACATTTCATATATCATATATGTTTTAGAATGTCTCTTCAAGGTAATGTACCCACTGGCAATAACGACGACCCCACCCCCTTAGAAACCCGTAGCTATGTCGTTGCCAGGGTGGCGAGGAAATTCGATACCCGGCGGTAGCTAAAATAGCTACCCACGTCCACGCATGCGCGCAATGACGTCACGAGCGTTGAGCCAATCAACGCCAAGATGAAAATTAGCCGACGCCAGCGCCAAGTCAAGTCAACTAGCCAAGCCAAGTGAGGCCGCAACCAACCAGCGTCGACAACCGATTCCCCGCGATGCTGGTTGGCTAATTAGCATGACTTGGCGCTGGCGTCGCGAATTTTCCAGCGATTTTCATCTTGGCGTTGATTGGCTCAACGCTCGTGACGTCATTGCGCGCATGCGTGGACGTGGGTAGCTATTTTAGCTACCGCCGGGTATCGAATTTCCTCGCCACCCTGGTCGTTGCCGTTATTACACACAGCCAGAAGCCGTAGTGTTCAAATTCTTCCATTTTCATTATCATTAGAAGTATCTAGCTGCCAGTCCCTCTCCCTTGTGTAAGCCTTTCGCGGCAGGCGGTCACCATGGAGGTTTTAGTGGGTGCAAGCCCCACATAATCTCACCCCTCTCACGGGGGGTGAGGTATCCGTTAGGGATTTCCTCCATGTAAAAAAAAATCTTTTTCCCTTTCTAGTTTCATCTCTTGTTTTTGGTAAGTTACGACTATTTTCTGGTGAGTAGTGACGTGCTATGAAATTTACATTTTCTTATTTTGTATTGCTCTTCACAAGTAAAACCATATTTACACGTATCCTTGTTAATCTCTGGTGATCGGTTATTTTATCGTTTGGTTCGAATGTTTCTGCATGGGTCATTTTTTCACGTTTTCTACTGTTGTAGCCTTTGTCGAATTACACTCCAATTATTGAGTAGCACGTTGTATAAGTTCGTCTTGAGGTTTCGTACAAATAAGCTACATACAAATATAATATGGAAAAGGTGAGAATAGTTGGTGCATAAAATATTGAATTTTTTTGCTGTCAAGTTGTGATCTTAAATCTCGTTAATATTGCGATTCATGCATGTAAACTGGAAAAAAACAGCTAACACGTCTTTGATAAGTATTGTAATATGTACTTTTACTTACAGATTGATATGAACCAACGAGGGAAACGTGTGGCCGCGAAACCAACGCGGTACCAGACGACATCTTCGGAGGAGGAAGCCCCGAAACGGCGAAGGACGTCGACCGCGCCGAGACCACCGATCATTGAAGACATCAACGATTTGAGACTCGTATTACAGAGTGGTGACGTCCCAACAACGTCAACGGGTTTGTCTGCTTCTAACCCGAGTAATATTTATATGTTTCAGCAGAATTCTGCTGCCAGTGTTCCTGCCCCCGCAGCATTGACGTGTCATCATGATCCAGGGACATCGTCTGCCCCCGCCACTATTATGACCCAGACTGGGCCGGTGCAGCAGAATACAGCGCAGACCCAACCTCCTGATAATGGGTAAATTTACATGTTTCTTCTTTTGCTATACAAATATTGCTGTAAGGGCATTTTCTTATAACTGTTAATGTTCGCAGGAGCATGCATAATCGTATGGAATCCATGGAGGCGGAGCTGACGTAAGTATCGCACGTGTATCGTGTTTATTAATACGTTACGTCTCCATCCGTTCTGTTTGCAGAAAAATGAATACTCTGTTGGAGAGTGTACTCCAATGTGGGCAACCCACCCGTAATGGTCCACCAAGAAAACCAGCAGTCATTCCTCTCTCGTCACCGGAGGACGTGGACTGTTTCGAGACCATCGACGACGAAGCCTATTTCAATGTGGTAAGTGAAAACGAAATTATGCTTTTATTTACTTTTATATAATACATACTTACATCAATCTTTACTTACTTTGCTTAGGTTCAGTATTTAAAATACGTGGGTGGGTTCAGCATGAAGGAAGCGGTCGGGATTTGTCTGAAGGAAGCACTAGTCGACGACGTCACACGGTCCTTCACGTGGTTCGGCCGAACAGGCCAAAGACCGTTGTACAACACTCGTATCATGATGGCAATATACGGTACGAAGCAATAAGCATTTCCATGTTTTTATGCATAATTATGCTAACGTACTTTGCGTGCATTACTTTTTCAGAAGCGGTGTCTGGAAATCTGCACTTCATCAAGCCGCTCCGATCTGATTTCCAACGGTCGATGCAGCAGGCACTTCGAGCCGCCAAGGAAAGGGTTCGAAGTAAGAAGAATGGTCCTCGCGCGTCAGCAGCCTCCAATGCATCGCGAATGCGCCGCGATTTGTGGACGGACGACCAGCAGTCCGAAGAAGAAGCTGACCTTTGAAGATCCGTGCGCATTAAAAGTAGAGGTGTGTCTCCTTTTACAGTGGCGAAGAAACCAAACGGTACTTTTCGTAATTGTTTTCCAATTCTGACCCTCAGATGGCGCTGTTATACGTGTCAGGCGAACGGCAGGATCTGATGCGAATCTGCTGCCCATGTGAGCGTCAGGCCCTGATGTCAGGCTCTGTACCTCAGACCGCAGCCTAATGCGGACACAGATGACTACGGATCTGACGTCAGGCTCTGCGCTCTCACGGCAGACCCTGCTGCCAATCTGACGTCAGATTGCATACATCTGGTTATCAGGGCATGCACATCAACACTTTTTCAATCTTTGATGGCCATTTACAACCATTCAGAACATTCAAATTTAATAACTATATACACAGATATATTCAGGAAACTCTCTGTCTTTTACGACAAAGTTGAACATTCTAGCGTTCTTAACTTTCACGTAATACCTCACTTTTACCCAAATCATGTGTTTTTACAAAAACTCACGTTTTTCAAAAACTGAGGGTGATAGAGCAATTCTGCTCGCGGATTCGTGTTCAGGTCGAAAAACCCTACAATAATCACCCAGTGGATATTGCGGAACAGAAAAAAGTTTCATTTTGTTGGGCTGTGTAATTGATGAAATGGCAAGTCATAAGAAAATTGAATGGGATGGTCAAAAATTTGTAGGGTATGTTTTAAGAATATATTTCAGTAGGATGTAACTTTACAAGCTAATTATAAAAATACATACAAAATAATTTCTTGTTAAATGAGTTATATAGTAAATAACAGTAATATATACGTTGCAGTTATGTGGATGTCGGAAAATAAGCCGAAAGTATTACTCCACTGGAAGCAAAAGAGGCAATTGTATTTTTTCTGAACTGTGTAAATGACAGATGGAAACTACCAGTAGGCTACTTCTTACTCGGTGGGCTATCAGGCAGTCAGAAATGTAACTTAATACACATGTATTTGACATTACTTTGTGAAGTTCGAGTTTGAAGTGAGAAGTTTGCAGCTTAACTTTCAATGGAGCTGCATCAAATATGGCAATGGTAATGTATCTTGGAGTTCAATTATCTTCCACTTGTTTAACACCATCGTTTCCATATCTAAGTACAGGAGAACCTATTCATTTGTTGCTAGATCCACCACATATGGTAATAAATCGAGTTTGAAACTGTAAGACAACACGGGGAAGAAGGTGGTCGCGAATTGAAAACTATAAAAAACCCGCGGGTTTAGATATTGGAAATTTATCAGCTGTAGCCGCCGTGACACACGAGAGTCTCTCCGATCCTTGAACTGCGAATAGCTAGTAAGTCACCTCGCTTCATGTGTCTTTTGTTTATCGCGCGACCAAAGAGGAGATATAATAAGAGGCGTCACTCCAGGCGGAACCTTTGAAGTCCTTACTTGACCTTGGCATTTAAATTGGTTGTCTATTCGAGCGGGATATTCAAATCGACTAAATGTACCTTACCCCGGTTGGCTGATTATTGCCGAAGTTTACCGATCATTGCCGAATGGGCATTTAAATTGGTTGTCTAGTGATTTCCCTAGCTTATTTCTGTCCTTGTCGAGTGACGCCTCTTATTATACCATCTTCTCTTTGGCGCGACCCTAGGCCCACGTGACCGCCGGCCAGGGCGGGCCCTCCTAGGATAAAAAGGTGACGCCGATTACGTCCCGCCGTTGAATGAGATCTTACCCTCGCCTTTTGGGTTACGCTTTCTTTTCGACCGTGGGTATTCGATCCTGAGCTTACAAAACCAAAGAAAGGATTTTATTAACACTTATGTGTCGCAAAGGTATAATTGGAATAGTAAAAGAAACTTGTTAGGTTTAGGTTTATTTTTTTCTTTGGTACAGTCGTATATACAATTTCTTACAAGTATCCAAAGATGGCGTTTCGAGACTCACATTCTCATATTGCCCAACGAACTATAGCAAATGCTTTTGCCTTTTGCAAATGCTGAAGAATAAGCAACGACTGAAAATACTACCCATAGTCTTTTTTAATTGTGAGCTCCGTTGGGATGTGCCTTCCTTCCTCTCTTCCTACTCTTGCCAGTTGGTCTACCCTATCATCACCCTCGACACTTATGTGGCCTGGACACCATATGAATAGGATTTTTTTGTTTATGGTCTGGCATCTGTACACCAGGAATTTTATTGCCATTATATATTGGTTTTCTTGTATGTTATGATTTATTTGGTTTAGTTTTTTAATGAGGTTTTGGATACTGTGGGTGAATATGAAATAATGCACTATAGCTGTTTAACAGTAACAACATATATTCAACAATAACAAGAACAAGGAAGCTAAATACAAGGCTGTTGAAAACGTCGATGCAGCGCGATGCGTTCGGTACCAAGTCACGAGACGTTCTGCCCTCTTCGTAGGCGTCTAACGAACGCCCCGAAAACTAAGGGGCTGGGAAAACAAATCTCCCACGCGCCCCAAGGTTGTAAAGAGGACACGCTGTCCTTAGCCTTCACCAGAGGCTCTGGTAATCGTCACTTTTATTGCCACCAAGCTCGACCACCCGGAGTAGGCACTCGAGCAAGCGACCGTCTTAGGCCTAGGAAATAATAAATCTTTCCACGACTACAGTCCGCTACAAGGTGTTTAGCGTCTGATATTATTTTGCAAGATTTATAATTGCTGGTTTTGACAAATTTAATCGCTTCTATTATTGCTATTAATTATTAGCTCACAATTATTAGCTCACAATTAAAGAAGCCAAAAAAACCCTCAAATCCACATCCATATTAAACTGGAAAAATGAATTAGAGACAAAGTCACAATCAAATAACAACAGCTACTTTAAACTAATAGATGACAATATAAAATTAAATACACCCTGGTTCACCAAATATAAGCAAAAACCAAATAGGAAAACGATAGTAATAATAAACAGGATTAGAAGCAATCATCACAGAACTAATGCACACCTATATAAACTCTCCATTATACCAGAACCCAAATGCAAATGCGGATATGAAGAAGACCTAAACCATATGATGTTCACATGTCCCCTAAATAAAGACGTTACAGACAACTTCAACAAATTCATTCAGGCAAAAGGAATACAAGCACCATACGACATTAGGGCCCCAGCTTTTAGCTACGATATGGAAATCATAACCAACATAGCACAGGCCTTTGCCAGCATGATCACACAAATATAAGCGATGAAACAAAACAAACAAATAAATTTCAGATAACAAAACAAGACACAAAGAATAAAAAGTGGAAGGAAGAAGGAAATAAAATACTATGGTATCAGCGAAAGCTAAATCCATACAAACACTATATGAAATCGATATAAAACGTGTACAGGTACACTTTCCCGTATGGTCAGTTTATTATGTTCTAAATAACCCACCATCGCGTGTGACTACAATTATGCATATTGAACGATAAGTAATTATAGGAAAAATAATATAATACAGTAGAGCCGACTCGTGGCACATCTCGCTAAACACAAAGAAGGATCGGCGCGAAGCATCCAGACGCTCTCATACGTAAAGGGAGGGGACAAGACCGACGGCCAATATGGCGGAAAGCGTAAACCACTTCACTAAATATATGAACAGCACATTACAATAACCTCATACACAACCATACAATATTTTCTCTTACATTGTTGTAGAGAATATCAGAGATGATTTATTGAATAAAATGTAGTAAAATGTAACGAGACGGTTTGGTCGTCAGTCCTTGAGTGGCGTCGGCGACGCTCGACACGACGCTTACATTATGCTTATTGAAGCTTGTAGCGCGTGAAAGGCTTGTTCCTTCAGGGGATCTTAAAGATAAGTTCGGATGACGCTTCAGGAAACCAGAAAACCAGTCAGCTGAGGCCACTGCATATTCATAAGCCAAGGTCCTCACTTCTTTTGGCATTAACCCGTAATACATTTTCGAACACTGCAAAATATATTTAACGAGTTCCGCTTCTTGTTCGTCTGTAAAAGTCTGCCTTGTTTTCAAATAGCCAACAGTTAATTGGTGAGAACCAACCCTGATAACCATCTGTCTCCAATCTGACATCAGATTGGGAGCAGGGTCTGGCACGAGAGCGCAGAATCTGACATCAGATCCGTAGTCGTCTGTGTCCGCATTTGGCTGCGTTCTGATGTGCAGAGCCTGAGGTGCAGTGCCTGATGTCAGATGGACAGCAGATCGACAGCAGATTTCGCCGTCTGCTAGGCACAGCAACAGCGCCATCTGAGGTCCAGAATTACCAAGCAATTGTCTACGCGTGACGTCACATGGACGACCCTACGCACCAACACATATATTCCGGTCCGGAATCGCAATCCCTCGGTGCTGCCCTTTAGCCCGTTTGTGGGGGCCTCCACAACCGCCGTTTGGGTCCCACCTGCTGTCAGTCTCAGGACCTTCACCGTGAGGAGACTGGCTTCCAAGCCCAGGGCTCTGGCTAGGTCCGATGTCACTTCCTGGGATTCCACTACAGGGCAGATGTCCCTGACCTCCAGGGTCGTCTTCTCCTGAAGCGGGACTACTTCGACCGAGTCTCCCATCAGCCTTTAGTTACAATTGTACCTAACCCAGACCTTTTTTTTTATACGTGGAGAAATCCCTAACGGATACCCCCGCCCCCCGGGGGGGGGGGAGGAGGGGGTTATGTGGGGCTTGCACCCACTAAAACTCCACGGTGGTCGTCCTCTGGCGCGGGGTCGCGCCTGAGGGGAGGGACTTAATGCGGGGGCAAACTAGCGATACGTCCGCTTGCCCCCCTCTCCTGCGCATGTTAATGACTCCGCGCCTGACAGCCCCGCCAATGACACGGCGGGGTCTTCCCTGGGGGAGAAAGTGTTCTCCCCCGGTTCATCTGAACGATGAACTCTGGCGACGTGCGACGGACCACGCGCCCGCGCCGCCAGCTGGTCGCTGCTTCTAGGGAGGGAGTGCCCCCCCCCCCACGACCTGCGATCGAACATCCCGCCCGGCGGGAGTTCGAAGTCTGACCGACTCGTCCCGCAGACCGCGGAACGTCGTGACTGCATAGGGGTTCTTGAGCACGAACCCCATTGCCTCCGCCCATTCGAGAAGTACCTCGCCCCGGGAGTCCGTCCTGGGAGCGCCCCACTCGCTGGCGTGGGCGTTGAAATCTCCCAACAGGACGACCGGCCGAGCTCTGTGGGGGGCGATAAAAGCCCCCAGCTCGTGCAGCCGGTCTTCGAACTCCGGGACGGAAAATCTTGGCGCGAAATAGCAGCCCACCGCGAGGAACCCCCCCCCCCCACCTTCTTTCCCTTCTTCTTCCTAACCCCTACAGGGGACCCTCCCAATACCGGGGACGATGCGTTGCTGGACGACGCATCGGGCTCCTCCCAATTCTTCCTCTTACCGGGGCCAGACGAGGCGGAGGCCAACACGGTGGCCTCCATAGCCTCCGGACCCCCGGCAGAGGTCGCGGCCAACTCAGCCGGATGCGGGACTAACGGCACCGAAGATACCCCCCCCCCCCACCCCCCCTCGACCAACCACCACCCCACCACCCCCCGAGCCCCGTGCTACCACGGCCGGAGGCCGACAAGCCGGACCACCCATGCGATGGCCACCGGGCAAACCCGCCGCAGTGCAGATCGGACAAGAAGGGGCGGCAACGCAATGTCGCGCTCCGAGCCATTCATCTAGCCAATGAAGGCTACGGCTGGTCGGGCTCATGCATTTGGCCTGCACGTGCCCGAACTCAAGGCAGCGCAAACACAGCAGCCTCCTCTGAGCAAGCGGCGCCACGCGCGCCACTAGGGAGTTCACGACGATTTCACCCGCCCTAACAAGACGGGTGGCCGTCACCACCGGCGCGCGGACCCACACCGAAAACAGCCCGGTGGCATCCCGTCGCAGCTCCCCCACGGAGACATCCTCCGCGGCACAATCTCCAGGGGCAGAAATCGCCCCCCGAACCGCCTCTTCCGACCCCAACTACGTCAGGCCATGCACCCGGAACTCGGCCATCTTTTGAGGACAGCGGACTCTGATGCCACTGTCCCCCAGCTGCTCCGCGAGTTTCGCCTTGAGGGCGGCAGCCTTGACCGAGCCCTGAGCCCCCGGGATCTCTAAAACGAGACCACCGGTAACGGCGCGCCTCGGTCGCATTGAAGCGATACCGAGGTCGGCAACCTTGATGGCCGCCATCGCGCCAGCGACCCGCGCCCAGAAATCTCTCTCCCCCCCAGCGGGGGCGGTAATAGTCATCGCCGCCGTTCTGGGGGTACGCGGAATCATCACCGGGGCCCCCCCGGAAGCAACCGGCCGCTTAGGAGCGGACTTCTTGGCGGCGCCACCCCTCTTCCCCACCCCATCGCTGCTTCCAGTAGCCTTTGCTGTCGCCCTCTTAGCCTTACGGCCGACGACTTGGGCCCAGGCGCCCTGCCGGGGCGCCTGAGTAGTCTGGGCACTCGCAGCCATGGGCCGAGCACCACCCATCTTCTTGGCGGCCCCCATCTTCCCACCCTTCTGTTTTCCCCTTATCTCGGGAGGAGGGGCAGGTGGCCCAGGAGGGGGAACGTTCCCCCCGAGCCGATCGGAGGCGCACTCGCAGGTGCGACAGACCTCGCGGCATTCCTCCGCCGCAACGCCCTCCGCAGCGCCTTCCTTTGCTCGCGGATCATGGCCTTAGCCCCCCCCGCTGCCGAACCCTCCCCGCTGATCCTCGCCCACTCCAAAGCAAGGGGCGTCTGCTCGGCGGCCGGCTTGGACACCAGCGCCTCCCGACCCAATACTCTCCCGAGTGCCAAAAACTGCGTTTCCATGCGCCTCTCCCACACGTCCATGCGGCGCAACACAGCCTCCCAGGGCTGATCCGCGGCCGCGACACGTACATCAGGGCCCGAAGGACCCAATGAATCCCCAACCGGAGGGGGCGGCGGTGATGTCCCCCTCTTCCTCTTCCTCTTCCGCCCCTCCCCCGAAGACTCAGCCGACAGAGGCCCGGGCACCGCAGCCGACGAAGGTCCCGGCCTCACCTCCACCTGCACGCAGGAGTCCGTAAAGGGGGGAACGCAGGAGGGCAGGAGCTCTTCGCGCGTGGGAATCGGGGCGCCAGGACGGAACGAGAGTTGCTCGAACTCCGTCACGTCCAGCCCCGCCATGGACGCTCGCGTCTCCAACCGAGCGTACTTTCCGCGCAAAAACTCCAGTTCCCGATCCCTCGTATGGAGGCACTCCCCCATAGAGTGCGCCTGATCGGTCAGGGCCCGCACCTGCGCCGACAACTTATGGGAGCGCTTCTCCCAGGCGCCTTGCCGGAAGATAACCTCCCGCGCAGGCCGGTCCGGGTTCTCGCCTCTCTCCGCCCTTCCGTGGAGCTCGGCCGCGATGGCAGAGGCACGCCGTATGGCGATCCTGATCGCGCGAGCGTCTGTTGTTTTTAAATGCTTGGCAGCACTGACGGTCGCAGCGATCGCGTTCAGCTCCTTCTGAGCTCCCCCCGACAAACCTCCAACCGACAACGTCTCGGCCCAATCCCGAAGAATCGCCCTCGACGGAAGTCCCTTCATTCCGGGGCCCAGTCTGACCGGATCCATCCAGACAGTGGGCTTCCGGCCCGGCTTGCCAGGGACGAAACCAGGCCGACGTCCCTCGCTGGTTCCGCCATCCGACGATGGAAGGGGCGCGTCCGCGCCTGCCCCCCCATCACCACCACTCCCGTCAGGGGCACGCTCCCCGTCCGAATCGGACTGGATTCTGGGGCGAGCCACGTGCGATCCCCCCTTCGCAGGAACGTCGCTGTCATCGTCCCCGCCGGTCGCCCCGTCTATGTCCATCGCTGCACCGGCAGCTGCCCCAGCCGACGACACAGGTACCGCCACACCGGCGCTCCCACTCCTCTTTCTCTCCTCCTCATTGGAGGAGCGGACCACGGCGTCGCTGCCACCGCCGCCATGCCCCCCGTTCGGGGGAGCCGCGTCGCACCGCTTCAGCAACACGCGGGTCTCCCTCAACACCGGCGCGGCACGCGTCAAGGACACGTCCGGACAGACCCCGCAGGCGAGCCGCGCCCCGACGCCAAAGAGACGGAGACCGCACCACTGTCCAGGCGCCCCATCAACTCCGCCACCTCCCGCCGAAGACCGAGGAGCTCCCGAACCTCCTCCGACGTCTTCGTCTCCACGCTTCGCACGTACGGCACGCCCCTAGCGCAGTGCGACACCGTCGCCTAAGCATCACCGACGCGACGGACCCGCAGAGACGGGGAGACATCGGATGCCTCTCCGCCCGCGATCGAACCGCCTTTAGCGTCAACCATGGAGCGCTCGCCGCGGGAAGTGGCTGGCATGCCACCCCCGCTCGTCGCGCTCGCCTCTCCACCAACCCCTCCCCACAGGCCAGCCACCCGCGAAACCGCGATCGAAAACTGGTCCTGTTCCGGAGCCAGCGACCCGCACGAAGCGATCGAACGCTGACTTCCGGAGATCACGGGAAGGCCTGCACGCTGCGACGCAGCACCTTCACCTCCCTCCGTATCCAAAAGAGTGTCCTGGGACTTGTCCTGGTCGGCTGCTGTAGCTGCTTCTGGGGGGAGCGCAACAATGCTCCCAACCCCAGTGACGTCGGCCCGCGGCCTCAGCTCGACGTCGTCAGTCTTTTCGTTAACGTTGACATTGCTGCTGACAGGGCACTGCAACGATGGACGACATCCATCAGCGATATTTGTATCCGAGGCATCGCTATTATTGTACATAGTCCATAAAAAGTCTTGAAGGGCGACGACCCCAACGCCCGGCGTTCTCCGAACCTTCCCCACTAAGGCGGGAGGGGGGGGGGCACCCAGCAATACTTTACTTCCCTGCCGATAGGAAGACCCCTGCGGACGCACGCCGCAGGGGAACGCAAATGCCATGCCCGCGTCCGCGTCCCTAACGAGACATAGTCCCGCAGGGACCCCGGGAGCACCAACGTGGAGGTGCGGTACATGGACTTGCTCCGGTCGGGTCTCCAACTTCGTCCAAATTCTCCGCACCGGGCTGACACTGGATCCTCCCCGCGCGGCACAAAGGCCCGGGGGTACCACCAGAGTCGACTACCCGGTTGAGAGAACATGGAACCCATCGGAGTTCTCCATCAGCCATGTGCCGGCAAGCCGACGGCTGATGGAGCGCCGTTCCAGAGCATCGCTCCCAGGACGCTCCCACCTAACCCAGACCTAACCCAGACAACAAACAATACATTTTACAAATTTTAGAAGAATATTGACAATTCTACCCCGATACAAAGAAATCTAGCTTGATAAAAGACAAATACTAACACATATGCATTATTTTAATTTTATTTATACCCATAAGTTAAATTGTAATAATATTTTGTTGTATATAAATACTTACATAATTATAAGGAATGAGCGAATAATACAATTTTAGTAAATAAAAAATATTGTAGATTGTGACATCCGCATTCCGCACCTGCGTAGAGCAGCTTACACGCTGCGTTATATTCTATAATTGTAATATATAAAAATCAATGATTTCGTCTATATTTTTGGAAGTAATATACAAATTGTTACTATTATTCATGTAAGAAATTGTACTTTTATTAAAAAATATTCACTGATACTTCGAAAGTAGCCGAAGACAAAAAAAAACTCAAAAAATGTTTGACTCCTATAGCTAAGGACCACTCTAGGGGGCACCGTGTCGATTGCGCGTAGCCACGGCCCTGGCGAGTCACGTCAGGCGAGCAATGGCCGCCACTGCCGCCAAGCGGCAAAACACCGTGCACGCGTTTCCGCTGGATATTTTCTCAAATAGTTCGAGTTAAAAACCTGTTCCGACATTTTTCGTGGATGGTTTCTTCTTCAGAAATGTCTACAAAATACGATAGTGTATAGCGAATTCGTGCTAGATAAATAACTTTTCGTAAAAATGCAAAAGTATTGCCTAGAAATCATGCACATCGGCACTTTTTTAAACTTTGACGGCTGTTTACAACCATATAAAACCATTAAATTTAATAACTATATATACCGATATAATCAGAAATCTCTCCCCTATCTTTTGAGACTAAATTGAACTTTCTAGCATTCTTGGTTTTCACGTAATACCTCTCTCTTGCCCAAAATCGTGCGCTTTTTACAAAAACTCGTATTTTTAAAAAACGGAGGGTGATTGAGGAATTCTGTTTACGGATTCGTGTTTGGGACGAAAAACTGAACTAGGATCTTGGAGTGCATATTGCAGATCCAAATACTTGTTGGATAATGTAGTTAAGACCCCCGATTGCCTATTCTGGCTTATACGCTGCGTTGTATACTAATTTTAATAGATAAAATTCAAAGATTTCGTCAATATTTTTTGAAGTTATACATACATATTGTTGCACCGGGGCGTTTCCTCGACACGCCGCCCCGACGCAAAGGGTTGAATAATAAATACACGGGTATACGATTGTGCACGACTGAACTATATTTCTGTATGGTCATATAAAGGTATGACACGAACGTCCGAACGCTACGGCGTTCGGCACATGACAGTCTTCTGGTCGGCCTCTTGATGGAGGCCGACCGTCTTCTCTCTTCAGCTGCGAGCACCAGCAGGCCATGCATAGCAGTATACCCGGTGCTCGCAACAATATTATTATTATACATCTAATAAACTGTACTTTTCTTAAAAAATATTCACTGATACTTTCAAAATAGCCGAACACAGTTATGTCTGAAATTCACGAGAAATCACTATTATTTCAAAACTTCAACTCAATTGCGTCACGGGTTCCCGTTGTCCAATCACTTTGAAACTTTACACATATCATTTTCTCAGCAAACCTCATATTTTAGGAGGGTAAGACCAAAAAAAATCGGAAGTTGAAAAATAAGGACCACCCTAGTACCCATCCGCAAAACGTGAGGCTTAGGCTGGTCACATTTTTGTACTTGCAGGGGAAGGAAACTGCCATCTCCACTGGCCCCAGCTCCAGCTCAACAAACTCCCCCCTCTCGGCTGCTTCATTGTCCTCCTCCATTTCTATTCCAGGAACAGGCTTTTTAAAGGAGCAAAAATGTTAAAGTGGCGTGGAGGTTAATATTTTCGATTAACGCTTGTAGAATGGTGTGATCTATTAAGTCATCACATCTGCTTATGTCTAGATAATCCAGGTTCTTTAATTCCTGAAGCATTTTTTATGAGTTTTCGGGTTTTAATATTATACAGTCGTGGATGGTGAGCTGCTGGAGATCTTTAGTTATGGCCAACAAAGATCTGCCGGTAATATCTGTTCTCCGTGCGCAGAACGATTTCAGGTGTCTGGCAGATGCCAGCACATTAAACAGCCCTGGGTCCACTGGTCCGTCACATCTCCTTAGTTTAAGGCAGGTCAGTCGTGGGGCCGAAGGTTCCATTTCCCTTAATGCCGACGGTCTTATAGTTACCGCGGTCAGGTCCAAAGACTCCATACCAGGAAAGTTCTTAATTACTATAGCCATTACCTGTGGTTTTAAATTTTTATCCAAGTTTTCTTCGCTGATACCTATACTCTTCAAACAAGCGCCCACCCTCATCATCAACCAATGGAAAGAATTTGTTGTTATTAATTTCCCTTCCCACGCGTTCAGCCAGCACCAGTTGTTAAGGTCAATATGTCGAATATGGTGGTAGGAGGCAAGGCTACCTTGGTGCCATCGTCTGGAGACCATTTCCAGGCGACCACGATCTGCGAATGGCAAATAGCTTGCAATTTTTGCAATACATTCCGTTGGTAGCGGTATTTTGTCGCTTAAGTCAATTCCCGGAAATGGATTCACATCGGGTCGTGGGGGAATTAGCTTGGTGCTGTGCCACGAATCCGCCATCAGCACCCTCAAGTTCCTCTTGTGGCATATTATTCCGACATCCGCCGCAGCTAAGGCCTTTCCTGTTCCTTCTAGTGTTGCGAACGTTAGGAATGCCTGGTTTCCCGTTGGTTTCCTCATTACCACCGCATGCTCGACTCCATAAGAGCGAAATATCTCAAGCAGCTTTTCCTTCTTTGTATACGGCGACAAACGGCTGATAAATAATCGCCGTTCTGTGGAATTTTGTTGCAACTGACTGGACGATGCCATTTCGTTATGCACTATAGACAGTCACATAAAAACAAGATCAAAATTATGAAATATTAGAGAAGGAAAAGATAGAAGAATGCGTTTAACAACAATTTCTGACTAGGGGATTCCCACAGTCCTTAGACTGTCAGGGTTTGTTGTTATACATATTGCTAGCAGTTTATCATAGCCCTCTGAATAGGCAACGGTGGTCTGTTTTGCGAAGTATTTGATTCTTGCAACGGTATTGGTGCTGGTTGGCTAGTTGAAGCTTCCTCTGATTCGTGGTTTGAGCCCTGCTTCCTTAGGAACCGTATCCTGCATAAGGTCTTCAAGGGATTCCAAAAGTGGTAGATCATCAATCCTACTATGATTAAGGCCTGTGCTGCTATTGATTCGTACGTCAATGACAAATGGGATTTCCTTGCTCGATAATGTTCTCCAATTTCCTCTATTTGGGCTTCAATTTCATACAACGAATCAGATGTGCGTTCTAATTTATTAATGTCATTTGAAAATAGATTCTCTGTGGCGTGTTTCTCTTTGGAGTACTGATAGATTTTAGGTGATATCAGGCTAACGTTCAGTAACATATTGGGAATGTAGTAATAGGAATATTTGCTCAGGTACGTTTTTGATCCTAGCAAGGTATGATATCGTGTTTTTGCAAAACATTCCGGATGTATTTCCAAGATACCTGTTCCAACTATGGTGGTGTGAGTATTCTTCTTTCGACCGCATAGGATTTGCATCGGTTCCGGTTGTTCAAATGAATATAACCATCCGCCAAGAGTAGTTATCATAATTTTCGCCAGGAAGGTATGTGATAGAGCATGATTCTAATATTGCACAAGCGTAAGAATTTCGGATCTGGTTGAAGTAATAGAGAAGTTTTGCATGTTCTGTGAGCTGTGTCTTGCAATGGGACGTCCTGTGGGCAAATGTAGTAATGCCATGCCCAGGTGCAGGAATCTATGAATGCATTATCTGATCCGAAGAATTTAGAGTGGTCAGTGCTTATCCCTAAATATGGAAATTCCGGTAAGATGAAAGCCAAAATTGCGGTTCTATTACTGGTAGTTTAGTTTAGTCCTGCCACTGGGTCATGGCCCGCTCGAACGCAGCCTTACGGTGTGCCGCTTCCCTCTTCTTCAGGGCTACCTGGTCCCCCGCCAGCGCTGGGTTCCTCCCATCCTCCTCTTACGCCAAGAAGATCGCCTTTAGGGCCGGAATTTTAAATTTCAGGGGCATCACCCCCGCCAGGACGCACAGAGCCTGGAACGACACTGTCCGGTACGCCGTTGTTGTTCTGATCAGGGCCGTTCTCTGGGCCCTTCTTACAATTTTCTCGTTAGCCTCTCTTTCCAGAGAGTGGGCCCAGACCGGGGCTGCGTATGTCAGGATCGACTCCCAAACCCCGTAATAGAGCCTTCTGGATCTTCTTGACGGACCCCTCGCGTTCGGTAAGAGGGCCGACAGGGCTCCCACCACTCGGTCCGCCCTAGCCGCCGTTTTTTCCAGGTGCGGTCTATAGCTCCTAAGGTTGTCCATCACTACTCCAAGGTATTTCACCTCAATGGTTGTAGTGATAGCCGCCCCCAGAATTTGAAGCTCTGCAATCTTTTGCACTCTTCTGCCCGTGAGAAAAATCGCCTCTGTCTTCTCGGTCGCTATTTTCAGACCGTTTTTATCGAACCATTGGCCCAGTGCATTCATGGCCCTTGTCATCATTGGGTTAAGCTGCTCCGCGTCTCTGGCTGTGAACAGCACAGCCAGGTCGTCCGCATAGGCTATAGCCACCGTATTTTGAAGCTCAATCAGGGTCTTCAGTATCCCGTCGTACACTAAATTCCACAGCATGGGCCCAAGTACCGATCCTTGTGGGACCCCCGCCGTAACTTTCATTCGGACTGGGCCCTGCTCTGTGTGCACCACGGCATATCTGTCCCTAAAGTAGGGCGCCATTGTGCCGACCGTCACGCTGGAGGCGCCCCTCCTCTCGAGCTCCCTGAGGATTAGGCTCCATTTCAGCGTATTAAACGCGTTCTGCACATCCACTGTGACCATCTTGCACGTCTTCTGTTTCGCCTTGCAGTTCTCCGCGAAGGTGGTTACCGCCATTGCCGCTCCAACCGTCCCCCGCCTTCTACGAAACCTGTACTGAGCAGGGTGGTACGGGTCCCTTCCGATTTCCTCCTCTATAATTGCTTTTATGGCATGCTCCCAAACTTTACTTAGCACTGGGAGGATGCTAATCGGGCGATAGGCCCCCGGAGACAGCAGGTCCTTCCCCGGCTTTGGGATCAGGACCACTCTGGCAGTCTTCCAGCCTACTGGAACCGTTCTTCTCACCAGAGTGTCCGTGAACGCCTCCCTAAAGTCCTCCTTCCATGTTCTTAGGGCGACCGCCACCACCTGTATTCCTGCTCGGCGATACATAGCAGCTAATGATTGTCGTGTTTGCCATTTCAAGCGCCACAATTCCATTGGAGGCAACCACAGGCATGAGGGAAGTGAAGCGCCCCCTGAACCCCGTCACCCAGATCGACGTGTCCCCCTTCAAATCGTTCGACCATTCCGGGAGCTGGCGGAACGGCTCTGAGATCTCCACCAGGTCGACCTCCAATCTACACGCCTGGTGGATCATGACGTCCTGAGCCAGTCTGCACCTATTTAGGTTTATTTGAAGGACCTTTAGCATGGGCTGGGGCATTACGTGGAGTCCCTTTTCCTCGGCCCCCCGACGCCGGAACTCTCATTCGGTTAGCCGAGCACCCGAGCGACGCCGTCATGTGGGCAATCCCGTTCCCGGTTACTCCCGCCTGCATACAAATCATGCATTTTGGAGGATTCTTACACCCCGCAATACCATGGCCTGTCGCGCCACATCTTCTGCAACGCTCGCCTTCCTCCTCCGGGGCCGTTGGGCATGCTCGCGCAAAATGTCCCAACATGTGGCACCTGTAGCATCTGGTGATTTTGGGGAGGAGTCTCGTCCTTGCCCAGGTCATGCCAGTACGGAAGCGCAGGCCTTCGATGCTCCTCTTGATATCGTTCAGGGGTACTTCCACCACCGCCACCTGGGATCCCACTGGTGTTAGTCTCAGTGTCTTCACGATCACGTTACTATGCTCGAGCCCCGGGGCTTTTGCCAGGTCTTCCCCCAGCTCCTGGGGTTCCACCATAGGGCAGATGTTCCTGACCTCCATCGTTGCCTTTTCCTGTAACGGGACGACTTCCACCGAGTCTCCAATCAGCCACCTAAGCTCCGCTGCTAACTTCGCAGCAGTGGTCTCCTTTTCTAATTCGAGGAGCACGTGCCCTGCCCTCGACCTCTTTGCAGCCTTGATGCCCTTTAAGGCTTCCCTGCCTTTGGTCACAATAGACCTATAGGCCTCGATGTAGGTAAGAGGGGGGGGACTTTTAACAGCACCGCCTCCGGCCTCCTCCGTGGCTTACTTACTGGGGGTGTCATGTCCTCCCCTCCTCTGGCCCTCCTTCAGTCCCGTTTCCCCCTTAGACATAAGTGGGAGCTGCCCACCCGTCTTTCGGGCTCGTTCCTGCTCGCGGGCCTGGAGCATCAGGCGGTTCCTCTCCTCCTTTCTCTCCTGCCTCTGGAACTTTTTCTTCCCCTGGCTACCCTCCTGCGCCGTCGGGGGGGGGGGGGGGTTAGGCTGTAGGTTATTGTGACCCCCTTTCCTCCTACGGGGGTTCTGTATCTCCCAGGCTTGTCGGGACTCGCTTGCACTGCCCGTGGTAAGGGGGGGGGGGGGCCCTGCCCTTTCCTCCACCCCATCCTTCGCTGAGCCCATGACCATATCTCCAGGGGTGTGCGGGTACCCGACATTTCGGGCTCGGGACGGGTCGGGCGGGGTCCCGATACTTTCATATTGCTCGAGATCCCGAAGTTTTCGGGATCCCGAGACTCGATTCGGGCTACAAGCATGACCACCATGAGCGGGCAATTTGATTTCAGGTCGACTCGGCAAAACTCGGACGCGATCGGCTCGAAAGCCAGCTAGGAGACCGAGACGGAAAGGATTATGTATATCATTTATATCACTACCAGTGATAAGTTTTTACCTTTTTGTATCCTGATGAATCATAATTTGTATCTTATTATTCATTTACATATATATATTTTCATTACTACCGAATAGTTTGTGAATACTGAATATGTCCATATACGTAGTTAAATAAACACCATGTTCAAAACTTGGGAGGAAGACTATTTTTAGTTCGACAATATTTTAAAATCTTAATAAAATAATATTTTATTAAATGTATTATTTTATACGTCTTATTTAAGTACGTATACAGTATGTAACAAAAGTAAGTAAACAGTCGGAGTTTTAGCAAACAAAAGATTGTGTCGAAGTAAGTGTTTAATTTCATTGAACAAAATATACATTTATTGATATTACATGATGTTGGATGGGAATGGATTTTTGGAAGCAAAGCACGTGGTCAGAATATTGAAGAGAACGAATAAAGATATATTTGAACACTAAATATCGCACTGTTTCTATATACGTTTTACACTTGAGCACTGTGACAGTTTTACTTGATTGCGAAGTAATCGAACGATTAGGTATCATAGGTATTGCAACGCAACGTTTTTAGTTTTATAGTCATTTCTCTTACAATCAGTCTTACGCTCTCAAACCGTTCAAAGGAAGTGAAGCCACCAAGGAACGGAAACGCTGCGGTGCCCTGAGTTCTAGAACATTCTTTGCAACTCCAGCGCACTCTATATTTCGCGCGCCAGAATATGGAGTTGCCTAAGCGTTGTCGCTTCCAACACATGAGACTACTGAAATAACTATACTAATAAAACATCATTAATTAATAATCTGTTTTTAAGAAAAATAAAAATGCATGAAATGTGAAAAACTCATATTACAAAAGTAAGTAAACACGAACTAAATAATAAATTAATATCCGCAATGACGACCATTCCGCAATGATAGTTTGGCTAATCGATCGGGTAAGGAGAGCATGTATTTTCTACATTCATCAATTGAAAATAATTGCCATGTTTTCTCTATTAAATTTTCTAATTCCTTTATATTGCGTGGTCTGTGTTCTGCGATTCGTAATTTTAAGATAGACCACATATTTTCAATTGGTGAAAGATCAGGGCTTTGCGGAGGCCATTCCAAAATGTTAATTAAATTTTCTTGTAAATATTTTTTAACAATTTTCGCCGTATGAATTGGTGCATTGTCTTGTTGGAGAATAAAATCATCTCCTATCAATCGTTTCCCTTCTGGAATTATAACATCTTGTAACAATTTCAGGTAAACTTGGGAGTTAATTTTCCCTTTAAAAATTATAATTTTCCCTACTCCAAAGAATGAAACACATCCCCAAACCATAATACCCTCTTCCATTGACTTCATTGTTGGTCTGGCACATTGGTATGACGAAACTTCGTCTTGTTTCCTCCAGACATACATTCGTCCATGACTGTATTTAAGTCTAATCATAGATTCATCTGTCCAAAGGATTTTTTCCCAGAAACTTAAAGGTTTTAAAACGTGCTTATAATAAAAGTTCATTCGCTTCTTAAGATTTATCTTACTAACATAAGGTAATTTCTTTGCAACGCGACCGTGTTTTCCTGATGCGTGTAATCGACGTCGAATGGTCTGGGTTGATGGTGCACTTTTGCCTTCGCTTAATAATTTTGTACGAATTTTTGATGTAGATAAAAAGGGATCTGATGATGAAATATTAACTATCCTTTTATCTATTCGAATATTAGTGACTTTTGGACGTCCCGGTCTTGGTAAAGCTGATACTCTTCCATTTTTCTTATACGCTTTAACAATTTTAAAAAAGGCTGGTGGTGTTTTATTAAAAAAGGTAGCTATTTTTCTATATGTCTTGCCCTCATCTTTCATTTTAATTACTATTCTTCTCTCCTCGTTTGTTAAATGCTTCCGCTGAGACATTTTCCGTATCGACCTTAAAGAAAGAACGCAAATACCAAAGAGATATTTACTGAACTGATATTATATTTTAATTATATACCAACATAACCTTAATATATCGAAATGATTGGTAGAATCTATAAGTTTATAACCTAAAAGAGGTAATTCAAAAATACATTTCAGGAACAGAATACAAAATGAAAAACCAAAGATGTTTACTTACTTTTGTAACCTTGTAATATATATGTTCTAATTAACTTGGTACAATAAACTTAATGCGTCAAAGAAACTTGTGCCCCAAATAGGAATAACAATTGGGGTCGTCGCTCTAACGTTTGCTGTTTTCGTTGCTAGGATACCTAACTCTAGGTTTGAGAAAAATCTATTCAATCGTCAGAAACTTTCGTGTTTACTTACTTTTGTCACATACTGTATGTATAGAGAAACATAATCCCATAACTTTTGAATTCTGACTTGTTTCCTTATTTTTGGGATTCTGTCCCAATGTGGCGCTGGATCGCAGCGCGGCCGCGGCGAGGACTCAGTTTGGAGGAGTCGAGCGGTTTCGTGCCGTGGCTAGCCGCGCGGCTAGGAGATTCGGCCATCATGGCGGAAAACAGACAGTCATCCCATTGTGTTGCGTCTCCAGTAGCCTAGGTTGCTGCTGTAGCGGACGCGCGGCCGCGGCCGGTGGAAAACGCGGCTAGGAAAACGGATGCATGCTTCTCCATAAGAGCGGTGCTTAGGATTCGGCCGCCGGCCGCGGTCGCCAGCCGCCGCCGCCGGCCGCCGCCGCCGATCGCGGCTAGGAAACTCGACCTTAATGAGGGGTGTAATTTTCCGTTGTGTAACGTCCCACTGGGATTTGAACCCAATATTACCGACCGTCGGTATAACAGAACCGTACTACATTACCGCGCATAAGCATTCTGAATACTTATAATAAGCAAATATTAAAGAAACAAACATTGTAGAAACATTAGAAATAATTAATTATAAATACTGATAAAAGCGCAAAACAAAATAACATGTAATAAGCGAAATATTAAGAAATGACTTACTGCGCATGCGCTAGCCTGCCAATTTTCTCGTATAAAAGGAGGCGCACGCAGCACAGCGCTCATTCAAAGCTATATTGGAAACCACGCTCTTAGTCGACGAATGTTCAGCCCTAGAGGTAGCTTAAGTTTTACCCGGTGCAAATCTACTCTTCAGGTGCTTAATTAATTCGTTAACTGTCTTAAATGTTTTTCCATAAGTACTATCGTGGGCTGAACCCTTCAATTTTCCTAATACCGATTTTAGAAATGAGCCCTCTAATGCAGGAGGCACTAATGTTGCGCTATTTTGTACATCTTGCACAAAATCCTTCAGAGGAACGCCCTTCCCGTCAAAGTAAGGAATATTTAAAGTACTATTCTGGATAGTTAGACACTCTGCCATAGAGGTCATCATTGCGTTTGCATCTTGCGCCATCGTTAATTATTTGTAGTAGGAACAAAACACCGCGCTACCACGCCCACACTGATAATTGTGTAATTTGGCAAAATGAAAAATGTTCGTAAATTCTATCTGATTTCAATGAATAGAAGCACCCAGGAAGTTTTACAAAGTCAAATTCCTGGTATCCCACCGCTGCCACCAGATCTGTTACGTGCCGCGGCTTTTGGTGTTCGAGCGGCACGATTTATACACGTAATATCGATTAGGGATATCCCACAGTCGTTAGAATATCAAGTATTGCTGGATTGAGTTTATGTGTTAGAAAAAGCAAGGAAGCTCGCTGCAGTCGTAACAGTCAATTCTTTTAATTTTTAAGTATTTAGGTACCTTATCAGATGGTTCCAATATGTCGAGGTGACGATGCTTCAAAGAAAGGGTTCTGGTTTTACTAAATTATAATTGACTAACTAGGGGGGAGTATGATCAACGAGGGATTTCCCATAACGCTAAGCGTTGCTGATGCATACCCTGACCAAAAAGAAAAATTTTACGTTCCAAACGTAACATAAGTAAACACGATTATTTTGAGAGTTTATGAACTGCTCAATAGGGAAATTTTTCTCATCAGAGAACACAATGTTTGGGAATTCGCCACGTTCGTGCAAGCGTAACAACTCCTTTGCTCTTTCGAGTCTAACTTTTTTTTGCTTTGGTGTAAGATCATGTGCCTTTTGGAACTTGTAAGGCTTTACCTTGAGCTCATTTTGGAATATGCGTCGGATGCTTCGCTGGGATATTTTCAGTTCTTTGGCCATTTGATTACCACTACGGCGTGGATTTCGTTTAAGTCGAGCCTTCACTTTCCGAACCATTTCAGGTGATGTTGCTGTTTTTTTTTGTCCACCACCATAGCGTTTGGCAATGCTGCCTGTATCATTATAACGATTTATGGTACGATACACAAACATTTTATTCACTTTGAGATGCCTGAGCTCACGAACAATAGCTGGTTGTGATTTTCCACTCAAATATAACGCAATCACACTATTACGTTTGAATTCCATTTCGAATAACTTTTGTTCTATAAAACTTAGACGCAAATGCTTGTGGTAGCTTGTAAACAATATAAACAGCTGTCATTGGTATGAATTTCACATAGTTGGCAATATCGCGTTGCCAGATATACCGGTGTGAAGTTGGTAACACTTCAATCGCCTAACCCTGTATTTACTTGCGTGTTCATCCCTTATCGGGTATATCTCTTCCTCATTCACTAGATTATGAATTCTTGGGATGTAGTGCAATATTTTATCTTCTTTGTGTCTGCCTGCATCTCTATTTCCTATATTGTACTTTGTGACTCCAGAAATTTTGCTGTGTCTCTTCTCCTGTATATTATGCCTTTCCTTATATTCCTCCGTGTTTATTAATATCTTGCTCCCGTGGCCCCAATTGTTATGTTCCGGTTTCCATTTATCCATTTGTATTTCTTCTTTACTTATACAATCTTGGTCTCCATATTTCCTATGACTCTTGTAACGTTCCCATGCTTTCTTCCACTTACCAATCTCCTTTTGAACTGGGTAGTCCAATTTCTCCCAGTATTCTATCGTTTTTGTGTTCTTCAGAGTAGGAAATTCATATTTCATTATATCGTCTACGTCCTCCTCTTCGTACCCCGCTCTTTCTCTGGTGTTCCCATGTTTGGAAAGCATTTCTCCCCTTCTTATTACATTCTTCGCTGCTTTATAAGTAACATTCTTATATGCCATAATCTTTTTGATACTTGACTCTCGTTGGAAGACCGGGCACTCCCTTGCTGTACTCAGATGTTCTCCCTTACAGTTGACGCAATATGGGTTTTCTGTGCTTCTGCCGTGGTAGGACTTGGTGCACACGAAGCACTTTCTCTCTCTCGCCCTACATTTCACCTGTATTTGACCATATCGTAAACACTTAAAACATTGTTTAACCGATTCAATGAATGGCTGAACATTCAGCCAAACGTGACCAAATCCTACCAATAGTTTTGTAGGGAGCGATTCTCCCTGCATCTTGATCAAGATCCATTTGCTATCTTCCCATATGGCCTTTCCGTCTCTTAATCTTCTTTTCTTCAGCCTCTCCAGGGTATATATTCCCTGGAACCAATAAATTGTGTGTTGAAAATATTGGATCTCTTTGTTCATTTTCGCTGAATTACCATTAGCATTTAAATTTCCTGCAACAAGACTTTCTGCCATATGCTCTCATCTCCTTCGGACACATTATGTAGTCTCTACATTTAGTATATAGCAAAAAAGGCCACTCTACTTATGTTTTCTGATTTCAAGAAATAATTTGGACAATGTTGGATGGGTTATGAGACAATGGATTAATATTGTACGAAACCGAAAAAATGATAATTGTCTTAGTATTAATAATTTACAATAACTCCCTTGCAGTCTAAAATACATAATGTACATATGCATACTAGAAACGCAATTAGATTTATTCTACATATATTTAATTCTAATATCATACGTAGCATATGCACACGCACACATACACACATTCACGAACGCACGCACAAGAAAGAGAGAAAAATATTAGTGCAATTTATACATATTTATTCAGTTTAGCAACTCGGAGCGCAGCGCCAAGTATTTTGAATAAAATATTTATTCGTATTAAAATATTTATTTGTATAAAAATAAATCTGCTTAATATTATTTAATACCTTTTTTCTTTGTAGAAATAGCCATTGTTATAATTGGCGCAATTTTTGTATATCATTAATTTTGTAAAGCTATTAATTTACGACAATTTTTCTAAATAGGATTCTTTTTGATGGGTTAATTAAAATGTCCGCGATATGAGTAATGAAATGTATGAACACAGCAGTTTAGCTGTGTATCTGTAGTTGTGTCATCTTAAGCGTAGCTGGAAAGCACCTTTATGTACTTGCAGCTCATTTGGATTTCACATCTTTTTTTATTTTGTACTTATTATTATCTTCTATTTTTTGTGATTTATTTGATTTCATGTACTTGGCGTAATTTTTTTCCTTTTTGAAGTTTTCTATGGGGATTTCTTTATGACGGATATACAATTTTATGTTTGTGACGAATAATACGGAGAGCTTACGAGCTCAGGATATGCGGATCACTGGAAAAGAGTCACAACATCACTAGGTTTTGTGTACACCAAGGAAAAATTGATGACATAAACTGTCCGGGCGACTCCAAGCCACCCACGCGGACACTCGGTTCCGAGCGCTGCACTAACTATACAAAATCTTCCGTAGCTCCGAGAATTTTTCGAAACCCACTTTGAAACTGTGCAGGTATAATCTTGAGACCCCAAGCATTAAGAAAATGCAAAAAAATCGGGAAAATTTTTTTCACAGTGGCTTCCCCCCTTAATACACTCAAGAACAAATTTGTCGCGTGTAATCGCCGCCCAGGCTTGATAACATTTTTTTAAACGCCCAGCAGTATATCTTAGGTCTTCAACTATTGTTGTTTCTCTTGCTGGGTGGGTTGAGTCTTGGCTTGAGGAGTCTGTTTTGGTTTGTTGTACTGTTGGTTCTTCGAGAACTTCGAGGACGTCTGTGACGTCCTATAGCCCTGGTTCGACATTCCCGGTCTCGAGTAAGGGCTTCTCCATTTTAAAGTACGCCCTGTATACTTGGAATTCGGTTTTTTGGAGACAGTTGAAGATACAGGGGCCTTCTGGACTTTAATTTATTTTCCAAGTTTTTCCACAGATTTTGCAGACTTAATTACTTCTCCTAGTTTATCTCCGTAAAGAAAATCACCCGGGGTGGTTTTTTGAAGCAAATCCTTGACTTGTTTAGTCAACACGGGAGCAACAAAAGCTTTTCTGACTGATGAAATTTGGAAATGAAGTTGAGTTGACTTCCCAGTGTCAGCCAGTCGCTCCAATAACTTCATCCTAACAATAGGCTCCACCTCATCCTTCAGAATCATCGTAATTGCTTCTCCTAAGGCTGCAAGTGCTGTCCCAGCAAAATTTTGTTCCTGAATAAACAGATTATCTCGTTTAGTGTCAGCTTCGTTCAACGCAGCTGCTATTTCTGCGTTTACGGCGGGAGCTTCCAAGGAAAGATTTCCTTTTCTGGAATATTTAGCCAGAACCTCCGTTTTTGTTTCTTTGGCCAAACCTTCTTTCACCCATTTTGACCATCTGGACACCAAATTTGGATGCAGATCAATGTCTTTCTGTTTTCCACTTTCTAGGTCTTCCCCAAGAACTTTTTTAGTCTCTTCATCCAACTATTTTGTCTCAATAACCATGTTGTTAACCTCATCTGACGTCTTTCCCGAAAGTGTTGAAATTACTTCCATAACCTCACTTTCAGTGTCTGGGGCCTGAGCCGTTGATTTGGACTGATCACACGATACTTGTTCATTAGCATCGTTGTCTTTAGACGAAAAAATGTTTTTTAAATCGTCATTGGATTCGTCATGTACAGAGAGGTTACCAACCTGTCTGTTATTTGGACGGTTTTCATTATTCGACTTGAGGACTGAATCGTCTGAAAACAGACATAGATTCAGCATTGGTTGTTATTGCCTCCTTCGTGCAAAAGTCACCAGCCATAAAGCGCAAACGTGTCTCATTCATTGCGAGAACACGAAGCCAATGCCTCAAGGAAAAATAATATCAAAGAAAAAGAACAGATTTATTTGAATCGGATACGTCGACAGACTGTTTTCGTCTAATTTTCTTCTCTAACCTCCTCAAATTTCCAACATGCTTGTACTTGTCAATTATTTTTCTACTGCGGTGTAGTGCTTAGCTCGTTTTTCGTCTTTCTTTGCAATTGCGGACATTTTTACGACAGTAACCAGAAATGTGACTGAAATTTAAAAGTGACGATCGACGGTCACATGGCATTACACGTGATCTCGCATCCCGACTCCGTCGCCTCCTAATAAATATCCTTCTTTCATTGGTTGTTCTAACAGAATTATCCCGAAAGTTTCCGAACGTGAATGAGCATTGCTTTATAAAGACTGCTTATGTCTTAAGTGAAATAAGATCGTCCTCTAGAAGATGATCTTAAGGGGGTAGACACGTCACGTGACCTGGCCGATTTGGCAGGTCGGTATTACAGCAGTTTTTTTCTACACAGAAATGATAATACCCATAGATACGCGGCTGCCTGGTGCACGCGAGAGGGAGCTGATTGCTATTTCCGTATTCTATTCTGAATAAGGAAATAAATTCTCAGCTGTTGCGTTGACTTGTAAAAATTTAAACGGAAAGTCTGCTGGTACTGCAAACGTAGAAAATTCATTGTACATTTTAATTACTTGAAATGTGCTTATGCTATAATATTATACGTTGGCAGTAAGAAATTATAAGTGAAACGGACAAATAGATGAGGGGATGTCCCCAGAAAATGAAATTTATTAGGTTAGACATCTTTTTATTAGCAAAACACTGAAACAGATCATGAAGGTTATACACTTATTATAAGATAATTCAACGTCCTATGCAGAAAGCAGTTATGAACAAACATTATGTATAAAATTGTGTTGGATGTTGAATTGGACTAGTGAAAATGCGCAGGCTGGATGCGCGTGATTATTATGTGGTCCGCTCCTCGAAGTGACAGAAAATATAACCTATTTACATGCTATATGACAACAAATGTTTAGTGGCTATTACGTTCTTTTACTCTACATTTGTGAACTTTTTATCATCCTTCCAAAACATTATTACGCCGCAACAGTAGTTTTAGCAATTCGGGTACAGCATATAGGTTATATTTTCTGTCACTTCGAGGACAGAAAATCCGCTCATGAAATCCGCTACTGAAAATGCGCAGGCTGGATGCGCGTGATTATTATGTGGTCGGCTCCTCAGTGACAAAAAATATATCCTATATGCTATACCCGAATTGCTAAAAATACTGTTGCGGCGTAATAATAATGTTTTGGAAGGATGATAAAAGGTTTACAAATGTAGCGTAAAAGAACGAAATAGTCACTAAACATTTATTGTCATATAGCATATACATAGGTTATATTTTCTGTCACTTCGAGGAGCGGACCACATAATAATCACGCGCATCCAGCCTGCGCATTTTCAGTAGTCCGGTCGGCGTCATGGAGGGGGTACCTCCTCCAGCCTGCATTTGCGGTAGTTGGAACTGAGGGGTGAGAAGGAAAGTAACTATAGAGTCTATTTCACCACACTCCTATTTATTTCGCGATGAGACGATGATAGGCTATACACAGATAAGCAGAAACGCTTAAACACGGTTTAACAATACGGCGCGAGACGTGGCCTCTACAGGCGGTTACTATTGTGTGAATGAGGGCGAGCGGCACCTCTGGAGGACTATTTATACGGTCCTCTCAGAGGGACGCGTCCCCCAAGCGACGCCGAAAATGCGCGCTAAATTATGGCGCGAAACGCTTCCGCGCGCTGGAAAAACCCAGACCTGGGCGCGTCTAGCTGCCAGATGTGTACGTGGCCAAGCTTGACTCGCCCAAGCGCACGATGGAAAAACCCAAGCCACCAACCTGTAACGGTAAATTTCAGCCCTTAAAAACGAAGACGAGCTAGCGCCAAAGCCGTTACATCACCCCCCCCCCCCGTAGTAATTAACCCTAATTACGAAAATCCGACTTGTAATCTGTCGGAGAATTTAACTCTCCTACCATACCGGGTGACAAAACGTCCCACAGGCGTAGTCAAATCCGGCGCAGGTACAATCGGTAAGGGTTCTCGTACAACCGGTGGAACTACCGGTGGAGATACAGGTGGTAACGCATCCGAAACTCGCGGTGACACCGCTTCAGGTGCAACAATATCACTGAAAGGCAACATCTGAGTGCGGTCCGGTTGACCCGGAACATCATCCGCAATTACAAACCCTGGCTTAAGCCTATTTATAGATACAAACTTATGTTTACCCTAAATTTTTTTAAATTACGACTAATAACAGTGTTAGGTCCATCATAAGGCTGCTGTAAAATTGTCTTCGCCGCATCGTGACGAACGAAATCACTCTTACAACTAAAAAGTTCTTTAAAAACGAAAACGCGGGGAGTACCATGACGTGACGGCTCAGCAGGCCCAATACCACGAAAATGGTCACGTAACTCCTTCACAAAGACAGTGGTGTCAGAGTTCGTCGATGGCGATAAAAATTCGCCCGGCAAACGCAAAGAACCCCCATACACCAGCTCGGCTGAAGTCGCCTGTAGGTCCTCTTTCCAGGCTGAGCGAATCCCCAGCAGAATGTTCGGAAGAACCTCTGTCTATCGAACATGCTGATAACAGCGAATGGCAGCTTTGAATGGGCGGTGGAACCGTTCCACCATGCCATTAGCCGCGGGATGGTAAGCCATGGAATGAAAATGAACCGAGCCTAACAAAGAGTTCAACTTCTTGAAAAGACATGATTCAAACTGCCGCCCCTGGTCCGTGGTGACACGCAGCGGGGTCCCGAACCGGCGTATCCATCCCTTGAAGAATGCTCGTGCAACCGTGGCTGCCTCCTGGTCGTACAGCGGAAACGCCTTCGGCCAACGCGTAAAACGATCCACGCACGTGAGGCAGTAGCGATACCCCTCAGAAATCGGAAGAATCACGATGTCAACATTGATATGCTCGAATCTCGCTGACGGCCGAGGAAACGAGCCCACAGGTGCAGCAACATGCCTATAAACCTTGGATCGTTGACACGGGATGCAACTCCACGTTCATTCCCTGCAATCAGATCTGACGAACTAGCGCCAAAGCCGCTACAGAACGATATTTCTGATTTCTGAGCCCAGAGTACATACGTACGATAGGCATCAAAACCGGCTTCCTTTCGGAAGTTTGGCAACGTTGCATGTCACTACATTTTTCGGAGAAACATTTGGGATTTTGGTAAAACTTGGATATGTGTAGTCTTTGAGTGATATATGTATAAGCGTATTTCAAAGGATTTTTCAAAATCTTCAAAATTTGTGGAAATTGACGTTTTTCATTAAATTGTAACTGTTCAACAAAGAGACAGATAGGAATGAACTTTTGGGTGCTTACAGTAGGGAAATAAAAGTACCTAATAAAAATTATGACATTTAAAAAGAAATAAATTTTAGACCATTTATTTTGAAATTGTTCTCAACAAATGCAATTTTATATTAGCAGGGCAATATTTAAAAATTTGAAAAATGAGGATATAGGGCTACTTGTGCTGTTTACGGACACGTTTTCAGAAACGCGGAGACTTTAAAATTGGTCGCATGAAAATGAATTGACTGTGTGACGCTGTGTCGCTCAGCACCCGCTCGACAAATTCAACCATATTGTATACTACGACTTTCAAGGCCGCGCAAGGTTAGGAATGAAAGAAATAGATAGTTCATTATTGTAGTACGCAAGGCTCAGCCAGTCGAGCCGGTGAAAGATTAAAAAGGAGACAGCGTTACACGTATTCAGTAAATTTTGTCACATCGTCCCTCGGTTCGAAATTTAATTTTTACGATGTAGGTATAGGTCAGGGGGTAGAGACTCCAGCAGAAGTTACGGATGTGGGGAGCGACTGTTCTCCCACTCCAAGGATTGTTTGGTAGTGGGGAGACTGCGCGAGCCGACGTGCGTTGCTATGCGGTCTGCATGGCGAACCACTTCACTTTGTGACTTCGTCCTGTATGGTCACTCGTGACTGCTAGTCAGTCTTCGGACCACGTGTCCTTTATCTCGTGTAAACTGTTTTACGGTATTAACCACGTGTGTGGTACACGCGTATTGCGCTTATGCGCATTCTCCTACGTGATTTACGTGGGAAGCGAACACGCCTTCGATCTCCATCGGAGACATCGGCGTGCCCTTTGTACAAATATATATATCTTCGTTCATTATCAAACCAGTGAAGTTATTACCAGCACATCCCATCTCAACGGTGTAGGGCCGTCAAGAGGGATTCCTACTTCACCCGCTAGTGAGAACCCTAGATCTGGTGACCCCGACGTGATCAGACGAGAACTGGTGTTTTTCCAGCGTGGTATGGTCGTTGACAATCAATGCATTGTTTGCACCAGAGTGCAATGTCTCTGTGCATGTTTGGCCAGACATACCGCTGTCTGATCGTGCGATCTGATATCTTCGCACTGGGATAAGCAGGCCTGTGAAACATCCCAAAAACTGTCTCGCGCAGAGATGCAGGAATGTATGGCCGAATGGCCTCCCCAGACATCTCGCAAAACACGGCAGTATGGGCCGGGCCCCATTGCAATGGAGGATCCGTCATTTTTTGTAATTGGACCAATTCCACGTCTTGACTTTGGGCTTGCGCCAATTCTTTAAGGTTAATCTCCAGAGGCAGTCTGAGAGACTCAATACGCGACAATGGATCCGCAACAACATTGTTCTGACCCGGAATGTGTTCAATTATCGTAGTAAACTGAGCGATAAATGAAAGTTGTCGTATTTGGCGCGGCGATGCCTTATCAGACGATTGTTTAAAAGCATAAACAAGAGGTTTAGGATCAGTTAAAATTTTGAAATTTCTGCCTTCTACGTAATATCTGAAGTGTTTTAAAGCTTAGAAAATCGCGGTTAACTCGCGATCGTACGCACTGTAGTTCAGTTGCACGGGCGACAGTTTCCGGGAAAAGAATGCAAACGGCTCCCACTCGCCCGAAACACCCTGCTGCTCAAGGGCTGCGCCCACCGCTACATCCGACGCATCGGTCACGATACGCGTTTCGGCCCCTTGTCGAGGGTGCACCAAAAGGGTAGCATCGGCAAGCTTTTTCTTGACGTTATCAAACGCCAGTTCTGACTCAGCAGTCCACTCGACTGGTCTCTTATCATTCTTTTTTGAGTCCCTAAGATACGCATTCAGTGGTGCCTGAATTCTGGCGGCATGAGGAATGCTAAGTCTATAGAAAATAGTCATGCCCAAAAAACGTCTAAGCTCAACTATATTTTTAGGTTTTGGGAAATTCGTAATAGCCTCCACCTTTTTGGTGGTAGGACGAATACCTTTTGAATTAATAAGATAACCTAAAAATTCAATTTCAGAAACACCGAAAACGCATTTACTTAAATTTAATCTGAGATGAGCGGATTTTAATCTTTGAAAAACCGTCTTTAAGTGTTCTGCATGTTCTTCTTGCGAAGAAGATGCAATTAAAATATCGTCTATGTAAACGAAAACATAGTCCAAATCCCCAAGCATCCTATCAACGTATCGTTGAAAGGTCTGACTCGCATTTCTCAAGCCATAAGTCATATATAAAAACTCAAAGAGACCAAACGGCGTAATGACTGCCGTCTTTGGCACGTCCTCAGGCGCCATTGGAATCTGATTGTACGCTCTATGCAAATCGAGCGAGGGGAAAATTGTCTTACCCGACAGATTCGTCGCACAATCGTGCAAATGAGGGGTCGGGTATCGATCCGGTATTGTAATCGCGTTAGTGCGCCGATAATCACCGGCGATCCTCCAAGTTCCGTCCGCTTTCATAATCATATGGATTGGGCTGGACCATGAACTGGAAGACAGGCGGCAAATGCCCGCTTCCACCAGCCTTTTGAATTCCGCTTTTGCGGCTTCTAATTTGTCCGGGCTTAAACGCCTCGGTCGTTCGGAAACTGGAGGGCCAGTAGTATTTATATAATGATAAACATCACCGCCGGTCGGTGGAGCAACACGAGAATTTCCCGTGATTTCGGGGAATTGTAGTAATAAACCCGAGTACGTCGACGCATGATCGATCGTACTGGTCGATATAAATTCTACCCGTTTGATGCTAGCATGGACTTGTAATCCAGTGAGGAAATCCACGAGAACACGCTTAGGCAGGTCGACAGATAATTCGAACTGTGACAACAAATCCGCGCCTATAATCGCGTACGGCGCGCCTGCGATCGTAACATTCCACCTCAGTGGACGCCTGAGTCCCAGATCGAGTGATCTAAATGACTCACCATACGTGTTAATTCGCGTATCGTTCGCGGCAAATAACTTAAATGAAGTTCGCTCACCGCGATTTTTGTGAACAACAGGAAGCAGCGAGATATCTGCCCCTGTGTCAACAAGGAACATTTGTCCGGTTGCGCGATCGCGTACATGGAGACGCTTCGAAGTGGTGCGACCTTCCACGTCCGTCTCCGAGACGGAAGGTCGAACTATTTTCCCTGATTCCATGTTGAATATTGCGGACAAGACGGATTGCACATAAGTGGATTATTCGGATATTTCTCGTGAGAATAACATAATTTTCCTTTGCTCTTATCGCGATTGGGTTTACCCATTTGTTTAGGCCTAGATTTAGATCGCGAATTACGTGCATTTAATTTGTTCTCAACTTTTTGTAATCTCTTTGAAATCTCTTTTAATTGATCTCGAGCGCTGTCCGTGGTGCTCATGGGGTTGCGTTCGCACGTTCGCGTGGACACCGGTGCGTCTCCGGCAGAGTTTCTGGTTGGAACTGCAATTCGCTTGCCGGGAGAATTCTTTCTTCCCGACGATTTGTCGCCAAATTCGCAAGTATTCATCGAGGAATTCCGAGAATACATGCGTATGGTTAGGCCGGTACCGGTAGTGCACAATTATAAAAAGCGAGCATTCTTTTTCAAAGAATTGAAAACGTGCTCCCATGTCTTTCTTCGCAATATGGCGAAGAAGGCGCTGGAACCTCCATATTCCGGCCCGTTCAAAATAGAAAAACGTATATCAGACGCGGTTTAGGAAATCGTTGTAAACGGTGCCGCGCGATGCGTATCAACTGATTTGTTAAAACCAGCGTTCTTCATGTTAGAAGACGTGCCCGAAGCGACGCCTGATAAGGCAGGTCCCTCGAAAGACCCTTCGGTGCCGTCGGACATTCCGCCGAGATCAGCGCTGAAAACGTATTCCCGAGGGAATGTAAAAATAGCGCAGGGCTCATAACCACACGAAACTGCAGATATTGCCAACCTCGTTGCATCGTACATGCAAACTGTACATATTGTATATACCTTGTATTATATTATTTTTTTATTTTTATATAGATTAAGTTCGTGCATGTGCACACTTGCACTTGGGGGGGAGTGTGTGGGGAGCGGCTGTTCTCCCACTCCAAGGATTGTTTGGTAGTGGGGAGACTGCGCGAGCCGACGTGCGTTGCTATGCGGTCTGCATGGCGAACCACTTCACTTTGTGACTTCGTCCTGTAAGGTCACTCGTGACTGCTAGTCAGTCTTCGGACCACGTGTCCTTTATCTCGTGTAAACTGTTTTACGGTATTAACCACGTGTGTGGTACACGCGTATTGCGCTTATGCGCATTCTCCTACGTGATTTACGTGGGAAGCGAACACGCCTTCGATCTCCATCGGAGACATCGGCGTGCCCTTTGTACAAATATATATATCTTCGTTCACTATCAAACCAGTGAAGTTATTACCAGCACATCCCATCTCAACGGTGTAGGGCCGTCAAGAGGGATTCCTACTTCCCCCCTAGTGAGAACCCTACACGGATCCCGATTTTGGCACCATCTAAATTTATAGGGATTCTGCTTGGAACTAAAATTCAATATGGCGACCCAATGCTGGGAAAATTAAAATACGTTCAGAATCTGCGTTGATCTGCGTACTGCAATGTAGAATAAGAGATACATTTGTTGACATGCTAAGAAGATTTGGATATGAAATTCAACTGTTAGAGAGAATTATTTAATTAAATTTGCCATAATTGAATGTAATTAAATATTTCTCATTCGCCTGAAGTTTCTTTCCTAAACCATCCCCATTTTTTCAATTATTATTGGCATAATTGGACATTATTTTGCCAACAATCTTCGCGACTAATATGTATTATTTTTATATGATTCCCAGCGGCGACGATAGCAAGATTCTTTATACATATTTAGATTTATACGTTTATTATGTTTTCTGTACGGTTGATTCCGTGCAGCTTACGTACTAGGGTCTGAAGTTAAGTACTTGATATGGGTATCGGTGATCGATTATCGGGAAATAAACGGGAGGGCAATCTTCTGGCGAGGACCAGGGGCACAGCTCTGCGAAGGTGGTGTCGACTCCGCTGGTTGATAAGGCCCTCCGTCCCATGCTGAACGTCAGCTGGTGTTGACTGGGCCTCTTTCGTGTGCGTGCGGTCAACGAGCTGGTGTACAGCTGACTGTCCGCTACCTCCTTGATGCTGGCTGTCCTGTTCGCTGTTGCCGTCCGAATATACCTTGCTCGATCTCTTCTTATTGTAATTTATTATGATAATGCCTTATCGGCTATTTGTTGCACAATATTTAGTATGATGTTTTCATACGAGGTTGTTACACTACCTCAGAGTACGGAATAGTAAATAAAATGAATTAAAAGGTTAAATTATATTTGATTCTACGTCGCGGGACGTGACACTCACTAAGTTCAAATTCGTTCTTAGCATTCAGCAAAACCCCTGGAAGTAATTATCTAAATTATCGGAATGACATAAAAGTCCATACATCGAAGCGTATGGGCTGAGGCGTTAATGAATTTTCACTTCTTTCACCTCCCGTATCTCACAAACTAATTGTTACCTCAACTTGAAAATTTGTTGTAATTGATGTCTCATCATAAGCTATCATTTGGCACAAAATTCAGTTCCAAACTAAAAAAGACTAAAAAAGGCCTCATTTTTGGGTCACTGTTTATTCGATACATCGATGTATTTCATTCGATGCATCAGAAGAGGCTGATCAAACCAATGACCCAGGCTGCTGGTTGATCATGTCGTGATTTTTCTCGACTTTGTGAAAAAATTACTCATTTGATCCTCCTTGCCTATGGTCAATACAATGTTTGATATTGTAGCAAAAATAATATGGAAAGAACAATTCAGAATCAAATCTATTTATTTGTAACGAGTCACCGCGGTAGGACGACGATCTTGCCCCCCCCCACCGTGCGCCCCACAGTGGGGCACGTAACATAGGACTCGCGGAAAAAATCTCATAACTTCGGTGTTTCTCAATATTTTTGAGTACTTTTTTTTTACATTATTTGTTAATAGCCAACGGTTATATGGACAGGAACATAAATAATATTGAAGAATTTTTAACAAATGAAATAATAATAAACCCCGTAAACATTCGGTATACAAAGACCATATATGATAATTATGTACTAATAAATATGTAATATTACATAAACAATCTATTAATTAGCTTCAAACAGTATGAAACATAATAGAGAAAGAAAATAACACAATTAAATTATAACATATAACATTAAACGACGAAAATTATATAATAAAGTAATGTTAATAATATTCTGTATTGCACTATAATAAATGGAAAAATTGCTGAAGCTATAACTAATATTTTATCATTTTTGTTATTAATAGAACAAGACTTTTAGAAATGAACATGCGCATGTAAACTTTATAAAATAATTGATATCTTATAACATTTACAACTATTTACATAAAAGATTCATTCACGCTAATGTACAGACTCATATGTATCACTCGTATTCACTCATATTACACACACATTACTATTTACAATGAACCAATATTATACTTTCTTATGTAGAAAATACACGTAACATTTTAATATTTACAAACCGCGTAAAAATGACATTATTGTAATAATAATTTTGCTTCCGCGCTAAGTGGAAGCGATTTATGTTTCGGTTGTGGTCTTAAGTGGCTGATATATGGATCTGACGATATTTGTATGAGGTGAAAAATGTCTTCATTTGATGCCAATCGGGAGCACTTCCTACTGTGGTGAATCCTGTACTGTTTATAATCTTTATTCCTGCCTTCCTAGGCCTCTTCTGAAAGTGAACCGATAGGAAAAGCAGCACACTCTATAATATCTTTGCCATGTATCAGAATTTTGTGTACAGTGGCCGGCATGTAGTACCAGGGGTATAATGAAATAGGCAAATTTGCTGTGTCTTGAGCATATGTTGCAAATTTTATAGCATCGATCGCAAAACCGCTACAAAGTATTTCTAAAATAACGGCAAGTCCTTTTATTAATCTTTCATCGATTTTCGTGATTTCGGCAGTTATTGTAGAATTTCCAAAAAACCTTCTAGATGTGTTTCCATTATTTGTTGTCCCTGTACCTTGTTTTACCATATCAACGACAATTCCGATTCTAGTTCTGAATTCGTTTTGGACCCTTTTTTTTGTCTGTTCTCTAATAGGTTTTGTTTTTTTTTGTGGTCCTCCATGCTTTAAAATCTAAATTGTAGCTTAAATGTAATATGTATTCCATAAATTTTATTCGAGCATGTAATGTTGACATGCCTAATCTTACAGCTTCCTCGTTTAATGTTTTACTCCTTTCTAATATCGTTGACATTTTGTTCATCTGTGAAGGTTTTGCCCCACATATAGCGCAATTACTCGCCGATGCTGTATTTGTTACAGCCTGAACAACTTTCCCATCTATCATTGTGAAATACAGGATGTGTTTAATTTTAAAAACTCGTCCACGAAAACTTATTTTGCTTTCGTGTAGTTTTTTATTTCTTCGTCTACGCGATTTTTTCCCGCTCTTATTGCATCCGGAGTCTCCTTTGTAAATTCAAATTTTAACGCTCTACAATATCTTGTTGAAGAAGGCTGTGTATTTTTCCAAACATGTTCCGTATCATTTTCTGTTAGTGCCATTTGTAGTGGAACAATTGATGTTATAAATAAATTTGAGTCTGAGTTATTTAAAGTGTCCGAAAGTTTTTGTGCATATTCACTTTGACCTGATGCTCCATCACAGCCCCACTTTGTATATAATGCGAAATTGTCCTGTTTTATGTTTTTGATTTCATTTTCTGTTTTTGTTTCAAGAATTCTTTTCGCGGTATGGTCGAGTAACTCCTGCAGACCGACCTTTGCCATTGTTTCCGTGACAATAATGTCATCAGGATAACATTTTTTTTTGGACTCCGCTATTTCTTTATAAGTGGGGAATATATTATGACCAATATCCTTAGTTGCTTTCCTTAAAATTTCGTACTGGATTTCGTATTAGATAGTCCTGCTTGCGTGATTAGTGCTAAGGCAGAATCGGTATTGAAAGCTCGCTGAACTTTCGGCGCATTTGATGCAGCAGCATCAATCACATTTTGAGAGTACGAATTTTGCACTTCACGTATTTTGTACCTTTTCGCTCGGTTACTACAGTCACTGAAGCTTTTTCTGGGTCTTCCTGTATGATTTGATGGCCCTGGAGTTTCCAAATTGTCACTGGTAAGGTTCACTGTGAATACATTTTTCAACCAGACACCATATTTTGTATTAAATTGTTCTCTAATACGATGCACCGATTTTAGTTTCGCATTGAAATGGGGCAAAAATCTCTTATTAATATTGGATATTATTTTATACACTTGATTGTCCTCCAAAGTGGGGTATGTTCCACGTAAAAACCGCTCCAATGACCTGCTACGGTCGAAGAAAACATCGCACAAAGTTGAATACTCAATTGTAAAATCGCTCATGGTGATTGCGTGCAGTTAAAGAATTCCGAGAGCTGTTTTCGTTCGAATGTCTAAGAAAACTATGTTTTAGGTGTCGCTATAAGAAATTGCAAGTCAGCTGGGATTTCTTCCACCGAAATATTTTTTAAGGGCTGAAGTGCAAGGCGGGGGTGTAAAGTCACCAATGCACATTTTTTGGGCGTTTCCTTAATTTTATAGATGTCCTGCCCACGTTTATTGCAGGAGGTACGCAGGTATGTAATGCACAGATGTTGAACACGTTAAATTTTTGGAAAAGGGCACCCGCGCCGATGGAACGGTACGCAAGGGTACCGCGACCGTTTTCCGAGTTTACGATACGGCAATTGTTATCGCGGAACAGCGAGAAGCACCGAGTCGTCAAGAATACCGCTAGAATTAGGAGTTTTTACAACTCATAAATTAATAAAATTGCTGTACCACGTTGTCGGACACATGGTTCACAGCTCCTTCAAAAATTCGTAAAAGTCACGTCCGTATCATAAATCCTAAACCACGTTAAAACCCTTAAGAAGATGTTGTATTGAATCCTGTTCAACAGATGTGAAAAGCATTCAATACGGTATCTAATCTCTATTAGAAACCATCATATCAGAAAGGGTTCTCATTTAGCAACAAATCAAATCAAGGTGTAATTTATATGATTTTTCGCGTCATCAGATCTATGCATTAACCACATAAGTCCACAGCCGAAATATAATTCATAGCCACCTAACGAAGAAACGCAATCGGTATTAAAATAGTATCATCAAGGCAATTTAGTTATATTGTTGACACCTTAGACAATAGACAAAGGTCCCGTGGGGCAGATACTACCGACCCACTCAATAATAGGGTCGTAAACCCGCACCATCGGCAGACGCTCGCGAATTCGGCGCGGCCAAGTTAATCCTGGACATCGCATATTTATTACTTTCACGTGTACGTATCACCGACTAAGGAGTATCTGATATCCAAATAAAATTCATTACTATTTGGAAACATAGTTACAACTATGGCTTTCACTGTATTACTCTAACCCGCGTTAACCGGATTAACCGGGTTACTCGAGTTATAGATATCTTGCATTACCCGGTTAGATGGATTATTTTACGATACTGAGTACTGAACCGGGTACGGGTTAAGGTTCCTATCCCTGGTTATAAGCCTAAAAATCTTAAAATCTTAAAATGTTAATTTATAATGAAAAAAGGAATGTTATTTAAGTATTGGTAAATAATTATGAAATATGTTTTCTCTGTATCGATTATAGTAACAATACTTTATTTATAATTTTTATTGTTATTTTATTGTTTTTTTATTATTTAATGCTCATAATATTACATGTCCATACAAACTATAACTATAAAGAAATAATAGAAAATAGAAACTGAGCAAAAATAGCGAGAAATACCGCTGTGATGAGTTTCTGCGAAAACGCATGCACAGCGCACTTGGGTGATTATGTATTAATAACAGTCAAACTTGCAAATATATGCAGCCAATTTTTGGAGGGCTGTTAGTAGTTGGTATCTGCTGTCAATTAGTACTATCTAGAGCCCGGAGGAAGGCGGAGCTTTTTTTATAAACCTAAAAGTGTTAATGAAAACCTGAAATACTAGGTAGCTTCATTTGAAATTGTATAGTGGGATTACGGTAAAGAATTTTCGAAAACTATTTATGTCACAAATAAGCTGAGACTATACACATTCGAAATATATGCGGTAAAAAAATAAAAATATTTAGAGGAATTGAGAAAAAATTCGACAATCTGGTATGAATATTGACACGTTTCCCGTTAGAAGACGAAAGGTCAACTTCAGATCAATTTTTCTTTGCAATTAACATGAATATGACATATCTGTCATATAGGTTAGATACGTTGGTCTATTGGCTATCAGGATATAGTGATGGATACATAAAAATACAACTTTCATTTTAAGACTTTTTTCCTCTCGAGCCCCACTGTGCGCCCGGCCGTTACAATTTCGTACCGCGCTCTGCCAACGGTCTTGCCCTCCTCCACTAGTCCACGATTTTCGAGAACCGGCGCGAGAGGGTCGCGTAATAGCGGCTCTCTCGCTACCGAAATTGCGCGGCCGAGGGCATATAAGGCGGGGCATAGGCCTATTTGGCAGAGACCGCCTAGAGCGTTAGTACGAACAGTACACCTCTCCCAGAGACCTCCTGTGCGATTCCACGTTCTTGTGTAGACCCGCGTTCTTGCGAAAGCCAAGAGCCCGAGTTAATACCAGATCTTGTGAAGCCAACAGACTGAGTCTCTGCGTCTTTTTGCATACTCCTCCTCCACGGTTCCCAGACGGACAGCGTGAGCCATCCTCTGGACGCAGACCGATAACCACCATCGATCTCCCGAATAGAATCACCTCTATTCTCGAGAGCGTCCTTATAGCCTCCGTCTCGCTCCCGGGCTGTGCCCACCAAGTGAACGGAACCAAGGCTCTCCGACCAGGGTCCAGTGGCAAGTATTGTGCGCGTTTCTGGTCCCGATCGCGATAGCGATCGGACACGCCGTACAACCAAGTCGGTTTTCCGACTCATACCGGCTTCGCGAGAAAAGGTGTTATTCTCTATCTTTCTATGAATACTGCCAAGGGAAACGGCGTGCGTAGATGGAAGGCACGCGACCTGGAAAAACCCTGCCCTCGCCTTGCGGGTCATCGGACAAGTTGGATCTACCCCTGGGGGGAAGCGGCTCGTTTAGTCGGCGCTCCACGTCGCGAAGCGACGCGGAGCGCTGTCCAGCGGGGACCACGAGGAGGTAGAGCCGCCAGCGGATGCTCGATCCCAGCAGGATGGCTTTCAGCCGTTTACCTGCACCACCACAGCTCGCATTACTGCTCACTGCCTGCACGGGCGGTCGCAGGTTATTACCCTTCTTCTTCTTCTTGAGTCCTTGTATCCGGCTTCTGGTGCTCCTTTCCCTTGTGTGGTTGGTCCTGGGTTGATTCTGTTGTCCATGTCTGTGTCGTATCGTCTGTCAGCGTATTCGTCTTGTCTTTGTATGTCTTTGCCTCTGTGGTCCTCTTCTTCATTCTTCTCTTCCTGAAACTTAACATATAAATTTCCCTCCATGTTAATACTTATTCTGTTTCTTCTTCTGGTTCCTCTTCTTTATCCCTGGCGTCGTTGGTGTCCTTGCTGCTGTGGTTGATCCTCGTCTTCTTCTGCCGTCGTCGGTCTTTCCTTGGCCTTCAGTGTTGCGTGTGCAAAATCCCGGAAGATGCGGAAGGTCGTTTTACCGACGAGATCCTGTTCCGCTAGGGGCCATCCGTGGCCCTTACTCCGCAGCGCCTCCCTCATGGTCGTCCTTGCCTGCTCGTTCTCGCAGCACTGGTAGATGAGGTGGCTCGAGGTCTCCGCCGCCCCACACTCGCACAGAGCGGACTCGCTCAGTGCGAAGGTGTTGAGTTTCCACCTGAAATTTCCATGACCGCTAAGAAACTGCGTTACGTAATAGTCCGGCTGTATCAATGTGGACCTCACCCTCTGTCGGACGTCGTTGAAGAACTCGAACGTCGTTCGGCCCTTGCTCGACGTCCGCCAGCGCTGCTGCCACGCGTCCATTGAATCTTCCCGTGCCTGATGTTCCTCTTCCTTCGATGGGTTTGGTCCTTTCCTGATCCTGTAGACTTCCGCGCGTTCCTTCAGCAGCAAGTCGATCGGGACCACGCCCGCGATGATTGGGAGCGCGTCCGTGGACGTCGTCGAATAGGCCTTGGTAACTCGAAGGAGGGCCAATCTCTGTGATCGTACCAGTGCACTTCTCGATTTGGCCTGTAGAAGGTCGCACCATGCGGCTGCCGCGTACGTGGTTATGGGCACGTACAGACCTCTATACAGTGTATAGAGGGCCCCGTATCCCAGTCCCCAGTTCGCTTTGGCTATCCTCGCGAGAGAGTTGAATAAATTCAAGCACTTCTCGGAGACCTTCCGCACATGCGTGTCCATTCTCAGGCCTTTATCGAGGTGCACTCCCAGGTACCGTATCGCAGGTTGCATCTTGATTCCTCTACCGTTGAGGCGGATGGTCGGTGGTCTCCGTATATCGAGGTCACCCTTGACCAACAGCAACTCGGTTTTCTCGGCTGAAAGCTGCAACTTCTTTCTCCCACACCACTCCGAAACCGCGGTAACCGCGGCCTGGCCCCGCACCCTGAGCGCCTCTCTCGAGTTCCCAGAGACGATGACCAGCACGTCGTCGGCGTAGGCAATGGCCTCGCATTCTAGCTCCTCGGATGACAGTACAGCCAGCAGGTCGTCGAATACCAGATTCCAGAAGCTGGGACCCAGTATCGAGCCCTGCGGGCACCCCTTTGTAACGGATTTACTCACCGATTCCTGCTTTCCCATGATCTGCACAGACCTTTCGGAGAAGTAGCTTTCCACTAGACCATATAGGTTTCGTGGGCAGTTCCTCCTCTTCAGCTCGTACAGAACATTCGGCCACCATACGTTGTCGAACGCCCCCGAAATATCGAGAGCAATTGCGAGAACGTAACTCTCCTCGACCTTACTCGCGACCACCTCGCGGAGTTTGACTATGGCGTCCTCCGTCGACCTTCCGGGTCGGAACCCATATTGTCGGTCGGAGGACAGTCGATGGTCGAGGAGGAGCGGCGCAAGTCTCACAGCCATCAGTCTCTCGAGCAACTTTCCCACCATTGACAGCAGGCAAATTGGGCGATACGACTTCGGGCTGCTGCGATCTCGATCCGGTCCTTTGGGGATCGCAATAATATTTCCTACCTTCCAGCGGGTCGGAAAAACTCCCCAGTCGAGGCAGCCGTTGCAGAGTCTGAGGAGCTCCTCTCGGATGCATCCCCAGGAACGCTGGATTACCTCGACCTCGATCCTGTCCGGGCCAGGGCATTTGCCTCTCCTGAGTCTAGATACCGCTGCACACAGTTCCTCTTCGAGAAACGGTAGCGCGGCTTCTGTGTCCGGTTGAACAGCGGCTTCGCGGCGGATCCACACTTGCTCTGGCGTTTCCTGGCGCGCTTCGTCATCTGGGACGAGTGCCATCAGCAGCGCCTCGGCGGTGGACCTCCAAGACTCCGTCTGTTCTCCATCTGCAAGCACCAAAGATGAAACGGCCTCCTCGCTTCGTAGCTTCCCTAGGGCCGCTTTGGTCGCGACGCCCCACGGCTCCTTGTTCCCCTTTGTGATGACAAACTGGCGCCACGTGCTGTTCTTCACGTTTGCCACCCTCTTCTTGTACGCTCTCCTGAGGTTCTTCCATTCTTCCTTGTAGATTTCCCTTGTGGTTGGATCCGTGGTCATCTGGAATTTCCGGCGCGCCCGGTGGGACGCTCTCTTCCGCTCCGTAAGTTCTCCCGTCCACCACGGTTTAGACCGATTATGCCATTTCTTCAGTGGTATTGCAGCGTCGCAGGCGCTAGTCAGTACTCGTTCGACATGTGCGGCCGCACTCTCAACGTCCTCGGCGCAAAGAATTTGCGCGTTAGAGAGAGAGCGCTTCTCGCACATTAGGACTCGCTGAAATTTGTCCCATTTGGCATTCCTGGTGTTATACCGTGGTTTCTGGAACGGCCTTCTAGTACCACCGTTTCCAAGGTCCAATCTGGTTTCGATGATTCTGTGGTCGCTGGAGGAACCGCTCTCGTGCACCTTCCAGGTCCTCGTGAGCGGTATCGCTTCCCAGCTCACCAGCGTGACGTCGATGTTTGATGATCCCCGAGAGTTCTGGAACGTGGTGGGTTGTCCCGGCTCATTCAGAACTAGCAGATTGTGCCGGGCGATTAGCTGCTCTAGCTCCTCGCCACGACTGTCGGTTTTCCCACTGTGCCAGAGGAGGGATTTCGCATTCGCGTCCACCCCCATGACCAGTATCTTCCCCTTGAGTCTCGTCACGATCTTGTCCAAATGCGCCAGTCCAACTCCAATATCCACCGATGGTGGGAAGTATTGGCTCACCACGTACATTTCCGCGCCGTCGATAGAGACCTGCGCACAGACGCAGTGCGTCGTGCACAGATCCGCGATTTCCAGCACGGTGAATCCTCGGTTACGGACGCAGATCGCCGCCCATGGCGGTTGACCCACGCTACCGCGCGATATCACCCTTGCTCCGTTGCCGAATCCAGGTATGCGTCCATTGACGCTGTACGGCTCCTGCATCAGGAGGATGTCAGCGTCTACTCTCTCCATCTCAGATCGGACCTCGTGTGGTACTAATCTCGATCGCTGCATGTTGTGCTGCAGGATCTTGATTCCTCGTCCAGCCGTATAGTCGCCCTTAGCAGTGGTAGACCGTCCTGGTCACTGTCTTCTCGAGGGCCTTCCTGTGCGCGGGGCACTCTTTGCTGGATGCAGCATGGGCCCCCTTGAGTCCAATCCGCCTGCAGTTCACGCAGACCGCGGACCGTGTCTTCTTGGGGCACGTTTTCGCCCCGTGCCCCTCTTCTGTGCAGTGGCTGCAGATCTCCTCCTTGTGTCGGCAGTGTTTGGCGATGTGCCCGAATCCCTGGCACTTGAAGCACCGGCTAACCGCGAGGAAGTCGCGCACCTTGCACGCGTTCGACCCGAGGAAAACTTTGTTCGCCTCGAGCAGCCTCCCTCGCAGCTTCGGCGAAACCTCGGCCACCCAGTTGGTCTCGTCGCTGTCCTTTCTTCCTGTCCTGAAACATAAAGAAAAAGTACCATCAGTCGCCTCTCCTTCCAGAACTTTCGCGTTCTGTTTACGCATACTATTGAGGATGTCCTTTTCCGACATCTCCCTTGGGACGTCGAAAATGATCATCCTCGGGTTTTTGACCGTCGGTGTCCTGGTCTGCAGTCCAGCCGCCCTGAGCTTGGGGTTATCCACCAGCTCCTTCAGCGCCTCCGGTGTCGTCGTTTCCACGGCAATACCATTGCCGTGGATTGGCCTAACCGCCTTCACCTGCATCCCTCTCTTGCGAGGGTTCACCAGGGTGAAGACAGCCTCGCGTGCCTCCTCGCTCGTCCTGATCTCCCCGTCCTCTCCGTCCGGGAAAATCATGACGACGTTCCTCGACGGCTGGACTGCCGCCGGCGAAACCTTCGCCGTATTCACTTTCACCCTGTCCGCATAGGACAAGGTGACTGGGGTCTCCGCCTTCTTCGCTACCCTTTCCAGGCATCTCGTCGCCTGGAGCGACTTCTGGACGGCGCCGCTCAAGGCCCCCTCCGACTCCCTGGCCTGAGCGCTCGCCTGCTCCAGTTTACCCTCCAGGAAACAGCTACTGAGTAGGGTCTCCTCCACCAGGCCCCTCATTTCCTTGAAGCAGCGCAAGATTACAATTGCCTGCTCCTTATTGATCTTCTTGGCAGGATCCATGCAGTATGCAAAGATCCTGTCCTCGATCGCGCTGGCCGCCTCCTTGGTGGAGGCGATGGTCCTCTCCTTCGTTTGTTGTGGTGCGTCCTTCGTCCTTCCTTCCTTCGTTGGTGGTGGTGGTACTGGTGCGTCCGTCGTCCTTCCATCCTTCGCTGGTGGTGCTGCTGCCGTTGCTTCCGTCGTCTTCCGCATCTTCTTATCCTCCTGCAGTGATCCCGTGGTCTTCACTGGCGTGGTGCTCGCCTTCCTCTTCGCCGCCTTGGTACCGACGGCGGGCGCCCTTGTCGATACCGGGATCCCGGTCACTGCCTTGAGCTGCGCCTTTGCCCAATCCGCTCTGAGTGTCGCGTTAGACGCCATTCAGAGGCTGAGTTCTCCAGGGTCCAGTGGCAGGGTAGGCCCGCCAGGACACCGAAGGGTCAAATCGTCTTTCCCCTCCCTCTTCGCCGAATCGCTACCGCCCAGCATACCACGCGCCGCGCCGCGCGCTACCTTACCGGCTCCGACTCGCGCCGCGACACGCGCCGCACGCACGGCAACCCGCGCCGCCATACGTTTAGGTTAAGCCGCTTCCACTCTGTTTGCCAGCATAGTCCTGGCCGGGATACCTTGTATATAACATTTAATAAATTGTCGTACTCTACCTTACCTCTGCGTACAATCATTCGATCGACGGCCCTGGACAACCGTCCTGAGCAGGCGATACGGTTCCTCCACCGTCCCACCGGTAACCCCGCGAATAACGGTTACATATTATCATTACTATAACAGTATTTTATTTAAATGTCCCAGTGTTCCTTTTGTAGGCGTAGTAAAAGTAATAGTTTGTTGAATCGTTTACCGTCCAATCCATTTCTTTGCTGGAGGTTAAACGATTGAGCAAACTATTACTTTTACTATGCCTACAGAAGGAACCCTGGGACATTTAAATAAAATACTGTTATTGTAATGATAATAAATGGGTATGATTCTGAATTGTTCTTTTCGGTTTTTTATTTTATTTCACTAGTTATGGCCTGTTAATTAATTCAAAACGCAGAAGTATTCGATGTTAAAGAAAACATCGATGCGTAGTTGCGATGCATTACATCGAGAAAAAAGTTAGTGAGATTGTACAGATTAAGAACAATACAGGGCGTGTTGAAGAAAAAAAAGAAGAAATTGATAATTAACTGTAAAGTATTGAAGTACATCCTATAGTAAATTTTTAACGTATACATCTACTGTATGATGTATATACATACACATGCATATTTATATATATTTAAATATATATATATATTTATTTTTAACACATATATATATGTATGTATATATGTATATACATTGTTACGTTTGTGGAATTTTCCCATACGCCGCTCTCAAGCATTTTTCGAGCTCGCGTCTGCGAAGGGAAAGCGCCCAAAAATCCTTTTGCTTATCATACACCACTAAGGGGCTCTTGATCTTGACCATCTGGATCGCGACCATGGGAACGGGAGTGACACGACGACGACCCCGAAGGATTTCCTTATATGGAAATTCCTAACGAATCCCCACTCATTTTGGGACTATATAAACCCTTCAGTTTCAACCCTCTTCGGTTCAAAGCAGTACAGTCACGCGTAGAGTAACGTCGTGTCACGCTCGTACAGAGTTGGCTAAATTTAGTAAGATCGAGCTAAGGTCTCCGTCAGAATCATAGTTAACCTCATAGAATCCGCGAGTTCGGTTCATATTCTATTCAGCACTTTGAAATAGCCACTCGTATGCCCCGCATCGCCAGTGCGCCAACACCTGCAGCGTCGACAACCGATTCCCCAGCGACGCTGGTTGGCTGGCTGGCTTGACTTGGCGCTGGCATCGTCTCCAGCTTTCCTATTTCTACCTCCTCTAAATTTTCTCTTTCCTCTATTGATATAGTTCTGTTTGTCAAACCCATTTTGGATGTTTTTGATCTTTTTCCATATTTCCGTGCCATGTGTTTGATGATTTATCGCCGAAGCCATATCCGACCAGGCTTGGATTTTTCTTTCCTTAATTGCTGATTTAAGCTCCTTGTCCTTTTCCCTATATTCCTCCCAGTTCCTTTCATTTGGCTTCCTTACGAATTCCTTGACCATCCTTCTTCTCTCTCCTTTCATTCTTGTACATTCGTCGTCTCACCACGGATATTGGGCTCTCGCCTGACTCCGTCTCCCCGGAGGGCGATCATCCATTACCGATCTTTTCTCTCTTCTTCCTTCCCTTGTTCGTCTCTCATTCCCGTCCTCTTTACTCACAATTTGCACCGCTTCTGTAATACCTCTCATAAATATTTCGTTTTTCTCTTCCATATTCCTACCATCTTTTATTGTCTCTTTAAACTGTTCTGAATTTCTTATTTGACCGGTTCTTTTGTGAGGGATGCAAATCCGATTGGTTCTAATACAATCTGCTCCTTATGGTTGAAATTTAGTCTAGCAACTTTCACACCTCCTAACTTAACCAATCGAGCTTGCATCCCTCCCAAAAGAACCGGCCATTCGAGCGTAGAAGCAAGTGCGAAATAAAAGTAACGGTGCGCTTCTTGATACCGCAGATGTACCTGCCTAAGTAGCATTTCTGACGGAAAAGAATTGTCCAGCCTTTAGGCCTGGTGTAGACCTTTGGCAGGTAGGTATCTGTTTCAACAGGCAAGGCCCCCCGTGGCGCCAGCAAGACCGACCCCGGTCCTTACTATTTCAGCGGGTTTTCTTCCAGTGAAAATCAGTAAATTTGCAAGCGCAATATCTCAAAAACCAGTGGAAATCAAGTGTATACATTAATGCTTATTGAATTTGTCTTGGAACGCACTATCAACTGATCTTTTTAAAAAAAATAGTTCCATTTAAAAAACCGAACTTGACCATCGTATCTATTAAAATAATAATTTAAAAAAAATTCGTCTCGGCCAATAAATTGGCCCCATCGAACCATGCAATTCCATATTTTTTTTTTCTCGCCTATATGTTAGGAGATATCCTGCTGTCCAGTTTACCGTGGGACACCCTGTATAATCGCACGGCTTTAGCTGATTTTTCAGCATGTTTTTAGCATCTTGTTGGTTTTTATAGGTAACTTCTGCTTTATTGAACCCTACCATTTTCAGGCCCTGGAATTTAATTCCCGTGTTTATTAGTATTTTATATATCTTAAAGAGATTAGCTTTTTTGTTTGTTTTGGTTTGATCCTTATTTATTGTTATCGTTATCAAGTATTTGTCCCGATGTGAGTCCCAATCATATTGGTCGTACGTTTTTTCCTTACCCGTTTCTTGGTTATGTAAATCTGATTTTTCCCTTACCCAATTTACTTCGTCCCACGTTTTCTCTTCTTCCCCTCTTTCTGTAGTCCTTTCTTCCACTCTGTTTTTGGCTTGTTTGTTGTTCTCTCCTTCAATTTCCAGTTTTAATTCTTTCCTTTTTTTATTTTCAACTGATCTATCTATACTATTATATAAAGGGAAAGCCGATTTTTATGTTCGCGCAAAAGTCAAGACCTATTGAACCGATCTTCCTCAAATTTTAACACGTTATTCCTGGATACTATAGGACGGACACAGGGTCGTGACACTCAATGTATTATTTTGTTAGCACGAAAAGCACCATCTAACGGGAGTCGTTACCACTAAATTGCTACAGGCGGCAAATTTAAAACGTGGATCAAGTATCCTTCCATTCATAGCGCTTTCGGCCGTTCGCACTCAGTGCGTCCCAGTGTGACCGTCCGAAAGCGCTATCAGTAAATTTTAAATATGACTGAGATACAATTGTTGCAAGACTATATACAATCATACTTTATGCATCCTAAATACAATGTAAATAGAAGTGTGTATAGTCGTGTAAAAAGTGCATCTCAGTCGTTTTTGTCTAAAAAAAGAAAATGCAGCAACATTTATGTTTTTAACGGGAATCTTTTATTGCGAGTTAGTACAACGTATTTCATAACGTCCGATTTAATATTATCAATATCGCAATTTATAAACTGCTTTCCTTTAATAATATTATTCAGCTTCTTAACAAATTCAGCAATTGTCAATCTTATAATATTATCAATTATTGTTGCAATTGTGTTTTCTCTGTGGTCACACATGAAACTGAAATGCACATGTCGTTTAACATACGTTGCAATACTTTTCTTTATATCACGTGTTAGGTTGCTATTCATGAGCATATACTGACTTATGTTATAAATCTGTGCAATACATGTTACAAAATATGGTTCGTATTTCGCTAAAATACTAGAGATAATATTGTTTTATTAATACGGGGATTTTCTTCAACTGAAGTAGGTTGCATTTGCTTCTTTGTACATAGCATGTTTTCAAATTGGAAGAGGCAAACTTCGAAGGTTTCCTCGCAATTGGACATTCTAGACTGTGAAGTAGTTACATGTCTTAAAAATAAAGATTTATATGTTTCGGTAAATTGTCTCGACGTGGGATTGGTTAATCTCCCTCGGTGTTGTCGAATTTGCGAAAATAAATTTTCCACGCAATCCTGATTTACTTTGCGTGTGTAAAAACTTTTGTTGCGTGTATCTAACAAAAAATTCCATTGGTTAAATCTATAAAACCTTCTATTGTAAAAATAAAGTTTTTCAAACAAGGTGGTCTGACTTTTTGGTCCCGCCCTTCGATTTTAAAATACATATTTTTTAAATCTATTACTGCATTTTGCCAATAAGAAATATGGCCACTTTTCTTTGTGATTGCACCTTTATAATCTGTTGAAGATCCTTTCTCAGACGTATTGAGACTATCAAATACATTATCAAAGAATTCAACAATTTTGGCCATACCACATGCCTCCTTTGGCATTCTGTACCTGCCTGTTACATCTGCTTCATCTGTAAGAGACAATAATATTTTACTTAGTATTCTAAGTATCATATCACCTTATTGTAATTGTACTTTGATACTTACTATTTCGAGCCATACTACTAATGGCGAGAGCCATGGAATGGCTAAGCACTTGTGCAGCATGTGATACCTTCATTTTTTTTAATTTCACGTTCATATACATGCTTTCGCGATAATTTTGTTAGAAATCTAACGTCCGTCAATGTATTATCTATTTCATAAGCTGTTATTATATGTTGCCATTTTGCAACATGCATATCTTTCTTATCATTCCACACTAAATTCTTTGTTAATAAATTGTTCCTAATGCCTTTTAATAAATGTGGAACGTCATATACCGGAGTCACTTCTACTCCATCTACGACGATACGGCGTTTGGGAAGTATATTATTTTTTATGTAATATTCCCGGGATTCTGCAAGTAAACTTTCTACTGCTGCTCTGTTAGTACTTCCCTGATCGCATACTGTAGCGATTACATTTAATCTTGTAAAATAAAATATATTGCAATAGTTAATTCGGTACAATATTGGATATTTGCAAAGAAAGAATTTATTTCAGAATAGCATTGTACACACCAATTGCACTTAAATTCTGCACTAAAGTCTTAAAGGTTGCCTACAATGTTATCACATCTGTTGTACCCGTGCAGAATGTGTAATAAATAACTTGCTTCCAATTTGTCAGTCTCCCCTTTATCATGAATACAAGAGCGTGATCAACTATCTTATTGTTTTTTAATCCTAACAATGCATCTTCATCTTTATCGTATTCGATACTGGGTAGTATGGAAACTTCGTCGAAAATTAAACAACATATTTTGTCTTTATCTTGCATGGTTTGTACGCTTTTTTTTTAAATTATCTAATACAAAAGTATTATTTCACGCAAATACAATACAATACAATACAACACAACACTTTGATGCACTACGTGGACCTTACAAAGAATTGTAAAGAATGCTTGATGATGCTTGAAGAATGGCGCGGAATGGCGCGAGGGACGCTTCTGGACGCTTCCAGCTCCACATGACGTTGCTAACACCATCTAGCGCATAAATCTCTCAACTATATTGCGACAGCGCTACCTCACGGGTGTCGTTACCACTAATACCGTGCTAACAGACGGTCCATTTGAGTGTCACGACCCTGGACGGACATAGGCTATGGAACATGTCTAAAAAACGCGTTATTAACATGGAACGAAGACACGCCTGCTATGTGTTGCGCTGGAGGGAAAATAAATCTCCCAAATTTTCCGAAATATTATGAAGAAATTAAGCTTTTTTCAAAATATTTAAGAAATTAAGCTTTTTTTCGAAATACTTAATTTCCTTAAAAGATATTAATTCTAATAAACATGAATCCGTCATGCTAATATCTTGGGCGAAACCGAGACGGGGGACGCTAGTATTTTATACACGTTCTTTTCTCTATCGCTTTGTGCTTCGCATTGAGTTGCGCCTCGGTTATTTACCATATCCTCATCCTTCCGCGTGGTGTCGCTTTCGCGCCCTTCTTCCGAGTTGCTGTCTGTCATTATCATTTCTTCCTCGTCCCTCATATTCACTTCTCTTAGGTATTCCCACAAGGCATTGTTGAACCGCCGCTTACACAGAGCGGATTCGGTACAGCAAGAAAACCACGGGTCCTTCGGAGCGCGACTCTCTGGTGAGAACGCCGCTGCGTCAGCACCGCCTTATCCTTATCGCGGGACGACAATATGTCGAGGCGACGATGCTTCTGTAATGTAATTTTTGATGAAAGAATATAAAAAAGACTTGAGTTCTGTGGACGTATCCACAGATACTTTTATTACAAGAATTTGATTATATTACAATCAATATAAGTACAATGTTTTGAGTTCGGAGTTCGCTTTTAGACTGCCTGGTCTTCTGGAGAGTCCGTATTTATATCTGAAAGATATTCGGTGAGTGTGCTGGAAGTGACGTAGGCTGTGTGCAAATGATGACTGTTGCTTATCCGGTCCTTTCTATAGAGATAAGGGAAATTTTGGGTCACATTCCCCCCTTCTTAGATTGGACTTGGTCCTCCAAGTTCCATTTCATGAGCTTGGAGAAGCGTACTGTCCTGGGCCGGATGTTGACTCTCATATCTTCTTCGTTATCGTGGAATGAGTTGAGCGTTGGTGTGTATGTGTTGACTGGCGGTGCGGTTAGTATTGGTGGACTTATAGTCGGGCTGATGTTGTGCGTTAATACAGTTTCGTTCTTGTTACAGAATAGGTTGATACATAGTGTAGTTGGTATACATTTCTTTATACATTCGAATATTCCTTTTTTATTAAGTAGATATATAATCATTATGGCTAATGCCATATATCCTAGTACCTGAAGCGTTGTTAGTCCCTAATATTTCATATCCCTAATCCTATGTTTCATATTTAAGCTTCCAACTTCACTATCTATTTTATCTATAGTGGTCTTATAACCTTGTAATGGGCTCAAGATTTTAGGTGCTTGTTCTATTTTTTCAATTAAGTGAATATAACTATCATTTGTTTTTAACTCTAATGTTTTACTATTTACTTCATATTGGATAGTGATTTTGGATTCTCCGATACGCATGTGTTCATTATTATACAATATATCGCATGAGGTGTTTGTTCTAATGATAGAAGGTCCATTTATAGTTCTTCTACTGTGTATTGTGCCGCATATAGTGTCGACTGAAATTGGTTCTTTAGGTATTGCTATATATGCGTTAATCGTCCTTAAAGGTATGAAGCTAATGTCTTCTATTTTGTAAATAACAATTTGACAATGTTCTACGCTAAATTGAAAATTAATGATTTCGCTGTGGCAGTCGGTTTTCAAGTTTCTATTATGAATTGGCTGAGTTTGTTTACAAATTGTTATTCCTGCATGGATTTTGCATAATTTGTCAAGATATTCGATGTCAGTGTTCATGAAAGATATTCCAGATGTTAAATAAATTTGATGCTCTATAGCTGGAGCCATGAAAATATCATTTCGTTTACTCGGGATAGGGTATACTTGCACTATATCCCATTCCGTGTTTCGAACTAAAGGTATTATTTTAAATAATAATTTGTTATTGATTGTAAAGACTTTAAGTTCACTGATATCGAGTATAAACTGGAAATGTTCTATTTTCGGAGAAATTGCTACATTGTAAACTCGATCACCTATTGTTTTTGCATAATGCATTATAAATTCTTCTGGATTTAATATTTGTGGACTTACGATTCCTTGTTTGGCAAGAATAATTACATTTAACATTTCATCTATTTGGAAATGTAGTGATTGAATTATTGTATCAATTTTAATTATTAGTTTAGTAAGTGCCCTATCAGTTTCTGTATATTGTTGTTCTTTTAGGATTTTATCATATGATGCTTCTAATGCATTGAGTCCTTCATTATTAATGATTTTTCGTATTAAACATGTTTGATTGGCTAGAATTGTTTTTATTTTGTTATTGTCATCAACTAATTTGTCCATGTTTTTATTTACTAATTCTAAGTCATCTTTGTCTAATGTTCCAAATAAACTCGTGGATGCAGATCCAATGAAGTTCATTAATGCTCTTTTGACTCTACTATGTGTTAAGGTTTTTAAATGTCTGGCTAACTGTTTTATATTGTTAACTCTTTGTTGTAAAGTATCTAATTCTTCTTCATAATTTTTGCTTATGGAATAACGACTTATTTTATTCTTATATCCTTCGATACCATCTATTTGAGCAAATATGTCTTTAATATCTATCCCAATAATAATGTTAGCTGTGTCGCTGTATAAATATCCTTTATCGATTTTCTCGATAAATATCGCACTATTTTCTAAAGGTTTTATATCTATGTTAGCTTTAGCTAAGTAGATGAGTGTACTTGTCGTCCTGGAAAGTAAGGTTTTAATCTGTTACCATGTATTTTCTTTTCTTGAATCAAATAATAAGGTGTGCATACTTTATCAATGGTGTATGGTCCTAACCATTCTGAATCTAATTTATGCTTAAGACTTGATCTCCTTCTTTAAATATAGTTTGAGGTTTTATAATTCTTCTCAATTGATCTCTTTGATATCTTTTTTTACTTTTAACTAACGCAGCGCGAGCTTTTTGTAATTTAGAATCCCATTCTCTTTTGCGGAAGGTTACTTCGTCGGAGTAGGAGCGTTGAGGGTTCTTGGAGATGGTAGAGGGAAGGTTGGCTGTGTGTCCGAATGTCAGTTCGAAAGGAGTGTAGTTCGTGGCATCATGTACCATTGTGTTATATGCAAGGCAAATAAAGTTCAATTGTTCGTCCCATTCATCGTTTGAGTTTTTCTGAATTGATTTTAACATATCGGCAATTACTAAGCGTCGCTATAGGTAGTACCTGAGCACTTCCCATCAATCTGCAGTGCTCCGGCAAGCGTGATACTTCGGGTGTCCGTAGCGTTGGTTTGTATGCCCGCGATAATAGTTGACGTAGAAAGTGAGAGTGATCCAGTAGTGTGCATCTGTCTACAGGTGTCTCTTGCTGTTGGGAAAATGTACTGTTGTCTGCCATTTTGCACGATAGAAACGTGTGAATACATCCCGCAATGGTAGACAGTCCTATCCACTTCGACCTGACACTGTATCACTTCCGTCTCCTTAAAATCGGCGAGTTGCAGCAGTTGAATTTTCCTATCTTCGAGAGTTGGTTCTGTAGTTAACGTCTCGCAGACGGGATCGTCGATGGTGGAGAAAGTAGAGACGTTCAAGGTGCGTCCGCTGCAATCGTATCCGATCAAACCAGAAGCGCAGTGCAGCAGGCCGAACATTAATGCCAAATACATCATGCCGGTTGAGTTGGTCCTGTTGCGTTTAGGTGATGATCCTCTTCCTGATTTCATACAGAACGTTCGTTGGGAAAGGGGATCGTGACACACGATGGAAATTGAGTTAACCGCGGAGGGGGTGATAGCCTTAGATTTCTTTAACCTATTTACATGCACTACTTTATCCTTATTTCTGATGCGAATTTTTACATTATCCTTAGACATTACTTCGACAACCGTATAGGGTCCCGTATACTGATCGTCGAATTTACCCGTACAATTTTCTTTCAGCAGATATACTCGGTCAGAGATTTGAAACGATTCGTTATGTACTCGCTTATCATAATAAGTCGTAACTTCGCTTGACGCAAATTTTCTCCCGCTTTTACTTGAGTTTCGCGGATTTTAGTTTGTAACTCTTGAAAATAAGCGTTGTAGGACTCATTATCAATTACAGTCTGCTTCTCGTCTGCAGTGGGCATACGTGCGAGCTGACCAAAGACGAGCTCGTGCGGTGTAAAATGGGTTCCTTCGTGTACCCCAGTATTATAACTGAACATAGCGTAGTCCAACCACTTGTCCCAATTAGTACGCGAAACATAGTGTTTTAAATACTCCATTAGAACGTGGTGTGATCGTTCCAAGGAGCCGTTGCTCTGTGGGTGGAATGCGCTAGTTCGGAAGTGGGTGATTTTAAATTTCTTTGCTACGGCTTTCATGAGTGAATTTATGAAATGACTACCCTGATCGGTCAAAATAGCCTTTGGCGCCCCGAATCTACATATTAAAGTCTGGACAAAAGCATCAGCAGTTTCGGTTGCGTTAGGATTCCTTAAGGGAGTGGCAAGAGAGTATTTCGTGAGAAGGTCTTGCATAGTGAGAATATAGGAATACCCAGTAGTCGTCATGGGAAGGGGTCCCATTATGTCCAAAGCTACCTTGTCGAATGCTCGGCCAGGGGTATCAGTGATGGTCATCGGGACTCAAGTTTTTACACGGGTTAATTTCTTAATTTGGCAACTTTCACATTCGTTTATGTACTTTTGCACATCTGTTTTTAAAGACGGCCAGTTGTATCGTTCGCGAATTCTTCTAAAGGTTTTAGCAATCCCTTTATGGCCCCCGTAGGCTGAAGCATGATTTTCGACAATTATTTCCAAGCGCCTTTCTACCGGGGGAATCGTAATTTCATTTTTGCAAGCGAATATACGAGTTTCGGTTTGATAGAATAATTCTAGAAGACCTTCTCTAATTAAAGTCCAGGGGACGTCGTCTATGTTGGTTTTTGATATGCTAAAAGTGGCGAGACCTAATTCTGTCACGACATCGTACAGTGATCGAAGACATTCGATTTCGTCGCTCGGAGAAGCGAGGCGTAACGCTATCTCTTTTACTGGAAGCTGTATTATGCGATAGTTCCCGTGGGTCTGGATCTTTGTCCTTCCGATACGAGCATCTGTCAAGGGCTGGAGTTTATTGGTTAAATATAAATCCTGAGCGCCTGCCTCAGTAGGTTGCCCGTCCAAGGACATAAAACATACCAAATTATCGTTTCTCGTTTGTAGCCTATCCCTAAGCTCTATTATTATCGTTGGTTTATTTAGACTGGCCAACGGTCGTGGGTTATCCATCATTTCAGATGATGTCGTAGAATCATCGTCACTCTCAGCGTTGTCAGTCAAAGTGGTTGGAATAGGATCAGATGGACTCAGAATGATTGACCCTGAACCGGTGGGCGATCTTTGACGAGGCACGGGAATTGGTGGTTGTGACCGAGGCGCGGGTGTTGGTGATGGGTATGATTCCATATCAGGGAGATCCGTACGCGATGGACGAGGAGAAAAAATAGATTCGGATGATGAGGAGGAAGGGTCATTGGCATGTAACGGTAAAACGGTTGCAGGATTTCTTGATAACGCATCGGCATTTACGTTGCTTTTGCCCGCCTTATAAATGATCTTATAATCATATTCAGCCAGTTTGAGGCGCCAACGAAGGAGTCGGGAAGTAGGGTCTTCACCGAATTTACCCACACGAGCGGTCTGTGGTCAGTGATTAAATTAAATCGTTTCCCGTAAATATATGAACGAAAATGTTGGACCGCATAAATTATCGCAAGACATTCTTTTTCAATAGTAGCATAGTTTAATTCTGCGCCGTGCAATAGTCGAGATGCATAGGCAATGGGTCTATCGTTGCCAATTTCACCCTGACTCAATATTGCGCCGATTGCATGTCCCGATGCGTCAGTTGTAATGTGAAAATCTTTTTGGAAATCAGGGTACTGAAGGATAGGCTCCGTGCACAATGCATCCCACAAGGTCTCGAATGCCCGCTGTTGGGGTTCTTTCCAACTGAATTTTACATCCTTCTTTAAAAGGACCGTTAACGGTTTTGATATATGCGAGAAGTGGTCAATAAATCTCCTGTAATACCCTGCGAGACCCAGGAACTCGCGTACATTTCTAGTGTTTTTTGGTATCGGATAATTTTTCACAGCAACTAACTTTTTAGGGCAAGGTTTGACACCGTCCTCGCTGATCACATGCCCAAGGTATGCTACTTCCCGATGTAGGAATCCGCATTTCGATGGTTGCAACTTCAAGTTAGCGTTGCGCAAACATGTAGCTAGCTTATTGAACTTGGCCATGTGTTCAGACATAGAACTCGCATATATAACAATATCATCGAGATACACGAACATCTCTTACCCTTTGTATATTCTATGTCGTATTCATATTCTTCTAATTTTAATCTCCATCGCATAAGGCGGGAAGATGGGTCTTTACAATTTTGTAACCATTTTAATGCTTGATGGTCAGTTCTTATTAAAAATTGTCTTCCTAATAAATATTGTCTGAGTCTTTTTATAGCCCATACTATTGCTAACAGCTCTTTTTCTGTTGTTGAGTAGTTTTTCTCAGGTGGGTTAAGGGTTCTCGATATGTAACTACACGGATGTCCTTCTTGAGATAGTATTGCGCCTAAACCTTTGTTACTGGCGTCAGTGGTAAGTAAGAATTGTTTAGAAAAGTCTGGGAATTTTAATACAGGTGCTGAACATAACTTATCTTTGAGTATTTGAAAAGCATTCTGCGTTCCATTTGTCCAATGAAAAGGTGTTTCTTTCTTAGTTAATTCTGTAAGAGGTTTTGCTATTTTGCTGAAGTTTCTAATGAATTTACGATAATACCCTGCTAGTCCTAAGAATGATTTAACATCTGTTGGTGTTTTGGGCTGTGTAAAATTCTTTACTATTTTCTTTGGGTTTGGTTTTACTCCTTCTGCGGTTACTATATGTCCTAAATACTCTAGTTCCGGTTTTAAGAATTCACATTTATCTGGTTGGATTTTTAACCCTAATTCTCTAAGTCTTTGCAGAACTATGGCTAAATTTGAATTATGTTCTTCTATTGATTGACCAAAAATTATTATGTCATCTAAATACACAAAACAATGTTTATTAATTAAGCCTCAGAGTGTCGTGTCCATCATTCGTTGGAATGTGGCTGGGGCGTTCTTTAGTCCAAAAGGCATTCTATTATAATGGTAATGTCCTTGAAGGGTAGAAAAGGCAGTGTATTTCTTTGATTGTTTGTCCATAGGGATTTGGTGAAATCCGGAGGATAAATCTAAGGCTGAGAAAAATTTAGCGTTTCCTATGTGACGTCCCACTATTTTTTGCGCGGTATAAATTAAAGTCTTCCCCACAAATACTCCATAACTCCCCCAAAAGTCCCTAAACCTCAACTCTTACCCCTTTTCCCCAACCACTGACAATCTAGGCGATGTACCTTAGCGGTCCCCATCTCGAAATGGTCAACGACGAAAACCCCTTCTCCTCTTCGCCCTATGAGGCACGAATTCCTCCCTCATATTTAAATCTAAACAAGTCCCTCGTCCCAAAAACCCTCTTAATTCGAGACCACGTCTCACCCCTATCTATGACCCTCCAAATACAAGCCCCTCTTACCCCTTTCCAATCAAACCAACCAAAATAAATCCAATGGGTTGAGTATCGCCTTTTCAAACGCCCCATACAAAAACCCCGGAAGTCATATTGCGACGCATATTTCGTGCATGAGTCACCAATATGTTCTATTTATATAACGCATATTTCGTGCATGAGTCACGGTGCATACCGCGCATACCCCTCATACTTCACATTCCAACGAAACATATAAATACAAGGGCCCGAGAGGCCGTAGGCCTCTTCTACGAAAGTACTCTTCTACGAAAGTCCTTCTAAAGAGAACACGAGAAGTACCTCGTTATATTTCAGTGACATAATACTTAAAATCAGTGTACTACGGCAACTACCGTAAGCGACCATAATTAACTACAAATATTCTGCATATCATCACCATTTATATCTTTTGTATTATTGTTGCTTATTGCTTTTTCATATTATATTATATTAATAACGCTTATTGCTTTTCATATTATATCGTGTCAATAACGTTTATTGCTTTTCTTATTATATCATATTAATAACGCTTATTGCTTTTCTTTATTCTCTTGTATCTACGCTTATTGCATTTCATATTCTATTATTGGCTTATTCTCATGTATTTCATGTCCATACATATATTGTTATTACTCACCATTTATATAATCGTTATGTGCAAATGCTTATCGTCTAACGCATTATTATATATACTAACCAGTGCTTTACAATAAACCGTTCTCTTATCTTTAAATAACGCTTCGAATTATTGCTTCTATCCTTCGGGCAAACCAAGCTATTGCAACAGATGATTTCGGTTCGCGAACGTGAAAGTTCTTACAGTGTTTACGAAGCGTACTTTCGCATAGGCCGTATACGACCATACGGCAACGACCATACCTAAGAAACGTTACAGACTGTTTCTTATATTAATGCAGCGGTAAATCCAATTACTAAGTTAAATACGACCAGTGCTAACGGGTGTTTCCTTGGTGTGCGATTATAACTAAACCTTCCCTGGCTGTCAGGGCTACGAATCTCGCATTCGCGCCTGCCTCCATTGAACCCCGGGCTACGAATCTCGTATTTGCACCTGATTCCCATCCAAACCCACGGGTAACGAATCTCGCATTCGCGCCTGATTCTCATCAAAACCGACGGGTAACGAATCTCGCATTCGCGCCTGATTCCCATCAAAACCCACGGGTAACGAATCTCGTATTCGCGCCTGACTCCCATCAAAACCCACGGGTAACGAATCTCGCATTCGCGCCTGATCTCCAATAAAATTCAACGGGCAACGAATCTCGCATTCGCGCCCGATTCCCATCAAAACCCACGGGTAACGAATCTCGCATTCGCGCCTGATTCCCATCAAAACCCACGGGTAACGAATCTCGTATTCGCGCCTGAATTCCCATCTCTACCAGTGCTACGAAGCACGTCTTCGTATCAAACCACTCTCCTACAACCCCACAATGTCATATCCCTAAAGACCTCCACCCGGGACGTGACAGTACGATTGCAAAATATAACATTATATTGTCTGATTATTAATTTGAATTTATCACTTAATTTTTACTTTTTCATAATAGCACTTATCTAATATATTTTATATTTATATTTTTTGTTTAAAAAAATATACTTATAAATTTATGATTTTGTAAACGTATTAAATTTTTATAACTTCCTCACATTAGAAACTGCTTCTTGAAAGTAAAGAATAAACACTTACGTTTTCTTCACTCAAAGTATATGCCTTCTCTACATCTATCTCTATATCCGCACAATCAATTTCCGAATCTGTATCATGATCGGATTGTATAATATAATCAGAATCTTCTGCGGAATCACTGATCTCGTCTTCAATGCTTTTATTCACTAAGAAATCACGGAAATTAAAATTAGCCATGATTGCCACACAGGACGCGTTCTATGCGACAGACGAAATGAGACTAACGTTAGCAGGCGCGCGACGGTCGAAAAGACCGACGTGTAACAATGTATGTTTTAAAACCTCCACGAATGCACTAACTGTTGCTTCGCAACATAGACACGTCGGGACGTCCTCCAAATGAGAATACCCCCACGGAAAAAGTAAACAGTCGAACGCAATGGATCATATTTCAAAACATACGAAATCATCGGTCGAAAAGACCAACGCGCGCCTGCTCCCGGGTTAATAATAATTATGTAATATAATATTTAAGTGTTTGGCATTTATTGCGTCTTATAATTGGAAATATTAATCGGAAAACTAAAAAGTGCCGCGGCTCTAGATGTTCCTTTGGTGGAGTAAGGTGTTGGGTAATTTTAAAACTATATCACTGATGTCAACACTGGCTGTATCATAGTGCCCCAAAGGATACATTTCCGCAAATATTATTTTTCAAAATAACTAAAAAGGATCATCAGAAACCAAATAAAATAATCACTACTAGAATCAATAACTTACCTTTAATATAAATGATAACCTGAAGCAAGCAAAACTTTAATTGCAATACACTTTTGAACTATACGTACTAGTTTAGTAAAGAGCAACGAAAACACTTTCGCTGCTGCTCTTGATACATTGTCGACTGCAAAGTGACACGGATTATATTAAAACGGCCGCTTATAAGATGCCATCTTGTGGTCATGTTTTAAACGTCTAAGTGTTTACAGGTATCAATATACTATTGATGTTTCATTGTGCCCCTTGCATCAAGGTGCCCCAACTCCCCCTAATGCAATGTTTTATATTTCTTCTTTCCTCTATTATCGAATGTGTCCGCCCCTCTTCTTCCCTCGTTTTTATTATACGTGCCATCTGTTCTGTGTTGAATTCCTTTCTTAAATCTCTCTTCATTAAACTTATCGTTTCTCCTATATTCTTCGTTGTTTATTAACACTCTGCTACCAAGGCCCCTTCTGTTATCCTCTGTGTAACGTTCTCTAACGTGGCGTTGCCGTTTAGTTACAGGTGTTTTCACAAGTAGAGCGGTTGACCTGTGAATTTGTGGGATTGGTTCGTTTGGCATGCGATAAAGAAATGAATTTCAAGAAACCAGAGTCCTTCTTTAACAATAATAACAAATAGTTTATTCAAGAATATGTTTTGACGCTTGGTCGTAATGGAATATAGGATATGACACTGAGTCGTGTGAACTAATAATGATAAACTAATAGAACTAAAGGTAATATCGTAACGACGTATCGGTCGATAAAAGAATATCGCTTGGCTTCTATCACAGACCAGGTATAGAACCTATAACGATGCTGAGTCGGTAACAAGGAATATGGTTGTTCGTCGGTAATTAATATTTAGGATATAGTATTAAGGGTACGATACTAATCGTTAATTAATCATAGAGTCTCGACACTAAGTCGTAATTAATAATACACTGAAAAACGCTTGGTCGGTTTTTTAATGTCTTAGTTTTGAGTCGACAAGGATTTCTTCTCTCGGAGTCGTATTTGCTTCCAGTTGCCTATCAGCTGGCCTACGCTTTCTAGGATTGTTGCTAGGTAACCAATTAAGGTGTCCCCAGATGGAAGTTGAATTAGACGATTCCTTCTTTTGAATTTGTAATATCTTCTTGGTGCCTATCAGCTGGCCCAACGCTTTTGTGATAGGAGCTGAGGGGCTAGTAAAAGCGACCTCGGATTTGGAAATCGAGGGGCTAGCAAAAGCGACCTCGGATTTGGAAGTTGAGGGGCTAACTAAACCGACCTCAGATGTGGAAGTAGAGGGGCTAGTAAAAGCGACCTCGGATTTGGAGTTTGAGTTGGAAGTCAGGACGTCGATTTAAGATATACTATAGGTTCGGTATCAGAACCAAGTCTCCGTCTGATGTTCTGCTGCTGGTGTCCTATATTTATACTGGCTCCCGGGACTCGGCCAACCAATCAGTAGTTGCGTCGTTGTCGCGCACCAATAGAAATTCACATCCGGTTCGCGCCACTCGCGCACTGCACTAGGTTTAATCCAGGGTGGTATATAAAGGTGGTTTGACAGGACCATGTACGGCGTCTTCATAACAGTTTAATTCGCAAAATACTATCCAGGTGGCGTTAACTCTAAGAGGCGCGTTACCACGGTAAATTTGAAATGTAAAGAATATATACCCAACAGAAATGGTTATTAATAATAATTTTAAATTATTGTAAAGGTTATATGTATGAATTTCGTGTACATGTTTATCATGTATTTTATATATTTATCATCCAAAATTTTATTTCTCATAATATATGTATACAGTATGTAACAAAAGTAAGTAAACAGTCTGAGTTTTAGCAAACAAAAGATTGTGTCGAAGTAAGTGTTTAATTTCATTGAACAAAATATACATTTATTGATATTACATGAGACTACTGAAATAACTATACTAATAAAACATCATTAATTAATAATCTGTTTTTAAGAAAAATAAAAGTGCATGAAATGTGAAAAACTCATATTATAAAAGTAAGTAAACACGAACTAAATAATAAATTAATATCCGCAATGACGACCATTCCGCAATGATAGTTTGGCTAATCGATCGGGTAAGGAGAGCATGTATTTTCTACATTCATCAATTGAAAATAATTGCCATGTTTTCTCTATTAAATTTTCTAATTCCTTTATATTGCGTGGTCTGTGTTCTGCGATTCGTAATTTTAAGATAGACCACATATTTTCAATTGGTGAAAGATCAGGGCTTTGCGGAGGCCATTCCAAAATGTTAATTAAATTTTCTTGTAAATATTTTTTAACAATTTTCGCCGTATGAATTGGTGCATTGTCTTGTTGGAGAATAAAATCATCTCCTATCAATCGTTTCCCTTCTGGAATTATAACATCTTGTAACAATTTCAGGTAAACTTGGGAGTTAACTTTCCCTTTTAAAATTATAATTTTCCCTACTCCAAAGAATGAAACACATCCCCAAACCATAATACCCTGTTCCATTGACTTCATTGTTGGTCTGGCACATTGGTATGACGAAACTTCGTCTTGTTTCCTCCGGACATACATTCGTCCATGACTGTATTTAAGTCTAATCATAGATTCATCTGTCCAAAGGATTTTTTCCCAGAAACTTAAAGGTTTTAAAACGTGCTTATAATAAAAGTTCATTCTCTTCTTAAGATTTATCTTACTAACATAAGGTAATTTCTTTGCAACGCGACCGTGTTTTCCTGATGCGTGTAATCGACGTCAAATGGTCTGGGTTGATGGTGCACTTTTGCCTTCGCTTAATAATTTTGTACGAATTTTTTATGTAGATAAAAAGGGATCTGATGATGAAATATTAACTATCCTTTTATCTATTCGAATATTAGTGACTTTTGGACGTCCCGGTCTTGGTAAAGCTGATACTCTTCCATCTTTCTTATACGCTTTAACAATTTTAAAAATGGCTGCTGGTGTTTTATTAAAAAAGGTAGCTATTTTTCTATATGTCTTGCCCTCATCTTTCATTTTAATTACTATTCTTCTCTCCTCGTTTGTTAAATGCTTCCGCTGAGACATTTTCCGTATCGACCTTAAAGAAAGAACGCAAATATACCAACATAACCTTAATATATCGAAATGATTGGTAGAATCTATAAGTTTATAACCTAAAAGAGGTAATTCAAAAATACATTTCAGGAACAGAATACAAAATGAAAAACCAAAGATGTTTACTTACTTTTGTAACCTTGTAATATATATGTTCTAATTAACTTGGTACAATAAACTTAATGCGTCAAAGAAACTTGTGCCCCAAATAGGAATAACAATTGGGGTCGTCGCTCTAACGTTTGCTGTTTTCGTTGCTAGGATACCTAACTCTAGGTTTGAGAAAAATCTATTCAATCGTCAGAAACTTTCGTGTTTACTTACTTTTGTCACATACTGTATAACCCTTATCATTTTACCAGCAGTATTGCTGCCAAAATATTTCTGTGTTTAGTCTTATTTTGTTAATTTCGTTGTTAGCCAACGGAGATCATACAATCGGAGATCACCACTTCTTTCTTTGAATTGTATCCTTTGGTACTGCAAAAATAGATATATTTTTTTCTTTTCCAGAAGAACCACAATTCTCTACTTTGCACCGTTTAACCATAATGCTAGTTAAAATAATAGTTTATATAAGAAACACAGTACACGGAAGACGGTAGGCGTGGCGTCGTTACACTTATACGATCAAAGTCGACTCTATCTGTGTGGGATCCATGCACACACGCCATCTGCTACATAAAATCTGTACTAAACTCTTATGAAAACACTATTACTAGGGAAAAGTGGCTTTGTTGCATCACCTTTATATACCACCATGGTTTAATCGGCGTCCGGTTATTGTGACATCTGCGCTTGCGCGCTTGAATCGTTCGCGGCGCTGAGTCTACTGTTTGAATATGTGGTAATGCGCTTGCGCTGCGCGTGATTTAGTTCGCTGTTTCCCGCTACGTGGCGTGTCACTTACATGAGTTGTATGTCTTAATACCATGGACATAGGAATATAGGGACGGAGCAGTAGTTGCGACTGTAGGCGAGGGGAGTGAAACAGCTTTGCGGGGGGAAATCACGGTCACGTGGTACTCTCCGGTGCCGCATTGGTGATTGGTTCTAGCCTAAATGCGCGAAATTTCAAAATGAAAGCTTTAGTTTCTTTACAATTATAAATGTACGATAGAATATTTTTAGTAAAACAGAGACAAAATGTTTTATTTATAAATCAACATACTGAAATGTTAATGGTGATTGAGATGTCAGAATTAAATGGTTAAAAATTTGAATCTATATATATGAAAAATCTTTATTGGACTGTCAAGTAGGCAGAGGTAAATTTTTTGTTCATGAATGTGCTGCCACTTTCGCATAACGCGTTTCTAATAATTTTCTCACATTCGTGGCAAATTGTGATTACGTCCTTGGCTGGATATGTTAATCCGCCTCTATCTTTAAATGCGATTAAACTGTCAGTATGCATACTTCTACTGGCTTTCAATTCTTTAATACATTCGTGGCATAAAATGCTTTTTTGCAACTGCATCACTACATAGCCAGCAATATAAATGGTGACTTCTTTTGAAAACTCAGTTCTATTCCTTATATCTGGAACATAATCATGGTCATTTATTACATCCTTTATAATTGCATCGTCTTAATTGAAATTTCTTCCAACGCTACACAATTTCCATTTGTCACATTCCTTAACTGGCAATGAACTAATAGTTTTTTCATTGTGGCTTGAAATTGTCGAGACGTTGGATTATTATTTCCTCCTCCCCTTGATCTTATGCAACCAAACAACAGTTCTATATGGTCTTGGTTCAATTTATAACAAGGAATATATTTTAATAGATCTTTGTCTTCGCACCATACTTTGTATAACACTTATGCACTATTAATACATATTAAGAATCCAAGAAATCCAGTTTTCCTCCGACCAACATGCAAAGGATCTCCTTTACTTGTTTTTAACGCTGTGATGTATGTTTTACACCCTGATAGCCAGATCTGGCAGCAGAATCTGACATCAGATCCGTAGTCGTCTGTGTCCGCATTTGGCTGCGTTCTGATGTGCAGAGCCTGAGGTGCAGTGCCTGATGTCAGATGGACAGCAGATCGACAGCAGATTTCGCCGTCTGCTAGGCACAGCAACAGCGCCATCTGAGGTCCAGAATTACCAAGCAATTGCCTACGCGTGACGTCACATGGACGACCCTACGCACCAACACATATATACCGTTATTGCTGTAGGTGTATCCTTACCCTCACATACATAACCAGCAAGCAGATTCGGCAGTTTATTAAATAATTAATTCTACCTAGTTCAAAAACTATTTATTCTTTATTTAATAATATACAGGATGGGTGATTGCAATTGTTACAAGATAGTATAATAATATGTATAAGTAGTGCATATAAATACGAAGAGTAATTTTCAATATTTGAATTTACAAATCCACACGCAGTACGTCCCGTAACCAGTGGTACCTATTAGCTGCGATATCAGAAAATTTTCTATATTTTCGACTTCTTTTTTGGGTAGAATCAACGTATTCCGTATTGTGTTAGCGCTGAAAACAAATACAATATTAGTATAAAATTAAACGTAACATATGAATAAACAGAATACATGCAATACTTACTTCAGCTTCATCTCCACACAGTACACACCCTAGGCTGTCATGCATGCTCCTGCGAACATTAAAATTTATACGAAAACATTTGTTAAATCATTATCTACGAAACAAGACGCTAAACATTCTGCGCTCTCGTGCCAGACCCTGCTCCCAATCTGATGTCAGATTGGAGACAGATGGTTATCAGGGCACGTTTCTAATTTATTTTTAAACATTGCGATATTTTTCGAGCATAGTGCTTGTTTAAAACCTGTTTACTTCAAACTTTTTGAGTTTAATATATCGAATAAGTCATTAAAAATATTTAAAAATTTAATTGTAGCATCAGCGTTTTGAAAATCATCGAGTTTTAATTTATCTTTGCAGTACTGCAATGAATCTGCCACTGATCGGCTTAATATTTGGGCAGCTAATCTGACCTTCATCTTTTGTTGATTATAATTGATGTGTGCTGTTCGCAACTTATTCCCCAAATGCATACCTTCTGTTGCTTGTAAGTTGTGCAATTTTTCTAGGTACTCCCATTTGACGATTTGGTTATGTTCGTCAGTGAAACTTTTGAAGTCACCAAATGTATTTCTTATTAATTTGAGCATATGACACGGATCGGGGAATACAACTATTAGCTCATTATTTACTGGATGTTGAAATGTCGACTGCAACGATAAAGGGTTTTTAAAATCACATCCTAACTGTTGCATCATGGCAAAGTTAGTAGCTGTACCATCGCACGTCACACATACAATCTGCATGCCTGCGCCATGCAAAGAAACAATGCATTGTAAAGCCAGATTTTGTTTTGATCTGCAGTCATTCTTTGGATTAAAAAATAAGCTACTGGAATTTTCCATGCACCATTAATACATACTGCCATAAAAACTAATGCCTCCTTTGCAATCGACGTATCAGCGGTAGCTATGTTATCACCCATATCCACATACCCATTAAATTTTGTACCATCATACTCAATATGTTGCCGGATAGCCATCTCATCAAATACTAAGGATCCAAACAATTGATAATCAACTTTATTTGCTCTTTGCTTGATAGCATTTACAGATTCTAGCATAATACCAGGTTTTCCTTCAAAATTTTGATACCATTTCGAAATGGTTTTGTAATGTGGTAAACAATTATCAAACTCTTTACGTACATATTCATAAGCTTTTGGAGTGTGACGTCCCACTATTTTTCGCGCGGTATAAATTAAAGTCTTCCCCACAAATACTCCATAACTGCCCCAAAAGTCCCTAAACCTCAACTCTTACCCCTTTCCCCCAATCGCTGATCACCTTGACGATGTACCTTAGCGGTCCCCATCTCAAGATGGTCGGTACGAAACCCCTTCCCCTCTTCGCCCTATGAGGCACGAATTCCTCCCTCATATTTAAATCTAAACAAGTCCCTCGTCCCAAAAACCCTCTTAAATCGAGACCACGTCTCACCCCTATCTATGACCCTCCAAATACAAGCCCCTCTTACCCCTTTCCAATCAAACCTCCCCAAAATCCATCAAATGGGTCAACAACTCCCTTTGCAAAAGCCCAGAAACCATACTGCAGCGCATATTCTGTACAAGCGCAGTACCTTTCGTACTTATAAAAACCCCGGAAATATTACTGCGACGCATATTTGGCGTACGTGCCATGGGTGCATACTGCGCTCACCCTTCATCCCTGACTATCCGGTAAATCATATAAATACGAGGGCCCGCGAGACAGGAGCCCTCTTTTCGACGAAATCATCTCGCGAAAACACCATTACGGTCCAAGTATTATTAAAACCAGTGTTCTACGAATTACCTGCGGCAACCACCGTAAGCGATTATAATTACTAATTATTGTCCAACGGCATATCATCCTCATTTATATCATTTTGTATTGCTAATGCTTATTATTTCATTATTATTACTTTTGCTATTACTTATTGATTTATATTATTATATTCTTTACTAACGCTTAGTGCTTTACATTATTATCATTTACTTATTACATTATACATATATTCACATTGCTAATATTCACGTGTTTCATGTTCATACCATACTGCTATTGCTTTCCATTTATATAAATGTTATGTGCTAATGCTTATCGTCCAACGCATTATTATAAAACCTAACCGCTATCGCATTATCAGTGCATGACATATAATATACGTGCTTTAAAGTGAATAAACAGTTTAGTTATAAATCACGCGTCGAATTATTGTTTCTATCCTTCGGTTACGAAGACTCCAAATCAAAACAGGCTATTGCAACCGCTGCTCTCGGTCCGCGAACGTGAAGGTGCGCACAGTGTTTACTAACGTTCTTTCATGTGGGCCGCGTACAGCTGCATGTCTAGACGTATTTCGAGGAAATATTACGTGTAACTTCTTACGTGAACGCAACGGTAAATCCAATTACCAGGCCAAAACAAAGTGCTCTAACGGGTGTCACCCACCGCGGTGATTACTATTTGAGCCTTCCCTGGTCGATCAGCGTGCATAATCACGCATTCTCGCCTGGCTTCCTTTCTACGATCAGCGTGCAGAATCACGCATTCTCGCCTGGCTTCCTTTGCTACCAGCTCAGAGTGCAGAATCTCGCATTCTCGCCTGGCTTCCTTTGCTACCAGCTCAGAGTGCAGAATCTCGCATTCTCGCCTGGCTTCCTTTGCTACCAGCTCAGAGTGCAGAATCTCGCATTCTCGCCTGGCTTTCCCCGAACCTCAGAGTGCAGAATCTAGCATTCTCGCCAGGGTTCCACTCCAACCCTCAGTGCAACAAATCCTGAATTGGAGCCTAACCATCCCGAATTCCCCCATATGTCATTGTCCCCAAAGACCTTCACCCGGGACGTGACAGGAGAATAATAGTGTAAGGTCAGAGCAAATGATTTAAGGTGATTATTAAATTGTTTCTTTACACATTTTCCTCTATTTTTCTGTAATTGCCTATCTAATATTTTTGAATTTGGCCCACCTATATCTTGTAGTACTTGCAATTCTTCAGTCTGTAACATATTCTTCTCCTTCAGTGCATCAAAAATTGCATCAAACGAGATAATTTTGCATTCCTTTCGTCGAACCTGCTGTTGCAAAAGTTTGATTCTTTTTAAATAATGGTTCTTCATGTACTGAAATCTGTTTTGGAAGTATTCTTCGTGAACAGAGGTTAGTTTTCTCTTCGGTGACATGCTTGTTGACTTATCCACAACTAAAAAGTTTTAAAAATATAATGTATAAATAATTACATTTTGTAGAAAATTAATATACAAATTGTATTAAATACGATTAAATATTGCGTACAGTGACTGCATCCAGGGATAGGAGAGGTAGCTCTATCTATTTTATGAGAATTAGATTTTGTGGATTGTGATACAATAATTTCATGCTCAATCACAGGTTCTAAAAGAGTAAACAAAATATATATGTATAAAACAATTACAGCACTACAAATAATGTATTACTTCCCAATCCTAATAATAGTAACACTATTTAATACCTATAGATGGTAGTGCATTTCGTCGAAGTCTCTTAATACCATGTAGAATATGGAAGGCACCTTGTGCAAAATGTATGGAACAAATCCTTGCTCCAACTGCAACTGATTCCGCATTTAGCTCTAATGAGTCTAACCAAAGCAATTTTAATTTTTCATTCTTTGGAAATCTATAAAACATGTAATTAAATATGTAACTTTATATCAGTTGCCCAATTTTGATAACACAATATAACCTTTACTTACCGGTGATATGAGAGATTCATTATATTGTTTATTTTATTTTCTCCCAAAACAGGACGACTTGCCGTACGATTTTTACAACTTTTTACAACGCACAGTGGCATTGTAAAAACAAATATACATCCGTTTTTTTTAGAAAAAAAGCTATAATGCACTGATGCTACTGCTCACAGTAATACCAGTCTACTCTTTCACTGCCTTTTACACTGCTTCTCACTCACTCTTACTCGATGAGAATAAGAATGCGCTTGCGCTATCACAACCAATCGCCAATGCGGCACCGGAGTACCACGTGACCATAGTTTGCAGCTCCCCGGAGCTGCTTCACCCCCCTCGACTATTGCTCCGTCCCTATATTCCTATGTCCATGCGTAATACTAATGTTATAATTAAATATAATAGACCGGAATGATGAATAATACGTAACGATTAATATATATATATAAAGGAACTGAGAAATAATGCTTAATATATATAAAAGGAAAAGAAAAAATTTATGGCGGTGGGCAGTGGCACGTTACACCTCACCGCCCGGTTTTTCTCTCGTCCCGAGAGATGTGGATCTTGATTTTGTTGCGCGGATTATCGGTTCAAGTGAGGAGGTTTGATTTTCTATTTCCTCCTCTATTTTTTTAAATGTTCCTGCGTTCTTATTTGGCTTGGCCGCTGTTCCTGTTGTCGGGGGTGGTGCGTTCCCCGTACCGAAAAGAAATAAGTATTTCCACGCGCGCCGACGTGGATCGCGATGAGTTAGTCGCTCATAAGGCTGCCAGTCTACTTCTGGAACGGTTATTCTTTGTAGTCTCCAGATTGAAATTGATGTTGTACTTGATGGTGAACAATTCGGCGACGTTAAATTTTGCGGCGTTGATCGCGACGTTAAACTTGGCGGCGTTGATCGCGGCGTTCTAATATTTTTCAATTTGCTACCTGCTCGGTTAGGCATGGCTGTATTGTGCTTTTGACAACTGATGGATTCTGCTATTACGACGTTGCTTAAATACCTACGGTTCTCCTTACGTGGTATTACGCTTCGGATGTATCCCCATTATTGTCCTCATATTCCCCTAAAATCTCTTGTCTTTCTTTATTTATATTGTGAGTCTATTTCTTCGGATTCGTCCTAGTTTAGCTGCTTATAAGATTCCTTGAATGATTTCCTGTCTCATTCTATTTACTATGCTACTCTATTTCTTATAGTTCAGGAATGCGCGGTTTGTTTACTTCGCGGGTCCGTTGACCTTGTTACTAGTGTATCTTTCTTACGCTTATACGTTAAGGTTTCGGTGCAATGTCACCCGGTGGGAATAGGTGTGTGTAAGGAAAGGAAATGGAACTCTTATGTATGAATATATATGTTTTCTTTTTATTATTTTAAATAATTACCATTGAGTGATAATGTCCAGCGCCAGGCCTGCGCGCATGGCGTCCCAATTAATGCTTTCGAAGCTAAAATAGCCTTCAATATATTCGGGGCAGCGAGCTGCCACCCCTCTTTTATATATTTGTTTTGTGCATCTACAGCATATTTTGAATTGGGTATAATTTGCCCTTAGGGTGATAAGATGTGAGGATGCTTCCTCACATCTCTGTTTTTGTCCCTCAGGGAGCGAATAATAACAATTTGCGCACATTTTTCTTCTAAATATGTCATCCCGGTTGGTATATAGATATTCCGTCGATGTTAGACAAATTAGTTGCAATAATTTGCTGTATGTTTCTGCGGCAGTCTCGGGGCGGATTCCGTCCCACAGACCGTAAAACTCCTCGTCGTATTCCGTTGGGCGAAATTGTAAGGAGTGGTAGACTGGCATTTTGCTCCGCGTGATTCTAATAATTTTATTTTTCGTGTGATTATAATTTATTATATATATTTGATTTTATTATATATGACTTGTTGTTCTTACCGCTTTTTCTTTTTTTTACGATTACTTGTTTCTTCACTTTTCCTTCCTTGCTTCACCCTTTTTATTTTAAATTATTACGTCCGTTTACTCAGATATCACTTTACTGAATGGGCCCTTGAGTGCTCCCTACCACTTTTGAATTTCTACCGCCGCGAAGTTGCTAATGCTTCGTGCTAAGGTCCCTAGGGGGGCTACAGTCTTGCAGCGTATAGGCTCTTTTTATTCTGTCCTAGTGGACAACCTTAGTGCGACGGGGGCTCACTGCTATCTTAACATTGTTGTTTTTTAGGATTTCCGTGATTGTGTACGGTCCGCTGTATTCATTGCTGAATTTGTGTCTCTTTGGGTTTAAAAGCATCACTTTTTCCCCTTTGTGGTACTTGATTGACGAAATTTTTCTGTCATAATAATATTTTTGTCTGAATTTTGAACTTCTTAAATTGTGTCTCCCTATTTCACGGATGTTAAACAGCTTTGTGACTAACCTATCTACGAAATCTGGATAAGTGGCTAATGAGTCGTTTGATTTTATACTTGATGGTTGTCTGGCTTTTCTACCGTATATTAGTTCATAGGGAGTGTATTTGGTTCCTTCATGTATGCTTGTGTTATAGGAGAACATGGCCTGTGGTAGCCACTGGTCCCATTGTTTCTCCTTGGTTATATAATGCTTTATATATTCAATCAAAACATGGTGGCTTCTTTCCAGGGAACCGTTTGACTGTGGATGGAATGCCGAGGTTTTGTACTGCTTTATATTGAGAGCCTTTGCGAATTTCCGCATGAGAGAGCTGATGAATGATAATCCCTGATCCGTGAGGATGGCTTTTGGGCATCCGTATTGACATATAAAGTGTGTGGTGAATGCTTGGGCTATTTCTTCACTTGTAAATGAGACTAATAGGGCCCTTTACACGGACGTTCCCGGCGCGCGTTCCCGGCGTGCGTTCCGGCTTGCGGCACGCAAAAGTACGTGAACGCCGGAGCGACGCTCCTGCGTGCGCGCCAGAAGGTTATACTCGCCACTACTTAGAGACAACGGGTTCGGCCTCACATTTCTACGTCGACTCCATCCACATGTTTTTTCCACGATCCACCGCAGTGGTGTATTGTGTACTACCTGTTCGATGTATATCATCGATTTGCGAAACGATCGGTGATAGGTATACCTTGATATATCTGGCTTATAGAGGATATCATAAATGCTATTACTGTAGGGTACACTGAAACATCTGTTTTTACGAAGCTACATTTGGTTGACCTGAAGGTGCTATAAATTATGGAAATGGTTTATGACTCAGTTATAACGACTGTAAAATTTTACAAGGGTACTTTAAAATATCCAAATTATTCCAAAGGTCTTTTAGGAACGATGACTATGGGGGAGGAGAAAGATAGGCGCGAATATTAAATCCGTCACACTGAGGGTTTGGAAGGAACTTAGGCGCGAATATTAAATCCGTCACACTGAGGGTTTGAGAGGAACTTAGGCGCGAATATTAAATCCGTCACACTGAGGGTTTGGAAGGAACTTAGGCGCGAATATTAAATCCGTCACTCAAATCGACCAGGGAAGGTAAATGTACACTTGGTGAACACCCGTTATGGCACTTCGTATTTGGTTTGGTTCTGGTAATAGGATTTACCGTTGCATTCGTGCAAAAGAAACCACGCTTAGTTTTTCTATGGATTGCACGGTTCATGCAGCAGTGTGTTTATAAATACTGGGAGCGCTCTCGCGAATCAGCTGTTGCGGCAGCTTGGTTTCGTTGGGAATCTTTATGACTCGAGGATACACACAATAATTCGAAACGTGATTGAAAACAAAGCGGTTTATTAGCCTTGTTAGAGCGTTTATAACAATGCGTGGGACTTCGAGTGTTAACACATAACATTTATATATAAATCACAATATGAAAATATGAATATGAAGTTCATAAATATAAGCAAATGAAATTATATAAAGATACTAAGCGTTGATAAATGTAAATGATCGCAATAAGCTTTAGAATATAATATACTAAGAAATATGATAAGAATAGTAATAAAAAATATATATATATAGAGAGTATTAACAAAATAATAAATGAATGCAATAAGCTATGAATGCAATAAACGTTATTAATATAAAGAAATATGAGTGTAAAATAACTTGAGAGAGTTTTGCCGGTGTCGTGAGAGAGGTTATGTTCAACTGAAAGTCTGAATGTTATGTGTATGGTTGCACCACAATTGTATTGATTTTATTCACGTCACTGAATTGAGTACAGGTGATGAGAGAGTGTGCAGTGCATGCACGTGAGCAAAAGGTGAGAATTAATGTCTTGAGAGAACTGGTCGCGTTGGCCACGTGGTGGTTCACACGCGCGACCTACCAACAATCGATGTTCTGATCACGAAAATGAGAAATTTGATTGAAGAGAATGAGCAGTGATGAGAGAATGAGTTGAGTTAACTATTTTAACGTCTGAGAAGAGAGTTCACCCGTTAACAATACTCGTTGCAAAAACCACGAGACAAACTGTTACGCGTTGTGAATACGAATGTGAGAACAAGATGGATGATCGCGTCTTCCTGCAGCTTGACTGACGTGGAGACGCGTGATTGGTTGTTGAGCTACGCGACATGATCGTGATCAGAATATCGATTGTGGATCCGCCATGAGCGCTGCGCCCGGGAGGTGCTGCTGAGATCATGAGAGTGGCGGAGTGAGGTACTAGTTGAATTTCCAACAATGAGAAAATATAATATAGAAAGCAATAAGCGTTACTTATGCGGAGAAATATGAATGAGGGTGATATTCCTTAATAATAGTGATTATAATGGCTTACAATGGTTGGTGAGTTGATCACTGTAGCGATGAAAGAGAGCCCGGCCTCTCAGGACCTCGTATTTATGTACTTTTACAGGAGTATTGCGGGGGTACGCGCGGTAAAGACCTTGACACATTTCGGAATAAGACGCAGTAGGACTTCCGGGGTTTTTATAAACGGTATGGCTATTAATAGACATATTTGTGTCACGTACGCCAAATATGCGTCGTAATTAGGTTTCTGGGGTTTTTATAACTGTAAAAGGAGATACTCAACTCATCGAATGGATTTCGGGTATTTTATAGGAAAGGGGTTAGAGTGGCTTGGACTCTGTGAGACGTAGAGAGGGGATTGAGACGTGGTCTCGATTTAAGAGGGATTTGTAACGAGGGACTTGTTTGAATTCGTTTTAGAGGGAATGATTTGTGTCTTGTAGGACGAATAGGCGAAGAGGGTTTTGTAACGATCATCTCGTGATGGGGACCACTAAGGTACATCAGCGAGGTGGAGGTTGTATTGATCATCTTGTGTTGGTGACCGCTAAGGTGTAACATCAAGGTGATCGGTGATTGAGGAGATGGGGTAGGAGCTGAGTTTGATAGACTTTGGTGGAGTGATTTTGAGGTTTACGAATGGAATTTGGAATAGGAACACGCGAAAAATCGTGGGACGTCACACCCAAATAAGAAACTTCTTTTTTTAAGAACTCACATTTGTCAGGTTGGAGATATAGATTAGCGTCTGTTAATTTGTTCATTAAGCGCTTGAATTTTGTTGCATGTTCTTTAAGTGAACTAGCGTATATTACAATATCGTCCAAATATACAAAGAGCTCTACTCCTTGAAGTCCTGATAAAACTTGGTCCATGAGTCTCTGGAAGGTGGCTGGAGCATTTTTTGAACCAAATGGCATTCGATTAAATTCATAATGCCTATATATTGTGGAGAACGCCGTTTTGTGACGATCGTCTGGATGCATAGGAATTTGGTGGAACCCAGATGCGAGATCGAATATGGAGAAGTATTTTGCGCTTCCCAACTGGTCCAATATATCAGTTATGTTTGTATCTCCAATTGTCTTCTCATTTAGCTTATGGGAGAATTGTAAGGAGAGGAAGAAGGCTGTATTATTTCTTTTTCCAATAACTCCTGGGTTTGTTTCCTCACTTCTTCTTTGTATATTTGAGGGTATCTATATTGTTTTGTGAATACAGGAACGTCGTTTTCTGTTATAATTCTGTGGCTTATTTTATTTGTTGCTTCTAATTTTTCTCCTGGAAGGTAGAACCTATCCGCATGTTCTTTTATTAATTCTTCAATACTGGTCCTTTCTTCTGAATTTAGATGATCCAACCGTAATTGTTGTAACAGTTGGTGTGTTCTATTAGTTTTTATATATTTTTCTGGTGTTTCCTTTGCTATGGGTGCTTCTTTGAATGGCCTTAGTTCAACCGATGGTACAGGAATTTGAATATCTTTGGTGGATGTATTGATTGCGAAAATGTATGCTACACCGTTTTTGTTAGATACTACTGCACTTCCTATGTGTACATTAGGGTGAATCGTTAGTTTAGGAATATATCCTGTGCTAACTTGAGTATTAAGAACTCGTACGTAAATCTGGCTTCTCATCCTTGCTGGTAGTGTGACCATCTCTGGATCAATAAATGGAACAATTTCTCTTCCAATGGTTATTGCTGATTTCATGTAGTCGATGGTAGCCTCATTGGTTTGGAAAAATTCTGTTCCTAATATCCCGTCTTGTTTGATAGGAAGGTTGTAAATAATTTGAGAGAGTTTTGCCGGTGTCGTGAGAGAGGTTATGTTCAACTGAAAGTCTGAATGTTATGTGTATGGTTGCACCACAATTGTCTTGATTTTATTCACGTCACAGAATTGGATACAGGTTATGAGAAAGTGTGCAGTGCATGCACATGAGCAAAAGATGAGAATTAATGTCTTGAGAAACTGGTCGCGTTGGCCACGTGGTGGTTCACACGCGCGACCTACCACAATCGATGTTTTGATCACGAGAGTGAGAAATTTGATTGGTGAAAATGAGCAGTGATGAGAGAATGATTTGAGTTAATAATTTTAACGTCTGAGAAGAGAGTTCACCCGTTAACAATACCCGTTGTAAAAACCACGAGACTGACTGTTACACGTTGTGAATACGAATGTGAGAACAAGATGGATGATCGCGTCTTCCCGCAGCTTGACTGACGTGGAGACGCGTGATTGGTTGTTGAGCTACGCGACATGATCGTGATCAGAATATCGATTGTGGATCCGCCATGAGCGCTGCGCCCGGGAGGTGCTGCTGAAATCATGAGAGTGGTGGAGTGAGGTACTAGTTGAATTTCCAACAAAGGTCTTCGACGACGTGAAGGATGATCTCCGTGTCCAAAGTTTTAATTTTGATGTACCCCATGGTGCTGAGTAGTCCATCTATGATGCCGTTGACAAGGGGACACCACGGGTGCGGAAATCGCTTTTGGAACAACAGTATATGGAGGTCGTAGTACACGTGTAGTATGAAAATACCATTTCGGCTTTTCACCGAATGGGCCTTCGTTTTCGAGATATTGTGGTTTAAAGTTTTGAACAAACGTAGTAAGCCAGATATATAGCTTCTATAGTAACCTATGTCCAAGAAGGTGCGTTGGAGCAACGACAGCGTGTCAGATTGTCACGCGGGCAGACGGGGTTCAAGTCCCGCAACCGCGTCACTTTTTTTTCGAATTTTTCCCGTGGAAATATATTTTGTGGATATTACGGGAAAAATTCGAAAAAAAAGTGACGCGGTTGCGGGACTTGAACCCCGTCCGCCTGCGTGACAATCTGACACGCTGTCGTTGCTCCAACGCACCTTCTTGGATATAGGTTACTATAGAAGGTATATATCTGGCTTACTACGTTTGTTCAAAACTTTAAACCACAATATCTCGAAAACGAAGGCCCATCCGGTGAAAAGCCGAAATGGTATTTTCATACTACACGAGTACTACGACCTCCATATACTGTCGTTCCAAAAGCGATTTCCGCACCCGTGGTGTCCCCTTGTGAGATCGAAAAGGGTGTCTGTGTAGATTGGTATGTCGGAAGAAACAGCACTCCTCTTGATCACGTTGATTGTGAGATCAGATCCAGTGTCTATCATTAGTGTTGCTTGTTCTGCGCTGAATTCTACATCATAAAGAAGGATGCTAGGAGGTTTTCTTGTTTGTTCCGTTCTTAATCTTAGTATGGCCTGCCTACGTACCATACGGGGTTGTGCTTCTTCTTTTCCTCTTCTGTCGAAATACATTTTTTTTCTGCATTGTTCTATTGTGTGGCCACTGAATTTGCAATATTCGCAAAATATTTCCGGTTGTTATGTTCTGTAATTTTTACTTCTGCATTCTTGTATTGTGTGACCCGGTCGTCGACAATAATCGCAATACACACTGGGTTGAGAAGCTCTATTTGTATTATTTTGGCTTCTACAGTCTTGCGTCGTGTGACCTGGTCTTCGGCAGAAGTCACAGAATGTATCGTTCTGTGCTCCGTTTCGATATCTACATTCTTGCGTCGTATGCCCCGTCTTGTTGCAATGTTGACAATTTTTTCGTTGCCAGTTATTTCGCGAGGTTTGTTGACTGCTGCAAGTAGTGGCATTATGACCGTATCCAAAGCAATTTGTACACTGATTTGCTCGTGTATTTCCTGCTGCTATTCCTGCTCTTATTTGATTTTCATTATGCTCTGCTTCTGCTTTGATTGCGTGGTGGATAGCCAAATCAAGATTGTTGAAGGTGGGCTCGTAAAGTCTGTTATATACTTCTATTTTTAATCCCGTTAGAAAGGCTTTTACAGCGTTTTTTTCCGCGGTTACATTAAATTGTGCCACGTGTGTTGGTACTTCTATGGCGTTACAATGTTTAATCTGAAGGAAGAGATTGGATACGCGACTACCGTAATCTACTGTTGTTTCGTTTGGTAATTGTACTATTTTTGATAATTCTCCATATAATTGGATTGAGGTATGTAGTGGTGCGAATCGTGATTTTAATACTGCAATGAGATCATCTATTGAATTATAATCTCCACTCAAAACTACTCTAGAGGCTTGTCCGAAAAGCTTATTTTTTATGAGTTGAACTAATCCATACTCTGCGTTCGGATTAACCATACGTCGTGCGTGCCGACAGCTTTTTATAAATTGGTATACTGGTATATTTTTACCATCGAAAGACGGAACTGTGTCCGCTGTATCGCGAAGACTAGTATGTGGTGGGTGTGGATATATATTCGTAGCTGTATTCATATTAACTTGTGGATTATTTGGAAATTCTGGAGCATTGTTTGGAGTATCTACTGTATCTGAAGTATCTGTATTATCTGAAGGTTCCTGAGTTCCTCCATTGAGTGTTAGGTTAGCCATTTCACTTTCAAGTGTAGACATTGTGAAGTGTTAAGCCTCTTTAGATTTTACCAAAGAAAGAAAAAATTTCTAAGAAAAATACTCACTTTTGGAGTGTTTCTACTAAGCGAAATTATCCTTATTAACGAGATATCCCACCGCTGTCACCAAAAATTCCGACCTGTAACGTTCAGCTGTCGAACGACAACTAAAGTCGCAGGCCTCGAGAGGAGAGCGGCGTCCCCTCGAGTGTTGGAAAGGTGGGGATTCGTTGGTATAAGAGTAAAGAATTGAAGTTCAAACTTAACAGTAACAATGGACTATTTGTTAAATCAGGCCTGGGATTTAAGTGAACGCGGCGGCCGATTTTCGGAGGCAACGCCTCCTTTCTCCCGCCGCGCGTCTTGGCCCCCGTGGCAGCCAAGGAGCTTGGAGCGCCTCAGGCCCGTACCATATGAACCGCGCGTAGCGCATTGGGGGGCCCCCCGTATCAATAGGTTTCCACATCACCCATGGGGGGGGGGGTACTATCATCGATGCGATTTTTTTTGATAGTGGTATCCCCTATAGGCCTATTCCACTGTGTCGCGCGATAAAAAATGTATTGGAAAAACGCGTTTTATTATCAAAATTTCAAATATCTTTGGGAAAACTAGATTTTCGCGCACGTTTAGACGTGCTAGGGCCTAGAGGATACCACTATAAAAAAAACGCATCGATGATAGTACCCCCATGGGTGATGTGGAAATCAATTGATACGGGGGCCCCCCAATGCGCTACGCGCGGTTCATATGGTACGGGCCTGAGGCGCTCCAAGCTCCTAGGCTGTCGCGGGGGCCAAGACGCGCGGCGGGAGAAAGGAGGCGTTGCCTCCGAAAATCGGCCGCCGCGTTCACTTAAATCCCAGGCCTGTGTTAAATAACACTTAGTTTGAAAATAACGAGGATAACAATTAATAACAGTTAATACTAATTACAACTACGCTTATATTGTTTTTGGTTTTTTTATGTTTTTATGTTTTATGTGTAATACGATTCTAAATCTATGGATTATGATTATATATATATGTGTGTTGGGTAATTGCAGAGCACGGCCGCTGCCGTTTCCGGAGCGAGCTCGTAGACTCTTTGGCAATTTCTGTAGTAAGAACAGCTGCTACCGTCTCCGGAGCGAGCTTGTTGCTTTTGACAGAGTTTTGTTTCTATGCTCGATCTTGCTTTTACCAAGAACCACGGCCGCTACCGTTTCCGGAGCTCGCTCGCAGTTTTCGTAGAAGCAGGATTCTATCGTTCTAAATGAATAGTCCAAAGAGGAGCACCAGTAACTTTTATACACTGGAGATCCGCCGCTACCGTCTCCGGAGCGAGCTAGTTCTTACTGGTTGAAACTTAAGCTACCTCCAGGGCTGAACATTCGTCAACTATGAGCGTGGTTTCCAATGTAGCTTTGAATGCGCGCTAGGCTGCGTGCGCCTCCTTATATACTGGAAAATTGGCGGGCTAGCGCATGCGCAGTAGGTTATTTTCTGATATTTCGCTTATTACTCGCTTATTATATGTTATTTTGTCTTGCGCTTTTATCAGTGTCTATAATTAATTATTCCTAATGTCTCTATAATGTTTGTTTTCCTAATATTCGCTTGTTTCATAAATTATCTGTATAAAAGTATTTGCAATGTTGATGCGTGGTAGCATAGAGTGACTTAATGATAATGTAGAATAGTTCTATTATACCGACGCTAGGTTCAAGTCCTAGTGGGACGTTACACACGCGTTAAGAATCAATGCACATTTTAAATTGTAATTAGTCAAGCTTGCTCGATGTACAGATTTTGTTCGTTTTAATATTGAAAACAACTGTTCACAAATGTATGTCGAACCAAACATTGAGAATATTTTCGCTACTTGTTTGTGAAACCGTGGAAATTGAGATTGAGGCAAATGTTGATAAAACTTTACAAAGTTATCGCTGGCCCGTAATTTCGCCTCCAGCATTGTGTCGCATTGAAATTCAATTAATTCTATTTGGAAATCTTTGTGAACTGCCTGTACATCTATAATAAACGGTTGTCCAATCATATTAAAATCAGCTGTAAGCTGAATAAATCGGTAAATCTATTGGAAAATTGTTCGTGCAAAGTACATAACATTTCTACATATGGTGCAAAATCTAAATTTTCAGATAATACAGTTAATAACTTGGGAAAATGTGATGCATCGTTATTTTGTAGCTGATTTATCCATAATTGTAATTTTAATTTAAAAGCTCTAATTGAGTCATAAAATTTAATTATTGTGTGATTTTTCCCTTGCAGCGTTAGGTTTAATATATTTACATAATCCATTACATCCGAAAGAAATGCTAGATTGCAGATCCAAAGGGGATCCTTGAGTTGTGGGACTGATGCGTCAGCCCAATCCATAAATAAATCTATCTCTTCACGTAAGTGAAAAAATCTATCCACAACCTTCCCCTTACTTAACCACCGTACTTCTGTGTGAAACGGAAGGTCGGTGTATTCACAATCTAACATTTCTAAAAATGTTCTTAACTGCCTTCGTTTTACCCCATGAGTACGTATGTAGTTTGTAGTTTCCACAACAACCGACATAATAGCGTCCACTTGCATATTCTTAGCGCATAAATTTTGCTGGTGGATAGCACAATGCATAACAATCAGATCATGAGACACTCCTAGATCTTGCAATTTTTTTCGGAGAAGGCCAACAAAACCTACGTATTTCCCACACATGGCAGGTGCCCCGTCAGTTGTAACTGACATGAGCAACTGCCACTGTAGATTTTTTTATCTACTGCCTCCTCCACACAGGATAGGATATCCGCTCCTGTCGTTGTTTCCTGTAGTGAAACAATATCTAGCAGTTCTTCACTGATTGCTAAGTTTGCGTCCACCCCGCGAATAAAAATCGCTAATTGCGGTGTACCTGATATGTCGGTTGTTTCGTTCAACGCTAATGAAAATGCAATAAATGCCTTACACATTTCCCGTAGTTGCTGTGTCACATTGCCCGCCATAATTTGAATGCGACGCATCACAGTCTGTCGGGATAAACTGATATTTGCGATCTTCTCCGTTTCTTGCGGCCAAAACTGTTTCGCCGTTACCAGAATACACTTCTTTATGGTTTCCCCCAAAGAGAAGGGAAACGCCGACTTTGCAATTTCCAGAGATATGCGATAACTGGTCCACAGAGCAGGAGAAGGAGATTCCTGCAAGCAAAATAATAATTTACTATACAATGTTCTCGTAATAGAAACAACGTATAAATTACAATTCTTGTAACTAAGTAAAAAAACTCACCTGCGTCTCCGCTAAATCTTCGAATATCAGCTTCTTCATTCGAGCAACTTCACTTTTTCGCTGATTATCAGTCAATTCTTTTATTTCTTCAGCGTGAAATAAATTGTAATGCCGCCGTAAATTAAATTTCTTCACGTGGTTTAAACTTTTAAAACACACCAGGCACACTGCAAGCCCCTCATGTTCAATGAAAAAACACTCTTCTTGCCATGAGGCCTTGAAAGTACAAGTGGATGTGGACCTGCGTCGCGTTCTAGTATTTTGAGACATTATACAGAAGTACAATTCCAAGAACGTTAAACCGTGGTAATGTTCGTTCGACAGACGACGATACGGAAGTGAGGAAGTCACCTACACTCCGAAAAAGTGGGGTCATTTCTAAATATTTTCTTTTAGGAGAGGGAGGGTGGGCATTGGCAAGGTCTCTGGTACTAATTGCACGGTGGCAATAATCTACCGATTGCTTGGAAAAACCCCAATGTCAGTAGTTTACAATGTCAGGTATTCAAGGAAGACTGACTTTTACAATAGCGAGACTCTTCTTCATACTGGTACCACATTTCGCGTACGTGATCCGTGAAAAAAAGTTTACGGTACACTCTTTTACGGCTGCCGTTCTTGCCGTCGCTCTTGCCTTCGCTCGCAGCTACCCGCGGCTTCTCTTCGAGGGTAAGAGCAAAACTTGGACGGGCCTGCGCTAGACGGCAAGCGTGCCACGCGCGATATCCTAGCGTCAGCAGAGACGGAGCGCCGTCTCTGGGGTATGTAATTTCTATTATCTTTAACCAGAATATATACAGTATCTTATTGTTGTTCCTCGAATCCCATTGTAAACTCTCATTTCAACCCCTTTACCCTTCCTCTTCCTGGTAAGTATAGTCAAGGTGGGCCTAAGCCCTTTGAAAGAGCAAGAACCCGGTAGATCATTCCAGCCGCTCGGGGTGATTTACAGACAGTCCCCCCTATTAGAAGAAGAGCGCGCTGTCGCTACATATTGCGACACGTCGCGATTTTATCTGCTCGTAACTTGACTACGCTTCCTACTACTCAACGCCTTTTGCTGGGCATTGCATAACAATGGTGGGTGGAATCACAAGATCCCCCGTATCACAACCGTTTGGCACTTCTCAAAACTCTGCTACCATTCCTCCCGAGGTTCCTCCTCCCGCACCGCCGGCCTCGGGCAGTAGACCATCCTTCGGCTCCCGGACGAACGACCTAGAAATGTCTGCAATAGACGTATGGCGTTCCCGCGAGGTCGAGGAGAGGGTGTATCGGGCGCTAGACAATGTTCCCCGTTTCGACCCTGATTTTGTATCCTTAGAGGACTTCGCTGCCTCGATACAGCGCGCTACGAAGCGTGTACCGCCCGGCCAGGAAGAAAGATTTCTGACCGAGCTAATATACAAATTAAAAGATCCTATTAGATTCTATGTCGAAGGGAAAGGTTGTCAAAGCGTGGCCGACCTACTATCCCTGCTAAAGATCCGATACTCCCCATGCCGTGGCTATGAGGAGTTACGATTAGAACTAGAACGTATAAGCATGTTTCCCCGAGAACGAATAATAGATTTTATTCATCGCGTAAGCCGCCTGTACCGACAGGTGACCTTAAGAGCTAAAGAATTAATCGGAGAAAATAATGAGAAAACCATGAGAGAACCGGAATGATTGGCTCGTTCCTCGTTTATCACGGGATTACCCCGAAGAATTTCGACTAGAGTAACTATATCGAATCCAGAATCATTAGACGACGCGTTCGATTTAGCTCTGCACACACAAAGGCGACAACAGCAAATGTCCGGCTTGTCGCGTGACGATACAGACAGACGCACCCGATGTGCGCGTCCCCCGTCCCCATACGATCCTCAACGAAATTGGACAGAATGGAGACAACCGGAGGAGGATGACTCCTACGAAGAGCCCAGGTCATCGTACTCCGCCTATTCATATCCTCGCAACCGAGATGTAAATTATCGCGAATCGCGTTACCGCGATCAGTCCCCTCGCGAACCAGATTATCGCGAGCCGACACCGCCGCGTCCAACGGCCCTTCGTTGGACTACGAACGCAAACCGTCCGCTCCACAGGGAAGATCTGCACGCAAGAGACCCCGAAATGATAGACGGTCACGACCTCGCGAAGCTAGAACATACGAACCTCGCGAGTCAAGAAGATATGAAAATCGCGAACCACGGTTATACGAACCCCGCGAGTCAAGAAGATATGAAAATCGCGAACCACAAAGACCGATGGAACGCGAAACTTCTTCCGAAAATCGCGATCATTTAAACTACCAGCGCGCGCGCCCGTTCAACCGGAACGAGGCGGGCGGGTCCTATTCACCGGCCCCAAGATCACCGCGAAACCAGAGCCAGCGACGATTCTCGGACGCGCAGACTCCCCTCGCATCCGGGTCAAGGCCGAACAGCTGGAGAACGGCGAGGGAGAATGCGTCGTAGACACGGGTTCCGCATTGAATTTATTGGAAATGCGGTACGCGAGTTATGAGGCCCCAGTCTTAAGTATGGACCCCATCGAAGTCGGGGGCTTGAACGGAAAGGTCATGACTCTGGGTACCACTCGCTTGAAAATTAACGGCAGTTGGGCGCTATTCCGCGTAATAAATATGCCTCACCTACCTGAAGGAGTTGCGGGCCTGGTTGGGAGCCCGTACCTGCTTCAGGAAGAAGCCATTGTATCTTACCACCAACGTACGATGGTAACGGCGAACCGCCCGATCACTCCCATACACTTCTCCAACTCCAGAGAATTAGAAAGTACGTTAGAAGCATGTAAAAGAAGCCACGAGGACTTCCTGTTATACCTAAAGGAACATCCAGAACTGGAGCCTAGCGAGAGTGAAGTAAATGTCTGTCTCCCCGAAAACCGCGATGCTCCCGATGACAACGGACGGGTTTGCCCTTCTCCTCCCTTCGGAGAGGAGTTCGATGCCAATGAAGATCAGGATCTGGGTAATTATCGCGTCGAACGTAAACCCCCTGAAGAACGATTACAACACATCGTAACGACCCTGAAACTGGAAGAACTAGACCCGGAACCGCGTCAGTCGATTGAAGATTTAGTCATCAGACATTCGGACAGGTTTTTTGTACCCGGAGATCCGCTGGAGGCAACAACGACCATAGAACACACCATCCCGGTGACTGACCCCACGCCTGTATTCACAAGACAATATCCGCACTCCCCGTTGTTGGACGAGGAGATCGCCAAGCAGGTGCACAACCTAGAAGAGCTGGGTATAATCACCGCGTCTTCGTCACCAAATAACTCACCCCTGCACGTGGTCCCGAAGGGAGAGGACGCAGAAGGAAAGAAACGATGGAGGGTAGTGGCCGATTTCAGATTCCTAAACGCTATAACGATTGACGACCGTTTTCCTCTTCCGCGTATTTCAGACATACTCGATCGCTTGGGTGGAGCCAGATATTTTTCAATTTTCGAATTAGCGAACGGGTTCCACCAAATTCCTATGGCCCCCGAAGATCGCGCAAAAACCGCGTTTACCACCCCCGACGGACATTACGAATATCTCCGCATGCCCTTCGGATTAAAGAACGCACCGGCCACCTTTCAACGATTAATGAATCGGGTGCTAAAAGGGCTTATCGGCAAAGAATTATTCGTGTATCTAGACGACGTGGTAGTATATTCGCGTACTCTCGAGGAGCATGAACACCGACTCGAGAGATTCTTCGAACGCTTACGCGAGCATAACCTGACGCTACAGACGGAGAAGGCCAAGTTCCTAAAGGACAAGGTCATCTACTTAGGCCATATCATAGCAGCTGATGGGATAAGACCCAATCCCGAGAAGATCAAGACTGTCGCTGCCTTCCCCGTACCTAAAACCCGGAAAAACCTAAAACAGTTCCTTGGCCTCGTAAATTACTATCGTCGCTTTATACCGGAAATGGCAAAACGCGCTAGACCACTCACAAATTTGACAAGTACGAAAATTCCATTCCTTTGGACCGAAAAACAACAGGAAAGTTTCGAAGACCTGCGCCAAGCACTCTGCAAGGAACCGGTCTTACGTTATCCAAATTTTGACGAACCATTTATAATTACAACCGACGCGTCTGACGTAGCCGTCGGCGCGATTTTGAGTCAAGGAAAAATAGGCGAAGACCCGCCAATAGCGTACGCCTCGCAAGTGCTAACCCCTTGCCAAGAAAATTACTCAACAACAGAAAAGGAATGTCTCGCGATAATTTACGCCGTGAAACAATTTCGAACGTACATTTGTGGACGAAAATTTTTCTTAGTAACCGACCACCGGCCACTACAATGGCTATCCTCGATAAAGGATCCGGTGTCGCGACTCGCCCGATGGAAAATTACGCTCGCCGATTATCAATACGAAATTGTCTATAAGCCGGGACGCGTTAACGCAAACGCGGACGCACTTTCACGAAACCCGGTATCGCACGCGTTTCCGACTACCACAAAAGAAACCCCGCCGGAGAGCAAAGAGGAAGGTATAGGAACTCGCGTAGGCGATCGTCGTCAAGGCATACCCAGACCAAATTACGAAGAACCTCCATCATTCGATTCCACGATAGAAGGATACGATCTCGAACAGGGGATGCAGCCAACAGAAACTGACAACACCGCCGATATAGAGAGCAGGGCGAACTCCACCGTTTTAGATACAACAGAAGGGCAGACAGGAATGCCCGAGTTCCGGGACACAGAAAACGACGATCCAGACGAAAGTAACGAGAGCTCAGCCATATTAAGCGATGACTCGTACATAGGCCCAATTACCCAAGAAACGTCAGCCTTCAGAAAACGGACCCACGATCAGGCCCAAAGAAGCGAGTGTCATGGGGAATACCTCTGCATGCAGAAGCCTTAGACATCCCGCAGTCGACCATGATTTGCCCGGAGGGTGAGAGCCTGGAGGAGCAGAAAGACCAATCGCCTTCCAAGGAAAAATCGAGTATGAGCCTCAGGCCCGATATAATTAAGGTGCCTGACCTAACGGAGTTCCAAGAAATGAACTACGGGCCATTCATCGACCCATCAAATTTTCCATCAACCATACGGGAATTACCCGGAGACAAGACAGACGTCCTGGATGCTGCGGAACGCGAAGCACAGCCAACGCTATGCGAAATAAGAATTGTAAAGACCACACTGCCATCCGCTCCAGACAATTATGCTCATTTTATATCGTCCGACAGAATATTCACTAGCCTAAATTGTAAAACCTTAAAAGCTATCGAACTCCTCGACGAAACAAAATTATTATCCTAGGAATTAACCAAAAACAGCATAATTATCACCCGCAATATAGAAGGAACAATTTTCAGTATCGTAGGAGCAAGCAGTTTCTACCACGAAATGGGAGAAGGTGAGCTAACGTCAGCATTAACAGCGCTCAGGAACGCGGCAGAGAACGAACGCGTCCGCTCGCTTCGGGTGGCAGCGCACGGCGAAACCCTACACCAATTTGACGCCGAAACGCTCCGAAGACAATTCAAACGCATTTTCAAACAAATACCCATTACAATTACAATCTGCACGGGCGAAATTCAATTACCTCCGGAAAACGAACGAGAAGATATCATCCGATACTATCACGAGAGCCTGATAGGAGGACATAAGGGCATACGAAGTTGTCAGAGCTGTCAAGAACAAAAGCTCGTACGCATCAAAACTCGAGAACCAATGTTAATCACCGATACACCCGCAAGGCCCTTCGATAAAGTAGCTTTGGACATAGTAGGACCGCTTCCCCCTACCCCGAGCGGAAACCGTCACGTACTCACAATGCAATGTCAATTATAATCAGTCTTTGTTCTCTTTTCCTCTCCCACACTTTTTTAGTTTTCCTATTTCCCTTTCCACCGGGTAGTCAAGTTTTTCCCAATAATCTATTTTTTTTCTTCTTCAGTTTTGGAAAGTCACACGTTCTTATATCTTCTTCGTCTTCGCTTTCTTCGAATCTATTTTCATTTCCATATATTGTTAGTATTTCTTCTTTCCTAACCATTCTTTCTGCCACTCCATAAGAAGCGTTTTTGTATGCCATGATTTTCTTTATTGCTGATTCTTTTTGGAATATAGGGCACTCTCTAGCCAGGCTAGTGTGCGATCCCTTACAGTTCATGCATTTAGGATTCTCCGAGCATCTTCCATGGAATGGATTCGTACATACCAGACAACTGCGTTCTTTTGCCCTACATGCCTTCTGGATGTGTCCAAATCTTAAACATCTGTAACACTGTTTTACAGCCTCCACATATGGAACAATATTTAACCAAACATGCCCGAAACCAATCAGTAATTTCGTGGGTAGTGAATCCCCCTGCACATGTATTAATATGGATTTTCCTTCTTCCCATGTCGCTTTCCCGTCTCTTAATACCTTTTTTTTAACCTTTCTAGTGTAAAAATTCCCTGACCCTCCATTATCTGTTCCTCCAGTGATTCCATCGAGTCGTTCCATTCGTTTATGACACCCTTCCTGGATCTCCACCTATTGGGAATGTATGCCGAGTAGTCCGCTGGTTTTAGTCTATTTTTCATGAGCATTTCATTTGCGTCCTTTGCCTGTCTGTATGATACTTCTGCCCTGTTGAAACCCACCATCTTGAGTCCTTGAAACTTAGTCTTGGAATCTATAACAATTTTATAAATTCTTATCAAATTATTCTTTTTTTTTGACGTTGTTCTATCCTGGCTTAGAGCAATGGTAACTAAGTATTCTTCTCTTACTGATTCCCATTCATATAAATCATTTTCTTTATACCCCTTGTCCCACGTGTTTTTTTCCTTAACCTGTTCTCTTACCTTGATTTCTCCTTCCTCCGTCTTTCTTTCACCTTCTTCTACTTTTCTCTCCTTTCTCTGCCTATCCCTTAACCTTTTATTATCAGCTTTATCTATTTCTTTATCCTCTTTTCCTCTTTTCCTTTTACTTTGATTTTTGTCTTCCGATACTTGTTCGATCTTACCAGTTCTTTGTGGAATGGCGTCTCTTTCTTCTTTCTGTAGTTTTCGTTGGCTCGTTACTCGCATCGTGTCGCTGTCATCGTCCACTTCCATACTTGTTTTCCCTCTCATTTGAACTCTCCATTCTTGTTCTTCCTTCATATTACCATTTCCGTCTTTTTGTTCATGTGTTACTGTTTCCTTCATTTTTTTTAAAGTTTCCTCTGTAATCTTCTGGCTATGGTCACTTTCTATATCCATCTTCTCCTCTCCCAATTCGTCTTTCTTCCATCTTCTCATCCTTCTTTCTTCGTTTTCCTTCATATTAACATTATCCTTACCACCTTTTCCCCCCTCTTGGGGGTGATCCCCACCGTCCAGCTCGTCCCTAACCCTCTTCTTCTGTCTTTTCCAGATAACCTCTTTTCTTGGCCAGCTTCTTCTACTCCCTCTTCTTCTCCGCCTCTAGGGCTCTTCTCTCCTCCTCCCCCAGCCTCTCAGCCACTTAATCCTCTCCTCCCTCACTTCTTTTTTATATAAAACCTATCTCCTATTCTCAGACGCAACTGACTCGTTAGAGCGCCACCTCTCCTCTATAAGTCATATTTGCTGTCACTTTGAGGAGCCGACCACATAATAATTACGCGCATCCAGCCTGCGCATTTTCAGTAGCGGATTTCATGAGCGAATTTTCTGCCCTCGAAGTGACAGATGGTGACAGAAAATATAACCTATATGCTATACCCGATTTGCTAAAGATACTGTTGCGGCGTAATAATAATGTTTTGGAAGGATGATAAAAAGTTCACAAATTTATTTATTTATTATTTATTTCAACGGGCAGAGACCCTTTTGTATACAATAATATACTTCCGTCCATCTCTATCGTTCCATTGACAATTCCACAGTCTATTCTTTGCATTCATGTCCCCCATTATAATCGTTTCCACGTTGTCTCTACGATTTAAGAAGAGTTTTCTCCATTCTTCTTTGTTGAGTGTATAGTTTGGGTTTTTGTATCCCAAGATGATATCCATTTCTTTTCCCTCCATAAACAGTGTGATAGCCATTATTTCTGTTTTACCTTGAATCCATCTAACATCTTCTCTTATCTTCATGTTTATGTCGTTTTTTATTACAATGCCAATGCCTCCCCCTCTTTTGGTTATTTCTCTGTCTTTTCTGTATATATTATATCCATATACCCTAAACATGTCTTTATGTGTTAGCCACGTTTCTGTTATTCCCATTAAGTCAAATTCCCTTATCCTTTCCCTAAATTCTACTGTCTTTCCTCTAATACTCCTCGCGTTCCATAACGCAATTTTACATTCCCTGTTTCTGCTTCCCATCTCTACTTACTATATGTTATATACGTTGTATGTTACCAACTTATTGAGAAATTAAATACTAAGAACAGAAAAACAATATAAATGTAAACGTAAATGGTATATCCTACCAGTTAAAGTATCTACTTTAGAGATTATGTAAATAATATTAAAATTAAGCTTAAAATTAATGTTAAGATTAAAATTAACCTTTTAACTTTTTTTTAACTTTCTAACCTTTTAGTTATCCTGTGTATACTGTACTTAAACTATTCAAGATTGTCTTCCTTGTTTTTGTTTTCTTAAACCAACCTATCACTTTCCTTCTTACCTATCTTCTCATCTTCGTCCTCTTTCATCTTGCCATCTGATTCTTCATTCAGTGTTTCCGTTTCTTCCAGCCATTCCGGGGATCCCATACTTTCGAATTCACTTTCCTCGAAATCCACTTCTTCTTCCTCCGCTTCCTCTGTCTCCTTGTGTTCCGTCTTCTCTTCCTTATCCGTATCTTCGTCCGTCCCCTTTGTCTTTATTACAGCTACTTCATCTATCCCTTTGGCCCCTTTCTCATTGTCTTTTTCATCTTTTCTTTCCACCTTTTCTTCTTCATTGTCCTTATTCTTTCTTTTCTCAGAGTTTGGATCTAAACTTACTCCTTTCCCCATCTCTTTCCTTCCACTTTTGTTCTTGTTTTCGCCTTTTTTTGGAAAGATCATTTCATATGGTTGTCTATGAATGGCGTTCCAATCCTCTTCTGTGTCCGACTTTTTTATGTCTTCTTCCATTTCATTTAGTTTTATACTTAGCTTCTTTAACAGATTTTTCTCTTTTATAATCCTCAATATTTCCTCCAATAGCTCTTTCTCCATCTGTTTATTCAGTCTAGCCTTGGTGTCATTATTATTATTATTATTTTTGTTATTTCCCCCTCTTCCTTCCTCGTAACCTCTCTTCTCCTCTTCATTTTCATTGTAATGTGTCTTGTATCTGTTATTTGTCCTTTCTTCCACTGGGTAAATTTCTTGTTCATTGACCAGGTCATGGTCCCTTGGGATGAAATGTAGTCTTTTGTCTTCCTCTTGTCCTCTATATTTTGAATACCTTTCGTCCTTCCTGTTCTTTTGTCTATATTCATTATTATTTATTAGAATTTTGCTGCCATGACCCCATTTATTTTGTTCCGGTCTTCTATTGTCATACTGTTGTTGTTCGTCTTCCCTGTTGTTCCTCTCCTCTCCACGATAGGATCTATGTTGTTTGTTCCTTTCCCATGCTTTTTTAAGTTTGCCTATCTCCTTTTCTATTGGGTAGTCTAGTTTCTCCCAATAATCTACTTTTTTCTTTCTTCTTAGAGCTGGAAAATTATTATTGTTTCCATCGTACTCTTCTTCCTCCTCTTCCGTTGTCCTTGCATCATATCCGTATTTATTTGTCATTTCTTCTTTTCTAATTATTTCTGCCGCTGTTTTGTATGATACATTCTTAAAAGCCATTATTTTTTTAGTTGTCGCTTCTTTCTGGTAGTAAGAGCATTCCCTCGCAGTGCTCATATGATCCCCTTTGCAGTTGTGACACCTCGGATTCTCTGTGCACCTTCCGTGGTATATCTCTGTACATATGAAGCATCTTCTGTTTGAAGCTCTGCACATTGTCTGAATGTGCCCAAATCTTAAGCATTTAAAGCACTGCTTTACCGCCTCAACATATGGTTTAACATTTAGCCAGACATGCCCATACCCAATCAGCAATCTAGTTGGTAGTGAATCTCCCTGCATTTTCAGTAGTATTGCTTTTCCCTCCTCCCATACTGCTTTGCCATCTTTCATCCTTCTGTGTTTGAGTCTCTCCAAGGTGAAAATACCTTGGTTGGGCATCAGCTGATCTTCTAGTTCCTGGATGGAGTCTTCCCACTCAGTTATTACTCCTTTTCTATACTTCCATCTACCCGGTATGTGTGCTTTATATTCGCACGGTTTTAGCTGGCTTTCCAGCATATTGTTGGCATCTCTTTGGTTTCTGTAGGTAACCTCTGCCTTATTAAATCCTACCATTTTCAGTCCCTGGAATTTAATTCCCGTGTCCATTAGTATCTTATATATTTTAAATAGGTTAGCTTTTTTACTTGTTTTAACTTGATCCTTGTTTATTGTTATTGTTATCAGGTATTCATCCCGTTGTGAGTCCCAATCGTATTGGTCACACCTTTTGTTCCTTGCCCATTTCTTGGTTGTGTAAATCTGATGTTTCCCTTAGCCGATTAAAATCGTCCCGCGTTTTCTCCTCTTTCTCTCTTTCTGTATTCCTTTCTGCCACTCTGTTTTTGGCTTTTTTGTTAATCTCCCCTTCAAATTCCGTTTCTAATTCTTTCCTTTTCTTATTTTCAATTAATATCTTGTATTCGTTCTTCTCTCTATCGTTTTGCGTTTCACATTGAATTGCGCCTCGGTTAATTTTCACTTCCTCAACCTTCCGCATGGCGTCGCTTTCGCACCCTTCTTCCGAGCTGCTGTCTGTCAATAACATTTTTTCTTCTTCTCCTGTGTTCACTTCTTTTAGGTATTCCCATCTATTGCTCTTTTCTATCACTCCCTTTTTCCTATCATCCCCATTCTTCTTCTTCTACTTTCCTGCCTTATCGTTATCTTTCCTATGTTTTTTCATTCCCGCCATATTTCCTTCCGTTTTGGACCTTTCCTTCCCCACTTTTCTTTCTTCTTCTATTTCATTTGTCTGAATCCATTCTCTTTTCCTGTGTCCTACTCCATTCATCTCATGTTTCCCCTCGTTCTTTCCTCTTCCACACTTCTCCTCCTTCCGAGGGCGAATCTCGCCCTCCAGCCTAACCTATCTCCCTTCCTTCTTATTTATTTTTCCTCCAGATATTTCACTTTTCTTTAACGTTCCTATCTCTTCTCACTTCTTTAGTCACTCTCCCCCCTTCTTTATTATAATAATTGTTCCTCAATGTTTCTTTTTAAGTCTTGGTCGAACTCACGTCTTTCATACCTTCCGCCATCCATCAACTCTAGATCGTCCTTCGTATCTAAAAGGTTAGGTTAGGTTTATTCTTTTCTTTGGTATAAATACATACATTTACCTTTATACCAAAAAAGGCATTTCAAGATCAATCTTATATAGCACAACGAACTCTAGTCCCATCATCTCACATCTCCCAGTCCTTATTTCTCTCTCCCTCATTCATTCATCCAAAACCTTACTTATTTCCATCTTATATCACGGTATTTCACATTTGAAGTGTAAACTGAACGAAACGAATATTATAACCTATACTAGTAATTACATTAAATGTTGTACTGAAAAATATATAATATAATACAATATAACATAACTTTTCTTTTTATCCTAATCTTATATCTATTTAAAATATGTTATATTATTTTATCTTATTATTATTATTTTATTTTACTTTACTTTATTTTATTTTATTTTACTTTGCTATATCACGTATCAGGTACCACGTACTTTGAGCGATTGTTCCCTTCCTTCTTTGACTTACCATGCCGTTTTTGACATGATTCAGGTCCTCTTTCGATCTTCCTTATCCGCCTCCATCCTCCTCTTCCACTCTCACTATCTTCCTTCCTCCACCTCTCCGGTCCCTTCTTCCCTCCCAATTCTTCTTCTCGTTCCTCTCTCCCTCCTCTTCTCTCCTCTTCCTCCTCTTCTTCTTCTCACCATCTCTCCATTCATCTTTTCCTTTTCTTCTACCAGTTTTTCCCTTATACGTCTTTCTTGATTCTTTTTAAATATTTCGTCATTGTTTTTGCTGTGTGTCTTCTTTCTTCTGTGATTGCCTCCGCTATGTCCTCTCCTTCCTTTACCCCCACCTTTTCCAGGTCCATCAGTATCCTCCTTCTCTCTCCTATATATTTATCACAGTCCCAGAATATATGGTTTATATCTTCTCTTCCTCTTCCGCATTCGCATTCCGGTGAGTCTATCATTCCTTTTCTGAATAATGACTCCTTTAAATTGTAGTGATTGGCTCTTATTCTACTCAAGAAGTTTATTTCCTTTCTCTCCATCCCTGTCATGTTTATAAACCAAGGTTTCCTTTTTCCTGAATTATTTTCTTTTCTTGTAAAATATTTAACTCCTTTTTCTTCTCCAATCTTTTTCATATCTTCTTGTTAGGTTGAGTGTGGTTGCAATTAAGCGAGGCGTGAATTAGTCTGCGAGGAATGAAAAGAAAGAAACTCTTGATTTATTTCACTTGTTACAATCTATGAAGAACAACGTGTTTCACTCGGTGGCTTTTCGTACAAGACTGAATAGCCGGCGTTAGCGGCGCTTCTGCGTGAACAAAGTTTCACTCTGCTACCGGCAGATGTGGCAAATGCCGATTGGCCCACGCTGGGCGCCATATTCGAATGAGGCAATGTAAACTAACTTATTACAACATTATCTATATCCATTGTCCCTGCCTCCACCATCATAACATTGATTGGTGTTGATATACGATAGCCCATGGCTATTGTTATTCCTGAGTTCTGTATTTTTCTTATCTTTTCTATTGATTTGTGATTATATGTATGGTATACCGAAATTCCATATTCAATAACCGATCTAATCAAGGTTTTAAACAATATGACCATTGTTTCCGGATTAGCTCCCTTCTTTACATGTCCTATGTATCTTAACATATTTAATCTCTTTCTTGTCTTCTGTAGTACGTATTCTATATGTTCGTCAAATCATAGTTTTCTGTTTAATGTGATCCCCAGGAACTTCGTACTTTCTTCCTCTGAAATCTGTCTATTCTTAATTTGTAGGGATATTTTTCCTCTTTTATTTGTGTTATATTTTTGAGAGAAGTTGACTATCTTTGTTTTCTCTTCCGCTATGTCTAGTTTTACTTTATTCAGATTTTGAATTAATTTTTTTCCTGCTTCTTTCATTCTTCCTTAATTTATCCCCTTAGCGTTACTCGATGAGTAGAATACAATGTCATCCGCATACTGTAGAATTCATGAATAATGGTATTCATGAATATTTCATATTTTTCCGATGTTGTAGGTGTATTCATTATTCTCTCTCTGATATTCTCCTCTTCTATTCTTTGCCATATTTCGAAATCTTTTCGTTTTATATTGTCTGTTTTGTATCTCCTTGTGCTATACCTGATTCTATTATTCTTCTCTATTTCTCTGTCAATGTGTAATTCAATTAATTGATGATCCGATCCCAAGGTTTCACCGTCTTCAACTACATATGAGTCTTGAAATACTTCGAATGTGGATATTATTAGATCTAGGTTTGATGGTCTGTATTTTCCCGAGCCTGTTCTAGAAGTGGTACTGTTATTGCATATGAACATGTCTTGTTCTTCTACAATCTCTGCTAGGATTATTCCTTCTTTGTCGTTCTTATGGCAATTCCATTCTCTGTTATTAGCATTGAGGTCACCCATCACGATTGTTTCTATTCCCGGTCTTCTATTTCCAAATACTATATCCCATTCTCTTTTCCTCATATTGAGATTAGGATTTCTGTATATTAAAATTATATCTATCTCTTTGTCATCCATGTTTGTTGTTATCGCTAACATCTCCATTTTCTCTTTCACTTCTTTTATACTGTCTCTTATTTTGACGTTTATATTGTTTTTAATCACTAGACATAATCCTCCACCTCTTCCCCTTTTCCTATCCTTTCTGATGACATTATATCCGCTAATTCCAATGTTGTCTTTATTTGTTAACCATGTTTCTGTGATTCCCATTATGTCGCATTCCTCTATTTTTCCTTTCAGTTCTACCATCTTATTCTTAATACTTCTAGCGTTCCATAACGCTATTTTGCTTCCTCTTCTAGTCTCTGTCATATTATCTCGTGTTGTTGACTATTAATTGTTTGTTTGGTTATCTTGGCTTTGACAGCCTTCATTATCCTTTTCTCTCGCCTCACCTCCTCTTACTCTTTCCTCCTCCATGGATCTATTTTTTTCCTCTTCCGTCTTTAGATCTGTTCTTATTTCTTCGCCCTCTTTATCCTCTCCCTGTTGCCTTGGTTCTTCTTCCAGCCATTCCACAGTTCCAATACTGTCCTCTTCGGTCCTGGTTAGTGTTTCTTCTTCCGATTCCATTATGTAGTTTTCCTGTGTTCCTTCCTTTAGGGTTCCGTCGTCCCTATCCTCATCTTCTTTGATGTTCTGTATTTCTGTCTCCGTTTCTCTATTTATTCCTGATTTTTCTTCCCTGTTTCTTAATTTTATGATTCTTCTTTCATCTTTTTCAATCATATCCCCTTCATTATTTCTTCTTTCATATTCTTCTGATCTTTTATCTTCCGTAAGGCATTTATTGATCAGTTTTACTTTTTGTTTGTTAATATACTTTTGTGGCATCGCCATTTCAAATGTTTTTGTTACTGGTCTATTCCAGTCTTCTTCTTCTGCAATTGAGCATATGTTGTTTTGTTCACTTTCCTGAACTTCTCCTATTCTTCTTGCTGTTTTTTCTATTATATTTCTATTCTTTAGTATTTTTATAATTTCTTCAATCAGTTCTTCATCTCCTTTTTTATTTAGTTCTATTGTCGATTCTTTAATTTCCCTTGTCATTCTTCTTTCATTATATTTCCTTCTTTCTTCTTCCTTCTAATTGTTCTCCATGGTGTAGCTTCTGGGGGCTCCTTCCTGATAGGGGTCAAATTCTTCCTCCCCTACCATCCTGTGTACTCTTGGGATGAAATGTAGTCTTTTTTCTTCTTTGTTTTTAATTATATTTAGTTTTTAAATATTGTTTTCTTCCCATATTATTCTTGTGTCTGTTTTCGTAGTTATTTTGTATACCTCCTTGTATTTCTTTATTATTTTTGTATTCTGTCCTTTTTTCCAGTCCTCTTTTGGAGAATCCACTCCCATGTCCCCGTGGATATTGTGTAGCAGTTCTGTTGTCTATTATGTTGTTATCTTCCTCTCTCCTATTTTCTTCTTCGCTTCCTCTAAAGCTTCTTGTAATTTTATTTCTCTCCCATACCTTTTTCAGTTTTCCCAGTTCCCTTTCCACCGGAGCAGTTAGTTGTTCCCAGTAGTCTATTTTGTTTTGTCTTTTTAGTCTGGGGAAATCCCTATTCCAGTCATCTTCTTTCTCTTCTTCTTCATCGTAGTAGTTTTCTCCGAATTTATTTAGTTTTTCCTCTTTCCTAATCATTTCTGAGGCTGCATAGTACGATATATTTTTATATGCCATTATTTTCTTTATTGTGACTTCTTTTTGAAAGACGTGGCATTCTCTTGCTACGCTTAAGTGGTTACCACCACTGTTCATGCACTTTGGATTTTCCGTACATCTTCCATGAAATTCTTTGGTACATATAAAGCACTTTCTCTGGTTAGATCTACATCCTGCTTGGATGTGACCAAACCTTAAACATTTAAAGCATTGTTTAGTTGCTTCTACGAATGGTTCCACCTTCAGCCACACGTGTCCGTATCCTATTAATAGCTTAGTAGGTACTGATTCGCCTTGCATCTTTAGCAAAATTGATTTGCCCTCTTCCCAGACCGCATTCCCATCTTTCATTTTCTTTTTCTTAAACCTTTCTAAGGTAAACACGCCTTGGTTAGGCATTAGTTGGTCCTCCAATTCCATGATTGAATCTTCCCATTCATGGATGACGCCCTTTCTTATCTTCCATCTCTGCGGTATGTATGTTGTATATTCCTCCGGTTTAAGTCTTCCTTCTGCTAGTATTTTATTTGCATCCTGTCTATTTTTGTATCTTATTTCTGCCTTATTGTGGCCTATCATCTTTAAGCCTTCGAAGCGTACACCTGTATTTAATAATATTCTGTATATTCTTATTAGGTTGTTTTTTTTACTAGACGTTGTTTTACTGCTACTTAAAACTATTGTTACAAGATATTCCTCTTTATTTGAGTCCCATTCATACAACTCACCACTTCTTCTTGTTTCCCACGTGTTTCTATCTCCTCTTACGTTCGTCTGTATATTTGTATCTTCTTCCTTTCTATATTCTTCTATCCCTTTTTTATCGCTTATAAACTCGTCTTCTTTACCTTTTTTGGACTTTTCTATTTTTTTTTCCGTCTTCCAGTTTTCTCTTATAACTTTGAGAGTATTTTTGTTTTTCTGGCCTAACCTCGTTAACAATGCTCTCTATCACTTTTGCTTTGTCCCTTTGTTGACCAGTAGTACCACTGGATTTCATGGTGGCGTTAGTTGTCTCTCTTTCTTGTATCGTGCTGCCCCCTGCCTTAATATTCCTCTCTTCTTCGTTTCTCATACCTTCCTTTTCCTCGTTCATGTTTCCTGTTTTTTCTTGGTCATTATCTTGCTTTAGCCATTCTCGAACAATCTCTTTCTTTCTTCTTTCATTCCTCATTCTACTTTCTCTCTCCCTCTCCGTTTCTTCTTCTTTCAAAACATTTTCATTATTTTTCCCATGGACCTCAAGGACGGTGCATAGTTGCGGGGGGTTAAAGATCTCCGCGGGGAGGGAAGAAATAATTTCAGCCATCTTGTACCGGTCAACTTGTGCTGCACTCTTTAGGCGAGATTACTTATTAGTACTAGCTTGGCTTGTCGTTTGGCGTAGATTGGCGTGCAATTGACGTGGATTGGCGTTGGTTGGTATAGACGTACATAATAAGTATTTACGGCATCAGTTCTTGTGTAAAAATGCCAGTTTGCATTGTGGAAGGATGGTAAAGTAGGACTTCCACGAAAAGTTTGAATGAAGAGGACATAGATGACAGCACTATTTTGACCGACACAAGATGGCTGAGAGTATACCGTCCCTCCCCGCGGAGATCTTCACTCCCCGCGTCAATAAGTCTATTTTATGCACCGTCCTTTAGGTCCATGATTTTTCCCGCCTCGCGGGATTATCTCCTCCTCCAGTATCCCCCCCACCACCTCCGAAGAGGTTATCTTTGCTATTTCGGACTACTACTCTACTTAATATCTTAGTATCACTATGTAAAACTCTACTCTCCAACCAAGACTCTCCCCCCCCTATTTAACACACCACCCACCAAACGATCACCAACTCCAATAACACCCACAAATTCAAATATTTCAGTGACCAAAACTCATTCGGCTTCCTCGCCTTCCATCTTCCCTCTAAAGGTTATATGTTCTGTCATTTCGAGGAGCCGACCATATAATAATCACGCGCATCCAGCTTGCGCATTTCAGTAGTCCGGTCGGCGTCATGGGGTACCCCCTCAAGGGGTACCTCCTCCAGCCTGCATTTGCGGTAGTCGGAACGATATTTCTAATTTCTGAGCCCAGAGTACATACGTCCGATTGGCATCAAAACCGGCTTCCTTTCGGAAGTTTGGCAACGTTGCATGTCACTACACTTTTCGGAGTAACATTTGAGATTTTTATGAAACTTGGATATGTGTAGTCTTTATTGATATATAAACGTATTTCAAAGGATTTTTCAAAATTTGTGGAAATTGTCTTTTTTCATTAAATTGTAACTGTTGAACAAAGAGACAGATAAGAATGAGCTTTTGGATGCTTACAGTGGAGAAATAAGAGTACCTAATAAAAATTATGACACTTAAAAAACAAATTTTAGACCATTTATTTTGAAAATGTTCTCAACAAATGCAATTTTATACTAGCAGTGCACTATTTAAAAATTTGAAAAAAATGAGGATACAGGCCTACTTGTGCTGTTTATGGACACGTTTTCAGAAACGCGGAGACTTTACAAATTGGTCGCATAAAAATTAATTGAATGTGACGCTGTGTCGCCCAGCACCCGCTCGACAAATTCAACCATATGGTATACTATGACTTTCAAGGCCACGCAAGGTTAGGAATGAAAGAAATAGATAGTTCAAATTGTAGTACGCACGGCTCAGCTAGTCGAGCCGGTGAAAAATTAATTTTTTCTGCATAAACATTTTTTTTCAAATATTGATAACATTTTCCTGATTATAATGAGAGCAAACATATGATGCAATGTCGAATTTTCTTTTCTTTCTGCTCAAATTTCTTACACTGATGCCTGGATTTCACCGGCTGATCGTGTTGTAATTTAAACTTTACGCTCTAAACAAAAATGTTTTCCTATTTTACAATATAGGTATTTGCTGATTGAAATTAGAATAAGTCACATCTGTTATTTTAAGTTGTTTTATTTTTTTTAACCCTGTCTGCATTTCAAATATTAACTACCCACACAGCACACAGCCGTCCTAAAAGCGTCCCAGGGACGTCCCGAATTTCCCGCGAACGGCTTCTATACGTCTCCTGAACAACGAATGTTACAAAAAAAGTGGTCCCGGGACGTCCCGCACACAGCATACAGCCGTCCACACTTGTGTAGCAAAAATTGAGAATCCGTCCACACTTGTGTAGCAGCAGCGTTGTAGTGAGGGTTGATTGAGCTGAGGGTTGGTTGAATATGACTGGCACGCCGTGCCAACATTACTGCAGTAAATGTTGATGTATGGACTTGAGATGAGTACACGGTGCTTTACTTTGATGAGAATCGAGTTTTGAGAATACAACCTTGATTGTCGTTGACTGAGGTTGCAGTTAAAGGGTGATATGATGATGTTGATGCAGCTTCAATCTCCTTTTAGGTGGCTGAATGTTACTTGTGCGTTGAGACACCGTCGGTGTTGTATAAGATGTGTAGTTCGAGCGATGCGTGCTGAGATGCTGCCCGCGTCGCACAGGTCTTTTCCGTGGATGAGCTGTTCAAATGAGTTCGACAGCTATCTCAGCATTGCCAGATACGTCGTAAATGCATCCAGCATACATGATTGATAGCTAGAAATGAGCGGCTGTTATCATTAGATGAATTAATGGCTCTCTTACCATGTGCTTGATGGCGCTTTCGGGCAACCGCCCTGGGGCGCACTGAGTGCGAACTTTTTCGGTGCCGCGTATTCGGAGGATGTTCACTGCCCTAGTGCAGTGCAATCATCGTGTTCGGAGATGTTGCACTATTTAGCATGTCGTGTTACCGTCAGTCCACCATGAACTATGAGGGCGCGATGCTTGATTTGAATGTAGCGGGAGTTTTTAATGTTTGAAATTAGTTATGGGTGCAAACCTTAGAAGCGCGAATAGGAATTTAGCTAATAAATTCGCGATTCGCTTATAGAATCTAAGACATTTGTAATTAACAAAAGGGGTAAAACCGATGAACCTTGTAAAGCGTTCACTCTTAACCCGAGAACGGAGGTGGAAAAACGTGTCAATAAAATCCAGTGAATTCCGAAATTGTATTTTGTTTATTATTATTAAAGTTTATTTCTCCGTGTTTGAGTTTAAATTGTTTCTTATTCGCAACAATAAATATGTCTGGAAGCCTCATTTTTAAAAGATTTTTGTACGACGAGAACAACGAAGTAATACAAAATAGTAACGAAATTTTGTGTGAAGTGGAAGATGAAACAGGTGCATATACTCTGTCGCTCTCTCTTTTTAATTCATAATTGAACATAATAAGAACATTATTGTATTTTTTTTATTTAGTTGTACTGCATATAGCATTTCTGATAAAATGTATAAATAATTAATATTTCAGGTGCTTTAATCAAAACGATGTTATTAAAAGAAAAAATAATAGAAGCAGGATACGAATTACCCAATGAGAAAATAGAGGAAAATGCAGCACAAGTCCCGGAAGAAGATTGGTCTGTCGAAAATAGTAGGCTTTTGCTGGATGAATATGCCGAGAAGTTGAAATTCGTAGGGCCCGTAAAAAAATTCCGTACCAAAAAAATAATGTGGGTGCATATTGCAGACGATTTGAAAAGGAAGGAAGGTTTAATAAAAACAGCAGACCAATGCGAAAATAGGTATAAGGCCGTCATGAAAAGGAAAAAGAGTTCGGAAAAAAAAATTCTACGTCGGGAGCTAAGAGAATGGCCATAGATTTTGAAGATGAAATAGGAAAAATTGCTGCCATAGATGACAGTTTGGAGCCGGAGATATTACAAAGTTCTAATATGATAGTTTCAAACATGAAAGAAACGTCAGTTTCAACACGTAAACCGAAGATAAATTTAGTAAATACATTACTAAAGATACATACACAAAAGGAGGATGCAAGGCAAAAAAGGCACGAGGAGAAACTCGTGCTGCTGAAGTCTTTTCTAGAAACACAAAACAAGAGTTAAAAATTTATAAAGTTTATTAATTTTATAATCAATAAAAAATTATTAGAACAAATTTAAATCAGCGTAATAAATCACACAACATGTTTCTTTTTTCTTCGCCCTCTGTTCTACTACTATTATCATCTGTATCTTCGAAATGTATATCGGTTTGTATATCTGTCCCCATACAATTTTCTATGTTATCTTCACCATCAATACACAAATTATGTAACGTGCAACACGCTACTATAAACTTACACATACGTTTTACCGTATGAAAATCCAGTCGCGACAGTTGTCTAAATCTTGATTTTAATAAAGCAAAAGTATTCTCTATTTTTACTCTACACATAGAGAACTTATAATTAAAATTTTTTTGTTCCTTCGTCAAATTCCCATAATCCCGATATGGTGTAATCAGGTATTTTTTAAAGGATATGCCGCATCACCTAATAAATGCCACTCATCTGCACATATTTGTGGCAATAAATTGCTTATAAATGATAAACGGAATATCCGGGCGTCGTGAACTTTGCTCGGAGCTCCAGTAAAAATGTTCAAAAACCTTTTTGGGCATCACATATTGCCTGTAATGTTATTGACGTCATATCATGTCGATTGACGTATGTCGACTTAATTTTGTTTACGGGAGTCCTTATTGGAATGTATGTTCCATCAATGCATCCAATGATTCCAGGGAAACCATTTATCTATAAATTAGTGAAAAAACTAACTATTTACTCAAATAATGTACACACACACGATATGCATATTTATTTTTTCTCACACTTTCAAACTTCCTGGAAACTTGCAATTTTTCTTCAGGTGACTGAGGAAATTTTATGATCGATTTCGCTAAATGGTTTAAAAAATCCATAACTTTGTCAGCATTCCTGTGGAATGTGGACACTGACATATTAAATCTATTTGCCACTTCTCGGATACAAGTTTTGTTACATGCAAACCTTAAATATATAATAATATGTATAATATATATGGTGTATTATAATTGCCGAATACTTTCGTACCATAAAAATGACAATAATGCCTGGTCAATAGAAATTGTATTGTATCTGCACTTATACCATCCTGAATTTTCATACAAATCTTTAATTTTGAGGTATGTGGTACATTTCAACCGAAAGTTTTTCTGAAACTAATGTATATCTAATTAATAACTATTTATTATATGTGTGCCAATATTCAGACTTATTCACATAAACATTCTTTGAATTATAAATTTTATAAAAGCAATTTATCAAATAAATGTATCTGAAATTTTTAAAGTACTTACTTCATTGTCGGAATATTGATTTACTATTTCGATATAATTTGTTATTTTCGGAATTTTTTCCTTAACATATTTCAACAACATCAGATTTATTTCATCATCTTCACTACTACTACTACTGCTTTCTAATAATTCCATCAGGAATAATTGTTTGTCCATTTTGCTAAAGTTGCATGCAAATAAACATGAGACGGCACGCGTAACTAATTTCAAACATTAAAAACTCCCGCTACATTCAAATCAAGCATCGCGCCCTCATAGTTCATGGTGGACTGATGGTAACACGACATGCTAAATAGTGCAACATCTCCGAATACGATGATTGCACTGCACTAGGGCAGTGAACATCCTCCGAATACGCGGCACCGAAAAAGTTCGCACTCACAATGCGCCCCAGGGCGGTTGCCCGAAAGCGCCATGAGGTGTCCGAACTCCTTTCTGAGTTCACGATGGCTGATACGATTCTTGCACATTCCATCTTCAGATGAGTTGAAAGAGATGAGCTTGCTGAATCCTCTTGAGAAATGATGAGTGTGTGTTACCCGAAGGTGATCCTCACACTCCGGTTCTTCAGGCGTGAGATGTGAGAACTATATCATTAAGGTGCTCTTCGTGGATCCAATTGAGGTGGACCACCTTCATTGGCCCAAGAATGAAATCACTCTGAAAATGATAGTTGGTTGATTGGCATTGATGACGGACACGTGAAAACCTGGATGAGATGTTTCTATGAGTTGCGGTGCCGACAATGACATCCATCGTTCAGAACTTTAGAAAGTCCACTTCTGCCACTTTGAAGATCTTGATTTGTGGCAATCCCGACGCCACTTGAGAGTGAGTAGTTTTCTGAGCCCCAATGCCAATGTTGAAGATGGATGATGGAGTGCGTTGAGCATTGAAATGGTTGTTGAGATACTTCATGACGAATGTAAACTTGTATCTTGATGAGAGTACGAGTTGAAGCTGCTTGGAAGTTGAGACTGGCGCAGGTGGTTTGACTTTACTGACAGTAACGTTTAGTGTTCTGTAAGCAAGCGTACCTCGTCGAGGAGCGAGCCGTGAGTGTATGTACGTGAGAATGTTGCCATCAATGGCTTGTAAAGTATTGAAACGACCCACCTGGGTTTGACGTTGAAGATGGTGAGTCCTGCGCCTTGAATTTGAGAGCTAAGATCCCCTCGTTGAGGGTGGTGAGCTGAGATGTGAGCCAGTGAGAGAGGATGGCGATGCGGTGGTGATTACTTCATGCGTTGCGCAGCAGCTGTCGCCTGAGATTAAGGTTGAGCGGTTTCCAGATGCAGCATGGTGTGGTGAGCAGCTCCACACACCTTACATCTGATTGATGATTTGCATCTCGAGACGTCGTGCCTGCCACAGCAATTGCGGCAGAGCACGTTGGCGGTGATGAGCTTCCGCCTGCCAGGAATCGACATCTGGCGGAACCTTGGGCACATCACTATGAAGTGAGATGCCTCGCAGCAATCGCACAGATATTCGTTAGATGTTGTTGAGCGGTGAGCGTGAGTAAATCTTGAGGAAGAAGCTTCCTTTGTGCTGCTGCTTGCGCATGATTTGGAGCGGGTTGAACTTGGTTGAGTTGCGGGAGGCAATACAGCCTCACCTTTAACGAGCGCTGGGACCTCTGGCTCAGAAACTCCTCAAGCTGCTCGAGTGATGGAAATTTTGGTGAGACCTCCAATGAGTTTTCCCACGCCTTGCGTGTTTCGCCATCCAACGCGAGCCAGAGGTGACGCACCAGCAGGCAATCACCTACGCTGGCTGTCACACCCCATGAGGTGAGCGCCTTCCTCATCTGGTTAACATTTGAGAGTATGGCCTGTGGAGATTCCGCGTTGGATGACGTGAGAGGAGTGGCCATGGTCAGCTTGTCAAGCTGGTCTACAATGAGCTATCGCTTATTAAGATAATGAGTCGTGAGCAGGTCCCATGCTGAGAGGAAGGTGAGACTGGTGGCTGGCATCTGGTCCACCAATTGAGTTGATGCTTCATCCAGGCTTGCGCGCAGGTATTGCAACCTCTCGCTATCGGTGAGATTGCAATCCTGGTGGATGAGGTGAGTGAACCTCTCACTAAATGCAGGCCACTCCTTGTAGTTCCCTCCGAAGGAGGGCACAGGGAGCGCTGGGAGCTTCGACGGTTGCTCCTGGTTGTCGAGGCCCGTTCCTACAGAGAAGCTTCTCAGCTCCTCTTCAAAGCGGCTGAGTGTTAGCTTTAATGTGAGCGTGATCTTACCCTCCTTTGTAAGCAGATTTGAGGTGAAATATTCGTGGTCCAGGAGGCTCTCAGGCCACTTCATTTCCAGAAACTCATGCTCCCGGAGGAAGGACTGGTGGAGCTCCTCCACCTGGGCCATATACACCTTCACCTCGGTGAGAGTGAGGTTAGGGGCGCACTTAGGCAGCCCCGCCTTGAGCTCCTTGAGTGAGTTGTATCTGCTTATTTGAGATTTATACTTAAGCGTGAGTTGGGAGGGCAGTTCACACACGGGCTTGATGGCTAGTACCATAGCAGCGTCAAAGGCTGCGTCGATGATCGAGCGTGCAACGATCGATGCCTCGTTGCTGCTCATGATGCTTGCGAGATGTTGAGAGTGAGCTTGAGAATTGCACTGCAGTTTTACGCCACTACCGTCGATCCGGCTCGAAAGACCGCACTGTTTCGAATTTAACCGAAACGCGATTCAGGGTTGAGCACGCTGGAAAAGTGAGGTTGGGAGTCGACGGTGAAGGGGCGAAAATTACAGGCACTTTGATGTTTGTGAGCGTGATTATGGTCAGTTTATTAAAAACTCGTCCGTCGCGATTGAGTGGTGTACAATTGAGCAGAGGATGAGTGAGATTACGTGAGATTGCAATGTTTTAAACGTTCTTGGCAAAACCGCACGTGAGCACTTGATTAACCGTTAGTCAACAATGGCAGGACTTCCGTCCGCGCGTCGCGTCGGTTCCGCTGGAACATCGATGAGGCGCGCTGATTGGCTGATCGATCCACGCTGATTGGCGGATCGCGCTCGATCCGCGTCTCTGAGTGGTGGATCGATCGTTGATCTGCGTTGCAATCATGCTTCCGCGAGGTGCTGCCATGAGCGTGAGTGTGGCGTTGAGATGAACTAGGTGAATCTCAAACACGCACCCAATGCAAAGTCCGAAGCATCCGTTACTAAGCGGATTTCCGCCCCATTACGGGGATGTACAAGCAATGTTGCCGCAGCCAAACTATCCTTCAGCTTAATAAATGCAACCTCAGCTTCAACCGACCACTGAATTAGCCTTTTGTCATTCTGTTTAGAATCCTGTACCCGCTTGCCGAAGCGGCTACTAAAACGGAGGGGAAAGTGAATGAGGCGCGGTGAGGTGGCTGAACGGGTTTATTCAGTTGGTTGTACAAGGTAGCCCGGCCAGGTCTATGCTGGCTAACAGAGGTGTTACGGCTTAGCCTAAACCGTAAGCTAACGGGCGCGTCGCGGTCGCGGCGCAGAGGTCGTATCGAGTCGGCGGCTGGGTGAGGAAGGAGGGGTGGTCGTTCTGGCGCCCTGGCTGTGGTCTTCACCAATGGCCCTGACCGGGAAAAGTCTTGGGTCCGGCCGCCCAGTGGGTAAAACCCGCGGGCGAAACGGAGACTGTAGGATGTCCTCCGGGACAGACGAAGTCTGACCCTAAGATTGACGGCGGGTATCGACCTGCGTCTAGAGGTCGGCGAACTCGCGTTCCTCTAGGAGCCGTGGAGGTAAGGGAAACCAAAAGTGCGCAACGATACAGCTTGTGGTGTGCAAGAGATCGCTGGGAGAGTACTATCTTTAGCCTGAACGCTCGTGGTAGAACTCTGCCTGACGGGCCCGCCGCTCTGGCCTATATGCGCGGCCGCGCTAACTTCGCCAGCGCGAGAGCCGCTCGGCGCGCGGCCATCTCGCGGCCGCGCTCGGTAGCTCCGGGCCGCGCCTGCCCGCGCGTGGTGGGGGGAAGATCCGCGTCCCACCGATATAACTCGTTACAATCCCTTAAATACGTATTTAAGGGAGCTTACAACCTAGCTGCCTGTGGAAAGCTAAGGCGGTAAAAATGTACCATCCCTAAAAACCTTCTAAGGTCTTGCACTGTTTTAGGTTTGGGGAACTGGACGATCGACTCCACCTTCTTAGGTGTGGGTCGAATGCCCTTATCATTGATTAGATATCCGAGGAATTCTAACTCCCGAACACCGAACACGCACGTACTAGTATTCAATTTGAGATGATACTTTTTGATTCTGTCAAAAACGATTCTAAGTTGCTTTTCATGGTCCTCCTGCGACTCTGATGCAATTAAAATATCATCAATGTAAACAAATACAAAATCAAGATCCCAAGGGCGCGGTCAACGTAACGCTGGAACGTTTGGCTAGCATTGCGTAAGCCATAAGTCATATATACAAACTCAAATAACCCAAATGGAGTTATCACAGCAGTCTTTTCAATATCTTCCGGCGCCATCGGGATTTGATTGTAAGCCCGAAATAAATCAAGGGATGAAAAAATCGTTTTCCCAGCTAAATTCGACGCAAAATCGTGTAAATGCGGCGTAGGATACCGATCGGGAATCGTTAACGCGTTAACCCATCTAAAATCACCCGCTATTCTCCACGTATTGTCATTTTTCAATACCATGTGGATCGGACTCAACCACGGACTTGAGGATGGGCGACAGATACCTGCCTCAATCAACGCCTTAAACTCGGCTTTTGCCGCCTTAAGCTTATCAGGACTAAGGCGCCGAGGACGCTCAGAGACCGACGGACCACGAGTGCATATATGGTAAAACACCTCTGACTCAACTGGCAAATCCAATGGGGAACATCCAGTGATTTCAGGAAACTCTGCAAGGATATTTGAAAACATCGACACATCGTTTATTGAACGTGGCGACACAAATTTATCCAATCTCAATGCTGCAGAGACAAAAATGCCTGTCGACGAATCAACTAATCGTCGCCTGCGAAGGTCAACCGATAACCCGTAGTACGCCAGCAAATCAGCACCAATTATTGCATATGGCACTGCTGCAATAGTAAAATTCCAACGAATTGTACGTCTTAATCCGATATCAAGCGATCTAAGAGATTCGCCAAACGTATCTATTTGCGTATTGTTTGCGGCGAATAATTTACACGAACTCGGCTCACCGCGGATTCTATGGACCGCTGGTAACAGAGATATATCCGCACCAGTATCTATCAGAAATACTTGTCCAGACACGCGATCACGGATGTGGAGACGCCTCGAAACACCGCGACCCTCTCCGCCCGTCTCCGCGACGGAGGGTCTATTCAGTTTTCCGCCTTCCAGCTTTTAAATTTGCTGCACCACTTTTTACACGCACGAGGGCTATTCGGGTAATTTCTATGCGCCCAACATAACCTTTCCTGAGCGTTCTCACTTGAACGATCGCGGTTTCGATCAGAACGCGATAACGAACGATTTTTACGAGACTCGCGACCTTGCTCAAGACGTCTTAATCGCGAAGATAACGTTTCTACATTAACTGCCAATTTTTTTAACTCACTACAGACATCCGCCAACGTTGAACCGGATTCGTCATGACATTTTGTAGACGATGCAACGACCGGCTCAGGCGTACCTGAATTATCGGCGATTTTATCCGCCAGATCCGCTAAACTATTCAGATCTACAACCGCACTAGCCGCTAATATCGCTCGCGTGTTTGCAGGCAGATGATCTAAAAATATCGATCTAACAATCGAATCATCGCATTTGCCATCGTTAAGACCGCGCAGACGGTTCAAAATTAACGACGGTTTTCCAACAGTAATTACCTGCCCCTTTAGCAATTTTCTGAGATTCAACTCAGGGGACACCAAATCATACCAAATATCACGCAAATCGGACTACTTTGACACAAGCTATTTGTACTCCCTATGTAAAAGTTATCCGATTTGCATGATGTTTGATATGATTTTCATCGGAAAAACATAAGGAATCCATTGGCGTCACTTCACCTTCGATACGATGAAGAAAATAATTTCTTAATACGCTGTAATGGATATTGCACCCTCGACTGCGGGGGCTCGACCTCACTTCGCTACGTTCGGCCCAAGATTCATACCTTTTTCCGGAAAAAGCCATAAAAATCGGGCGAGGCACTGCGAAGGTCTGTCCTCGCCACGGGGTACCAGGCCGCATCTTCTTGACGGGCGTTGCTCCAGAATTACCCTGTATCATTTGTGCAGTGTGTGACTCGACTACCCCCCGTGTAATCGGTCTGCGCGAAGTGGGGCTCAAGTTCGATCGTTATCAGTACTCCTGCCCGAGAGGAATACGATTGACTTTAATTATCGTACATGTGTGTTTTCTAATAAAATCTCCTACAATCCACCGTCAATACTCCTCGTGGAGAGACACAGGAAGAAAAGGGGTAGCCCGCTGTCGACGCGTGGTCCTCTCGAGTATAAACACGAATTTCAATATCAAAACAAAAGCATGCGTTGACGTATTCCGTGCGAGAGAAGGTGGGCATTATGGAGGAGGTATTGCTGTGCAGAGGGTCTCTTCCAGCTTGAGCAGCCGTTTGTGATGGATGCAAATCCGATTGGTTCTACTACAATCTGCTCCCTATGGTTGAAATTTAGTCTAGCAACTTTCACACCTCCTAACCTAACCAATCCAACTTGCATCCCTTCGAAAAGAACCGGCCATCCGAGCGTAGAAGCAAGTGCGAAATAAAACTAACGGTGCGCTTCTCGGTGCCGCAGATGAACCTACCTAAGTAGCATTTCTGACGGAAAAGAATTGTCCAGCCTTTGGGCCTGCCAGTCTCGGGGTAGACCTTTGGCAGGTAGGTATCAGTTTCAACAGGCAGTGCCACCCGTGGTGCTTGTCTGACCGTCCCCGGTCCTTGCTACTTCAGCGCGTATTCTTCCAGTGAAAATCAGTAAATTTGCAAGCGCAATATCTCAAAAACCAGTGGAAATCAAGTGTATACATTAATGCTTATTGAATTTGTCTTTGAACGCACTATCAACTCAGGTTCTATAAAAAAATTAGTTCCATTTGAAAAACCGAACTTGACCATCGTATCTTTTAAAATAATAATCGAAAAAAAAATTCGTTCTGGCTAATAAATTTGCCCCCTCGAACCATGCAATTCCCTATTTTTTAAATATTTTTATCTCCAATAGTTTAGGAGATATTCAGGTGTTTCTAGTTCCCGCGGACACCCTGTATATTGCGCCCGCCATAATATGAAAGTTGTTTTAGCGGCGCTGTCGCTTCCAACAGTTTCCATGGTGTTACCTTGAGAGGAATTTTCCCTTTTCACACGTGGCTGGAATTATTTCCTCAAAAAAGAACATCTTAGATTAGACTGACAAGCGGCGGCGTCTCTCCGCTTCGTACACGCGTCCCGATTCGCGTTTTAGGCCGAGCCGTACCGTCGTAGCGTTTTCACAAGAACTGCCGCTTCCAGAAGCATCGTTCTCCTCGCATAGTCGGCGTCGTCCCTTGCCGCCACCGTGTTTTGTCTTTCCCCCGCCGGACGTCTGCTCTCTTGATCGCGGCACCGGCAATTCATGGACACCGTCAAAATACCGTCGCCGCAATATTTATTTTACAAATACAACCACACCTCTTAAATATAATCTTCAATTATGTTTATAAAAGCGTCCCTGGGCCCATAACCTGTTAGATTATAATTTAAGATACTTTGTCTAATACTTTGACTGAATTAATAAATCGAGTTTGAAACCAAAGAAAGATATAATTGGAATAGTAGTTACATCAAAGTCATATAAACAAAAAACAGTGGAATATAGTTCTGAACTAAGCAAGGGAACAGTAACTGTTGCTTACCTCTTGTTGCAATAAACTTATAAACTATATTTCAACAGTTTCCACATCCAAGTACAGGGGAACCTATTCATTTGTTGTTAGATCCACCACATATGTTAAAACTGATTCGAAATACTTTGGGAACTTGCAAAGTTTTCTATGATGAGAATAATAAGGCAAATAAGTGGGCACATTTTGAATACTTGCGAGACGTACAAAAAACAGAAGGATTGCATTTAGGAACTAAAATAACAAAGCGGCATATTAACTGGTTTAAAGAAAAAATGAAAGTAAAACTAGCTGCTGAAACTTTTAGTTTGCGTGTTGCAAAAACCTTGTAATATTTAAGGCTGCGGTCACACGAGCGTTTTTTCGACGTCCGTCGTGACGGACGTCATGACTGACGCCGTAGCGTAAAGGTCCACGCACACATATCCGTTCCGTGCAGGGGGCTACAACTCTGTGCACGACTTTACGGCAGCGTTAGTACTGCCATCTGGACTAAGGACCGTTTGTCCTCGAACTAAAATTCAATATGGCCATGCACTAATGTTTATGCTAAAAGGTATCGTATCAAATGCAAACTCCCATTTGCTTATTATTTGAGGCAACCAGAGCAACAACGGACGAACCTGCATTAAAAAAAAAAATTTTGTACCTATTTTACATGGTTAGTAGAGCTTATTGGAATACGTTATTGCTATTAATTCAATTTCGAAAAAAGCTAGGTTAGTTCGTTGTTGCTCTGACTGCTTTATTTCACAAAATGCAAGACGTCCTCAAATCAGTTGATGCACTACATCAAAACTGTTGTAAAAGCTGTCGAAGAAACAGGACTTATCATCCTCAGTATGGTTTGCGATCAAACTACAACAAATGTTGCAGCAATTAATAGATTATTACTGGATTCGCAGACTATGTTGGACGGCCATATTGAATTTTAGTTCGAGGACAAACGGTCCTTAGCCCAGATGGCAGTACTAACGCTGCCGTAAAGTCGTGCACAGAGTTGTAGCCCCCTGGTTCCGTGTCAGTTCCGTTCCGTCGTGCCAGTGGTAAGAAGAAGAGACCCTCTACGCCCCTCTTCTTCTTACCACTGGCACGACGGAACGGATATGTGTGCGTGGACCTTAAAGGGACGGTTAAACAGGTGCAATGCGCGTTGCAGAACACCATTACAAGAATCCTTGATTCATCCATAGGAAACCTTGAGCGTTCGGCGCGCAATGCGCGCTGTTGCACGTGTTTAACTCTGCCTTAGGCCGCGGTCACACGAGCGGTTTTTCGCAGAGGCGTATCTAGGGTGGGGCAAGTAGGGCTCGCCCATTTGGACGGTTAATGTTAGTAGTTTACTTATTCTTCCATGTGCTCAAATTGTTTTTTATATAGATAAGTTAGATTTTTCTGTACTTTCAGCTCATTGTACATCACAGAAAGAATTTTTCTCATTTCAGCATTTTCTTTTATTGCTGCATCATATTTCTTCCAGTGATGTTTCGCAAGTATTTCAGCAGAGAGCATCTGCTGAAATAACGTCCTTACTTTAACATTAGTATTATTATCTACTGAAAAACTTCAATATATTTTTTGTGTATCTTTTGTTCCCACTTGCAGCCTGCATTGTGGGCAAGATTCGGATCTGTACAGAGGAAAACAAATAAAGAATGTTATTAAAAATATTTAACTAATTATTTGTAATTAATTTCATATATCAAGTTACGCAATAAAATAGTTTATGAAAAAGAAAAAAGTTGAAACTATCATTAATGTAATACAAATATAATCTTACATATTGTTATATTTAAAATTTGCACAATTTTTAAAATAAATCAAATGGAAAATAATATTATAAATCACTTACGTTTTTAACCATCGAGTCAAACATTCAGAATGAAAAATATGTCCGCACCGAACCGAATTAACATTATCAGATGTTGTGAGTGAAGCACAGAATATTACACATGAAATATTCATCTTATATGAACAATGAAAAATTGATTATGTAAATATACAGCTACCACAGACGAGGTATAGAATAGACCACGGTGTAATAGACGGTCTATTCTAATTCGACGTCCGTCGCCAAGACAAGTGAGACCGCAGCCAAACAGCGTCGACAACCGATTCCCCGGCGACGTTGGTTGGCACGGACAGTGTTGCATTGTATGTATTCCTACGGAACCGGTCACTCGAGCGTCGAGTTGTCGTCCGTTTTCAGTGAATTTTATTACTGCTATAATGGAAATTGACGTTCTATTATCTGAAATTCAGAAACGACCTATTCTATGGGATGCTTCAGATGCTGAATATAAAAATAAATTTAAAAAAACGAAGCGTGGTCAAATGTTGCGGCTACAGTAAGTCATAAGTTTGAAGAGAAAACCGACACGGGGAAAAGGTTATTAGTAAGTAAAAAATAACGGGTTACATGCTTAAAAATCGCCACTTCCGGATCGTCCATCCCGTTTGTACGGATACCTACCGTCGACTAATGTGAGAGACTTTTCTCAGTTACGGACGATAAAGTTAACGCTCGTGTGACTGGGTCCACGACGTCCGTTGCGACGGACGTCGAAAAAACGCTCGTGTGACCGCGGCCTAAGAGAAACCAACTATTGTCCGATTTTAAGGCTGCCGTCTCATTTTTGTTATGGTCCGAATCGATCGAAGCGTCCCCAGTAAACAAACGGACCTTAATAAAACTACTGCGATCGATAAAAAGTAGTTGTACAGAGATGACATCTCCAGGTACTCTATTGTACTCTATGTAGACGAATTTTTGATGCATAGTTGACGCATAGTTGCCACATCTTCTGTTCTGTCTGTCTCTGCCGCGCTGTTGCCAATGGAGCGATTCATTATTTTCATGAACGATGCTTTTGATATTTTGAACAGCAGAAATCTGTTAGCGAAGAGTTTTAAAGCTGATTTACAATAATACAATAAAAATATTATACTTAGCAAAATCAATGAGGTAATCAAATATATCACTTCTTTAATGTATGGGCCACACAGAGCACCAATTGAGTAAAAAAACTGATTTTGTAGGTTTTATAATCAGTTTACGAGCACTCGTACACATGTTTAATCAACATGTCGACAGTAAAATTAATAATAATTTAAAATACTTACTAGCATACAAACTATCTCAAGACCACTTTGAAGTTTTCTTCAGTGCCATCAGAAGTATGGGAGGACACAATAACAATCCCACTCCCAGACTATTTCAAGTTGTTTATAAAAAATTATTAATTCATACCTGCGTTAGTGGCTCTTTACAAGCCAATTGCATTGAGCAAGTTCCAATCATTATTTTAGCAGTACCGTAAACTGGGGTGACTTTGCCCGCCGGGATGACTTTGCCCACTTTTTTACTCTGTCTGAAAAATTACCATATGATTTAATTTGCTATTGTTTTTTTCGTTTGACCTTGAAGAAATTATTACTATCGATTACAATACACCATATGTTCTAATTACTTCACAATAAAATAAAATAAAGTTCTTCCGAAAAGTGAGCAATGTCACCCCAGCGCGGGCAGAGTCACCCCAGTTTACGGTAAGTACTACCTATTACTGCGCGAAAAGAAGACTCTTAGCAGGCGGTGCAGTCCACCGTTAGCTCTGCCTAAACCTTCCGTGACCTTCCGTCTGTTTCATTGTAATAAGTAGATGTGGCCGATTTCGGTAATAACAAAAATACGTGTGCCCTGTCTTTATGAGTGTGCACCAATCGGTGACAAAAACCAATCGTCACAGCGGCGGATTGCATCGCCCGTGACCGCCCGCCAGGAGTCTTGTTTCAGTAATACCTAGTACCTACATCAAAAGGAAATAAAATGAAAACAATAGACAATCTGCTAGCTGAAACTTTTGAAAATGCAACGTTTCATGTAAGTCATTGTAAGTAATGATGACCATAGTTATTATCTCAGAAGTGGAAGTTATTCCACAAACATGTCATTGTACGTACAAGATATTGTTGAGTATATTGCGGATTTTGTCGCTCAAGGAATAAAAATCACTGTGCACTGTGAAATTTGTTTAAGGGCGATACAGTCGGACAGCTCGTGCGGTAATTTTATAAATATATGTTGTTATACATATTTGCAAAATTGCCGAAGCAGAAATACGAATTATGGAAAAAACAGATCAACTGTTCCAAAAAAAAATGTATTTCATAAATTAATTGTACAAATTATGAACAATTTTCGTCCGTCAAGTATTTAATGAGTATCACGAACTTATGTATGATAACAATGTAGAATCTAAATTATTATTTATTAGAATCTAAATTATTATTATTTAGATTTCATTATTGTAATGTGCGATTGTATTATAAAGGAAATAATTTATCGACAGCTCCTAATAGAATAAGAAGTAAACTTACCAAAACTATTATATTTTGCAATCAATAATTATGAATAAATAATTTTTTTCGACATCTGTGTATTATTCTTTATTATTTTAAACTAAAATAAGTTATAAGCAGTGGTGGGTTTAACAAGCGGCCGAAGAGTAATTGCCGCCGGAGTTCCTGCCCAGAAGGCCCCCCAAGGACCCGTCTTAAAATAAAAAAATTATAATTTTATCCCAACACTATAATACTACACTTACCCATATGAGCACTATTTACAATTATATTTAGCTTATTAAGCTTAACAATGATTAAATTGCATTTCCGTAAATATTTATAAATTGCTTTAAAGTTTAAACGTAAAATCTTCCATCCTTACTTTGCCCACATGTGACGTCACGTAGATAATTTTATCTTTGCGTCACGACAGTTATCTGGAGCCGTGTCTATAGGTATACATGGTCTAAGGCATGGTGGTATATAAAGGTGATGCAACAAAGCCACTTTTCCCTAGTAATAGTGTCTTCATAAGAGTTTAGTACAGATTATATGTAGCAGATGGCGTGTGTGCATGGATCCCACACAGATGGAGTCGACTTTGATTGTATAAGTGTAACGACGCCACGCTACCGTGTTCCGTGTACTGTGTTTCTTATATAAACTATTATTTTAACTAGCACTATGGTTAATCGGTGCAAAGTAGAGAATTGTGTTTCTTCTGGAAAAGAAAAAAATATATCTATTTTTGCAGTACCAAAGGATACAATTCAAAGAAAGAAGTGGTGATCTCCGATTGTATGATCTCCGTTGGCTAACAACGAAATTAACAAAATAACACTACACACAGAAATATTTTGGCAGCAATACTGCTGGTAAAATGATAAGGGTTATATACATATATTATGAGAAATAAAATTTTGGATGATAAATATATAAAATACATGATAAACATGTACACGAAATTCATACATATAACCTTTACAATAATTTAAAATTATTATTAATAACCATTTCTGTTGGGTATATATTCTTTACATTTCAAATTTACCGCGGTAACGCGCCTCTTAGAGTTAACGCCACCTGGTTAGTATTCTGCGAATTAAACTGTTATGAAGACGCCGTACATGGTCCTGTCAAACCACCTTTATATACCACCCTGGTCTAAGGTCGATCCATTTCCTTTCAGTTATCGATTTTTAAAATAGGGTAAAGGACCCAATTCCTGTTTTCTTTAAAATAAGCTGTTTTACTTAAAATAACGAATAAATCTTGTGAAATGATACATAACAAAAATTTAGCATACAATTGAAACTGTAATTTATACGATACAAAAAACAGCACTTAATGTTTTCTTCATTAATTTGAATGAAACGATCAAACATTTTAAGCGGATATTATGAGAGTGAAAACGATGACTTCCTTACTAGCAAAAGAGAAAAGAAGACGTAAAAGAAAATGTTGTAATTGTAATATTTAAGTTATTAACATAACAAAATAAAATGTTTTAGATAATATAGGCATCATAGAAAGTAATAACGATCGGAATTCAACGATTCATTAAGTCTGTTTATTTATTAATTGAGTGACGTACATGAGATGACATAACCTTAAAATGCGATAAACAGTCTTAGGAGAGCTGGCAGTAATTGGGGTGTCAGTAATTCAGTCAAATACATTTTAAGACTGTCAGTAATAGATCCCGAAATATATGTTTGAAATTGATGAATTTATACATAAAAATCGAACTTTTAAGATCCACCAAATTTGTTTCAACAAGTAAACATATTAAACAATAATAAATAACAAGAAAAACATATACTTTTAGTCTATAAGTACAAAACTATAAGATACTGTCAGAATCAACGCTTAAAGTGTCAGTAATTGGGTCCGATTGGGTCCTTTACCCCAGGGGCGGCTTTAGCATACTTGGCACCCCCGGGCAAGATTATCATGGCGCCCCTCCAAGGGCACGAAAATCAATTAGCAGAACGGATATAAATAAATAAACGCATACAGCGGCGCCCCTACAGATTTGGCGCCCTGGGCGGTCGCCCTGGCTGTCCCCTCCCCCTTAAAGCCGGCCCTGCTTTACCCTAGCAAGCGTTTAACAACATTGCGCTGACTTTACATACTTAGGAGAAGGGATAAAAGTGAAGCTCATTTATTCAAACCTTAGACGGTCTAATTGTAAGATTCAAACATTCGTTTCCAAGTAGGTATTGAGTAATTTATAATTCTGAAGTTTATTTATTGAAAGAATCTATAACTATTTTCAAACCCCTCGGGTTTGTACGAACTTCACTTTCTTTCCCTATCCTATTCTTAGAGCATATAGATATGGAGGTCTCATTGAGAGCTTGAAACTGTCCGGAACATGGTGCGAGAGAGAAAGACATGTGCGAGCGAGAGAAGTATAGAGGGACTTCTCGACCGTAATGCGCATGCGTCGATATCGTGCGAGAGAGAAAAAGACATGTGCGAGCGAGATATATACTTCTCTCTCTCGCAACAGTTCACACGCCTTTTTCTCTCGCACGATATCGGCGCATGCGCATTACGGTCGAGAGGTCCCTCTATACTTCTCTCTCTCGCACCAGTTCGCACATGTCTTTCTCTCTCGCGTGATGTTACGCACAATTTCGAGGCAGTCAAACTTAGGCAATGAGACCTCCATGTATATATGCTCTAAGATCCTATTATTACGATCCGATTCGAACTTCGCGCTTCTAGAGTTTATGCTACTCGCCATTAGGTGGTAGTCGCAACAATGCACAAAATTGTCAGTAGAGGAGGAACACGTCACGCATGCGCGTTATGACGTCACGACGACTCCAAACCAATCGACGATAAGAATGGTTTTCCCTCCACTGCGTATAGCACTTTCCTGGCAACCCTGTATAGAACTTTCAAATGCTCTCGCCAGCTCTCGTAACGGTTGAGGTCAGATACGTTGAGACAAACTTGTATCGCTTGTAATTGCTTGTCTTGTTCGCACTTGCTCGTGAAGACGCATTTATTTTAGATTCTACAATCTGCTAGATGTTTTACGTCCAACAAATCTAAGGTAAGTAGGTTTGGTTTATTATTTCCCTTCATTTCATATCACCGCTCCAAAAGTACATACGTAATTACGAAGGCTTTTAAGATGCTACTACAGAATTTCTTTTATTGAAACTATACATTTGCTTGTCGCAGTGTCAACGAATTTATTACTTTTTAATAATAAACAAATTTCATTAAATTTGATCGAACGGTTTATTAGTTATTACTGACTCCAGGTTGAATAGTATAGTTTCGAGAAAAACGTGTTTAAAGTTCGTCAGATGTGTCCACGCTCGACGTGCAGGCTTTCGGTTTATGGGCCATATCTTTCTTATTACGATGAATTTTTCAATGGGACCCTTTTCACATTATTTTTACAGATACGAACTATCATTTTAAACGTTGTTTTAGGTAAACATGTCGATTAGCAAGCATGCTCCTGGTCGATTTCGATGGCCTTAAAATGTGTTGTATAATTTCAAATTATAAACAAACATATACACCAATAATCTCTCGAACACCATGGTGTCCAAATATTAATCAGAATCGCTGTATTCAAACATGTTCGTTACATTTATGTTCGCGTTTGAATATATTACATTTGACGTACACTAGCATTCATAAGTTATGCTCATTATAGCTAGACGAATAGTTGTGATTATGGACCTTCTCACAACGATGACCAGGTCACCAGAGACTCGTGCGTTGGTCACTGTTTGCATCAGTCGCGGTAACGCCACGATCGTCTTACGTTTAGAAGCGAATCGGCGTGTCTATATTATGGGTCACGAGCGACCCGGCCATCGGCTTTTACGTTTAAATGAAAATAATAAAAACAACACTGTTTTTATAGAAAACACTGCATAGTTCGCGTCTTTCTAAAACTGAGTAGACGTCCTATGACTTCTGGATTTCTGTTTACATAGCTAAATGTGATACTAAGCATTTTATGTCTATAGTAGAACAAAACTGTATGAAATTTATGTGTCGTTAAGATGACTATGAGTTTAAATAAAGAAAAGTTACTATTAACAAGTTAGTTAATAGATTAGTAGTCGTCGATTTTGAGCATAGACGAATATACCAGCTCTAAAATTTTGATTGCAGATGGTTGAAGATACAGTTCGTGTTGCCGTGCGCATCCGTCCTTTAGTTGATAATGAAATTCAGAAAGGCTGTCAGACGTGTTTAGAGGTTGTTCCTGGAGAACCACAAATAGTTATACGCAACACCGAGAAGTCTTTCACATTTAATTATGTCTTTCCTCCCGAGGTTGGCCAAGAAGAGTTTTACGACACAGCTGTTAAAGAGATGATCAAATATATTTTCCAAGGTAATAAAAAGTGCGTGATTGTATGAAAGTATAATTATTATACTTTTTCACTATGTTATATAGTACAATTATGTGTTTACTTGCAGGCTACAATGTGACTATATTAGCTTACGGTCAAACCGGTAGCGGTAAAACCCATTCGATGGGTACAAATTATGTGGAATCAACAGATTCAGGCATTATACCACGAGCTATACGTGATATCTTTCAAACTATTTCGTCGAAAGAAGACTGGTGGTTCAAAGTTACAGTTTCATTTATGGAACTCTACCAAGAACAGTTGTACGATCTTCTGACCGACAAGCAACGTAGCCAATCTATCGTCGACATTAGAGACGATGGAAAGAATATAAAAATTACTGGGATAGAGGAGAAAGAGGTGACGAATGCGATGGAGGCATTACAATGTTTGACCCAAGGATCTTTGGGTCGTGCGACTGGTGCAACTGCAATGAACGTCCAGAGTAGTCGCAGCCACGCCATATTCACGCTCTGCATCCATCAACAGAAAAAAAATGATCCGTAGGTTTTTTACCTAATGATTTCAAAGTAATTTTAAAAGTACAGTGTTCCTCGGACAGCGGAGAAAGATTCGGGACGGGAAGGGGCAGTAGTTAGCATCAAATAGATTCACCCTTGTCCGGACCCTCAGCCGAACCGTCTGACAAGGAGACTGAACGACGTAAACCAAGAGTGAGTGAAATAACGCACCAGCGGGAGACCCTCGGTCGATGGCGACTTGCGTCATCCAGTATTGAATACGAAAGTTTTCGTATTTCTCATTACAGCTCGATGAGAGTATTACCGATGGATTGCTGAGTTTATGTCGATGACAATTAGTCCAAACACGAAGAAATTCTGTCTATTTTTTATTATGAAAGCACGTTTAGAATTCCAGTGTTGAACTCATTTTCATCGGGAAACCCTAAAAAATCCATTGATAATACTTTCATTCAAATTTATCAAAACCATGAACAAATTAGTTTTCTGTATTGGGTATTTTACCTACCCGAGACCGAAGCTCCTCGCTTACAGCGATAATCTGAGGAACACTGTATTGTTGTTTGCGTATGAAATAATTAACTACTCGTACGATTTAGTAACACAGCAACAATTGCCAAGTTTCATTTCGTCGACTTGGCTGGTTCTGAACGCAGTAAAAAGACACAAGCAACCGGAGAACGATTTAAAGAAGGAGTCAATATAAATAAAGGTTTGTTAGCATTGGGAAATGTTATATCCCAATTAGGGGATGGTAGCTCTACGTCTTATGTTGGTTACCGAGACAGTAAGCTAACAAGATTGTTACAAGACTCGCTTGGTGGAAATTCCATAACGCTCATGATAGCGTGCGTCAGTCCAGCAGGTGATTATGAAAACAAAATGTATCACACGCGAGTCTCAGTTACAGTTCCTAAAATCACTCAATTGTTTGTTTAAACTATTTGCAGATTATCATTTAGACGAGACATTAAGTACATTGAGATACGCCGACAGAGCGCGTAAGATTAAGAATAAGCCTGTAGTAACTCAGGATCCACAGATTGCAGAAATAAATCGGTTGAACAAATTGGTGCAAGAACTGAGACTCGCTCTGGTCGGAGAAGAAATTGGGACTTCTTGCCCACCTGAGCATCAGCAGCTCGAAATGAAAAATCAGCTCTTGCAAAAGAAAATACGAGACTTAGCAGAGAGTCTGAATACAAATTTAATCGAAACTGTAGTTTTGCACGAGAGAGCAGAACTGGCCGAGCAAGCTAGGGAAAAGATTCAGTCCGATATGATGAGAATATTAGAAGAGTGTAAAGAGCTTTTAGATACCTTCGATAAGGATCCAGATAACCATTCCGAATATCGTACAAAGGTGGAAGCTTTATATGTAAAAATTCTCGGTAAGTGACGTGATTTCTTGTCTTATTTATTTATTTATATTTTAATGGAAGGTGAAAACTAATAACTAAATCTATTTCTTCTTTGTTGGGTAGACATTCAGCAAGATCAGAAGAAAGCATCAGAGCAGCTTATAAATTGTGGAATAGCAACTGTTCATTTAAATGCAGTCGCAGTTAATGGTGACGAGGATTTGGATCGAGCATCTGTAGATGAAACACATTCGGAACAGTCAAATAGTTTACAAGAATTCGATGAGAAACAGGAAGAACATACTCTGCTTCAAGTGAAAAGGAACACCGAAGTACAGAATATAAATAAAGAATTGGCCATCAAAGAAAGTCTTATAAGCCAGCTTTTAAAAAATTCTTCTCAAATGATTGATTACACAAAAGAAATACAAGACATGGAACAAGAGATAAAAACACTTCAAACGGAAAGGGAAGAACTGTTGCAGGCATTACAGAATGTTCAGTCGAAGAAAGTTAGTTCGAAGTAAGAAACTAATGATTTATTTATTTTTTTTAGTTGAATATTACCTTCTGATATACAAGATTCCTAATTTGCTTAATATGTTGTGCACAGATTGGCAGAAAGTCGACGTAAAAAGGTACAGGAGTTGGAGAAAAATATATCTGAATTAAGGCGCAAGATTACAGAGCAAGATAGAATAGTAAAAATGAAAGAGAAACAAGATCAGCAGATAAAAAATTTATCAAACGAGATGCAAATGTTAAAGCGAACTAGGGTGAAATTAATTAGGCAAATGCGCACCGACTCTGATAAATTCGCAAAATGGAAAGAATCAAAGGAGAAGGAACTGAACAGATTGAAAGATCAGAACAGAAAGCAAGTAAACGAAGTGACACGGTTGAAAATGTGGCACTGTAAACAGGAAACAGTCTTCAAGAGGAAAATGGAAGAAGCTTTTGCGGTCAACAAAAGATTGAAAGTAATTAATTTTAAAATAAAACAAAGGCATTTATCCCCCAACATCTTCCAATTAATGCCTTTTCCTTTTTAGGACGCCCTTGATTTGCAGAAGAGAGCAATAATGAGAAGGGAGAAAATGAACAACCATTCGGATAAGATTCGAAGTTGGTTGAACCAAGAAGTGCAAATAATGGTGAGCACTGTGGACGCAGAATATTCTCTTGAGAAATTAATGCAAGACAGGGCATCGTTGACGCGCTTGTTGGATAAAATGCAAAACAGTGATGATGCAAACGAAGACAAAATTTCTGAACTCGCTGAATTCATAAATTTACGTAACACGCAAATTACCGATCTTCAACAGAAAATAGTTGAATCGGATCAGGGTGCGTATTTCTTGTATTAAATTCACTGCTTCGGTATTGGTCGAAGGAATTAATATTAAAGCACAATTTGAATATACATATGTATACATATTTACGTATGTAAATATTTGTTTGCTTAGAAAATAGAGCACATACGAGATGGCAAAAATTACACACGTTGGAAGAAACAAAAGCGGCACTAAAAATATTATTCAAGCATACTGCGGAAGATAGAAGAAGACAGTGTGCAAAAGAGTCTGAATATAATGAACTTTTGGTTTGTGATTTGTATAATACACTTGACTTATTCATTTAAATTTGTTATTGATGAAATTTCTATCATACTACTAGCACCAACTGTAATTTTAGGAAAAGCACGAATTATTGCAAGCACAATTTGACGAGTATCGAGTCAAAGAAAAGGATAGACGACGTATGTCGAAACAATACGCATGGAATAACGAAAACTCCGTTACACCGGTGAAGAATGAAGAGACTGTCAAATTGAAAGAAGAATTAGAACTTTACAAAGAAAAATGTCAACATCTGGAGCAAACGGTTAATATAATAATAATAACAATTTTTAAAATTCGTTGATAAAGTTTACTATATAAAAATCATATAAAACTCGTCTGAATTTCACAGGTTTTAAATGAAATCATAGATAATAATAAAATATTAAGACCAAGTGGAAGAAAGACTACCATGTCAAGGATGACAGGCGTAGTTGATGAAAATACATACCCTCATTCAGATGACAGCCTAGTGGAAAATGATGATGTCGAAAATGATCCAGATTGGACGCGGACACCACTCTACAGTCGCATACAATCACTTCTGGTAATTCGAATCGATGAACGACTTCCAACACCGATCTAACATCATGAAAGATGTATCTTGACACTTTAATGCTCTTCCATTTACGGTTTCAGAATAAAACCAAAAATTCTTCGGTTGAACGTTCGACATTGAAACGATCGTCGGACGGCGAAGTAAAGTGTTCTTGCAAAACGAAGTGTGCCACGCGACTTTGTGCATGTCGTAAAAATAAGAGTATATGTATCAATTGTAACTGTAATCCAGAACTGTGCGCAAACAGGGAGACAAAGAATGTAAGTTTACCATGACAATGGGAATAATTTTTTGACACTGGCACATTTATTTATACAACCATCTCTTTCAGTTGAATTATATATTATTCTCGGACTGTGAGCAAGAAGAAGCGAACACAGTAAAGAAACAAAGGTATGTTTAAATTCTTGTAATCGTGCATGTTAGAATATATTACTAAGAATTTCGATTCCTTTTTTTTCAAACAGATTGGTGGAAGAGGAGCATAGCTAATTAGAGTACAGTAATGAAGCAACAGATAACGTGACAATGATGTGGAGACTGAATTTTATTGTACATAACGCACAAAAAACTTTTATATTGGACATTCATCTCATTGTACTCATAAATCATTTTTCTCTACCCAAACCATGTACCCTAGCATACAAGAATTAAAGCGAAAAGAAAGTATAAATACATGTGTTTTTCTTCTCCTTTCTATATTAACCCTTTGCAGCCCTGTTTTGTATCTGATTCAATTCAGCATTTCGTTCCACCCAGTTCTAGGGTAAGTGTGGGCAGGGCCGTTCCTGGGTTTTGGCCGCCCAGGTGTAAAATCAATATTGCCGCCCTTATTAATTTAATATTTTTTAATTAAGAATTTGATGTGCTGTGTTTATTTTTATATCTATATATACATAATTTAAAACAGTATCATGCAAAAGAGTTTCGATTATTATTCTTATTAGTCAAAACTTAGTATAAAAAATAAGAAGTGCTTAATGAAATAAGGGTGAGAGGATGCGACAGAAGAAAAGTTTTGAGTGAGACATAAGGTAATAATGAAACACTGATATGAATGAGAGTAAGAATCTGTATTTGATAATGTAAGATACAGAGAGCGAAATGTCTAATGGCGCTTTCGGGCAACCGCCCTGGGGCGCACTGAGTGCGAATTTTAGCGTGTTTTAGCCAATCGGAAGCAGAGGTGTAAGATGCGAAGAATTCCGACTGCAGCGCCGCCTGCGGTGGAGTAAGGAATCTCAGCTTGTGATATCTCCGCTCTATAGAATAATATTCTTTGGTAGTTTCGTGCTATGCAAGATTCGAGGAATTGAAGATTTTCTACTTCAGTGCTCCGCTTCAATTCCTCGCATCTTGCATAGCACGAAACTACCAAAGAATATTATTCTATAGAGCGGAGATATCACAAGCTGAGATTCCTTACTCCACCGCAGGCGGCGCTGCAGTCGGAATTCTTCGCATCTTACACCTCTGATCGGAAGCGAAAAAGTTCGCACTCAGTGCGCCCTAGGGCGGTTGCCCGAAAGCGCCATAAAGTTCGTTGGGCTATAGGTATAGGAATCAGGGTGGCGAGGAAATTCGATACCCGGCGGTAGCTAAAATAGCTACCCACGTCCACGCATGCGCGCAATGACGTCACGAGCGTTGAGCCAATCAACGCCAAGATGAAAATTAGCCGACGCCAGCGCCAAGTTAAGTCAACTAGCCAAGCCAAGTGAGGCCGCAACCAACCAGCGTCGACAACCGATTCCCCGCGATGCTGGTTGGCTAGTTGGCATGACTTGGCGCTGGTGTCGCGAATTTTCCAGCGATTTTCATCTTGGCGTTGAAATCTCAGCCGACCATGTACGTACAGATGCAAACACAACTATACGACATCAACGCCATCTAAATTATGAAAGCCTGCTGCTTCCGGCCTAAACGCTATTCCGGAAGTTCCTATCTTGGTTTCCACCCCCTGGGCCCACCACTACTCTGCTGCTTGATACGAGACACATCATAAGATTACCATAATTTATTAATCATTTTTTAATTAGTTATTATAGGAAGTGTTCAAAATGATAAATGAAAGTGTATCTCTGTACACAGAGTATCCCGGGTATACAGTTGAAAAAATTGAAAATGTTGAAAAAGTTAATATAAACCCATGTCCGGAAATAATTTATTAGGGAATTATAAGATAGCAGAGATTCGTTATATCGTAAGCGAAGTTGTATAATGCTTCTCCGTTGTTTGGGTCTGTAGAGTTGCTGATTGATAAAAAAATGAAGAAATTTTTATTTGCCTTTTAAAAATGGTGTATTAATTTGACATCGGGACACCCTGTATCTAAATTCTCACCGCTATTATAACTTTCATTCCTACCACTTATAGCGCTGCAGTCTTATTTCTTGTTTAGCCGTTAACGTTGCATGCGACACGGAAATGGTAATGGGGCTCTAGAGCCCCAAAATCGAGGGCCACGGAAGACAATAGGGTGAAAGGTCTATTCTATACCTGGTCTGTGGTATGACACAGAGGAATTCAAAAGGCGATTTTGTTTTTGCAAGGATTCCGCAATTTTTGGTATTCTACCCAAAATCTATAAAGGACTTGCAGGATATGACAACCGTATACCAAGTGTATCAATTATGTACAAAATAAATTATAATTAAATGGAGTCTCCACTTACCGAAATATTTTTATTTTTACATTACATCAGTTTAGTGGTTGGGTTTATATATTAGTTGATTATGATAAAAGCAAACGTTACATGGCAGTGGAAAAGTTTTTTTCTGCAAATCATTAATAAATAACCTCAACGCTCACACGCGTTTAGGGTTGCCACCTTTTTTACAGAAAAATAAACGTACATTTGCTTTCGTGGGGTATAAAAAAAAGTACGCTCAACAAATTAAAAGTACATTTTAATTCTTCCAAACATATTTTGTATTGCTTTTAGCATTACAGAGTAACTTTTTATTATTTTGAAATATCCTAATGGCATCATTGCACTCAATATTCATATTGAAATGACAGACAATTGTCCTGCGCGTAAGTTGATAGTTCACTACGTAGTGTGGTGCGGCGTGCGGTGAAATTTGGAACTAATGAAAAAGGTTATGTACAATAATATTGCGTTACGTTTCACGTAATATCATTAATTGTGAAATAAAGTATTTTCGCGTACTTTAATGTTATTCAAAAGTACAGAGTACATTTATCTATAATAACGTAAGATACTTTATTTTAAAGTACGGGTGGCAACCCTACACGCGTTATTCACACATGTTCGACCATCGTACTCCGTCGCCCATCGAGGACCGAACGGAATATCCTTCTTTCATTGGTTGTTCTAACAGAATTATCCCGAAAGTTAGGTTAGGTTTTTATTTTCTCCCAGTTTACACTAGCAGATGGCACTTCAGGGCACAGCCCTATATAGCCCAATCCCGAAAGTTTCCGAACGTGAATGAGCATTGTCTTAAGCAAATGCTTTATAAAGACAGTGCTTATACGATATAAGCAATTGCTTATTCTAAGCAAATGCTTAAGATCGTCTTAAGCAACGTCTACGAATACCTGATGTCTTAAGTGAAATAAGATCGTCCTCTAGAAGATGATCTTAAGCATTTGCTTAAGACACGTTCAAGAATACCGCCCCTAGAGTCGGCTGTGACATTAGTATGCGGCACTAACGGTCGGTACGCGAACTAGTAGTAATGGCCGACGCAATTATACAATTTATTGCGGTCTACCAATTTTCACAGTATCGACGAACTGTATGCAGAAATAAATGTTGTGTAACAAATTGTAACGCTACAATGAACAATGATATCAATTTAAGTTTTCATAAAAGTGCCAAAAAGTGGAACAACTAAAATTGTTCACATTACATACTTTTACATATTCCAAAATTGTGTCTAAATATATTGTAAACAATTTTACTGTAAGAAATAACTTTGAAATAAACTTTTATACTATTGGATCCATATAAACAAATAGTAAAAAGTATACTTGCGTCGTCCATATTTGATATGTTACACTAGCGTCACCGTTCCCGCGGTGGTAGATTCCTTTGCCAATAGCTTACAGCGTACGGTATTTCCGCCCTACACTGTTCGATACAGATAAGTTTGTAGCATTTATAGAAACAATATTCTCATTTGTGCAAAATTTGGTATTTTTCAGTTGATAAATAGCAATGGCTCGATTATACTAATGGGCAATACTTTCAAGCCGGTATACCGCGGTATTTTGATTCCTGATATGTACCATCGAAGAGTTAATACGGTTTAAATTTTGCGAATAACTTCACACGATAAAGCAGATTGGCAAATATCTTTATAAATACTTTTGTAGATTTGTATGAAGTAATTACTTACATACATACCTATACATATACATGTGCAAGCTTTTTTTAAAATCCTATGTGCCTGCATACACGCGACGCACACGTCGCCAGTGATTAATCGCTCCGACTGCCCCGAACTCTGCGCCAGTGTGTCAAATTATCTGTGCACAGCAGCTGAATTTTGGAAATTCATTATCAAACACATTCAGAGTCAATGACCGTTCGCGAGATGATTTAAACATTAGAACTTAAGCAAATGGGCATTAGAATGCCGAATAAATGCGATAAGCGTGTAGAGACGAGAAAGGAATTGAAACTGTCGTGCTTTTATATATTCAAGAAATAAATAGCTTGTACAACATGTACACACATCTGATCTTAATGTCGCAATATTTTTATCCAAGGTCAAAATATATTCTTCCTGGTTAAATACCCACACGTGCTAGGAATGACTTTTGATTCTCAGTCATTCTCAGTGCCCCCAGTACTTTAGTCGCGTGTGTAATAGAAGTTATTCGAAATATCTCACATCCATTTTATTAGTTTAATAATCCATTTCGTGTTCAGGTCGAATTTGCTAAATGAACATTCAAAATTTATTTCGGAACTAATGGAACTGCCAAAGAATTGCATGTATCCTGCGTCTTAGGGGTACGAATTCGATTATATGACTATTTACTGCAATGCGCATCTAATATATAAAATATCTGTAATAACTGCGTGTCAGCATATTTCGTCACAACCAAATAGTTGTATGTTAACCAGCCACTTTAATTTATTCACATTCTTAATGACATTGTATTGCATATCTTAATGTGTGTGTAATTATTCTTTCCTTTGTCATATAGGTTATGTCATAAAATATTTATTTCTTGTACCTGAGAGAGAGAGAAAGAGAGAGAGAGAAACATTTATTTCTAAAAAATGACAAGTTATTCAGTGACGTGTAAAACTACATACAGTGGGTGCATACAATAATTCCGACCGTAGTAAGAATAAAAATCGTACGCTCGAGTATAAGTCGCAACATGTCTGTTCAATTGTCAGCAGCGTACTTCAATAATAGAATTGCAGTGAAATTACTGAAGCTGAATATATTATCCGTCAATGCGAAAGCGAAACTATCCACGAGGCGAAAGACGCATTACGATACTTTGAAAATATCGCCGAATGCCACTCATAACGAAATAAAATCTGCGTATTATAAATTAACTTTGCAGTATCATCCCGATAAGAATAAAAGCGATACTGCAAGGGAGATGTTTCAAGACATTTCTAACGCGTACGAAGTGATCGGTAATTATCAGACTCGCAAGCAATACGACAGAAGTATCGCAGTGAAGTACGGAAATGTAAATCAGATGCAGAGGCCGAAAACGATGCATAACGAGAACGTTCCTCCGTCCACTCAAGTCCATTATGATTTCGACGAATGGACCCGTGCGCATTACAGCTCCGCGTTTGAAACTACTCAGAAAAAGAAATATGTATATAAAATGTATACCCAAGCGGAACGACAGTCAATAAAAGAGAATAAACAAAACAGAGTCTCGGGTATACTAGCTATAGTAATATGCACTTTCTTAATTACTTTTATGCACATATCTGAGAGTAACAAGGATAGAGCGTTGGATGAAAAACGCGATTGACGTAGAATTGTACCTCTAGCAAAATTGTTTCTAATTTGGACGAAATATCATTAGCGCTGTTGTAATTAAGAATATTCTTGTGTAAATTAAAATACATGGTGTAATTTATTAAATTATAACTGAGAACATTAAATCGGAGAGTTAATTTTAATGTATAATCTTTTCTGTTTAGATGGATTAAAAGATTAATTTTCGTATAGAAACTTTCATTATGTATTTACGAAGTAACAGTAACAATTACGTTTAATATTTACTTCGAAATATTAGGAAACTGACGAAACTGTGTTTGAAAATAAATTTGTACGATATTGCAAACGTGCATTTGTTTAACATATAAAGTCACATATCCAGGGTTGCCAGATCAGGCTTGATCTTTTGCCGGAGATTTCAATTTCGTTGAGGATTGCAGGGGGGAGGAGTGAGAGAAAAAATGGGCCAATAAGAAAACAGGCATCTAAAATTCATTATAATAATGACTTCTTATAAAATCGACTTCAAAAAAAATAAAAGGCACTAAAAAGTAAAAAATAATTTTTTCCCTTATTTAATCTAAGACTATCATACTTTTTAAGTCGGCGCCAGATTTATACAGTGCCAATGTTGAGGCGCCGACTTAAAAAGTATGGTAGTCGTAGATTAAATAAGGGAACAAATTATTTTTGACTTTTTTGTGCCTTTTTTTTGAAGTCGGTTTTAATTTAAAAAATTTTTTTTATTTTTGACTTTTTAGTTTTATATATATTGATATAAGATGCTGAGGAGATATGCGCGTACGTACGTAAACTAATAGAAATTAGGTGACAATAGTTTTTTTATTAATCATAACTGGCAAAGTATTGAGCCAATACTGATACAGTGTAGGATGAGACTACCGGGGCATCGCCTTCTTTCGAATAAAAGAAATATCATCGAAATCGGTCCATGTGCTGAGGAGTTACTTGGGGACGTACATATAAATTATTATTAATTATAACTGGCAAAATACTGGGCCACTATTGATTTAGTCTAGGATGGGACCACCGGGGCGTCGCCCTCTTTCGAATAAAAGAAAGATCACCAAAATCGGTCCATATCCTGAGGAGTTATGAGGGAACAATCATAAAAAAAAAAAATTATACATACTGGTCGAATCTATAACCTCCTCCTTTGTGAAGTCGGTTAATAAAGGAGTAATAATAATAATAAAAGTATTATGAATATTTATTACAATTTGTTACAGATTTTAATAGTTTTTATTTTTGTATGGCATGCTACACCAATGCAGTGTCAGTGCGCGCCTGCCGAATTCGCTAATATTCTCTATTCTGCCGGAGATTTTTATTGTCCCTGCCTGAAGCCGGAGACAACGGTTCAAAACCTGAGACTCCGGCCGAATGCCGAAGATCTGGCAACCCTGCACATATCTCTATAATAAATAGAAACTAACAATGAGGATCCACAGGCGTTACTCTCATTTTTCAATGGGCTGTGCAAAATCCGTTTTCGGTGCGAATTAGAATCCCGTTGTGACTCCTTCCCAGTGTATAATTTTTAAAAGAAATTAGAAAGAACAATGAGTAGTGACATATTCAGTACACGTTTTTTCTTCATTTAGGCTCATAGTAGTGTTGACTGGCTAAATACTTATTATGTCGGTAATTATTTAGAAGTTTTCCATCCTCACTGATTTCAATGATTTTTGGATATGCTATCAAGATCAAGATTCTGACCAACTTTTTCCTATACATGTTATCGCCGCACGGTGGTAGTTTCCGAGATATTGGCAAATAACTGTTGAATCGAATCGCCGAACGCTGTGCTGCTACGAACGCGTACGTATAGATAAAATACAATGTCGACCTTCGTTGCCGAGATATTTGCGAAAAACTTCTGTTGATAATTCTTTTATTATTTTGTTGATATTCCGACGCAACGCATTCTACTTTTCAACTTGTCCTGGGTATTAGTATTTGTTGAGGCTAGATCAGCGCGGGCCCGCTTGCGGGCGCGTAAAGCATGATAGCGAACTGATGTGAGTTTAGAGATTTGAACCAGAAACTTGCGGATACCCGTCAACACCCCGACTCATATCGGTTCGCTATCATGCTTTACGCACCCCCCGCACTAATCTAGCCTCAACCAATACTAATACCCGGAACAAGTTGGAAAGTGGAATGCGTTGCGTCGAAATAAGTCAAAAGAGGTTTTTCGCAAATATCTCGGAAGCAAAGGTCAGCTTCGTTATTTGTTTTGTCCCATACGCTTGCGCATACGCTGCCACGGACGCGTACTGTATATAGGTAGGTATACGGCAGAATACATTATGTAGTAACAGCAGTTTTCCGCGAATATCTCGGAAATGAAGGTCGAGCGGCGGCAACATGTGTAGGAAAAAGTTGTTCAGAATCGTGTCTCCGACAACATGTCCAAAAATCATTGAAATCGGTGAGGATGGAAAAACTTCTAAATAATTACCTACTTGTCAAATGAATAATTTGGTATTCGTCAATTTTTACGATATACCTACAACTACATTCGTATTAGCGTTACCCATTTTGAATATTAAATATTTTACGTAACACATTTATTACATATACGAAATGTACATAAATTTATCACCATAGCAACATAAAATTCTGTACACTGATTATAAACTCTTTTTACATTACCTTTCTTATTGAAATTTCATAAATCTCTTATTGCTTACAATGTTCTTATTTACCATACATGCTTTCAACTTCGTAGTAAGTGTTAATTCATTGAGATAAAATAATATATATGTTATATGCCACAATGTAAATGAAATACGTATAAAAACTGAACTTTAGTCTTTTAATTGAAAGTTTCGTAAGCAATTAACTTAATACGGTCTGTAATGTGGTAAACCAGATGGCACAGGCATAGGCATCAACATAGGCCCAGTCGGATAAGGAATAGAAGGCGCTATCCCAGGAAAATTACTGGTAACTGGATATCCAAGACCCCCAGATGAGAAATGTGTCTTTCTTATTAACTCCTTCAGCTTGTCTACTTTAACTTTGCGCAGATGCATCAACTTTCGTCGCGACAGGAACTGCTCCAGAAATTCATCTACTTCCATATCCCCAGCCAAAAATTTCTCTGCTATAGACTGTGTATTGGAAATTTTAAAAATATTATTTGTCAAGAAAATGGTACGTTTAATGATTTCGATGATGGTAAATATTTCATTTGTCAGACCTCTGATTCTTCTTCGGTTTCAGCAGCAGTCGTTTGTAACAGATCCAATGCAGTCTCCGCCGTCATTTCCCCTGACTTTTCCTCTATAAATGTAGGACACCGATTGAATTAAAATTAATGTTTGTATATTAGTTTGCACGGATTACGCAAACTTACTCAATTCGTCTAGCTTTTCCTTCACAGCTGTGCATAACCTACTTCCCTTCTCAGTAAGCTCTTTCAACATTTGCTTGTCCTCTTGCAATTCTGGCTGTTTCGATAAATTAAACTCTGCCAAGGATCTATTGCTGGCCATTAGCACTTCCTTCTCAGTCTCCAAATCCTTGAACTATTTTAAAAAAAGAATTTTAATCCCACGAAATTAGAGAGTTGTGTAGCAGTGAATAAAGTTTATCACCTGTTTTATATCTTTTACGATATCTTCAAATTTCCCATCGTTATTCAGTAACTCTTTAAGCTCGTCATTATCAAGGTGGGCAAGTAAACCCAGGGCTGCAGGTACATCAGGTTCTTGATTTGATTTGAACATTATTCACCGGTATTGAAGTCAACACAATTATGTTCAAATCTATGAATCAACTTTTGTTTCTAAATATAGAAAGTTTCTATTAAATTATTATATCATGCGTAACGTTGACATTTTCAAACAATAGATCACTACGTGAGGTTATACAAAAGTACACCAAAGTACACAATAGCACGCATTCAGATCAGATGATTCGTTCCAATTTCCAATTGCCTTCGATTAGTGGTCAACCAACAGTCAACTTCACATGGTTCATAGTTCGTCTTTCTTTCATCGAACATCCAGGCACATCCAGGGTTGCCAGGAATGCTCCTGTCACACTGTCACACAAGTTGTCAGTGGAGGCGGAACACGCCACGCATGCCCGTGATGACGCCGAGGTGTCAAACCAATCGCCGCTGTTGTATTGTCGTCATGTGAATTGTTGCATTCCTGTAATGTGAACATAGCTCAATGTAGCTTTGATTCGGAGGGAAATTTAAACTAAGGAAAAGGCGAGAAACTACACGAAGTTGTTGTTTCTTCTAATCATTTTTATTTATCATTAATGATATTATGTAACCGCTCGTTTAAAAAACAAATGTTAATTATTTATGTTAACGACCAAAATTGAACACTCAATTATTCATATACGAGAGTTGACTCCGTAAAGACGTGTTAAAGAGATTGTACCAAATATATTAATTTATTCAATCCAGAATATAAAGTTTCTTTTAAATATTCCAAATTCGCGAGTCTGAAACCAAAGCGCATTCACCGAGCAGAATGCTTCAGCATTCCACGGGCCTCGATCCCATTCCCTAGAATTGGACGCCGTTTCTCAAATAACTATCCAACAAATTGGTGACAGCGGTGGGATATCCAAAATTCAACGGCAGGATATCCAAAATTCAACGGCAGGATATCCAAAATTCGACGGCGAAATCTTCTTCTACGGCGGACTTTCCCTCGAAGACCGGATTCCCTGAATTCAATAGTTAGATCTTCTTCAATGTGGCATCTTCAAGGTTCAACGACGCCGGCTCGTGAATGCGTTTAAAACCTTTATTCTTCATTTGGAATTGTAAATTGTACGACCTCTCTCTCATGGGTTTTCGCACGGTTTCCCTGTGAGCTTAGGGCGAATGTCGGAGGTGGGTGGTTTCAGTGGCCGTGCACGCATACCCTGAAAACCACATCGTACGATTTAATTACAATTGGCATCGAGAAGACGAGACGGAGAATCTGCAGTAATATATTACCTGAACATCGGAGGAGTGAACGAAAGAGACTCAACCGGAGTAATTGCTGAGACGCTGGAGAAGTTGCTGCGAATCGAGGAAGATTTGGAAGATACAGGAGCGCTTCGTCAGAATTACACAGCGTTATTGGTGAATAGATAGTTTAATTTGTTAATTTGCTTAGCGTTTTGAACACCAAGTTTGGCTCGTACGGATTAGTTTATGTTAATTGTTTGTTATTAAAACTATTAAAATGTTGCGATATGGTAAAAATGCGAAGAGGTTCAGGCGAACCCGTAGATCTAATCCAAGTAGGGCTCGAGAGTTTGAGGTAGAAAATGTGTCTACGGAAATAACTCCAGTACAAACTCCTACAAATTCAATAGGATCGAATGAATTAGAAAATGAATTAGAAAATGAATTAGAAAATGAATTAGAATTAAATTCGCCTGGTTCAAGTAAAGAATCAACGCCTTGTTCTAGTATTTCCGACGCTGTTACTTCACAAAACCCTTCCTCGGAATCAGTAAATAACGCCTTTTTGCCATTAAAATTGGCTGCTGATTTAATTCCACGTTTTGACGGGAATGTTTGCTCATTGATAAAATTCATCAGACAATGTCAATTAGCCGAATCGCGGGTTAAACCTGTAGATCGTATTAATCTCCTTGCTTTAATTCGAAATAAGATCGAGGGACATGCAGACCTTTTGATTGCTAATCGTCAAGAACCGAAAAGTTTAAAGGAATTAATAAGTTTATTAAAAACAGTTTTTACACGTACATTCAATGTTGATATAATTCTTGATGAACTGAAGGGATTGCATCAGGGTGCAAACGAAACCGTGGAAATTTATGGTGCAAGGGCTAGTGAGATCTTAAATCGAGGATTGGAAGCTGCTAAGGAAAGATTTAATTCTGATCAATTCATAGGAAGCATGGCCTTGCTTAATCACGCTGCGGTCATGGGATTTATCCGTGGGTTACAAAGTCAAATTTTAAGACTTTTTATTGTAAAGGAACGAACCGACAACTTAGAAGAAGTAATTAATATCGCAAGCAAATTAGAACAGGAAACTAGCGAACGACCAAAACAATTTTGTGTACCCTCAAATAATTCCCGTGATGCAAGAGTCCTTGCTACAGGTACTGACGAACGTAGATGTTTCAAATGCGACCGGGTAGGTCATCTTAGTTACGACTGTCCACAAATTAAGCAGGGCCATAAATATACGAACATGTTATCTCGAGATAGGATCAGATGTAACTTTTGTAGGAAGACCGGACATATAGAATCCCGGTGTTTTAAGAAACAAAATCAGAATGATTTGCAGATGCAAAATAGAAACGTTCCCACTTCTAAAGCTTCATCAAATTTAAACTTCAAGGGAACTTCACGAAAAGGCGCAACGTGGAGCGATCCCCTAATTGCAAGCGCCAGGCCCGACAAGCTTGTTTCAAATTGAGTATTAAGGAAGTTGGTCGATTGCCTACTTTTACATTGGAACATGATATTTTCCAAGGGGGGTTTGCTACATTTCTCATTGACACGGGTTCGCAATTAAATTTGTTGAAACGAGCGGGCGTGACTAGTGATGTAACAATAAATACGGATATAATTTACAGTCTTACTGGAATAGGGTCCAGGATTGTTCCTACTTGTGGTGAAGTTATCTTCCAAATTTATGGTCAGGATATGAAATTCCAGGTCGTTGATGAGGCTTTTCCTATTAAAGAAATGGGTATTTTAGGAATTCCATTTTTGGAAAAACAGGAGGCAACATTAATATTTAAAAATACAGTACCAAATCGTCTTCAGGTTGGGGATAGAGATTTTATTCTTCAAACGTCTAAAACGTTCCATCTACCAGCACGAATGAAAACTCTTATATCCATTCCTGTAAAGAGTGCAATTAAAGCGGGTTATTTGAGGAAGTTAGATACCAAACCAGGAGTGTACATAGGTGGGGCGTTGGTGAGGCAGGAAAATGGTTTCGCTAAGATTTTCGCCATAAACACTACTGCTGATTCCGTTACAATAGATATACCACCAGTTGAATTAGAGGAATTTCGAATAAAATCACCTGCACCACGTTCAGCTCGAACAGGAGATCCAGGTGTGGGGCAACCAGAGGCGGAAGCTCATAGACTCGTCCAATTGTTCAAAAATCTTGATTTGGGTGATCTCAATGACGCAGAACAAGCTAGCATACTAGGAATAATAAATGAATTTCCATATCAGTTTTATCTCCCATCCGATACGCTAGGTTCAACAAACACAATTCAACACACAATTTTAACCGTAGACGAAGCCCCCATTAACACCAAACAGTATCGTTTCCCTCCTATTCATAAAGAAGAAATTAGGAGTCAAGTAGATTCATTATTAAAAAATAATATAATTCAGCCTTCAATGTCCCCTTATAATTCTCCCGTTTGGATAGTCCCTAAAAAGTCGGATCGCACCGGAAAACCCCGTTGGCGGATGGTGATAGATTATCGCAGACTAAATGAAAAAACCATAAGTGATGCTTATCCGCTCCCGAATATAACAGACATTTTGGATCAACTTGGCGCAGCGAAATATTTTAGCACACTCGATTTGGCATCAGGATTTCATCAAATTCCTATGGACCCCGAATCAAAATTTAAGACTGCATTTTCAACTCCGAATGGGCATTACGAGTTCAACAGGATGCCCTTTGGATTAAAGAACGCTCCTGCAACTTTTCAAAGATGTATGGATTTAGTCTTATCAGGTTTGCAGGGTGTTGAATTGTTCGTTTACATGGACGATATAGTCATATACGCTAATTCCTTGGAGGAACATACCCGTAAGTTAAGAGTTCTTTTGGCCAGGTTACAAAATGCAGGACTGACACTTCAACCGGAAAAGTGTAAATTCCTTAGGCGAGAAGTAGTATATCTTGGTCACGTAATTTCCGCGGATGGTGTTAAACCCGATGTTGGGAAGACGAAGGCTGTGAGAGAGTTTCCCATTCCTAAAACAAAAAGGAACATTAAGCAATTTCTAGGCCTTGTTGGTTATTACAGGCGTTTTATTCCAAACATGGCAAAAATTTCTAAACCACTTACGCGACTTTTAAAGAAAGATGTCCCCTTTATTTGGGATGCCGAAACTCAGTTAGCTTTTCAAGATCTCAGGGATATCATATGTACAAAACCATTGCTTCAATTTCCAAATTTCAAACACCCATTTTTAGTAACAACTGACGCTTCGGATTACGCTCTTGGAGCTGTCTTAAGTCAGGGATCGATTGGTCAGGATCTTCCCATTGCATATGCCTCAAGGACTTTGAGCGATTCTGAAGTCAAATATTCAACAATTGAGAAGGAATTACTAGCGGTTCTTTTTGCAGTGGAACATTTTCGGCCTTACTTATACGGTCATCAGTTCACGTTGGTAACAGATCATCGACCATTGGTCTGGCTGCACAATGTGAAAGATCCGACGTCTAAAATTATGCGTTGGCGAATAAAATTGAATGAATACGATTATAATATCGTGTACAAACCAGGGAAACAAAATTCTAATGCGGATGCCTTATCTCGAAATCCTCCGAATTCCACTAAACTTGACCAAACTTTGATTGCTTTAATTAAACGCACGGAAACCGACAATCCAGATGTTTCTTCCACGGAATGTTTGCGTGAGGTGATCGCGGGCGCCAGTGATTTGCCGATCGCTGCTTCCGGGGAGGCGAACACTGACAAGGACAGGTCTTTGGAATACAGAAATGAAAAGTTAGTAGCTAATGTGTTTTTAATGTACGGAAAGAACGATAATGATGATCAAATGAACGAGGCCACACTTGAATTAGGGAAGACGGGAACTTACGAAACAGACAGTGACGAGTACTATACAGCGGATGACGAGGAAACGTCTCCCAATCCGATGAGTGTATTCTCTGGAGAGGGTAGGCCATTGTCTAATGATTGTAAATTTGTAGAGGATGGAGGATCGCTCCCGCTTCAGGCATCGTTAGAGGCGATCCATGTGCCTCAGGGTGCCCTCGCTCTGCTCGATCCGTTGGCATACGGTAAGGTAATTCAGACACCCCCGCTTCGGATCAGCAACCTGGGACCCCAGATTTGTGAGTTGCCTCAGGGTGCCCTCGCTCTGCTCGATCCGTTGGCATACGGTAAGGTAATTCAGACACCCCCGCTTCGGATCAGCAACCTGGGACCCGAGATTTGCGAGTTCCCTCAGGATGCCCTCGCTCTGCTTGATCCGTTAGTTATCGGCAAGGTCTCGACAACAGACACCCCGCTGCGGATCAGCAACCTGGGATCCGAGGTTTGTGATATAGTATGGGTTGGAGTGCCTAGCATTGTTGTGACGCATGATGCAACGAAGCTTGGAGAATCTAAATTTGTGATAGAGTCTTCAGGCGAACGGACACGATCCTCCGTAGAAGTGGCTTCGACAAAAGATGTCTTATGTAATTCTGAAAAGGTTAAAATCTTGCCAATAACTGACTCACGTTTACAAACAAATCACCTTCCCACATTACCCAAAATTAATTTTAGTAAAGACTACCTTTTTATGCGAAGGGATAATCTTATCCATTTCTTGTCTCTTGACTATCAAATCGTGTCACAGAATAGTAAAGAGTTATATACTCGTGGAAAATTTTCGATTACGCAGATGAGGCAATATCGCATTAATGTCGGCGAGGCAATGGTTTTCCCGGATAAAAAATTTCATACTTTCCATTTGTTTCACCAAACAGTTAGCAACGAGCAGGTAAACTTTAATTATTTAAAATCATCAGTGGCATCACTCAAACAGTTAATGGATTCTTTAAATGAAAAGACCTTCAGTATATCAATGAATCATAATAATCTTGATTCCGTAAGTTGGGATTCCATGGAAGGTCTCCTGAAACATATATTTAATGATTCAAAATACATGATCACTGTCTGTACCGGCGAAATAACCATTCCACATTCATCAGAAAGACCATCCATTATTTCTGAATACCACAAATCAGTAGTAGGAGGTCATCAAGGGGTAACGAAACTTTTCAAAAGGATTAGAGAGGATTTCTATTGGGCCAAAATGGGAAAAGAAATTTCAGATTTTGTTCGGACTTGCTCAACGTGTCAAAGGAACAAAATGCTTTCTCCAAAAACAAGGCAGCCAATGCGAATTACAGATACACCCAAGAGGGCTTTCGAAAAGATACAAATGGATATTGTGGGGCCACTACCAGTAACAAAGAGGGGAAATAAATACTTACTAACTCTTCAAGATAATTTAACGAAATATTCAGATGCGATTCCTCTGATGACTATAGATTCAATTACTGTTGCGATTGCTTTGGCTGAGCAGTTTATCTGTAGATTTGGTTGTCCTCGTACTATACAAACTGATCAAGGAAGCAATTTCGTTAGTCAGATTATGAAGAGTTTTTGTAAAATTTTCAAAATTCAAAGAATAACTTCAACCGCATTTCATCCACAGTCGCTGGGCTCGTTAGAACGTGCTCATAGAGTATTTATTGATTACCTAAAAACCTTCTGTTCCAAAGTAGATTGGGATGAGTGGATTAGGTTTGGAATTTTTTCATATAATACGTCGGTACACGACTCCACTGGATTCACTCCACATGAGTTGATTTTTGGAGTAAAAGCTTTGATTCCTAGCGAATTTGCGAGGGAGGCAGTACCAAAGACTTTTATTCAATATTTGGACGATTTATTTCAAAAGATCACAAGTAGTCAGGCTACAGCGGCGGAAAATCTGGAACAGGCAAAGGAAAAGAGTAAATTATACTACGACAGATATACTAATCCACAGGAGTTTGAAGTAGGAGACTTTGTATATTTGCTTAGAGAACCGAAGAATTCAAAATTTGAGTCAACTTGGACGGGACCATATAAAATCACACGAATCTTTGACGATTTAAATGCGGAAATTGAACTACGAAGTAATAAGTTTAAAATAGTTCACTGGAACAAGCTTAAATTAGCTCACATGAAATTAAATGAGTAGACTACCAAATCTAGATAAGAATACCTGTATTCTTCTTGGTTAAAGCCACTTAAAGTTATTATTATGTATACGAAGCGGATTTGTGAAATCATTAATTTAAGTTGCATGTATGTACAATGGTGTTTGATATGAGATGTGTTACGCGGGAGATATAATTCTATAATTGTTAAAGTGTTCTGTTTGTTTGCGTTATCTGTATGTTTTTACCGTTCGGAATTGGTCCCGAGGTTGTAATTGCGCGCATAATGTTAAATTTAAAAAGCTGTTTCTTAAGAAACATCTTTTTAGAATGTGAGGGGAGATGTTGTATTGTCGTCATGTGAATTGTTGCATTCCTGTAATGTGAACATAGCTCAATGTAGCTTTGATTCGGAGGGAAATTTAAACTAAGGAAAAGGCGAGAAACTACACGAAGTTGTTGTTTCTTCTAATCATTTTTATTTATCATTAATGATATTATGTAACCGCTCGTTTAAAAAACAAATGTTAATTATTTATGTTAACGACCAAAATTGAACACTCAATTATTCATATACGAGAGTTGACTCCGTAAAGACGTGTTAAAGAGATTGTACCAAATATATTAATTTATTCAATCCAGAATATAAAGTTTCTTTTAAATATTCCAAATTCGCGAGTCTGAAACCAAAGCGCATTCACCGAGCAGAATGCTTCAGCATTCCACGGGCCTCGATCCCATTCCCTAGAATTGGACGCCGTTTCTCAAATAACTATCCAACACCGCCAAGGTTGGTTCCCCCTCCACTGACAATCTTGTGTGACAGAACCATTCCTGCCAACCCTGCGAACATCGAACACGGACCACGGTTTACGCAGGTTTACGACTCTGCGTTCCGTTTCGCGCATTGAATGCTTAATTAGTCGCGCATGCGTATTTGTCTCTTTATGTACGCTTTGAAATACGTACCCGCGCGCATTGAGCTCTATACTAACTGTAGTGTGAACAGCAGTGGGAAGAAGTAGAGGCGACAGCGGTGCGAGGGAAATAGAAGATAAGGGGTGAACCTATCCTTCTTCTTATTATCCCCCTCACTCTGTACTATCTGTGTTATGTATGTATGTGTGCGCGGGTAACTTCACTGACATGCACTATAAAGAAGACAGAGAAAGCAATCCCCACTATTTGTGTTCCTTGTCTGACCGGCCGCCATTGCTCTGTTCACTCTCCAGTTAGGGTGCGTTCCACTTGCGCCCAAATCGACCGCAACCACGACCGTAGGAATTTGCCGTTCCACTTGCTTATAAGCTGTTGTGAGCTTCGGGGGCGAAAAGCTAGTGGAACGGGCAGGAACAGGGTTCGTAAACGCTTGGTTTGCGTTCCACTTGAGTCCATATCGCCCGCCGACTATTCGAGTGGTGGGGAAAGTTACCAAGATGGAAAACGAACCGACGCCAGCGCCAGGGCAAGCAAAGCTAGCCAAACCAAGTGAGGCCGCAGCCAACCAGCGTCGACAACTGATTCCCCGGCGACGCTGGTATGACGATTCTACTCGATTCTTCTAGAATAGATCGATTCTTTTTCTGAAATGTCGATTATTTCACCGATTATTCTAAGAATCGATTCGAAATACGTTAGAAATACGTACATACCTTCAGAAGCGGAAAAAAGAAATATCACACATATCTTCTGTTTTCTTGTAAGCGATTTTTAACCGTGGTGTCCGTGTTTTGACGTACGCGCCTTGGGTGATTTTCGATAACGCGTGAAAACATGTCGACGAAATTGCAGTTTTCTTCTGATAAGGATGAAAAATTGATATAAAATATCGCAAATGACCCTGTACTTTATGCTACTAGTAACAAAAATTACAAAAGTTATGTAGTCAAAGAAAATGTGTGGAGAGAAATATCAAATAAATTAAAAACAACAAGTAAAGTATTGTTTATTTATATGTATGTTCATAAATGTTACAACTTTTAAATAATAAACGAGATAAGAAGCCGAAAGCAACGTCTAGAAGCACGCGTTTGACGCTGATAAGGAAATCCCGCCTTTAGCGCTTGAATTGAATTACGCGCGATAATCACGAACGAACAGGCCAGACCCACCTTCGGATGTGGGTCGCCGTGGTCGCGATCTTAGAGCATATATACATGGAGGTATCATTGCCTTAGAGTGACTGCCTCGAAACTGTCGGGCAACATCACGCGAGAGAGAAAAAGAGAAGTATATGTCCTATTCGACCGATATGCGCATGCGCCGATATCGTGCGAGAGAGAAACACATCTTGCGAGCGAGAGAAGTATATGTCCTAATCGACCGTAATCGAGACCAAAAATGAACTTGTATTTGTCACATACTTGTGTGCACGACACACTTTAATTAATTTAATTTATTAAATATTATATATATTTACTTACGAGTAATAGGAAGCCGATTTATCTCGGTTACCGCACAACAAGCAATATCGGCATGGCATTTTTTAATTTGAACTCGATACATATAACCGTTCTTCAAAAGGTACGTACGAGCATAAACAACGATTCAAAAAAGTAAAAAAATTACGCCAAGTACATGAAATCAAATAAATCACAAAAAAGAAGATAATAATAATTACAAAATGAAAAAAGGTGTGAAATCAAAATGAGCTGCAAGTACATAAAGGTGCTTTCCAACTGCGCTTAAGATGACACAACTACATATGCACAGCTAAAAGCTGTGTTCATAGCTTCCATTACTTATATCGCGGACATTTTAATGAACCCATCAAAAAGAATCCCATTTAAAAACATTGTCGTAAAGCTTTACAAAATTAATGATATACAAAAATTGCGCCAATTATCATAATGGCTATTTATACAAAGAAAAAAATGTATTAAATAATATTAAGCAGATATATTTTTATACAAATAAATATTTTAATACGAATAAATATTTTATTCAAAATACTTGGCGCTGCGAAACCGAAGAAACGCTAATTGTCTTACTATTAATAATTTACAATAATTCCCTTATAATCTTAAATACATAATATACATATACATACTAGAAACGCAGTCAGATTTATTCTACATATATTTAATATTTAATTCTAATATCATACGTAGCATATGCACACGCACATACACACACATTCACGAACGCACGCACAAGAAAGAGAGAAAAAGATTAATGCTATTTAAACACATTTATTCAGTTTAGCAACACCAATTGAATTTCTCTATTGGAAATTCGGCTGATACAATTTAATGAAAAGTAATAAAAACAATTAATTCTCTAAGGATTACAACTGCCACTTTTCTACGTTATTATTTTGAAGAAACTTCATCTCGTGTTTTCTTTTAATACAAATGTATAATTATATGTATACTTATTACCTACCGAAAACGTTCTTCGAATATTGTTCTCGAATATCCCGGGATGTCACGTTTTACATAATCTGTTAATTTTTAGCCAAACATAATCTCTCCGAGCGTTGTGTTTGCAATTAATGATATATATAATATTTCCGTTAATATCAGTTAATATCATCTTCATTTCGCTTTCATCAGATGAATCACAGCTGCTGATTTCATTACACTAGTTTACAGTCATTTCTTGATGTTCTGCTATGAAATTCTTATGGAAGGTGGTCCCCTAAACTTAAAAATCGACATGAGTGACATACAATATTTTGGTAAGTTTTTAAGAAGACGACCCGACGTTTTTGGCCATATCTCGCGTTAGAGTTGGCCGATTTGATCGCGACGACACTTAAATTAAAGATAAGTAAATTGCATACAATTCTTTTCTACACTGTTTTCCAATCGGACCAATAGTTTAGGTGGAATCGAGCGAAACTTAAGAAAAATGTAATGTTTTGGGGCCGAAATTGAAATCGAAAATTCACTACATAGCCTAGAAGACATAGAAAATATAATGTGCCGTCCAGTTTCTTATTTTTTACGTCTTAAAAAATTACCAAAATATTCATCGGGCGATATCTCAAAAATTTATCCATAGGCTTTCGTCTCATGTCGATTTTTGAGTTTAGGGGACCAACTTACATAAGAATTTCATAGTGGAGTCTCGATGAAAAATAATCTTTTGGATTTTGTAAACTAGTTTTATCACTGTTATTTAATAGTATCGAGATGTAAACAACGTTTCTTTGTCCATTGTAGCATCCATTTCGATTTCGCATGAAACGCAGGAAAAAGCGTTTCGCTTTCAAGAACTCATGAACCGCAGTAACGAAACGGAACGATATGAACGCGCGCAGCGACCGCGCTGCGATCTCTATTACCGCAAATATGCGCGAACTTCCGATGACGCTCATGTAGAAAGCAACGATAGGATAATGAGTGACTTGTGTGCATTAATTCTTTTATACAACGTCAAACGTGATTATTCTTTTATACTTTATAGATAGGCCTATATTTTTCATAAAGTTTGTAGTATATTAAAATATATTATTATGAAATAAACAAAAGTTTAATAAGAAAATACAATAAAAAGAATATAAAAATCAATAGTCTTGAACTGTATAGTATTTTTCGAAACAATTTACATGTAAAACAACTTCGCAACGAACGGGCTATGTCGAGGAAGTCATAGATTTCCTTCAAGGTTGTTTTCGCAATCCTCGGAGCAGAGCCTACTACGCATCTAATATACAGAGGAGCCCACGGATGAACAATTTTAATTTTGGCGGTATAATGGTAATGTCGGATAGGCTGCGCCATGTTGTCAAAAATCGTGATTGGTCAGGATTGTACTGGATTACCACCAATCGCGTGCGTTGCGTCGGTCTCGAACTATCTCGAACATTCCGAGCTGAACCGTCGCAGTGCACAGGTGCAACGCGGAACAAGGAATTCAAAGTGATTATACCACGTGTTGTACCCAAAAGCAGTGATAGAAGTTTACGAAGAATTCCAACATCTTCGAAATACCAAGAAGAGATACGTAATTATGAACAATTATAATTTCAAATTATCTCCTTCGCGGAAATCGGTATATATAAGACATATCTTGCATGCTGCAGACGAGCGAGTTTTGTCGCGCGGGTATTTCTGTCGTGTAAGACTAATAAAAGAATAAAACGCAGGTGATAACGTTTAAAATGCTAAATTCCTCCGATAAAGTATAACGATGCGTCGTCGTCGACAACGCGATACATTCATGAATGCTTCTCGGCATCGCAGTTCTCCAAAGTCTGTCTTGTTCAGGCCACGACGCAGTTCTCGCAAAGACTTTGTTTATAACACCTCAAGTGTCGATTTTTCAATGCCTAAGTTGACGACCGCTAAATGACCGTTTGGGAACTCGCTCGTCTGTCTCGGACCTAAGGGTAAAATTGTACCAATGGATTGGTGAATTTTTCCCGACGCAAATAACCCGAAACACGACATACATCGCATTAGTTTCAATGGTAACCAATTTGAATATATATTATCCTGGATAATGATCGGTGTAAGTCGTACGAATTAAGATATTGTTAAAACTAGCCCCATTTGCCGTATTTTGGCTCATTGGTGATATTTCCAAAAAAGATGGAACGAAAATCATAGAAATGGAAATTTTCATGATTGGATGATACTAAATATATCTCGCGACCCAGTACCGGCCGTCCGATCATGTAAACGAAATATTTTGGGTCGTGTCTCTTGTTGTCCGAGACCTGTTCCTTTATAATGTATTTCTCTACGTTATTCCGTTGGGTATCGCATGTTGTAAGCCGTATGTTGATATATATATTGATGTCGTAATCAGCGGCGGATTTAAGGAAAATGGCAAAGGTGGCAAACGTTATGAGAGGCACAATTTTTATTTGAATAAACATTTGGAATAACGAATAAAAAAAATATTTGTCATGTGTTTTAAAAAGATTTAAATATCACATTTTTTTATTCGATGAATAAAATTAATTCTTTTCTTCGTCGAGCGTTTTAACTTCATCGTCGAAGAGTGTTTTCAACTTTAACTTTATTTTTAACTTTGTTCAACCTGGTCTAGACCTGACCCATCGCGTTACAATGTATACTACCTACAGTCAACCCTCCTATAACGCAGAATTACATAGTACAACTCATATTAATTCGAACCGCGTTATAAGGGAACCGCATTATGAGAGTACCGCGTTAAGGGGGTAGACACGGGTAATGCAGCGCGCTGTATACCGACACAATTTGGCCTGAAACACGGGTTTGGGGGATGTCGTTTTTCGTCCTTATATGAGAAGAGTTTGGGCTGGGTGAGGTCTCATTCGAAAGAGGAAGGTTCAATGCAGCCCGCTCTGGTCATGGTTCACCGCGATTGTGTTGATATCCAATAATATGAGTGTGCAAAGTAGAGAAAAAATCGACAAAATACACTCGCAGATTTCAAGTATTTGTAGGTCACTAAAAGAGTTTTGTGACTCAAACGATGACCAGAGCGGGCTGCATTGAACCTTCCTCTTTCGAATGAGACCTCACCTAGCCCAAAATCTGTTCATATAAGGACGAAAAACGACATCCCGTAATTGCATTCCCAAATACGAGTTCCGCCATATTGGCGATAATACAGAGCAAGTCACGTGACAAATTTAGTTCACGTAGTGGATACGAGATGGCGCCTACTCGGGAGGACTGCCGACGTGGAATCATAGCGAAACTGAAGCGTTAGCTGGATATCGTGGTGGAGAATTATCGATGGTTGTGACTATCGATGATGGTCGATAGTAATCGATAGTTTGATCCCTACTATCGATAATTATCGATTGTTTCCGAAACATCAATTGACTATCATGTATGTACATTACCTACATATTACAAACGTATAATAGTCATCGTTATTGGAGAAAATTAGCAACAGTTAAATATAATGGATGTTCAATGCCAAATAGAAAAGAATGCAAAATTAAGAATATAGGAAGTGTTTAAAAAAAAGAGTAGTGTACGAAATAGCTATTGATTTTTATTTAAAGAAACGATTAAGTCAACTTTTTTGCTTTTATTCGGGCCCTCCTCTCAGAAATTATTTCTTGAGTTTTACTAAAAATTCTTTCATACTCTGTCAAAGTAGCCGGAATACAGAGATACTTCTTGCATAACTCTGACAACGGTTGAAGTTCTTCATTTACATTATAATAATTATTATTTTAAAACATGGCTGTCGCTGCCTAGAGTGTCGAGCAACGCGGATAGCGTGATGACATGAATAGAGTGGAAGTGAGGGGGAGAAGACTATCGATCACCATCGACAGTCAAATAAAAATATTGATAGCTTTCGATATTGAAAACTATCGATAATTATCGATATACTACCGATAATTCTCCACCACTAGCTGGATTGGATACATGTGCCACAGTAAAAGCGTGATGCAGTCAATGTATGCATTTTCCTACGATTTTAGGTTAGGTTATATGCATTTTAGGCATACATTGGCTAGGAATTGTTATGAACTGTATACATTTACTAAATTAACGCTTTTACCGTAACACATACATCACTTGAAATCGCTGTCGAATTTATGTTATAATTCAGACAGTGAGAGCAACAACGGACTACCCCCCTTTAAATTTTTTTTCCTATTTTACAGTTACTCACAAAATTGAGCGTACACCTAGCTTGGTAATGAAAATAGACGAAAAAATGAATGCAAACACAAAAATTAAAAAATGAAAACAATATATATTTTATTCGTATATTTTACTAAATAATTTGTAAAAAAATTCTAAATAAAATGGACTATTTGTCTACATTTAACAGAAATTGTAAAAGTATACGTATTTTAGTGACACAAAATTGAGCGTACACGTAGGAATTTTCACATTACGCAGGTCTGTATTGGTTAAATGTTGGTACTATTGAAGAGGAAGTCCCGCGAAATGTCTTTTAAAGTTCGGAGGCTAAGGAACCAGAAACAAAAAACTATCTGTTATTCGTAGATTAACGATTATAGTAGCAACATGGCTAATAAGAGGAAGCAGACTGACATTTCAATACGAAATCTTATTGTAAAATTATATTCGCAATGTAATTCCTTTCGTCAAGTAGGGGAAATAGTCGGCAGAACACATTCTACCATATAAAAAATTATAAACAAATTTCGGTACGATGGAATAGTCCGAAATACACCTGGCCGAGGAAGAAAGAAACTATTGTCGAACACTAATGAACGGTTCATTTGTCGACAAATTAAAACAAATCCGAGTACAAGTGTGTGGAAGTTAACGTTAGATGTTTCCTCACGTATAAATAAAGACATCTCGGTTGAAACAGTTCGTAGAACATAAATCTCTATAGTATATCTCTAAAGCAAATAGGCAGAAACGCATAGAATTTGCAAAAACGTTTGTAAATTTTGACGAAAGTTTTGGAGAAAATGTTCTGGACGGGATGGAAGGAAGCAAATCGTATGGCGACAACCAAATACTGAGTACCACCATAGAAACACATGTCCAACGGGTAAACACGGAGGAGGATCCGTTATGTTATGGGGATGTATGGGTTCAAATGGTACCGGAAATTTCGAATACATAGATAGCATAATAGACAAAATTAAATACTTAAATATCTTAAAAAAGAATCTCAAAGATTCAGCAGAAAAATTAAAAATGCCGCGGGTGTATTACTTTCAACAAGATAATGACCCAAAGCATTCATCTTATATAGTTCAATTATGGTTGCTGTATAACATCCCAAAGATGCTAAAAACACCTCCCCAGTCACCTGATCTCAATCACATCGAGAATGTCTGGGGAGAAATAAAATCCAGGATGGCATGTTACAATTTTACGATTATAGAAGATTTCAAACGAAAGTTGAGAGAAGAATGGGAAAACATTCCTCCTTCTTTAATAAAACACCTAATTTATTCTATGCCACGTCGCTTAGAAGCCGTGATTGATGTCAGGGGATATGCTACGAAGTATTAATAAATGAAACGATATAGCATAAGTTTGTAAACAGTATTTTAACAAGGTGTACGCTTAATTTTGTGTCACTAAAATACGTATACTTTTACAATTTCTGTTAAATACAGACAAATAGTCCATTTTATTTAGAATTTTTTTACAAATTATTTAGTAAAATATACGAATAAAATATATATTGTGTTTTCATTTTTTAATTTGTGTGTTTGCATTCATTTTTTCGTCTATTTTCATTACCAAGCTAGGTGTACGCTCAATTTTGTGAGTAACTGTATATGATTAGTAAAGCCTATTGGAATACGTTATTGCTACTAACTCAATATCGAAAAAAAATTGGGTTGGTCCGTTGTTGCTCTCACTACCTCAATGATATGGCAAAATACCAGATATGAGCATTACATAACCCGAGCCAATTTTTCTTTGAAGCGTGGGGAATTCAATTGTCGGCCATGAATAATTTTCTCGTATTTATTCGTACATTCTCGACTAAATATATGATTCTCGAATAAAGTACGAATAAATACGAGAAAATTATTCATGGCCAACGGATGAAAGGCCTTCGAATAAAACAATGTTTAACTCATTATATGTGTAGGTACTTATTTATTTAAAAAATTAATGTATATTAATATAGTTCTTACATTCCCTTCCTCCTCCACTCCCTCCCCTTCCTCCTCTTTCTCCTCTTCCTCCTCGTCCACCCCTTCCCCCTCTTCCTCCTCTGCCCCCTCTTCCTCCTCTTCCACTTCCTCCTCCTCCACCTCTTCCTCCTCCGTACTGCATCCTTTTCACCTCGTTCCGGAGTTCCCTGTACTGTAATAAGAAAAATAAACATAAATCTTATGATTACTGCAATAATATTTTCACACTTTCGTGAGAATGTAAGAAATGTTTGCGTGAGATCGCCTACGTATCTACATACCTGCTTCCTATACTGTAGCGTCATCCGCATCCAGATTGTCCTCATTTCCTGGCGAGGACTCCATCGCGAGGACGGATTCCGGCTCCTCGATCCGCACCGTCTTCGCGACGGAGTCCGGCTCCTGGATGGACTCCGTCTTCGCGACGAAGTCCGGCTCCTGGATGGACTCCGTCTTCGCGACGAAGTCCGGCTCCTAGTTGGACTCCGTCTTCGCGACGAAGTCCGGCTATTTCCGCAGCTATGCGGAAAACTCCGTCTTGGAGACGGAGGCTGCCTGCTTGGACTCCGTCTTCCAGACGGAGTCCCTTCCCTCTGTTGATCTAATTCTCTTCCAGACATGTAAAAAAGAGTTGAAGAAATAGTGAAACTATTGAACGGAACTATTGAATGGATTTGAAAGTGCAGCAGAAGAACCAGAGTTGGCCAAAATGAAATTAATTACAAATTACAAATTACGATTAAAATGTAATTGTGTAATTGATTACACATTTATTTTCTGTAATTGTTAATTTAGGCAGTTGACCACAATTTTGTCAACTATCTAAATTAACGATTCCAGAAAATCATGTGTAATCGATTACACAATTACATTTTAATCGGACTTTATAATTTATAATTATATTACATTTTGCCTAACTATGAGAAGAGTACACGTTTATCAAGTTGGTACATTTGGGTACAATATAGGCTTCCTTTATCAAGTTTCAAATTATCTGTATTTTCAAATGTCCAACATTTGTGATTTTAAAATTTTCAATTTTTCCACTTCTGATGTTTAGTTCAGTTTCAACTAAAGGAAGCCTATATTGCACCTGAATGTATTGTCACGTCCCGGGTGGAGGTCTTTAGGGATATGACATTGTGGGGTTGTAGGAGAGTGGTTTGATACGAAGACGTGCTTCGTAGCACTGGTAGATTTGGGAATTCAGGCGCGAATGCGAGATTCGTTGCCCGTGGGTTTTGATGGGAGTCAGGCGCGAATACGAGATTCGTAGCCCGTGGGGTTTTATTGGAGATCAGGCGCGAATGCGAGATTCGTTGCCCGTGGGTTTTGATGGGAATCAGGCGCGAATGCGAGATTCGTTGCCCGTGGGTTTTATTGGAGATCAGGCGCGAATGCGAGATTCGTTGCCCGTGGGTTTCGATGGGAATCAGGTGCAAATACGAGATTCGTAGCCCGGGGTTCAATGGAGGCAGGCGCGAATACGGGATTCGTAGCCCTGACAGCCAGGGAAGATTTAGTTATAATCGCACACCAAGGAAACACCCGTTAGCACTGGTCGTATTTAACTTAGTAATTGGATTTACCGCTGCATTAATATAAGAAACAGTCTGTAACGTTTCTTAGGTATGGTCGTTGCCGTATGGTCGTACACGGCCTATGCGAAAGTACGCTTCGTTAACACTGTAAGAACTCTCACGTTCGCGAACCGAAATCAGCTGTTGCAATAGCTTGGTTTGCCCGAAGGATAGAAGCAATAATTCGAAGCGTTATTTAAAGATAAGAGAACGGTTTATTATAAAGCACTGGTTAGTTTATATAATAATGCGTTAGACGATAAGCATTTGCACATAACGATTATATAAATGGTGAGTAATAACAATATATGTATGGACATGAAATACATGAGAATAAGCCAATAATAGAATATGAAATGCAATAAACGTAGATACAAGAGAATAAAGAAAAGCAATAAGCGTTATTAACACGATATAATATGAAAAAGCAATAAGCAACAATAATACAAAAGATATAAATGGTGATGATATGCAGAATATTGGTAGTTAATAATGGTTGCTTACGGTAGTTGCCGTAGTACACTGATTTTACTTATTATACCAGTGTGAATAAAAACGAGATACTTCTTCTCGTGTTTTCCGTAGAAGAACTACCGTAGAAGAGGGCTACGGCCTCTCGGGCCCTTGTATTTATATGTTTCGTCGGAATGTCAGGTATGAGGGGTATGTGCGGTATGCACTGTGACTCATGCACGAAATATGCGTTATATAAATAGAACATATTGCTGACTCATGCGCGAAATATGCGTCGCAATATGACTTCCGGGGTTTTTGTATGGGGCGTTTGAAAAGGCGATACTCAACCCATTGGATTGATTTTGGGTGGTCTGATTGGAAAGGGGTAAGAGGGGCTTGTATTTGGAGGGTCATAGGTAGGGGTGAGACGTGGTCTCGATTTAAGAGGGTTTTTGGGACGAGGGACTTGTTTAGATTTAAATATGAGGGAGGAATTCGTGCCTCATAGGGCGAAGAGGGGAAGGGGTTTTCGTCGTTGACCATTTCGAGATGGGGACCGCTAAGGTACATCGCCTAGATGGTCAGTGGTTGGGGAAAAGGGGTAAGAGTTGAGGTTTAGGGACTTTTGGGGGAGTTATGGAGTATTTGTGGGGAAGACTTTAATTTATACCGCGCGAAAAAATAGTGGGACGTCACACAGTGACTCCCAAAAATATTCGGACACTAGAGAATGGATAACTTTATGACAATATATTTGAGTTGTTTATAAGATATCTGCCTTGGTTATTTTCTCTAACCATAAGTCATTTATTAATGTTAATAAAGATATATAATTTATTTGAAAAATTCACATATATTGTATAATAATAATTGCTAAAGTAAATAATGCGGCATTTTCGGCTCACAAAAATATTCGCGTGATATATTTTCCGATTACGTCCTTCTGGGAACTCGATGTTTCAGGAAATTAGAAGAGTATGTTTATAAACAAAACATTAGTGGTCCACGCCTTCTCACTAGTCCTCAGTAGCAACTCTGACGTTCGTCAACATGGCTCGCAAAGGCAAGAATACGTCGTTTAATATACGTCAGCTCATAATTTTCCACCGGGAACAAGGAAAATCCTATCGACAAATTGGTTCCATGCTTGGCGTGAGTAAAAGCACTGTTGCAGATATTATTCGAAGATTTCGGACTGAGGAACGCATCGAATCTGTTCGACAAACTGATAGACCATGTCTTCTAAGCACAAGGGAGAAAAGAAGTATCGTAAGAAAAATTAAACAAACTCCACAATTAAGTGCTCCAAGATTAGTCAGCGAACTATTACAAGAAAGTTCTAGAAAAGTGTCGGTAGATACAATTCGCAGAACGTTAAGAGAAGCTGGGTACAATGGTAGGGTAGCCAGGAAGGAACCGTTCATTAATGAGGTAAATAGGAGGAAGCGAATAAACTTTGCAAAGGAGTTAATTCCTATGGATAAATCGTGGTGGGAGAACGTGATGTTTGTGGACGAAAGAGAATTTAACATCTACAATTCCGATGGAAGAACCATGGTGTGGAGGAAGCCAAACGCACAGTTCCATTTTAACAATACACGAAGTACGGTGAAACACGGAGGAGGCAGTGTGATGGTCTGGGGCTGCTTTTCAAGTTTTGGCGTTGGCAACTTAGTGTTTATTGACACGATTATGGACAAGAATGATTATTTAAATATACTTAAGAACAAATTAATTCAAAGTGCAGAAAAAAATGGGGATTAGTAGTAGTTTTAAGTTTTATCAAGATAATGACCCCAAGCATACAGCACGTATTGTGCAGGAATTCTTGTTGTACAGATGCCCCAAAATTCTTCATCCCCCGCCACAATCCCCTGACCTGAACCCTATCGAAAATTTATGGGATGAATTAGACAGGAAAATTCGCACATTCGAAAGAAGAATTAAAACAAAGACTCGAAAATGAATGGGCGTCTATAACGACAGAATATTTAAAAAAAATATACATAATATGCCAAATAGATTACAATATGTTTTAAAGCAAAATGGTTTTGCCACAAAATATTAAAATGAAATATCTACTTATAAATTTAGTTAGAAAAAATTTATATTCTACAGTGTCTGAATATTTTTGCGACCCGAAAATGTGACATCATTTCCTGTAGCAATTATTATTATACAATGTACGTGAATTTTTCAAATAAATTATATATCATTTTTAACATTAATAAACGACTTATTATTAGAAAAAATAACCAAGGCGGTTGCTTTATAAACAATTAAAATATCAAGTCATAAAGTTAGCCATACTCTAGTGTCCGAATATTTTTGGGAGTCATTGTATATACAAGCAATTCGTATTATATAAGTATACAAATTACGTACATAATATAATATATTATGGATCCATATTTTTACGAATACATATAATAATATATTATATTACACTGTTCTTTTAACCAAAACTTGGCGCTATTTGTTTTAATACATCGGTCGAACGGTGGCGGTGCTGGCATGTAAAAAAATGTTAATTATTTATGTTAACAACCGAAATTGAAGATCTATTCATTCAATTGCGAGAGTCGACTTTGTAGAGACGTACTAAGGAGTTTGTACTAAATATATTAATTTATTCAATCTGGAATATAAAGTTTCTTTTAAATTCTCCCAATTCGCGAGTCTGAAACCAGAGCACATTCATTGAGCAGAGTGCTTCAGCATTTCATAGGCCTTGATCCCATTCCCTGGAACCCACACAGCATACGGCGCCTTAACCGCGCCATTTTCGGCCTGTTTTCGGTCTGAGCGACTGCGCGTCCGGATTTGTAACAAGGCGTCTTTAAGACGCCTTTGGGACGCCGTGTAACTACACTGGCGCCATCTGTACAAAGCTTTAAAGGCGTCTTTAAGGCGCCTGTTCCAGACGCCTTTGAGGCGCCTTTAAAACGCCTGTCAGTCCTAATCCAGGCCTGTTTAAGACGCCTGTCAGTCCTAATTCAAGCCTGTTTAAGGCGCCTTTAAGGTGTCCCGTTTTGTAACATCAGCCGCTCAGAAGACGTATATTGGGCGTATATAAGCTGCCCGTGGGATACTCAAGGCGCCTCTGTGCTGTGTGTGAATTGGACGCTGTTTTCTGAATAACCACCCAACAAGCCACCTTCAATTCGCTTCAATCGCTGTACCGCCGGCTTATGGGAATCTCGTATCCTTAGTATATATATCAGTGTTATTAACGATATTACACATCAAATTTGTTTGCAGAATTGAAAGCCCCTTTCGTTCAAAGTAGTCCGATTTAAATTATTTTCTGTCAATTTAATGGGCAGAATCACCTTCATATTGATACGATGAAAACTAAAGAAATTCTGTTTCTGCAGAATCGATTATACATCGCCGAGCAACTCCAGGCGGCACACAGTGTAACGAGTATATGTATAAGAAAAAATCAAAATTCAATTTTCCATTAAGATACCCAGATAGCACAACGTCTGGTAAAGTCTTAAAGACGTTCAGAAGGCGTCTTAAAGACGTCTTAGAGACGTCTTGTTACAAATCAAGACGTTCAGACCTAAAATGGACATAAACTAGACGTCTCTAAGACGAGGTGTGCTATCTGGGTGCAGTTGTTTACATGTAATTGATATGTTAATCAGATTTGTACACAGAAAAATTAATTTTTAACATAAAATAATTAATTAAAATATATTTTTCAACATAATTTTTATTAGTTAATCATATCGTGCATAAATTAATAACAAACATATGAAACAATTATAAAAAATAAAATTAATTTTTTAAATAATTGGCATTGATAATAAATTTTAAATTATTCATTCTTATTATACATCTTCATCACAATCAGTTTAATCTGAAGGAATTCAACGCTCAGTGTCTTTTAAAAATAAATATTCTAGCACACACTTGTCTAATTTTTCGTTTTATTATGTGTATTTCTTCTTATGCGGGAGCACTCGGGAACAGATAAAATTTACATCAAATTAAAGGGCATAAAAAGAACTAATTGTAGTAAAAAAAATGAAAGAACCGATATGTTTCTTTTTTTTAATTCTCTCCAGCATTTAGAAGGTGCGACAAAAAAGTAATAATTTGAGCCACTGGTACGTATCCATATCTTTAAATGTAAGAATTTTTAATTAATGAAACGAAAGAAGGATATATTTTGCTTATTTTCAAAACAGAAAGAAGAGAACTTATAAATACAACAAAAATGCAGTGGGTAAATATTTCCTATGTGTAGTCTGTGGCAGCTTGCGTTTGGTTATTCGATTTTGAATGTAATTACTGACCTTAAATTCTTTATTTATGTTACTAATTGTAAGTTATGATGTTCTTATGTCGGAGGACTGTTTACTACCAATTCCATGAAATGAAATACAAAATTTAGAAACTCAAATTTTTGCTTTTTGAACACGTGCCGCGACACTGTGCGGCAGGTTAAACGGGTGAGGCATACAATGTCGCTCGGCTCGGGCTTCAGAGGACCTCAGGAATAAAGCCCTTTGAATAAACTGATTCATCCGTGGCGTTTCAAATAAAAATAACTCTGGGTTATTTTTATTGGACGACAAATAAAGATAAACTCTCTTTAATATGATAATTCATTTCAATAGTTTATAATGCCCATCTCTGGATGAAATAATACTAATTTGCGTATCAATATCCGTTCTAAACTTCGCAATTCTTATTATCTTCTCTCATTCTGTGCAATATTTATATTTACTTCTGAAAAAATATAATGATATGATTGTAATGATTGCTTATTTTGTTTATTTTAAAACAATGTAAAACTTGCACATTTTTCTATCGTATCGGCATGAACGTTTCAGTAACATACTGCTGAGATTTTCCAGGTGAAAATGAATTTAAACACGGTATAAATCGGATTATTTTTAAACGATTTTATTCAGCTTCGATCCTCTGTTTGTTTGTATGTTGTATGTATGTATGGTTCAAATCTGGCAACTCAAATTTAACCAACTTCCAACTATCCAATTGTCTTGAAACTTTGCAGGTGTGTGTAGTTTGGATGACAGTACAATGTTTAAAAAACAAAAATTGACCCCGAGGGGTTGAACAAATTTCCAAGTCATCAATAAATATAACCCATAACCACGAATCCGAACGACTTGAAATCAGCCACTCGCGTTTTTACGATAACGTCAAAAAGCCGCTGCGTTCGGGACGTTAGTCGCATCGCGATTCCCATTGTAAATACACAATTTATATTGAGAAATGATTCGTTATGTTCGAATAGGAAAAAATTGTAGTACAAGAAAAGAATTATTTTTTAGTCTTTAGTGCATTTTAATTTAGTTTTTAGTGCATTTTTAATAAAATCATGTAAGGCAAACGGGGAATAAAGGAATTCGCCGAGCTTGAGCTATATAAAACCCGCGGTTTTAGATATTTCGAATGTATCTACTTTAGCCGTTGCGACACAAGAGCGTCTCTCGATTTCCAAACTGCGAATCACTGCGAATGCTCGTCAGGCGTCACGCTTCCCTCGCATGTCATTTGTTTAACGCGCGACCCTAGGCCCACGTAATCGCCGGCCAGAGCGGGCCCTCGTAGGATAAAAAAGGTGACGCCGATCACGTACCGCCATCGGACGACATCTACTTACCCTCGCATTTTGGGTTACGTTTTCTTTTCGACCGTTGGTATTCGATCCTGATCTTACAATCATTTAACATAAAATTAATTTTTTATATATTTTTTAGCATTGTAGCCTTCCAGGATAGTTACTCTGTACTCTCCCGTTCGGTTGGCGTCCAGGTATTATCGCCGAACTCTCCATACGGAACGGGCGTCCAGGGCGTCAAGCGAAGTGTTTTAAAACTATACTGTATTCCATGTAAGAGCATACCGACGCCCCTACCGATTTGCGACCGATCTGCGCAGCTCCCACTACTACCCACTATTATTTGTATTACGAATTAACTTAATCATGTGACACGGGTCCAAAAAGGCTACAATATCCTCCTCTGTTGTGGGATGCCGAAATGATGTCTGTAACGAATTAACGTTATTAAAGTTACACCCTAACTTGTTTAGTACTGATAAATTTGTAGCTGTTCCGTCACATGTTAAAGAAACTATTTTCAAACCAGTCTCATGCACTGCTTCAAGGCACTGTACAGTGAAAGTGGTTTTATCTTCTGCAGATGCTCCCTTCATGAAATAATATGCAACAGGCACTTTCCAGCTACCATTCAAGCGCACCATCATGAAAACTAAAACTTGAGCAGCAATAATATCAAGTTCGCAAGCAATATCTTTCCCATAATCGATATGGCCGCTAAATTTTGAACCATCATATTCAACATGTTCGCGAATGGCCATTTCGTCAAACATTAAACATCCAAGTAACGGATAATTAGTGTTTTTTACACGTTCTGTAATGGATTTCATTGCTTCTGAACTGATACCAGGTTCCCCATTTACTGTCCTGTACCATGCAGATATAGTTTTCGGGTGCGGCAAGCAATTATTAAATTTTTCACGAACGTATTCGTATGCGCGGGGTGAATAATAGTGCAGCGTTAATGCGAAGCAGCGCAATTCCGGTGAAAAAGATTTAGGCAAGCATGCATTACTTTTTCGTAGCAGACATCGTTTAAAAAGTTCACCATTAGACGCACCTAACGTTTTCAATACCTCAGCTTGACTTTCTTGTAACAGATGTTTGTTTTTCATATCTTCTAAGACACTTTTCAATGTCAACAACTGATTACTTTTGCGGCGTAATTTTTGGTACATAGCTTGCATTTTCATTTTTATCTGAGTTTGTAAGAATTTGATTCTTTTTCTTAACCTGCATTTCTCTGGAGAATTATATATAAACAAACATCGGTGATACCATTGTTGCTTTATGTTCCTTAGATGTCGAAGGCTGTGGTGATAATTGACACAGCCCAATCCGTGACCTCGGACACGCAGCTCCGGCGTAGTGTGCATGCGTGGTGGGGGAAATTTTCGAGGGAACCCGTCCCGATCTGGTATCACTGGACTGGCGGCGGACTCATAGGGCGGTATTCTTAAACGTATCTTAAGATATAGTGGCTTGCGGACATGGTTCCACGCGGCCATTGGCTGTGTCAACCCTTTCGTTTCCTCTCGCTCGTTGTTCGGTTCTCTCACTCTCGTCCGCAGGCTTCCAAAAAATGGTGGGGATAGTCGTCGGACTGTCAACGAGAGGAAAAAACGGACTCATAACGGGGGATTACTGTACTGCTTTTGGCGCATTTCCTCACCACCCTGCACGCACACCTTCAGCCAAAAGAGAGACTAACACATGTTTCGTTCGAGGATTCGTCGACTCTCGGGACCATTCGGCAGGGATCGGCTTCTTTCGCATAAGTTTCTGGAAATTTGTACCGTGCATGTACAAAATAATATATTGTAACAAATTGCATTGCATTTAAATTGCCAGATATTTTTATACCAGCAATGTAGAGTTTGTATGTAAAGCTTATAGAAATGAAGGGGATGCCCAGGACTTGGATAATAATGAAGGGGACGCACAGGCTTGGGTAGAATTGAAGGGGATGCACAGGCTTCGAGGTTGTCCGGAGAAGATTAGATAGAGAGAGCATCTTGTATCGCACAAGTTTCTGGAAATTTGTCAAATAATTGCAATGTAGAGCAAGTCACATTAGTGAAGAAAGTATGCTGAAAACACATCTCCCTTGATGCTTTTCAATCTTTTGTGAAAGACATTCGTAATACTTTAATAAAATCCACAGTAGTTACTGCGCTATTCATTAATTTTACTAGTTTCCCATTAACAATATTTCAATTCACCAATAAAAATATTGAATCTCTCCGTTCATTTTCGCTAAATTACCATTAGCATTTGTTAAATTTCCTGCAACAAGACTTTCTACCATATGCTTCACCTCCGTTCCCTATTTCTATATAATTTCTATATAAGTAAGTTCTATGGTAAGTTGTATATATAACTAAAATGTGGCCTTTATATATTTACAGATTATCGAAGCAGAAGATGATGCAGTGTGATCTACGTCAATAGATACCACACTCACTCGCCATCATTTACAGCCAGGGTGGCGTGGAAAATCGCTACCAGCGGTAGCTATTTTGAGTGGGGACAGCTACCCACATCCACACATGCGTGCGATGACGTCACGAGCGTTGAGCCAATCAACGCCAAGATGAAAATCGCTGGAAAATTCGCCAACGCCAGCGCCAAGTCATGCCAACTAGCCAACCAGCATCGCGGGGAATCGGTTGTCGACGCTAGTTGGTTGCGGTCTCACTTGGCTTGGCTAGTTGACTTGACTTGGCGCTGGCGTCGGCTAATTTTGTGTACATCAGTGATATCAGATCGGGGACGGGTTCCCTAGAGAATTTCTCCCACCTCGCATGTACAACCCGTCCCCGATCTGGTATCACTGGTGTACATACTTAACAATATATGGTCTATTCATATGATAATATTCTTCACCGTCCTCGACGTTTTCATGTACCTGGCGTAATTTCTTCACTTTTTTTTAAGTTTTTTATAGGGATAGTGTCTCTACTGCAGTTGGCTGCACTCAGGATCCCCGACAGGGTTCGGCGGGCTTTAGCTACGCTGGTGGAGAGGGAAGCACCTACAGGAGTGGTGATAACGTGTGCGTGAGCCGACGCCAGCGCCAAGCCAGCCAAGTGGCGCCAACGCGAAGCCAACCAGCGTCGCTGGGAAATATGTTGTCGACGCCGGTTGACCGTGGCGTCGGTTTGTTTCCCGCCGTGGCATATCGTGCAACCATTACCACCTCTACTGTACTTAGGTGTTCCCCCCAGGGAATGGCGGAAATCTCATACGCCCGTACCGTTAAACGCGGTGGGGGAACGCCACACATGCGCACGATGGCGCCGCGACGTCGACCCAATCAACGCCAAGGTGGGAAACGAAATTGTGGACGCTGGTTGGCTGCGGCCTCACGTGACTTGGCTAGTTGGCTTGGCTTGGCGCTGGCATCGCTTCGTTTCCCATCGTTTCCCGAAGCGTTGATTGGTTCGACGTCGCAGCGCCATTGCGCGCATGCGTGCGTTCCCCACCGCGTTTAGCGGTACGGGCGTATGAGATTTCCGCCATTCACTTCCCTTTCCGCGAAACATCCGGCTTTGCAAAACGTTGTCCGGGGACCCTGGCTGCAGTTGGCTGCATTTGGGGAATTGTACGCGTGTGCGGGGCGTTTCATTCTTAAAGTTTACAAATAATACTCATACGTTTTCGTAAAATTCGGTATAAAGTACAAACCTATTCAAATTTTGCGTTTGGCTAACCAAGTAGAAAATTCTTTGATATGCAATATAATCTATCTCTGCTACGTTGTAGGAATGAAACGGCATACATCGAGGAATTCGCATCGTGATGAAAAACCTAAGCCCTCGCGTAATGAAGATAGTGATGCGGTTCTGCGTGTAAGAACGGAAGAAGAGAGGCGGCGGCGTAGACGCGAATGGATGATCGAACAAGAAAAAATGGAAAGGCATGATAGACTGAAAAGAAAAATGGTTATGGAGTATGAGATACGACGCGTTCGTAATATGAGCTTAGCATTTCCCAAAGGAAGATGCAACAGACCTCGTAGGAGTAGAAGTGAATCTCCACCTAGTGGATATAGAAGAACTTCTGCGCATCATACACCTGAAGATATTGTACTTTCTAAAAAGTAAGTGTAAACTGTCTTTAATTATTAATTGTTGAAGTAGACACAATGTCCCATTCTGGAGGATTTCTTAGACAATGAACAATTTTAACATTTCATTGTCGGGTCGTGGAATTTCCTGTCTTATCTTCGGACGGATATATTTAAATTAAATATGTTTTGGACTATATCCAGAAAAGTACACTGATAAAGTGTGAACTTGTATTTGCAAAAAATATCGAATTTATTTGATATAATTTTTCAATACAGTTATATACTATAAAACAATACGCTTCAAGAAGCAATCAAAATATTAAATTGTAGTAAGTCTCAAGTATAAATCTATTAAATCATATGTACAAATAATATGGTAATTATTTAGAAGTTTTCCATCCTTACCGATTTCAATGATTTTTGGATATGTTATCAAGATCAAGATTCTGAACGACTTTTCCCTATACATGTTACCACCGTACGGCAGTAGTTTCCGAGATATTCGCAAAGAACTGTTGAATCGAATCACCGAATGCCTGTGCTGCTACGAATGCGTACTCATAGGTAGAATACTTGTGCTGAGTCCCGGGTCTTAGCATTGATAGGGGCTAGGTTAGTGCGGGGGCACGTAAAGCATGATAGCGAACTGATGTGAGTATAGAGATTTGAACCAGAAACTTTGCGGATGCCCATCAGCACCCCGACTCATATCGGTTCGCTATTATGCTTTACGCACCCCCTGCACTAATCTAGCCCCAACCAATACTAATACCTGGGACAAGTTGGAAAGTGGAATGCATTGCGTCGGAATAAATCAAAAGAAGTATTCGCAAATATCTCGGAAACAAAGGCCAGCTTCGTCATTTGTTTTGTCCTATGCTGACGCATACGCTGCCGCGGATGCGTACTGTACGTAGGTATACGGTAGAATACATTGTGTAGTAGCAGCAGTTTTTCGCGAATCTCTCGGAGACGAAGATCAAACAGTACTGCCGTACGGCGGTAACATGTATAGGAAAAAGTTGTTCAGAATCGTGTCCCCGACAACGTATCGAAAAATCATTGAAATCGGTGAGGATGGAAAACTTCTAAATAATTACCAATAATATTATTCTGCACTTTAGGCTTGAAACATCAAGTGATGCAATGCCCTTATTTAAAGGGCCTGAAGGCACAAAAATTAGTTCAACAGAACTTCGCAAAATCAAAGTAGATATTCATAGAAACATTCCTGGAAGAGTATCTACCAATGAACTCAAGCGGGATATACCCAACAAGGAAGATGTGGTGCTTAAAAGAAGAGCGGGTAACGTGTTGTTATTTTACCGTAACTTCTTAAGAATTTTCAGTCATTCAGCGAACGAGTACCACAAAGGAAAATAAGCTCAACGCGGAAGATGATTCTGGGGTTTTCTAGAAATCTCGATCAACAAATTGAAGTTTGAGAACATTGTATGCTTTCTACTGTAAAAATCTCTCTTCTCTGTGAGACATTTCTCTCTACTTTTTAGAATCCATTTAGTTTCTGTTTAAATGTATTATCGAAGACTAGATAAATATTTCCACGTTTTCACTTTACCAAGTGCTACATTTGAAGACTGGAATCCCTGTCCCTGATTTCTACAGTCATGAAGGTTCTGAACTTTACGGCCATACTGCGTCCCCTGTAATATTCAAGAATTTTCTCAACTTTATTCATCAAATTAATAACGTTTGATTCGCCCAGGATATAGCAAATTTGGAATACAACGTTGGATCACTGTATTGATCGCATAATGTGCAATATGTAAGCACAATTTTTTTTTCTTTGACTATTTTAAGATTGCTATGCTTAACGTATCCCTTGCTTGTTGCTTTATGTACAGTATTTTTTTTCTTACGAGCTTGCACAAAGAATTATGCTTCAGCTATATTAACTGCTATAATGAATATATTTTGGTACAAAATAATTTTTCCCCCATAAACGTAGTTCAAACACGTTTTGTGCATTCTCCTTGTGTCCTGGTTTTGGGAATGTGTGCATGTCCAAATAAGTGGTTTTTTTAAATGCTTTATTTACTAAAAACAGACCAACTGGAAGTTTTTTGAAGATGTTTTAAATTCAACAACTGAAGAGGCATAGTGAAACATTAAACATTAGGCTCCAACACTGGAAGAAACTAAATCAGAAATTAAATCTTAGAATTTTTCACAATTTTTGCATAGTGTGGTATTTCTTATTCTTATTCATCTTTTATTTTGTTGCATTAAATAAATAATTACAATTGGAAAATAGGTACTTCCTTTTTAGAGTTGAGTACTCGTAGACTTAATTTAAAGCATTGTATATAGAGTGAATATCGCAAAAGCTTGAAGTGAAGTGGAAGATTACTTAATCGTCCTGGGAAATATGAACCATCCCGGAAGATTTTATTGTGGAATCATGAGTCCTCTACACACAAATTAAACTACCTTATTTGAATTATATTGAAAGGCGTATCGATGTGTTTATATTTTTGTAATAAATTCGTAATAGACAATGAGTACTACATTCCAAGCATTTAGCTACATTCTTTTGAAAAATTATTTAATGCGATTTGTAAACGCTATGTGAAAAAGAAAATATTACATTATAAATTAAAAATTATCAGTTGCTACAGAATATTTAGAGTTAGAGTTTTATTAAAATAATCTCATCAAAATAATTACAATTATAAAAAATAAATTTCTCTGAATATATCTGGCACTCAAGAAAATTTTAAGCCATTTTTAATTATGTAAAATACTCTTTATTTATGACGAAGAAAAATAAATTTATACATACTTTTAGTATATAAAATCGTATAAATTAACAACAATTTATTTAACCAATTTAAAATTGACAGTACGAAATGACTTGGCTCACAATTGTTCAGAGCAAGTCTGTTTATTTGAGTAGCGACGTTAATATCTCCAAGATCTGTCACAGCTGCTAGTATTGCTGAAATGCTTTTCCGATTTTTACATACGTAGGAGAGGGATCCAAGCCGATATTTGATAGAGAAGAGATAAAGAGAGCAATAGATGAAACGGAAGAAGTTGAGGAACATCGTACTGTCGTAACTGTGAATTTGGAAAATTCGGGTATGTTTATTACATCAAATTGCTAAGATTTATTACAACTACTGTTTCGCAAATATGGATATTTTAATGTTTAGAAAACGAGTGGAAAACGGTGAAAAAGCATTTGACGTCCTTGAGTCCTGCAAGAACCCGAAGTCACAGTCCTAGACGCGCGTGGTTCCGTCACCCCAGGTTCGTGCCTGGATTATACACAAAGTATTGCAATATAAACATAAGTTAAACATAAGTATAAACCATATACGAACAACTTGCTATTCTAAATGTGTTAATGTATAATCTAATATTGTTTAGGAAATTAAATTTTTTGCTAATTGTTTACCCTCTTTCAGGTATGTCGATTCTAAGCATGAAAATGAAGGAAGTTACAAAAGTGATAGGTAAAAGCTATTATTACACTTTCATGTATCCGCGTACATTACATTTCTTCCAATTGTATTTCACCAGACTATTACATTATTTTCATAGGGAGAAAGATTATAGTAGAGAGCGGAAAGATGGTGAGAGATCTTACCGAGAACATCGAGAGCGGCCCAGAGATCATTCTCGAGACAGGAGGGAAACAGATAGATCCAGAAACAGAGATAGGCCTAGAGAACAAAGGATTCCCCCAGGGCGTTATATTGGAGCAATTCCTGTTCCTATTTATTATGGAGTAGGTACTTTATTTACATAATAATGCGATAATTTAGCCATGATATAAAACTCATTCATTTCTTTGCTCAGAATTTTCAACCGAGACCATTCATGGTTGGACCGTGGGTCCCAATTCGAGGACCGCTTGGAGGTAATATACATCCTCCTAGGATGAGAAGTTTCCCGAATACGCTTATAGAGGACGCGTCTGTCGATTTCCGCTGCCGCGGGTAGCACACTGATATATATACTATGGATACGAAATTCCCATAAGCTGGCCGTACAGCGGTTGAAGCGAATTGAAGGAAACTTTACATACCCAGCACCGCCACCGTTCGACCGATGTATTGCGCGAAGTTTGATAAATGTGGTTTATAAGACTAAAAGAATAGTGTAATATAATATATTATTATATGTATTCGTAAAAATATGGATCCATAATATATTATATTATGTACGTAATTTTTATAATCATATAATACGAATTGTTTGTATGATGATTGAAATTCAATAAAGTTAATCAGAGCAAATGAAATTCATGAAAATAGTGAAATAAATATATAAACGTAATATTAAAAAACTGAAGTTCGCAAAAAGTGAATTTGAAATATTTGTAAACAGTTTAGTCGATTGCTTTCTTGTTATGGATAAAGGAGATGTAGGTATGCATTTCTTACGTTTTAAAAGAAGCATTAAATGAAATTGAATTCATAATGAACTAAAATAAATTTATTAATCTTACAACAATATATATAAATATAGGTATCTCACTCTTTGAGACGTGACCTTGGGAATCCACGTAAATTCAAGTGAGTCGGATTTACCCAAAATTCATAAATATTAGGCCATATTCGCATCATTATTGGTAAGAGACTGTAGGAAAGAAATCTATGAAATAAGAAATCTTAATTTTGTTAAATCTTTAATATTTCATGCTTCATATAAAGAAGAATATGTCATAGCACACGAAGAATGTCTGTTTAAGAATCCAGTAGCAGACAATAAATATCACACATAATGCCATGCACTTGTTTTTGTATTTTACAGTGTAAAAGCTATGTAGCATCTTAAAATAATAAAATGTAAGCAAAAACGCATTAGCCTTAAAAGTATGTATACATGTTACATCTGCATACTGGTTTTACTGATGCGCGTAGTGTCGCATATTTGTCCGGTAATCATAAGTGCATACTAACTCGAAATGATGGTTTTAATAAGTTTGTTGTGTGACTTATAAATTCTTCGGCGCTTAACATTACAATATTGTGAGTTTCAAGCTCAGGAAAAAGATTATCCCTATAAAAAACTTCAAAAAAGTAAAAACATTACGCCAAGTACATGGAATCAAATAAATCACAAAAGAATAGAAGATAATAATAATCACAAAATTAAAAAAAGATAGGTAAGTACATAAAGGTGCTTTCCAACCAGTGAATGGCGGAAATCTCATACGCCCGTACCGCTAAACGCGGTGGGGGAACGCTGTGACGTCAACCATGGTCGAACCAATCAACGCCAAGTTGGGAAACGAACTGTCGCCACCGTCAAGCCCAGATAGGAAATGAAACGTTGCCAGCGCCAATTCGGGAGAAGCTTCTCCCGCCACTAATATAAATTGTGGTACGAATCGGTAATTACCTATGAAGTACGCAGGTATATGTAATATTGATGAGATGTAAAAGAAAACACAAAATATTAATGGAAATATTATTTATGTATGCACTAATTATGTTAAATTGAAGGAATGTTATAATGAATGTTATGTACAAACGTATTTCTTTATGTAGTCTTTACAAAATATACATAAATTATATTACAAAATCTATACATAAAATATAAAACTTAATATTACAGTTGAAGTATAATATAATGTCCATATAAAGAGGAACATAGATATATATACACAGTAGCAACTGTAATATATACATTTACAAAATATAATGTTTTCTATGAACCATGCACAAACTTTGAACGTAGCGTAAAGGTGGCAGAAATTAAGGTTTGCCCAGATATAGTGGAGCATAATAGATCCTTTCACTCATTTGAACATTATATAGACATGTGGAAATCAAAAGCACCGGATTCTGAGATAATTAGCAATATGTCATTTAAAAGAAGCAAAATCACAGCCACTATTAAAAACGTTATAAACAAATCTTTCATACCAGAAGCTACAGAAATATTGGAAGGCAAATTTTTCTCAATTTGAGTTGACGAAACCACAGACGTATCCGACGAAGATCAAATTTGTACATACTTATTAGATTTAAGTGAAATTAAGGACATTACGACAGAAAATTTATATGATCGTTTTCTATATTCCTTACGTAAATATAATTTGAATCTAGAAAATATTGTTGGTTTCTGCGCTGAGAATGCGAATGTAATGATGGGGATGAACAATTCATTGAAGGCGCGGTTATTGAGCAACAATGAAGAAATTTGTGTGTTCCCATGTATATGCTATACAATGCACTTGGTTGCCATGCGTTAGTAAAGATTCTTTACTTAAGACGCCTGTGTGTCATCTGGGATATTGCTAATGTGGCTGTCACTCCCACTGTCACTACCCAGTAAACAAACTGACTGCAGTCTGCCAGCAGATTGATGTCAGATTCGAGTAGATTCTGACGTCAGATTCGGGTCCTACTATGTCCGTATTTAACTATGGTTCTGCGGTCAGAGCCTGACATCAGGATCTGACCGCAGATTGATGTCAGATTTCGATCAGATCTTGCTGCCGTGGCTGACCGCAGATTGAGAGCAGAAATCGAGCAGATCCTGCGCAGCGCGATCTGACGGCAGATTGGTGTCAGATACAGAGCAGATTCTGACGTCAGATTCGGTGCCTACTATGTCCGCATTTAACTATGGTTCTGCGGTCAGAGCCTGACATCAGGATCTGACCGCAGATTGATGTCAGATTTCGAACAGATCTTGCTGACAAAAACCGCCCGCAGAATGGCGGCAGAAATCAAGCAGATCCTGATGTCGGACATAGTAGGCAATTTTATATAATAGTATAGATTTAAAAACAGTGCGAAAGTCTTTAGCGTAAATAATATATAGAACACGTTTATAAGACCGACTTGAAAGATCTGATTCCTACCATATTTTATGGAAGAAAGAAAAGTTGGTAAACCATGTATTTAAACGGGTATTATAACATTTTTAATGTTTTACTTAGCAAGTTGTTAGTCAATTGAATGCCAGGGAGGCTCAAAATAATTATTTAAACTTTTAAAGGCAGTTCTTCCAAATATAAAATAATTAATGATAACTACTATTCATTCAATTGTCTTAGGGCGGTATTATCATCAATCGTTTTTTAGTTTTTAGCATGCGGCATCCTCTACCAGTCTAGTAAATTAGTAAAGGATGCCGGATGCTTAAGACGATCTTCGTCTTCAGCAACGACTGATAATACCGCCCTTACAGACGGGTATACCAAATATATACTCCGCAGTGGAATGTCGGCAAATACGAGTGGTACTCGAGAGCCCTGAATGATCAAGTCCTCGGCCACTTATTCCCGCCACGGTGCTATTTCGCAAGCGAGAAGCTCTCGCCCGATCGCCGCCTGGCGGGGTCGCGTCGTGAACTATGTCAACAGAATCTGCTCGATTTCGGTTGCCTATCTGCCGTTAGATCGTGGTGCGCAAGATCTGCTCGATTCCTGCCATTAAATTGTATCACAGACCTTCCTTACATTCTGCCGCCATTCTGCTGTCAGATCCTGACATCAGAATCTGCTCGGTATCTGCCGCCTATCTGCCGTCAGATCGCGGAGCGCAGGGTCTGCTTGATTTCTGCCATTAAATTGTACCAGCAGATTCTCTGCAGTGCCTGCCGCCAAACTGCACGCAGACTGTGTAAGCAGAATCTGCTCTATTTCTGCTGCCTATCTGCCGTCAGATCGTGCTGCGCAGGGTCTGCTCGATTCCTGCCATTAAATTGTATCAGCAGACCCTGCTGCCAATCTGCTCGCAGGTTAAGGCAGCACAATCTGTTGGCTTTCTGCTGTCAGTCTGCTTTCATCATCGAATATAACAAATCCTGTATCAAATCTGTAGTCTTTCTGCCACAAACATTTGTACCCAGGCGTTGCGCAAAATCTGCAAATACGGACGTGGCTGACTGGGTACTGTCATCCGGCTGCTCTGGCAATATAATTCCATACAGCTGTTTTGGTATTGTGTCTGTGCTGTACATCTTATCATTAAATAATTTTAGCCCGTCTGATAGTTTGTATGTGACACAGGTTTCATCTTTATTTTTTAAGTCTAATTTTATTCTGGTCAATGCAGCTATCGTGTCTGGCTTTAATCTATTTCGACGTTTAGTTTTTATTTCCGTTACAAGTGAAAAATATCTTTCAACGTCCGCGTTTGAATGGGGCAACGACAAGCACAACTGTGCTAATTTTGTGATATTTTTGAATCTGTAGGCACCATCTGAAATATTTTTAATGCTGCTAATGTAGTACCAGAATTGAGCAACATCGAGTGCTTCTAATCTTTCGCGATCGCTTTTTTCCGCAAAATATGTCAATGAATGCCACTCATTTTTTACAGCACATTCATCAAATCCTTTTGATTTAAATTTCTTTAAAATAGAATCTAAATGGTTATTCCGATGGCTACTCGAATCTAAAGTTATAGCCGGGTCTAAAAAATCTAGCGATTTCATAAATATTTCATCGAACGGTATTCTTTTGACGATATTTTTGAAGGCGGATTGATAAAATTTTTGTATGTTCCTATAAAATTTCGTAATCTTTTCTTGATCTCCGCCGTTATTGTTTTTAATTTCATGTAGCGTGAGTAGGCAGGACTGTCCTGGACAAATTATTTCCATAATAAAATATGCATAAAGTGAACATAAGAATTTCTCTATGAACGATGGCAAAGATTTACACGCATGTGATGCCACCAAATGCATCGAGTGGCAGATGCATGGGAACACACACATGTCGGGATTGTCTTGCAACAGACGAGAAGTCACTGAGTTCTGTGCTCCCACCATGACATTTGCATTGTCAACGCACACCCCAACCATATTGCTCAGAGACAAATTGTTCTTCTTCAAAGAATGTATCAAACAATTGTATAAGTTGTCTGCTTTAGCATCCGAAATCCTAACTAAATCTAATAAATATGTCTGTATCTTACCTTCGTGGAAATACCGTATCAAGAAACATAAAATTTTCATGTCAGTTATGTCTGTAGTTTCAACAATCAACACAGAAAAAAATTTACCTTCTAATATTTGTGTGGATTCTTCAATAACAGTCTTGTTAATTACATTTTTGACAATAGCCCCCATTTTCTTTTGATTCAGAGTAATGTGGTCGAGTACGTCACGATTTGAAAATGCCTCTTGTAGCATATCAACGAAATGGTCGTACGACTGAAATGGTCTATCATGTTCTACTGCATGCAGACATACTCTCATTTCTGCCAACTTTACTTGCTCTGCAAAAGTAAAAAGCTCTGCACTTGCACTTGTTGCTGGTCCTTTGCTATGTTGCATGTTCATGATATGCGCACTACTATTTGCATGATTGGTGATATTCGTTCTGTTGGCGACAATAGATTTCTTGCAAACTTTGCACCTTCCCTTATACGGATTGCCCTCAACTCGCTGAAGCCACAATTTGAATTGAGGTTCCTCCAGCCAACCTTCTCGAAAGGATTGTAGCCTCACGTTACTTGTACCAGGGAGGGTGAAGAAGTGTTTATTGCCTACTCATAAAATATTAATTATTTTTCATAGAATATATTATTTTTCATAGAAAAAAGAAAGTTAAATTAAGGATATAGCTTACTTGAATCAGTGTCTGATTCTGGGCATATACTAGCTGCACTGCTAGGTCCAGCGACATTAATGTCAATGGTCGCATTAGTTGAATCGCTATGACTGGAACTTAATGCCCTTGCCTGCTCTTGCATATTCCTAATATGCCTTGTTGTGTTTGCATGATTCTTTAAAATATATTTGCCTGCTGTTAAAAATACCATGCAAACAATACATTTTGCCTGGCACGGATTCTCCGTTTCTTGAAGCCACGATTGGAACTGTGGGTCGTTTAGCCACTCTTTCCGAAAGGCTTGTTGCCTCTTTACTTTTTTAGCAGAGGAGCAGATGAAGCTACCATCATTGCCTACTCATAAAATATTAATTATTATTCATAGAATATTGAAAACCAATTTTAATAAAATAATCAATGAAAAAAGAAAGTAAAAAAGAAAGTTAAATTAAGGATATAGCTTACTTGAATCAGTCTCTGCATCTGAGCTTCTATTAGCTGCATGGCTGGGTCCAGGAACACTGGGATCAGTACCTGTATAAAAGATCCATTATTAGTACATTTCTAATATCAGAAACTGGAATGGCCAAAGAAGAAACACCCTGGCGCAACAATACTAAAAGAACTGAAAAGAATTAATATTAAAAGAAGAAAGTAATGAACATAATGTTTAGCATATCCTTGTGCAAAAAGATACTGAAATTATACGGATACAAAAGTATTAAATATTTGTCTTACCTGATTCTTCGCTCATGTTGGAAGATTAAAAAACACTGTATAATTCACATCCAGTAGCGTCTACAAATGTCTACAAAAGTCCCGTAAGAATTGGGAAGTGTTCGAAATCGAAAGCTTGGCGGCGTGGCGTGGCGTCACTTGGCTTGAGTTGACGGTAGCGCCGTTTCAATTCCCATCTTGGCGTTGATTGGTTCACGCGCGGCGTCATCACCGAAAATCTAAGTTATCTAAGCTAGCTAAGCAAGTGAGTCCGCAGCCAACCAGCGTCGACAACATATTCCGCGCCGACGCAGTTTGGCCTGGCTTGGCTAGCTCGGCTTGGCTTGACGGTGGCGCCGTTTCGTTTCCCAACTTGGCGTTGATTGGTTCGACCATAGTTGACGTCACAGCGTTCCCCCACCGCGTTTAGTGGTACGGGCGTATGAGATTTCCGCCATTCACTGTTTCAGGGGTGGTCCACTCTCATAGGAGGACTGTGAACACGGATTTAGTAGCTATCCAGGCCGTATGAGGTCTCTGAAAGCAATATTAATTCTCAGATTTTGTACTAGGTGGCACTCACAGCGTTATTTTGTAGGGAGAGCTGTCTCCTCCTCCCGAGACCGAAGAGTGGGGAACACTCTCGTGAACCAAGTTAAGGTATACGCGTATTGGTACAACGTGTGCAAGAGTCTAACCTCAAATACATTAATACTTTTTATTGTTAACCAAGAGTGATCATTGTCGTTCCGAATCTTCGGTGTACATCGTGTACATCACCTGCTGGAGTAGGGCCTGCTATAATTACTAATGTGCCTGTAATCCCTACAATTCAGTGGGGGTAGTATCATAAATCATATCCTGTTTCTGAAATTTTGCGGGACGCTTGGGGACGCTTGCTCTCCATCGCTCTCTCCTTTTCTGGACATCGTTTGTAATGTAATATTTCCCAAATAAATTGTAATGTAATATTTCTCAAATAAATTGTAATGTAATATTTCCCAAATAAATTGTAATGTAATATTTTATAAATATATTGTATTTTATACGTGTATGCACTTGGAAATTTTAATTCTCAAAATATAATTTGAAAGTGGTGTTAGTCAAAAATTAAAAAAATCGAATTCATTACTTATTTTGTAATATAACACAAAGTAAATGATGAATTCAATTTTTTTTTAATTTTTGACTCGCCACTTTCATAATCACCGGAACTTATAGTCATAAGTAAGGGATGCATTGGATACAAATTTTGAAATGCCCGCCATTAGTAATGTAGTGTATATCCAACCCGTTAGAGGGTGTTAATGCGGCGTTAACAAAATAATACACGTAGTGGACCTACCCTGCACTGTTTCCAACTGTGCTTAAGATGGCACAACTACATATACACAGTTAAAATGCTGTGTTCATACATTCTATTACTCATATCACGGACATTTTAATAATGTGAAGATAAAATGTAACATCTAGATATTTGCCTAGATGTCCGCGGCCTGGAAGTCAAATACTTGGCGTGGCCAGGCAAGGTACCGCCATGTTTTGTCAAAGGTGTGAAAATACAAATGGCGGTGTAGTATAGCGGTACATACAACTGTATACGTAAACGTTACGTGGAAGCTTCAAAGTTGATGATATTTTAGAAAAATGCCTGGGTGTTGTGTGAAAGATTGGGCTGCATTAGTAAGACGAAAGAATTGGAGTCCAACCAATTCTTCATTTCTCTGCGAGGTTAGTTTTCAAGCAGTGTTGTATATACCGCCACTGTGCCGACATTTGTATTTTCACACTTTTGACAAAACATGGCGTCAAACCGACCTAACATAGGCTGTGTTCCAATTCACGCATACTGCGCATGGACTGCAGGCGATGGTGATTGGTGGTTCATGCAGTGAGTGAATAGACTGCATAACCTAATTCGTAGAATTCCCTAGAATCCTCCAACTTCTAGCGCATGCTGCGTGCAGCAACTACAGAAAATTAAACCATAGGCAGCCAATGCACATAATGCGCGCATGCGTAGTTGTTCGAATTCGAATTACTCCAATCAGGTTACGCAGTCTATACCACTCACCTTATGAACTACCAATCACCATTGCCTGCAGCTATGCGCAGTATGCGGGAATTGGAACACACTATAATACATACCTGCTAAACCTAACCATATTTTCCTTTCTCAGAATGAAACGGAACGCTAGGGATTTTAAGGAACGCTATTAAAAAAAGGCACCGTATGTGGGACAAAAACATGCACTTTTATTTCAATTAAAAAAATATGAAACATTAACATTTTTAACCAGAAAAAATGGCTTAATAAAGAGAGAAGTTAAAAATACTCGCATTCCAATAAAAATCCCCACGAGATCGCACAACAAGGGCAGCAACAGAACAGCACATGAACCACCAATCACCATTGCCTGCAGTCTATGCACTCAATGCGCGAAACAGAACGCACCCTTTGCCACGCGTTCCTGTTGGTCCTCTTCTATTCTCACTAACATAACATTTCCTGTTATCCTGTTACCAACCAATTCTACATATATTAATTTCGGCTAGCAGACTCGGGGCCACCCGAGACGAAACGTACACCGTTTCCTTTTCACCTTTTTAGTTCTCCCTTTTATCTTTCAATCTTAATTACTTTCTCCACATAGTCCTGTGGGTCAATTAAATTTTGGAACAATACGTCTTTCTCATATTGTAAATTATTATAATGTATTCACGAATTCCATATTGTTTGAAACGAAATAACGCGCGCAAATAAAGCTACGCATGCTCACTTATACTCTCACACAAGTATCTATGTACATCATGCATGCATGCAACATGGCACACATGTATATATAGGCACCATAAATTAAACAAGAAATAACCTGAAATAACCTATCCTGTGTTGTTGATTTGCCACAATTGCAAGTTGTTCATTATTGTAAATGTCATAATATATAAAAAGTAGAAAAATATCTAAGAGCTTACAATGTATTATATCATATTTGGAATACCAAGCGGATCAATATTCTACTAAATCAAAAAGCAATATCTTCAAAAAGAACCTCACTTTATTGTTACTCTATACACCGTGCTCTATACAGTCAACAACACGGAAAAATGAATAGATTACGTTTGTGTTTAAATAATCTGACAAGCATAAAGTCTGTGAATTGCGAGGGTAAGAATTTTCATTAAAATTTGTATTGTATTTTACATATTTTAATTTCAATCACAGGTCGCAGGTACTTCAAACGATGGGTGTCTCCAACTCAAATGGCAATAACCAATAGAAAAAAGAAACTATCTCCTCAGCCTATACCTAATCGTAGTACTTTCATCGACTGGAACAGAGACGCGGAACTGTATGCATTTAATCAGAGGCTTTCGGAAAGTTTTCAACCCGAAAAATTAAGTCGAGCTTTCGTACATAAATCGTACATATTCAAGGAAGAAGAGAAGCAAAGAGAAATGGGGATACAGGAGCCCAAGCTCGACATAAAACATAACGAAGATTTGATTGAAAATGGAATAGGAATAACTTCCAAGGCTGTGTACAACTACTTAAAGGCATCTTTACCGCGTGTTCCTGTATCCGTAATTCTGTGCGTATAAAGATACATCGAATACGAATGATTTCGATGCACTATTCCTGGAATATTTTATAGATTACTCTATGCAAGCAAGTGTTTCTAAATAAAATTCTGTGCCAGGTCGCTCCACAATTACCTCTTATCCCAAAAGGTTCTGGCAGAGGCAGCTTTACATATTGGAACAAAGGATATTATTCTAGCCGCTGTTTGTATTTATACGAATCGTATTTCTGTATATGAATCTGTTAAACGTTGCACGTATCACTCGCTGCGCCATTTTATAAGCTTTGTACTTCATGTTTAGGAGCATCCCCCAACAGAGGAAACATTGGCTAGAACATTTTTAGCGCTTGTTGGAGCACTTGCCGAAAGCGTCGATATCGATCACACCAGTACTTTCGTTCGAGATTTTCTGATAGTGGGATTGGCAGAGAAGGATTTAAGCGAGATTTGGAATCCACCTAATCCATTCGAGATGTTAAACGACATCATTTCGAAAGAGAGGCAAACAACTGTGGAGCCAAGACTCATTGGGCAAGCTGGGAAAAATACTATTCTGTCTGCTTATGAAATTGCGGTTTATTCGAATAAACAATTTTTAGGCTCAGGTAAAAGTTTAGATTAGTACTGGTGGTGATAATTGTAAATATTTTGTGAGTAATGGATAATGGTTTCAGGATTTGGGCTCACTATTGAAGAGGCGAAAGAGGTGGCTGCTATGAACGCGTTGTGCAGAATGTTTGGTTTATTAGATTCGAGTCAACCGTTACGATTTAACAGAAAAATAGACATGGCTTCTTGAGAACGGTTATTTTATGGTACAAATTACGCGTTAAGCTTGTAGAACACTAAACATTGAGTCAATAAACTATTTACATAACAGATGTGATGTAACAATTAGCAGTTGTATTGTAATTTGTGTCCTATATATACGAAATGCTGAAGTTGGTAATATCTAACAAGGGAACATCCCGAAACCGGAAATTTGAAAAATTCTGAAATTTTGTGAATATGTAGGGAATTTCCTCCTGATTACAACGCAATTTTTTTTTGCTGCCCAAATTCCGGTTATTTTCCGATTTTTTGTCATAACTCGTGAACTGTAAAATAAATTTTACATCAAATGGTAGATTTAATTAGAAAAAGTAACTTTTGTCGCGAAACTTTTATTCTATCTCTTACAGTTCGCGAGTTATAACTCAAAATCGGAAAATAGCCGAATTTTCAGGGGTCAATTTCACCCCCTTCGAGTGAATTTGGGCAGCAAACAAAAATTGCGTCGTAATCAGGAGCAAATCCCCTACATATTCGCAGTTTCAGAATTTTTTGAATTTTCGGGTTCGGGATCTTCCCTTGTAAGACATCGTTACGTGGTGTCTGTTCATGCTTACTACTCTCACTTTTTTAGGAGCTAAATATTCCGAAATCATTGACAAGCAATTAACATTTGTTCTTTTCTACTGCAGTTGTCAACCAAATTATTTTTCTTATTAATTACAATTCATATTATATTACACATCATATCATTCATGATCGATATACCAATTGAAGATGAGGGAAAAGTGAACAATTTCTGGAATGTATTACAAGTTATTTACGTTTCTAAGAGAAGCTGAATAATATAAAATATATACAAGCCTGATGAAGCTTGCAGTGCTTATGAAAAGAGACGAGAAGATAAATAGAGGAACATGCATTCTTATTCTACTTTTCTTCGTAGGAATTAAAGGATTAATATTGTAACCAATGAGGTTTTGTCTATATGCGATTATTACCAGTTGATAGCTTTTATCAATAACGAAACAGTTATGGTTCATTTCGAAATATACGTTTTAACAGAATTTCCTGTATCACACTTGGCAAATTTCACACACTTAAGAATAAAATGCGATAAACGACTTTTATCCATTTACCACGTAATATACAATACTCGTAATTTAGGTTAGACGTACTTAAATACATCGTAAGTACATCTTGCACTCTGCAACTTTGTTACTTTGGGATATCTAGCTGTGTATCATACAGTAAATATGAAAAGTACAGCAATTAAGTGAGAAAAATGCAAGGAACAAGATAATAATAAGCAAATTTTGCAACTATAAATTCATTGCAGATAGAGAAGAAAAATACCATTGATCGAAATACAAAATTAGACGGGAACTTCTCGAGCACTGTAGGTTATATTATCCTACATAAATGTGTCTGGTGATACGAACACAACGAAAAACTGTAGGTACAAAAGTAGTGTTACTAACGAACTGAAATCTTCGTTATAATGGAATAATTGAAATTTACGTTGTCTACAGTGTTTGTATAAAGTCGTATGTAACAAAACAAAAGAAAGAGGTCACTGTTCTTAGCACCAATGTACATAGAATCTAGAATTAGTAGCAGGTGAAACTATTCAAAATAATGATATTTTTTTTATTGGTGATTTATTTGTACTTTCTTAATTCATTCGTACTTTTATATTTTTAGCTTACTTTTTTCACGAAATATAAGTTATAGCGCTATATAGCATAGAATCCCAATATTATTTATTCTCGTAAGAGTAAGAAATTAAATTGATTGATCTACCAAAATTTTATAATAAAGAATAATAGTTTTCAAAGCTTGCATTTAATATCAACAAAACCTTTCTTTAGACTCTGCAATCGTGCATTTTACAGAAAATTCACCTCATCACACAAGCCTATAATTATGCTCTACAATGAAATTAAGATATTAAAAAGTTATATAGGTATGTTATACCCCCGAAAATATAACAGTTACCTAGCACGAGACAAGTAACTTGTTCGTGTTTAACATTATTTCGCGTTGTTGTTTCGTGTTTAACATTATTTCGCGTAAAATAGAATATGAATGGTTTCCATGTGTGTCGTTGAGAAATTGAATGAAATTACTTTAAGTGTCGGAGCACTTATGCAAGCCGCTGAAAAATTTTTCTATATCGGTCGCAGGTATAATATTGATTACTTATGATTCACGCTATCCCCTTTAAGGTGGTTCATCCTTGTTCCCATCCGCACTCCACCGCACCGAGTTTCCGCCACTTCTACCTCCTTCTCCCTCTTTCTCCCTCTTTCTCTTTCCCTCTTCCATTTTTGTTTCTCTTTTCGTATACTCGCCACGGTTCTTGTCCCTCTCCGTTTCTTTCGCGCTTTTATTCCTTCCCTGTCTATCGTTCCTTCTTTCTTTCTCGCTTATTCACACACACACACACACGCGTGCTCGGGCGCGCGCGCGCGCATACATACACGCATACAAGATATACGCATTCGCACGTATTATCCCACTACTTGCTCTATTCCTGCGTGTAACGACTCAATGGCGCTGCCACACCCTTTCGCCCATCGAGAGTAATCAGTGTTATTGTTTTATAGTTCCACTTCTGTTATTGCTTCCCAGCAAAACGAGCATAACGTATCGATTAGCAATATTTAGAGACTTCGTGATACGCAGTGTACGTTCACACCAAGGGAACAACAGAAGAGCAGCGTGATTTCTATAGAGGAATCGTGTTAAAATGTATCGATAATCAAGGAATGGTACAGAAATCGATTCCGCGCGCTGTATGCGCCCCTGGGTTCCCGGTGCCTGGGCTCCGTTTCCCAGACATCATATTCCGCTCGTCTCCGAGCACATGTAAAATTTACAGAACGCGATACGATCGCGTGATCGTGAAGAATAAAGGAATAGTTGGACGCTTCGTCACTAGGCGGATCCCTAAATATTACTAGATTCGTTCATACACGTTGAACTTGCGCTTCAATCGAATATAGTTTTGGGGTAAAGCCCTTTGAATTCCGAATACTATTACCGTTCGTTCTTTGTTATGTGAAATCGTTTTGTATGATCCTATAGGTTACCAAAAGTTACTATAATACTTTACAAAAAAAATGTATCGACTTTAGGTCGCTATCCAAAGATTATTAACCGAGGTCCGTTTTTATTCATCAGACAATGCAATAATCATACAATGTATGCTGGCAAAACAGCCGAGCATGCGGCAGCAACGCGCGCAACACCTCGCGTCGGGATGGACAAGAGACGCATCTCTCCGTTGCGCGTATAAACGTATGCATTTGGAAATGCGCTAAACGTTTTTCTGAAATCCCAAGAGATCGGTGGAAAACTTCGTAGCCTGCTTAAGACTCGGTAGCTCTATCGTTCTCTCCGGCGTGGTGTTTGGCCCCCTCCCTTCTCTCTATCTCCTCCAACTCGGTAAAACGGGATTCTTTCCTTCTCTGGTCTGCCGTTCTCCGTGCACTTCGTGTGTTGGTGGATTGCCTGGCGTCCGTGAAGCCTTTTGCGACGTTGCCGCGCGTACTCGGACAGTAATGCATCGTTGCCGAGGCCTCTTGTATTCCCTCACTCTCTCCCTCTCGTCTGGGTGTGCTCGCTCGATCTCCCACTAACCTTAGGTCGTGCGCAACCAGGATCAACCGTGTCCCTCCACCGCCAACGGCCGGCATCCCTACCCGACTATTCACAACTCCCCCCGCCCTCTCTTCATTTCTGTACTCGTCTCTACTATACCCTTCTCTCTTCCCTTCTGCCCGGCTGCATGGCATCGAGTTTGCTTGTGCCCGATGCAGTGCCGTACACACTTCAGTCTCCGCTCGGGAACAATTTTTTAGAATTTAATAGAACCACGCAGAGGCCAGAAATTTTAGGGCTCACCTGAAGTACAATTTTCATTCTCTTCTTTCTGTTTAATGCAATAGGATAAGACCTATTCGGACATGGATAGTAATTTCGTAGATTACGTAGCGAAGCATATGGAGTAAATTGTGGGATAGGTATGTTAATGTGCAAAAATATCGTCGCAAGCTTAATATTCAAGCACACATTTAGACGTGCGATTGCATACAACTGGGTACAAATTGTGGTTTGAAATATTATTTATGCCACTGTATTTCTGCCACAGTTTTCGTAAGTTGATTATTGCAGGTTGGGTGTATAACAGTAAATACTTGTAAATCGTTTTTTATATCGTAAATAATTTTTCCCATCATGCTCCATTAATCTTACGACTGGTATTGTATACAACTTTTGTGAAATAAAAAAGTATTACCAATATTTTATAATTCTGCATTGAATTGTTTAGCATTATCGTACGATATAAGATATATAAAGTATGGGGGAAAGTAGAAATTTAGCGCTACACTATAGCAGAGAAAAGATTTTAAAGTTGATGCTGGAATAGCGTGTATTAATTCAATTCGTGCTTAAAACAACATATAATATACGTACCGTCATTCGATAGAGTAACCTGATCCATATGTAACAGCTATTATGTATAACATATACATACTACCATGTATGGCCAAAAATTTACCATATTCTTTCCTACCACATACATACCCATCTATCCCAGTTTTGGTTTCCAAGCTATCGCCTTTAAGTCGCGGAGATCTTTCAAGACGTACGTACCTATGTATGTATTTCGCTTTCTGCCATGCCGTTAACACGCAGAATCAGGTGTTCCGTATCTTCCAATTTCGTTTGGCAATAAACGAAATACCTTCCCGTCTGCCTCGCGCATACTGTCGACGATTTTGGCGATCGGTTTAGCGAGACGCGCGAAAAATATGTCGGAGAAATGCGGGGAGAAATGTGCGGAGGGCAACGGACGTGGCGCCAAGGGTGCCAGGATAAAACGGTCCTGGGCTAGCGTAGACCTCCGTCCCCCGCGAGGCTACGTTGTCGGTCGGTTCGGTTGCTCGCTCGTTCTCGTTCGTTCTCGCCCCACTCCGGGATCGCGCGTCCCCGCCGCCCTCCCTATCGTCCTTACGACCCCACCTGCCCCGCATCCAGAAACTGTACCCTCACCCCGCCGAGCATTGAATGCCCCCTCCCCCTGGCCTCTCCGTGATTCCGCCTTGCCTGCTGCCAGCCAGCCGTCCGTCCTTACGTCCGTCCGTCCACCGTTTGGGATCTATGGTTGTGTCGGTGGATTTCGTGACGTTAACCTGGCGGCCCTGAAAACGGTTGGACTGACCGTACGAATTCGACTAACCCGTCGCGTTTCGGGTCGCGAAAGAACGCGAGGGACCGCGAGTGTGTGTGTGTGTTTTTAATCACCCGTGGCCGCCGTACCGAGAGAGGAAATTATGACCGCAGACTACGCTGTATAGTTCGGGTAAGGGAGAGTAGAGAAATGTGTGGTGAAACCGACGAGCCGATACGTTCTCTCCTCGTCTCCGTCGAACGTCCTCGCGACGAGTTTAAACCGTAGGATTAGTGTGCTCGGCAGAGAAACGTTGGTGCACAGTGGAGAAATTCGCCCCAAAATCGTACTCCTTTCTTTCTTTCCCGTCGCGCACACGTAAACGCATCCATATCGAGCACACACTGTACGCAGCGTGACACACGCGACCCCTTCCATCCTCTTCTCCTTCGAACAATATGCGTGAGCATACGTAATTTCGCATTTTCATTCTTCTTGTATTTATATACATATATATATCACAAAAGTACATAGTAAAGTGCATTCTACTGCCCTCCTTTTCTCTCCCCCCCTTTGCTCGCTCCTCTTTCTCTCTCTTTTCCTCTTTTCTCTGTTTATTTTTCGGTTAGGATAAACAAGGAGAAGGATAGCGGAAGAAAGAGATACAGAGGGTGGGAGGGAGGGAAGGAGGGAGGGAGGGAGGGAGAGAGAGAGAGAGAGAAAAAATGGCTATTTCTGCACCTGTATCTAAGCCTAACCATGGTTTATCCACGATGGTGTGTGTTCGTTGCACAGTGTGTTGCAGTGAATTATGTATTTCGATAGCATCTTGTAATCGAGGACGATTACCGTAACGTGTGGCTGTGCGGTGTTGGTCGATCCGCAACGCGTTCGTCGTTGTCGTCGTCGTCGTCGTCGTCGGCGACATTTGAAGTGCGTTTTAATCGGTCGTCGCTCGCTCATCGATTCCATGTAGCAGCCCGCTCATTTCCCCGTTCCGCTTTTTGCGATCTCTCTACAAGATCTCTTTCGTTTCGTAGCTGTCTCGCGTCTACGTCGCCGCATACCTATGCATTTCGCTGTGCCGAAAAGGTTATCGAGAATATCGGTGTTTACGAAGTGTATGTTCCATAAGTGTCCAAGTTACCGACCGAGAAGTGATGCCTCTGCTGTTTTCCCGTGCCGCCTTGTTGCCTGCGTATTTTAGAGACTCCGGTGGTGTGTCGTGCTCCTTTGTACTCGTCGACGATTTTTCAAAGGTGTTGCCCCGATCTCTACTGTGCTTCGGTGGTGCAAAAGTTCTCCCATTCGCCTGGCCCACGTTTCCCTAATGGATGTTCCGGAGCAGTGTGAGAGAACGTGCCTGGAGAGTGTTCAAGATCCTGAAATAGCGGGTCTAATAATAGGCGATATCTCGTCCCAACCACTTTTCGTGTGAACTTGAAGATAACAGCGCAGCCGTGTGATTAATTTACGAAAACGCAAGAAATCGTACGTATGTTACATAATTGTTACATGTTCGAAAATGTGCTTGTCGCGATGGACGGCTGGCGAATTTGACGCGCGATCGCCTCTCTTTCGTTTCTTTATGCCAAGGGAATACGCGAGTCGAGCAGCAACTGTTGAACCGTTGGTGACGTGTCGTACTTTCGGATCGTCGGCTTTATACGCTCCCTTGCAATATCCGAACGCGGCTAGTAATGATACGTTTTTATTCCGCAACATTTTGTTAGACTCGCGATCACGTTGTTGTTGTTGTTGTTGTTGTTGGTGAATTTATTAACGCACTTATATTCGACCGACGTATTTGCCAGTAGTCATGATATGAAATCCCTTTTTTTAGCAATAAAAAAGAAATTAAAAAAGAAAGAAGAATTTGTTAAATTGTCGCGTATAGTGAACAGTAGTTGTTCAAATTGATTAAAATTGAGGACATTTCTCGTTCCGTTTCTCGACCGTAGATAGACGATTCCGTTGCACGCGAACCCGGTGAGCTTGAAGGCTGGTTTTTAAAAATCACCTCGTTTGAGGACAACGACTATTTAATTTTGAGTACACGCCCACCGTTATGTAAGAGAACTGTGCACGAGAATCGAGTATACCTTATCAGTTATCTGCAAAGTACTTTGTACGGGGAGAGAGAGGAAGAGTTTCGACGCTGCGGCATCGATGTTCTATGAACAATCGCCTTGAATTTCTGCGTTGAAACGTTCACACTTAAAGCGTAATACTTACCTAGGTATTCGAACTCGTTGTTTTCGTTCTATCGTGCCGAACCCTTTTCCTTTTCTCGGTGTCTCCCTAACGACATCTTTTTTTAAATTCGCGTTTTTGTTTATTCAGAACTGATTGGACTTGACGAGGAATACTTGAGTCAAATGAGCCATTTAATTTGAGAAAACGACTAAAAGCGTAATTTTAATATTAATTTTCTTTTTCCGTTTGGGAATTTTAAACAAGTCGAAAGAATGTGTTGGTATAAACATAAGGTTTTTTACACAAAAACACAATTCTCTAAATATAAGTTTTTACAAATTCATCGAAATCTCGTGAATTTCGATTTTTTCTTGCTCGTACGATATCTTTCCTGCAATTTTTATTCACTTTCGCAATTCCTTGGTAACGTACGTCGATTTATTTATACGAGAAAAATGAGAGAAATTCGTTACGTTAATTTTCATATTGGCTATTTCATACAGAATTGTCGCGGTCCAAAGCTGCCCACAGATAAAATTTTACCAATTTTACATTATGCGTGCTTTAAACTTCGATTTCGTTTTATATATTTCTTACTCCAGTTATCCATTTTTTCTATTTTACTTAATATTTCATACATTTAGTTAAATGTTTATTTAAAATCGTGCTAGTATTAACAATCTAAACAGCATTTTTATTGTAGTTTAAACGAAAACTCGTTGTCGATGTCTTTTAAGCGTAAAAATAAAAATTTAAAACTACTATAAGAGAATGTAGGTACCTACTGTCTCGAAGAAAAACCTTTTCATTTTGCAATTTCAAACGTTTCGTATTGCGTCTGTCTGGACCAAGTATGCACTTTTTATGGCCTTATATATAATAATGTCTCAAATTCCTTATGCATTGCAGTTTAGACACTTTTACATTACTAAAACAAAAGAGAAACAAGAAAATTTTGTAACTATTCGTATTTTTGTTCCCCGTTAGATCGTTGCAATTATAAATACTGATTTATGCAAAATATAGATTATTATATAACAGTTGAGTAACACGATAAAATAACATTGACAAATTCATAAGATAGAATTAAATTGAAAGGTTTTTAGTAATGTAAAACAAGAACGAATTTACGTTTCCCTAAGCTTTTTTACTTAAGTATTTTAACTTCCGCTTGGTTAAAGACGTCTATAAGCGTCCAAAAAGTAGTGTTAACTATTTTTTGAAAATGTTTTTTTAAAATACATAATTCATAGAAATGAACTTCACGATGTAATTATGTGAACATTACATTGCAATTTCGAAACTAAAAAGTTCGGTCATCTTCGACTACTGCGTTTTTAATTTTCACTTAATAAAGTAACTTCGATATCACAAGATTTCGCATCTGTATTTCTGTTTCAGTGATTATAAAAGTCATTCGAATAAAAATTATTCCTTTTGCTTAGAAACAAGTTTCATATTTCTATTTGTAGAATGGAAGGGGGTACATACGGTAACGTCCAATTGATTAAAAAGGAAATTCAAATGTATCGTACTGTACGAAAAAACATATCTTTGTTTTTACTAATTATAAAGGAATTTAGTTTAAATGGCTGTATTTAGAACTAGCTGACCTGTTAGCCGGTTTCACGCGGGAATTATTTATGATGTTTAAAAAATAAAAAAGCCTAAACAAAAAAAATAAAGGGCCTATAATCCAATCTAGGACGTATGTAATGATATTCAAAATTTCATTGAAATCCGTTCAGCCGTTTAGGCGTGAAGGAAGGACAAACAGACAACGTTGCATTTTTATATATCAGTAAGGATACTCTGCATACGTGCAGCGTTTTACACACGCGAAAGATTCTATGTACGGGAGGAACCGGAATTGCCTTGAATATTTTGTAAAAATTTGGGTGGTTTGAAAATTTGTTTACTTGAAGTGACTCGTCTAACTTGAAGTTACTGAAGTTTTAGTATTAGTTACAAGTACGCTTAGCTTAAAAGCGTCCCTTTTTCCCCGTAATTTATAAATACCGTTGTTTACGTAAATTTCTTCGCAAAGCATACAGACACACGGGAAAAACACAAACTGAATTTTCAGTACATGTACATGTATGTTTTCCTTTGTTTCAAGTCATTACACGATCCCCATTGTTCTCATTGGCATACAAAATGCAAATCAGTTGTTACTTTTATGGTTCCCTTCCAATAACTCTGCTGTACGCTTACAACACTATTTACATACATACATTATGGGCACTGCTTTAAATTAACTGGATACCTGAATATGATCTTTCAATTTTAATCGTCACCGTCGACGTAGTCTTCTTCGACTATCTAAACCCCTGCTATCGGATACTTTAGCAATAAATTAACGAACGTGTAATCATCGTTGCAACGAAATTTCTTAGCAGATTTCTCAGATGTCGCAAGAAATTCAGCAATGCTACTCGAGATCGTATTTCACGGTGCGAATAAACCTCTGGTTGCCCCATAGTCTACGGATAGGGAAATAATCGATTGTATATATTATTCACTTGTAGGTACTTAGTATGATTTTACTTTATTTCTGGGAACTACTGGGTGCATTGTTGCATTGAGAGTTTTTCGCGTTAAATATAACACGCTCGACAGAAAGTCTTTGGAATGATTAAAGAAGATTTCAAACGAAGAGTATATAATCTGTACGGAAGAAGGTATGATCTATCGCCTCGCATTCGCCCTTTTTACGCGTTGACGCGCTACAAAACTACACAGTCTACGGCTCGGTTTGATTCGACTCTTCTCGGTTCGACTCGGCTCGACTTTGAGTCACAACGACTGCGGAGCTATCGACCGTTCTAGGTTTAGCGAGATAATAATAATTCGGACGGAATGTATTCAGCGGGAATGAAATGAATTCCCGTAGGCTTTTACACTCTGTTGTGTTAGATATTAGCTGTAAAGAAGATAAAGGAGGCCTCGGTAGAACACAGTATTTATTAGCCATTTTTACCAGTAGTAGTGCGCCCACTAATCTCATTGGCTGCTACGCGATATTTGGATTAACAAAGATCGCGTTCGTATGTAATAACGATGGAAGATATATATTTCAAAAATTCTGGAAGAATATAGAAATCGTAGTATCATATTCTAAATTGTGCACTCGAGTGTCTTCTGTCGGAGTCGCGTAACACTATACGGTATTCCATTTTCTTCAAAGGAAGCAGTTTTATTATTTTTATATTTAGTCAAGTTAATTGTGTATTTAGAACAAATATATTTCTTCAAGACTTTTCGTGACTTTCTATAATCGTATACATACCTGTATTTAATTAGAAATATATACTCATATGTTCATAGAAATGTCACAAAGTGGGTAACTGTTCTTTCATCACTGTGCACACGTTTCGAGAAGAATTTAGACAGTTATATTGTTAACGCTTCTTTTTACCATTTGGTTACGGCGGAGTTGGCGGCCCCTACGCTGTTGGAGGACCGCATGCGAGCACTGCCGCGAACAGTCTAAAAGGCCGTACAGACGTTACAATTTTTCGTGCGATAAGTTGAACGAGACAGTCGTACGGCGTCAAATATTGTCTGGCCATAGTTATAATCGCCCCCAATTAGTCGCCGAACACACACACGCGCGCGCGTGTAATCTATCGTACGTGAAGCAGATCGTACACTACTTAGCCTAAAAACTATCGCTGCAGCTACTACAAATGCACGGTGAAGAGTGGCCCAACTTTACATGGTGGCACCTGCTTCACGAACGCTTCTATGGTGTTAGAATTGAGCCGTGCCATAGCCTCTGCCTTAGATTATATTCCCGAAATATTGCGGAGGGGTGATCGTGAAGCAGATACGAATCGTATGAAGTTGAGCCGCGCTCCGTCGTGCATTTGTGCTAGTTGGAGCGATATTTTTTAACCATGTATATGAAAGGTTTTATGGATGCACCATGCGACCGCGTCGAACGACATGCTGTACAGCTGGCTCGTTCGATTCTAGCTGCATTAGCAGAAATGCACGACCGCGAGTGGCTCAACTTCACATGGTCGGTGTTCGTTTTGAAGAATATTTCTACAATATTTTGCGGATACGACCTCGGCGAGGGTCTGCGACGTGGCTTTGTTCCGAGCAACAGTCACGAAATGTTGCAGAAATGTTCGGCGAACCACTCGCCGCTGTGCATTTGCATTACTTAGAGCGGGCAGGATCGAATGAGCTGTCTGTACGGATAGCCCCTACACTGTCTACAGTCAACACTCTACAGTGTAGACTCTACACGGTATGGCTGTCGCTCAGACCAGGGCCGGCGCGAGGATGGTTGGCGCCCTTGTGCAAGAAAATTTTTGGCGCCCCCAAATTTTTGCACCTGTTCTCTATTTAATACGTTTTGCCTCTACGAGGTACAATAAAAAAAGAATTACATTTACATTTTGTTTATATGGGAGTTGGATTCCTTTATTGTTAGGTCTGCGGTATAGTTTTTAGCGTCCCCTTCGGCTGGCGCCCTTATGCGGCGCATTACTTGCATAATGGGTTCCGCCGGCCCTGGTTCAGACAGTCGTATCCGACTCGTACGAAAAATCGTAACGCCTGTAATCCTTTAAGTCTCTTACCACATCGTATCACGCGATTTACTGATTTTTCTACTCAAGTTAGTTTGAAGTAATGAAAGAAAGTGATGGCATCGAACATTCAAAAATTTGTTGGTGCGCGCATATCGGTTTTGTATTATAGGTAGTGGCCGTTCGTATGAAGTGGTAGCCTCAACGGACACTATTAGTCCGGGAGCCAGCGATACTTTTTGATGTCTCATTTGTTTAAAGTTGGTTTATCTTTGTTTCTACTATATTTGTGCTACATATGCACAAAACGACCTCCTGCCAGTGCTCCAGCGGAACAACGCTTAACAGCAGGGTGTTAATTACGTAAGAAAATATGTGCAAAATCCTTACATGTTTAAACTTGAACATTTTTGTACTAATAATAGACACCACGAAACACCGAAAAATGATCTGCTGCCACCTTAGTTGCGGAACAGCATGCCACTGCCACTCCTATAAACATGTTAAAAAAATGAAATCCATTGACTAAAATGTTTAAAGCGGAATTTTTTTTTGGTGGTAGTTTATATCACAAAATGGAAGAAAATCGATTGCTGCCATTCCTATCGTGGAACAAAAGGCTTGGCAGGAACCACCAAAGGTACAGCGCGACGCATCGCGCAAAGTTACGTTCACAAGGCGCGTGCAATTCAACATTAATTTTCTCCGCCGCGGTTATATATTTAAAGCTGAATTTTTTTGTACTAATTATTTACATTAAGAAGTGTGAGAAACGCGTTTGCTGCCATTCCTATCGTGGAACAAAAGGCTTGGCAGGAGTCACCAAATGTCTTGCTGTTGGCTGAGGGAAATAAAGGTACAGTGTGACGAGTTGTATGAATTTAAACCGAATATTTAAAAGTGCAATAAAATTTTTCTCTTTATCTTAGTACATAATGATTCACACAAATACAATATATATACATATATATACTATACTATATATATATTCATCATTGCTGTTCGCATACAATGCGGATTCGGTATCATAATTATCATAATTATTATCATTATCGTCATCGGTATCAGCATCAATGTCTTCATGATCGTCATCTGAATGACACTCTTCCTGGTTCCTCTGATCACGTTCTGGTTCTGGGGCAGTATATACAGTCTGCGCTAATAAATTGGCCCCATCGAACCATGCAATTCCATATTTTTTTTATTTTTTTATCTCCCATATGTTAGGAGATATCCTGCTGTCCAGTCTACCGTGGGACACCATGTATAACATAGGCATTCAAGTATTATATTATATATATTACTAAGTAATCATTTAAATCTTAATTAAATTCTTATAATTTTAGTTAATGTATTGAAAATTTAAATTGGTTCTTAATTTGACAAGTTAGAGTAAAAAGTTCAATTTAATATACACATGTAAATAAATAATTTAGTTTAATATTTAATTCGAACGCTTTAAATTCTGTTTTAATTTTTAATCTACTCTTAAGTAAAAAATGTTTAATTTAATAGTTAAAATTGTATAATTAAAAATGAAGCAACCCTGAGTTGTAATACAATTTTTATTTATATAAATGAAGTCTTATTTTAAGTAAATCATTTTAAAATACAAATAATTTCATGAAATGTAAAAATTATAATTATTTCATACTGACATATAAAAAATAAAAGTCTATTACCTTCATTATTGTTGGTTTCCGGTTCAAGTATGATTTCCTGAACTGAAATAGGAAACAAAATTCGGCTATAAATATATAACCGCGGTGGAGAAAATTAATGTTGAATTGCACGCGCCTTGTGAACGTAACTCTGCGCGGTGCGTCGCATCGTACCTTTGGCGACTCCTGCCAAGCCTTTTGTTCCACGATAGGAATGGGAGCAAATGTTTTTCTTACACTACTTAATGTAAACAATTAGCACAAAAAAATTCAGCTTTAAATATATGACCGCGGCGGAGAAAATTAATGTTGAATCGCACGCGCCTTGTGAACGAAACTCTGCGCGGTGCGTCGCGCCGTACCTTTGGTGGCTCCTGCCAAGCCTTTTGTTCCACGATATGGATAGCAGCAAATGTTTTTCTTAAACTACTTAATGTAAACAATTAGCACAAAAAAATTTAGCTTTAAATATATGACCGCGGCGGAGAAAATTAATTTTGAATCGCACTCGTCCTGGAGATGTAGGTAACGCGGCGCGGCGCGTGGCGTTGTACCTTTGGTGGCTCCTGCCAAGGCTTTTGTCCCGTGATAGGACTGGCAGCAATTGTTTTTCTTCCATTTTGTGATATAAACTACCACCTCAAAAAATTTCAGCTTTAAACATTTTAGTCAATGGATTTAATTTTTTTAACATGTTTATAGGAGTGGCAGTAGCATGCCGTTCCACAACTAAGGTGGCAGCAGATCATTTTTCGGTGTTTTATGGTATCTATTGTTAGTACAAAAATTTTCAAATTTAAACAAATAAGGATTTTGTACAATATTTTCTTACATAATTGATACGCTGCTGATAAGCGTTGTTCCGCTAGTGCGCTGGCAGGAGGTCGTTTTGTTGATCTGTAGTACAAATTGGCGTCGAGACGCTACCGCGTCTCTAGATAGTAGAACAAAAGATAAACCAACTTTAAACATATTGGCAAAAAAAATGTGTCGCTGGCTCCCGGACTATACGTATAGTGTACTTTAGCAGGGCCGTTCCTGGGTTTTGGCCGCCCAGGTGCAAATACAATACTACCGCCCTTATTAATTTAATATTTTTTAATTAAGAATTTTTAAATACATAATTTTAAACAGTTATCATGCAAAAGAGTTTCGATTATTATTCTTATTAGTCAAAACTTCACATATAATAAACCAGGGATCGAAAAAGTTCTGGTACTTTTCAATAGGTTCCATTTAAAACATGGACCGCAGAACTTTTTTAAAAATGTTCTCACATTATAAGTTCTCAGAAGAACCGATAAAATAAAAGTTCTTAAAAATAAAGGTTCTAGTTGGAATGGAACTTATAAAATATAAAAATATAAAAATTTCTATAACAGGAACAGATATTTTGTTCACCAATATTAAAAAAAGTTCTCAATCGTTGTATTCAATGGATAGTACTACAACAATATTAAATAATTATTACAGTTAAATTGATATTCTGAATGTGTTATTTATTTGTAATACTTACCTACGTAGATATTTTAGAATCTGTATAATTAAAGTTCCATGGAAACAAGTTACATTAGAACATTTATTGAAAAAGTTTTCATAAGATAGAGAAAAGTTCTAAACTATTAGGTACTAGTTTTATTTAACAATATAATATCATTTTCTTCATATGTTTATTTAATAAAAGGTATGAAAATCATAACATAAGTGATTAATGGTTTCATAAGAAGTATTGAACCGAAAAGAGAACTTGTCAAGAATACTATCACGCTGAATTGCAAAACATAAATAGTATAATAATGTGTAGATGTATATTCATATATATTATATTATAGAATTTCTATGTATTTCGGTTCATGTAAGTTATAAAAAATGTTATTTAGGTATTATTCTTGACAAGCTCTCTTTTCTGTTCAATACTTCTTATGAAACCATTAATTAATACATTTCTAATGTTATGATTTTCATACCTTTTATTAAATAAACATATGAAGAATATGATATTATATTGTTAAATAAAACTAGTACCTAATAGTTTAGTACTTTTCTTTATCTTATGAAAACTTTTTTAATAAATGCTCTAATGTATAATACTTGTTTCCATGGAACTTTTATTATATAGGTTCTAAAATATCTATTCCATGAGAACACTTTTTAAAGAAGTTCCTAAAGGTAAAATTTTTTTCAATAAAAATTCCACAGAAACAGATATTTTCTTAAACAAAACATATAAGTTCTAACAGAATTTTTTTGAAAACGAGGGTTCGAAAACTTTTTCGATCCCTGTAATAAGCGGCCTGCGGCCGCCCTTAAGTTTGGCCGCCAAGGTGCGGGGGCACCTTCTGCACTCCCGCCAGGAACGGCCCTGTCCGTTAACATACAGAGATAGATCCACAGAGCGCCACTATAGTGATCACTAGTTGCGAAAGGGTAAAGTCTGTAGGTAGCATATTTCTTTATACGAACGCTTTGTGCCCCAGGCATATTGTAGTATTGGCTTGAGTGCATAAAATCTGAACTTCCAAATAATAAGAATGAATCTGAATTAAAAACGTTGTTTTTAATTTTATTTCATCAATTAAACTTATTTCATACGAGTACCCACAGATTTTATTTTCAATTTCGCGTACATTTTACAATTTTGCTTGCGCCGCAAATGTTTGACATTTTTTTATAATCAAAGGGGAAAGGATGATAAAGTAAAGGCAGCGAACGCTACTATAGTCAGGATAAAAATAACTCCGTTCAGGACTACTAAAGGGTTACCCCCATCATACTGTGTTTTTCTAACTGTTTACGAGACTCGGGGAACTTGAATTACGAAAATGGCAACACTGTTCAGTGTTCACTCTAGACCACATTTAACTTCCTTATTTATTGTTTTTGCTTTTTCGCGTGCAAATTAAATTTCAGTCGTATGTATGTATGTGCATACAGTAGTTAATAAATTAGCAAATTTTTTTATTATCTGTTTTCCGTTTACAATGAATTTTAACTTCTACTCTATTTACAATTGAGGGGCCAAGTGGGAAGGCAGTCACATGCCACATATGCAAAAATTTTCGTTTCTTCGCACGGTTCATTCGTTGCTGTGATGTAGTGAAATTCCACCACCTCCTAATATATATAATAGCATGTATATTTCACCGGGCAGAAAAACGAAATGCGTAGTGGAAAAGGGAGCCACGGCACTCGGCTTCTTGGGGACACGTGACCTAATCAAAATTAATGTTTAAGTTAAAATCTGACAATTGTTGTCATTTATCATCTAACTCAAGTAGCGTTTAACATAATTACAATTTTATTTCGTACCGCATTTTCTACGAAAACAATTTTTCCTTCAACTTGCTTTCCTCTAAAATCATAAAACGGCATGCGCCTGTTTTCTACTAATTGTAAGCAGGCCGATGATTCGTTTCTAATTTTTCTAGCATCTGTCGTGCCTTCAACTTTTTTAAGCTGAATTTCTATTTATATGCATATATTTACAAACAAAACGAAATACAATAAATGTAATAATTGTAAGCAAAATGTTTTTGTAAAGCAAAATTATCGTTTTATCATTTATAAGGGATATATAGTCATGTTCCGTCGCGTTGCGAGGTAAAAGACCTCGGTTACGATCTATGTTGACGTCAGAATCTACAAACGTTACACCTAATCAATAAACATGACACGAATATTATCTCTCGTATTTTGAATTGTATCTGTCTTTTTCTGTAAGCGAATTTATTTACCGCTTGTTACGATATAGCAGGGCAACCGGTATTTCTAAGTTATCGCTTTTTTAATGCATTGAAACTATATGAATGAACTTTCCTTTAATGCAACGCAATTCGTACGCATGAGATTCTGCTGCAGTATTCTTCACTGCGAAGATCGATCGTTTCCGTTGCGTGCGCGGTATACCTATTACCTAAGTACGTATCCAGATTTCGAACGCAATACATTTGCATTCGCTATCAAGAAAATTGTGCGGATTTTTAATTTCCAAGTCTGTTAAGGAATTTCATATAATTTTCCCTTTTTCGTAATTAAATACTAGATTCTAAGTAGTTGCATATATTGAATCTTAATGAATTCCGCCTGGAACGAATGAGCATGAGTTAAACAGCATTCTACGCGACTGATCGAGGTACTAACGCATTTCTCTTTTGGATGTTCAGTAGGGCGGAGCGATACTTTATAGGCGAAAATTTAAATGCCGGTTAGTTGTCTTTTGATTAACCAAAGACAACTGTAAACAAATTTGGGTAAAATATTCATGTCTGCAGGTTCCTTTTTCTCTTAAAACAAGTGTAAACAAATTTGGGAAAAAATATTCATGTCTGCAGGTTCCTTTTTCTCTTAAAATTGTAAAAATAAGATTCACATTGTGAATTTTTACATTTTTCTCTTAAAAATAAGATTCACATTGTGAATTTTTACATTTTTCTCTTAAAAATAAGATTCACATTGTGAATTTTTACATTTTTAAGAGAAAATTAACATTGTGAATTTTTACATTTTTAAGAGAAAATTCACATTGTGAATTTTTACATTTTTAAGAGAAAATTCACATTGTGAATTTTTACATTTTTAAGAGAAAATTCACATTGTGAATTTTTACATTTTTAAGAGAAAATTCACATGGTGAATTTTTACATTTTTAAGAGAAAATTCACATTGTGAATCTTATTTTTTACAGTTTTAAGAGAAAAATGAAACTGCAGACATGAATTTTACAGTTGTGTTTGGTTAATAAAAAAACTATCCCGCACCCCGGCGAACTGAAAATTCAAACTTAAATTTTCGCCTATATAGTATCGCTGCGCCCTAATTAATGTTCAGGCTGGTCATGTCGAAAGCTTACCTTTATTATTCTACGTATAAAAATGTATTGCTCTTACAATCAATATCATATTCAAAGTAATATAATTTTGTTACTTCAGCTCTGTTAGTTTATAATTCTCTATTCGTAACAGACGTATTAAACGTTTCGAAATTTGACTTTTCGCAGCCGCTCCTTAAGTTCCAGTCACGAAAAATGTAACTAAATAGGTATATGCGCATACTTACCGTGCCATAAGTGCTGGAACACATCTTTACAAGATTTTCATGTATTTTCACACTCAGCTCTTAACAATAATGACTCACGAACGCGACCACACCTTTTGCATTTTTATTGCCCGATCACGCGCAATTCTCACTTTCGTCCTTAACGGTATGAACACTTGGATTAGGGGCTTTTGTATCTTTTTAAATAGTCCCTCTCACATTCTCTTGGTTGACCTACTTGTTATTATGACATTTCGGTAATCCCGTTAAGAAAAATGGATGTTAACTGTATCTTCCGTATTAATTTAAATAATTTATTTGTAGCCCTCCGGATTATTGATACTAAATGCGGCGGCTAAATGAATATGTGTTTCAGCATTTATCTGCCACTGTGGCAATGAGTAATTAAGTTTGATAACAAATTTAAAATGTATATTTTAACGTTTTCCCCGTCTTTTTTATTTATCCATTTTGATGAAGCAATGAAAACAATCGGTCGAAAAAACGAAATCGAGTTGTTGACAGGCAAACGACCTTACTTATTTCACAAATGGTAAATTGCCAACTTGAATATTTGTCATCGTAAACTCGTTGCAACATGCGGTTGAAGTCCAATAAACCTCTTCACTCTCATATAATTTTTCTATTAAATATATTTTTATCTCCAGTATGATTTTCTTTTAATATCTCGGTTACGATACTTCCCTCAACTTCTAATTAACTTCCGTCCCCTTCAATAGGAATGTCTGAATGAACGATAGCATTCGTGTGTTTTAAATTATAACAAATTTTTTAAAGTTCGAGGAACAATTTTCGAAGAAATCGCCGATAGCCTCTATTTAATTCCGAACTATACAAATGATGAGGCGCTGACTTAAAAAGTATGATAGTCGTAGATTAAATAAGGGAAAAAATTATTTTTTACTTTTTAGTGCCTTTTATTTTTTTTTGAAGTCGGTTTTAATTTTTAAAAAAAAATTTATTTAAGACTTTTTAGTTTTATATATATTGATATAAGATGCTGAGGAGATATGCGCGTACGTACGTAAACTAATAGAAATTAGGTGACAATAGTCTTTTTATTAATCATAACTGGCAAAGTATTGAGCCAATACTGATACAGTGTAGGATGAGACCACCGGGGCATCGCCCTCTTTCGAATAAAAGAAAGATCATCGAAATCGGTCCATGTGTTGAGGAGTTATGAGGGAACAAACATAAAAAAAAACATACGGGTCGAATCTATAACCTCCTCCTTTTTCAAGTCGGTTAAAAATTAGTTTTAATTTAAACTAAGTATATAATCGCAGGAGGCTTTAAAGGCACAAACTTATCAGTGAACAACATTCTGCTTATAGGAATACTGCCGGGCCGTTGCCGTCGCTGCCAACCTGACAAGTTCGCGCCATCGATAATACGAGGGTGTGCCGTGGGGGACAAATTTCTGAAGATACGACACCGCGATAACAGCGCCGGCCGTGCGTTAAGAAGAGATAACGAAATGCACGTTGTACTCCTTTGACAAGAAGCTTATTACCCGTGGGACGGATGGGAGGAGAGTGCAGAAGCGAAGAGGCACCGGAATAAGCGGAAGCGAGTGAAAGAAACGAGTGAATACCATAAACTTGGAGAAAGAGAATATACCATTGACTCGGGTGTATCCTCGCGTCGCGACAGTTGACCCGAATATGTATGTGTTGGCCCGCGCGTATGCGCGCGCGCGCGTGCCGGGACTCGTGTGATGCAAAGAAAGCCCATCGGTGGGCTGTGTTTCTCTCGGGCTCCTGCCATCTTGCGTCCTTCTGTTGGCGGCGCTGGCTCGTGTGCGCGGGAACCGGGCAGAGAGTGCGTAACACCATAAACACGCGCACCGTCGCTCTAGCGAGCGAAAGAGCGAGCGCGAACGAACTGCGGAATATAACGGTTCGTATCGGCGACCAACGCACGCGATGAAAGCGAGCTCGACGATAACTTTGCATCATCGCCGCAGTGATAATGATTGCCGTAGTTGTGGTAATAACATCAGCACACCGTACACGTCATTAACTTATAACGACGATGATTTTAACGAGAGATCGCGCGAGTGGAATACAGTAATGTGCAAGTTGAGTGCCGGCCACGCGACAGTGATGAGATTCTCGTGTACCCGTACTAATTACGAGTGTCAGTAGAAAGAGGGATAGGGAGAGAGAGAGAGAGAGAGAGAGAGAGAGAGAGAGAGAGAGAGAGGGAGAGAGAGAGAGGAGAGAGAGAGAGAGAGAGAGAGAGAGAGAGAGAGAGAGAGAGAGAGAGAGAGAGCGCGCAAAGAGCAAGAGGCGGCAGAGACGGAGAGAGAAAGATATAGAGGCCAAGACTCGGAGAGCGGGTCAGCGAAAGATATGCGGACCTTTGTGCGAACAGCTGAACCGGAAGTAGTGAGAACAAGTGGAGTGCGTCGCGCTCCGCCTAATCGGTGATAGGGTCACTCGGTTGAAAAAAAGAAAACAGAAATCGTCCCCGACGGCTACGCGGCGTTGCTCGCGATCACCTTTTCCTTCCACCCCCTCCTTCACCCCCCCCTCTTCCGCCACCACCCCTCCTCCTCCTCCTCCTCCTGCTCCTCCTCCTCCACGCATTTCGTTTCCCCTCTCTTTTTTCCTCAATCGCCTGAAACAACTCTCGTGCGTTCAGTTTCCGATGTTCTCCATCGCCTATCGAGCCGGGCTCCCTTTGCTCAATGATACGTAATTGAAACGTTGCCGAAGGGACAATGCAAACGAGAATCCGTCGCGTAGTGGCCGCGTCGCGTTCCCCGTCAATCATGAAGGTACAGTCTTCTTAAGTGTCGCTGCTTAAGTCCTAGGACTTCTGAGATCTTCCGGGACCCATTCCGAAATGCATACAGTTCTTTCGAAGCTGGTGAATTCGTGTTATCTGCGGGAGCAGAATGACGATATTTCTAACAAATATCTTTCTTTCGTTTGGAATGTATTACTGTTAGCGATATTCGCGCGTAACAGTTGACGGTTCATCGGCGATAAGTGATCGAAAGCGGTGGAGTAAAGTTTAACGTGCTTAAATGATCTGCGAGTCGGTACCTGGAGATATAGTTGAGACCTCAGAAGTCCGCATAGGTTAAGTAGCATGCTTCATGAATACGTGCATCCTCTGTACACCGTATTAAAAGTAAATACAAGTTATAAAGGCAGTGTACAATATTTGAACGCGCGATTGCGAGGGTTGAATTGTTTTTTGCCGGAACCAACGTGGGTGACTTCCAAAATCGATATTTGAATTTCCCGCGGTGATACGACAACACTGTGGAGTGCCCCGCGAGTTACCGGGGTCAGGGGGCGCGGGCCTACTACCAAAAATTTTCAGCACAGATTCGCAAGTGTGGCGTATGAGATTTTAAAATATTTCGAAAAACACCGAACGTGTTTTCTAAGGCTCTAAAAAATCTGGAGGAAAATTGCTCGCGACCCTGGCAGTCGGCGTTCCGTGTCTCTCGCGCGAAACGTGCGCGTAACAAACAACGCGCGCGCGCCCTTTACGCGCCGTTCGTATTCGGCCCCGCGACAAAGGTCAACGGCAAATCACTAATCTCATATTTCTACGACTGTTATCCGCAGAAATCGTCGCTGGAGCAACGGGGCAAGAAAGGGATATCGAGGATCGGTTGTGTCGCGAGTGTAACGGCGGTACGGGTCGTGTAAAGACGAACGCGCGGAAAAAGTGTTTATAGCGCGCGTGTCGGGGGAGAGGCCGAGGCACCGACTACGAAGCGACGAGAAACATGAAGAATAGAATACGAGTGCCAGCAGAGTGAAGCGAGAGAGAAATGATAAAGAAAAAGAAAGAGGAAGTACAATAATATGCTGTTGTGTTCGAGCGTGTTCCGCGAAAGTTTTTAAAGCCCGTGCGAGATTTATAAATTGAAATCCACCTACATAGAAGTCGCGTGTGTGGGTGTGTGTTTGTACACACACACGTATGTGCACGCGTACGTATGTGTGCGTGAACGCGCGCGCACACGTACGTGATTTTCAGTCGAGACTGAGACCAGTGAATAATTCGCTCGCGGATCAACCGCTCGTGGGAGAAATTCCAGATCCGGCTTACCTTCCACAGCTGACGTCATTACCGGTAAGTTGTTTTTCCGCTACCGACCGACCTAACCTCACTTTTTTTTTCACTTCTCATCTAATCGCGTTCATTGTTGCCCCCACATTTTTTTACACGCAGTGTAGCTCTTATGTGCGATTTTTAAGTAGATTCATAGTTGTGTTTTTGGCCATGCAAAGTGACTTTCTTTTTGAGGGGATATTCTCGTCTAGAGGATCAATTTTTTGCCTTTCTTTAGGGATGATGTACAAAAAAAGCTACGCAGTTTTTACCGGTGAGCATTATCCACGCGTATTTATTAACATTTCAGTAAGTTATAAAAAAAATTCAGTCATCTATAATAATAATTAATGGAGATATGTGTGTGTGGGTTCTACTTAAATCGGTGTTTCTCAGGGCCGGCCTTCTCTATAAAGGGCCCCGGATGCAAGACATATTTTGGGGCCCCAAACAATTTCGTAACGGCAGAACAACATAACATCTTTTCACGAATAAAGGATAATAATAATAACGAAGAAAAACAAATAAATATTGGCGTATTTAAGTACATGACTTTTGTTATTGCCGTATCATTAATAATATTAGATTATTATATTATTATATCTGTGGTTGTAAGGACGACCCATGTCACATGTTTTCACTTTCGAAATTTTGTCGTTGAAAGTTCTAAACACCAATTCTTCTCATTAGCAATGTTTCCTTGTTTTCTTCTAACGATATAAACGTATATTTCCTTCCTTCTATTATCCTTTGCATAATATTCAATATTCATATAATTAACGTAAATAATAATAATAAACAAAATAGTAATAATTTACATACACAGTTAAGTAGTTTTTCCAAACAAAATATAAACATTGTACGTGAAAGAAATGATTACTTTTCCTTCTTTTACTTTCTTTCTTTGTCTTCTTTCGTATTCTTCTGTGCTTTGCGTTGTTTTTTGTAAAATACAAGTTACATATTTATGTATCGCTGGTATTTCATAGTGTACTGTTTCTAGTAAAATAAAAATATGAAATATAATTTTGCTCATTTTATTTTACAAAATATACGTTATAGTATATGCAGATAAATAAAAATAGAAAATAAAAAGCGATCACAAAGGGAAGAGATGTCGTATTCTCCAAATTTTGTGGACTTACGTTGTTTTGCCAAATGCGTACTAATTGAATATTGGACTTCGGTTAAATTGCATTATTTTTTCAACGTATAAAATTCGTTTTCATGCATTTTTTTCTGATAAAAACATACATCCAATATTCTACAGTTGAATTAATGCATAAACTCAAATTTTTTGAAATTGTGACATGGGTCGTTTTTCCTTACAACCACAGATATTAGAAATTATATTCTAATTTCATTTTTGACCGTCCACGCATACCATAATATGGTTATCACACCACAATTGCAGTGTGTCTGTAGTATTTCCAGTTCTGTGTGAGAGCGTGAAATTCAAGTTGATTCGTAAAATTAGATTAATTTTAATGAAATAAAAAAATTTTCTTCTCATTTTTTCTTTTCTTGTTTCTTCTTTTGCCTTTACCTGCTGGGGCCCCTGTACAGCTCGGGGCTCGGGTGCCCCTCGCGGGCCGGCCTTTGACGTGCACGATACATATCTCAACTGCTAGTGGACTAAAGTGGTCCATCTTTTTCGTACTCTTTCAGAAAACATATAATTCTGGCTAGTAGCAGAATCAAGTTGAAATAGGCTTTTTTCACATGTTTAAGGTAGTTTAAAGAGGAAAAAATACACAAAAAATAAATTTTAAATTCAAAGTGCCGTCATTTTGTGAATTTTTGCTTTTTTTTATTCATTTGCTATCGGTGATAGCCAGCCTCTTACTTATTAGAAATGCTTTTAGTTTTTTTGTTTTGAATCGATTTTTTTACACACCCTTTACGAGATGCCCCATATCCTCCATCAGTTATTATATACGTCTGAAATTTTTCACAACTATACTGAAATGTTAATAAATACCTGTGGATAATGCTCGTCGGTAAAAACTGTGTAGGATTTTATGAACACTTGCTCGAGCAAAATTTTGTAATTATGTATTTAGAAAAGATTAGTCCTCACCGATTTCAATGACTTTGACATATGTGACATATGGTGTTAAAGTCATCATTCTGAACAACTTTTCCCTATACATACATGTTACCGTCGCTCGGCTTTAGTTTTCGAGATATTCGCAAACAACTCTGATCGGTAGTTTTCGAGGGAGAGTATATTTCGGAAATACATTTTTTATCTTAAATCTCTCAAAAGTTGGCGGCCTCGTTGGTGGGGGGGGGGGGGGGGCGAATCTAACCCCAATCAACTGCCCATTTGTGTGTGTGCTTGCTCACGTCGTGACATACACCTACCTATCCCCATAAAAAAACGTCAAAAAAGTAAAAAAATTACGCCAAGTACATGAAATCAAATAAATCACAAAAAATAGAAGATAATAATAATTACAGAATAAAAAAAGATGTGTAATCAAAATGAGATGCAAATTCATAAAGGTGCTTTCAGTCAAATACTTGGCCTGGCGGGGCAAGGTATTCTCAGATCATCAATACCCATACCTTCCCTCTCGCGGGCGTTCAAATAATTTGTCAATTTAAAACTCTGACGATATGAGTACACTTTCATTATTTTGCGTTTTTAAATAATTCTTATTCATCGACACCTTGACCTTGCCTCGTCAAGTATTTGACTGAAAGCACCTTTATGTACTTGCAGCTCATTTTGATTTCACATATTTTTTTTATTCTGTAATGATTATCATCTTCTATTTTTGTGATTTATTTGATTTCATATACTTGCGGTAATTTTTTTTACTTTTTTGAAGTTTTTATGGGGATCTCACTTCTTTTTATAAAGATAATTTGCATAGGGTATTATATAGCCTCTGTAATGGAAAAATTAAAAAATAAATCTTTTATTATTTTATACATGAAAATGTGCTTATTTTTTCATTTGCTCGTGCAGCAGGGTTACTTTCTCTTTCAGCTGCTGAAATAATTCTCTTCGTCTGCATCGTTAACTGAAATAGGACACATTTACTAATTATTTATAAATTATCATACATGCTCATATGTCAAGATAAGTAAACGAATAATTGCGTATGCAAAACCCTACCTGCAAATTTGTGCGTACATAGTCTGACATAGATCACACTGCATTATCTTCTGCTTCGGTTATCTGTAAATATATGAATGAAAGCCACATTTACAATTTATTGTTGTTGGAATAAAATTAAATTCGTCTGTTTATTGATAAATTGAAATATTGTTAACGGGTAACTAATAAAAATAACGAATAGCGTGGGAACTACTGTGGAAGTATTACGAATATCTTTCACAAAAGATTGAAAGCTATCAAGGGAGATGTGTTTTCAGCGTACTTTCTTCACTAATGTGACTTGCTCTACATTGCAAGCAGTCCACCATAATCTATTTTCTTAATTCTTAATGCTATGTCTTTTGACAAATTTCGTCGATTCACCTTATTTGACAAATTTCCAGAAACTTGTGCGAAACAAGATGCTCTGTCTATCTAATCTTCTCCGGACAACCTCCAGGTCTGCGACTCTACATAAAAAATCTATTAACAAATTTTGGCGACTTACCTTGTTAATTGAGGCAATAAATCAGTTTCCTGTGTAGCGTAAAAACTCGTGACATTTCAAATTTGGACAACTTACTACCTTATTTGACACTTGGCATGTTATGATGGATTGACACTTGGTAGGTTATAATTTAATATAGTATATAGGTATGTACAGTGACGGACGGCGCACAGTGGGGCATTTAGGGTCGAAAGTCGAAACGCCCCACAAAACATTTTCTGACTGAAATCATATATTTATCGTTAATTTTTTTTATTTCATTCAGTTAGGACGTATACTTGTGGCCCTATTGATGCAGAAAAATGAATGAAATTTGTTTATTTAAGAGGGAATAGTACTTTTTTCGCCTGAAAATTAAGCAGTCTTTATGAATTTTTTTCTATCTGAAACTGAAAAGCTAGAGAGATGGGGTTTGTTGCAAATGAAAGATCACTGTTTGACAGTATTCAAAGAATTTTTATTAAAAAAAGGCACCCTCCCTCCCTTCGCTATAATCGCTCAAAGTTGGCACCCGAACACTGAACTCCACTGAACTGTCGTTCAAAATAAACAATGAAAATTTGGAAATTCAGTAAGGTATAATTCCAAAAATATCAGAGATATCAAAATCAAATTTGGCGCACTTCAAATACATAGGTGCCTCGAGCACTTAATCACACCAAAAATTAATTGAATTAAGCAAACAACAAAACTATAAATAACAATACAAGTTCTGAAGAGTTTCGTGGTTTTCCTCTTCAAAACCGTGTAGTCGCGTTAAAAATTAATGAATGTAAAAAACAATCATGCTACATTATCACCCAAATATGCAGTCAACTACCTGTAAAAAAAATTTGCAGTTTGGCGATATTTTTGTAAAAGGACTTAGTGCCGCGTTTCGACCCGAAATGCCTCACTGTGCGGCGATGTTGACGAAAATTCGGCTTGAAGAATCAGAAGAAAAATCTTACCGTTTCTGACTGATCCATGAGACGCTATTACGATATCTCTGTCATGCGTGGACCGATTTAATTGAATTTGGTCTTATTCGAAAGCTTATATGCGGTTTACATAAGAAAAATGCCTTTAAATTTAGAAAATATTGCAGGCGTGATGAGATATTAATGAAATGAGTTTCAGGTTAGGTTGGATTAGCCGGGCGACGAGTAAATTAAAGCGTACTTGGCGTCGAGACGCTACCGCGTCTCTAGATACTGAAGTAGTCTCTATTACAATATTGGTAACTTTGTGAGCGGGGACACGGGCGGTTGGTTTGCATGGCAAGAGCCGTTAGTTCTAGCTTGAACTAAACGTTGGTTATCACTTTATGCAATTTTTCTCCCCAGAATGAAGTGTACTCGTAACCTAAGTTTAACTAAAGCTTTTTGCGACTATCTCGAAGACTAAAGTCGAGCGACGATAACATGTAGGTGTTTGAAAAAGTTTTTCGGAATCCAGCTCCCGACAACATATTTGTTAGGTCATTGAAATCGGCGATGACTACCCTTTTGCAAATAATCACCCAACATTTAACTTATATTTTAATAAAGATATAGAAAAGGGATATTTAAGATACGCATACCGAAGAATAGAGGTCGCAGTTGTGGTGTCGACGATTTAAACCATTATGTAGTACAACTGGCCCATTGTGAGAGGCCCATGTGGACCTCACATGGTTTGGCGGCTGTGTCGTGAACGGTTCTACAATATGTCGTAAATATGGTGTTAATACAAAGCCACGTCTTAGGCTCTGTTACAGACTATACATATTCACGAAATGTTGTGGAAGTGTTCGTGAAACAGATATACCAATCATTTGTTAGAATGGGCAGAATCACACGAACCTAATTGTATATACGTCCATAGGAATAATGAACAGACACATTTGTGATTGTATCGTGCTACAGATCATTCCTCACAGAGATATTTAACATATGAATTAATGATGCTCATTGATTACTATGAGTGAAAGATGGTAGGTATACTGATTTTGAAATTGACGAGTCCTTGGAGAAAACACTGCAAGTGCCACCTCTTACAAGGAGAGGTTCCCAAATATACTGCGAAAAATAAGATATACGTGTTTCTTTATAGTGGCCCGTTTTCATATTTTTGGGGCGAAACCACCCCCCAAAGTTCATAAGAATAGTGGATGCCCGCCTCCGATTGTTTTGGTTTTTGGATATGTTTTAGAGGACCGAAAACTAAGAAATAAGTGTCTTTATTTTGACCCCTTTTCATATTTAGGGGGTAACCCCCCCCGCCCCCAAAGTTGATAAGAATAGTTGGTGCCCGCCTCCGATTGCTTTAAATTTTGGAAAACATTTCCAAAAACCAATCAATCGGAGGCGGGCACCAATTATTCTTATGAACTTTGGGGGTGGTTTCACCCCCTAAACATTCAAGCAGGCAAAAATAAAAAGTATTTCTTATTTTTGGGTCCACTAAAACATATCCAAGAACCAAAGCAATCGAAGATGAACACCTGAAAATCTTATAACTTTGGGGGTTGGTTTCACCCCCTAAATATAAAAACAGGCCGCTGTAAAGAAACACATATATCTTATTTTTCGATCCTCTAAAACATATCCAAAATTCAAAGCAATCGGAGGCGGTCACCTGGGAATCTCTCCTTGTTAGTTGTAGAGAAAACTGAATGTGCCATTCATTTAAATTTGAAGATTTGCAAGCCAATCCTGTTTGTCCTTAGCTAATTGCTCTTGCATCGTTTTCTACAGAAGTGGCGTTGGACGCATCAGCGGTACCATCTTTTAGCACTATTGGTAACTTATTTACAAAGGGAAATTGCATTAAATCTCTATAGAGGAAGCGCAGTATATTTGGAGCACCAGTTTTTTTTTAAAGACGAATAGAAAATTAGGGCAGAGGATGGGAACAAATAAAATTGCATAATATCATAGGGAAACTAACAAACTTTTATATTTCAAACTCTCAGTAATAATAAACAACAAAAAGTAGCTGAAATTTTGGTCCAAATGAAAAATGACAGGAAGTATTGATTTCGTTAAGGTGCAGGTAATTTGGAATACCGGTATTCCAATTTAACTTCATTTTATAAACTTAAAAAAACATGTAGATAATAAAATTATTTTCTTTTATGATCTAATTACAATTGAAAAATCAGAATATAGGAAGAATCTTAGGTAAATATAAATAGACAGCGCTGGCCCAAACCGACGCACAGTGTAACGAGTATATAGGAAAAAATAAAAAATGAATTTTCTATTAAGATATTGTTATTGATATGTTAATCATATTTGTGCACAAAAAATTAATTTTTAAGATAAAATATATTTTTGAACATAATAAAAGTAAAAAAAATTTAAATACATTTAAACACAAATTAATAACAAACATTTGAAACAATTATGAAAAAAATAAAACTAACTTTTTAAATAATTCGTATTGATAATAAATTTTAGATTATTCATTCTTATTATACATCACCGTTATCAGTTGAATCTGAAGGAATTTGAACCTCTGTGTCTTCAAAAATAAATATTCAAGCACGAATTTGTGTAGTTTTTTCGTTTTATTTGTATTTTTCCTTATGTGGGAGCACTCGGGAGCAGATAGAATTTATACCAAATTAAAGGGCATAAAAAGAACTAATTGTAGTTACAAAATGAAAGAACCGATATGTTTCGTTTTTTTTTAATTCTCACCAGAATTTAGAAGATGCGATAAAAGAAGTAATAATTTGAACCACTGGTACGTATCCATATCTTTAAATACATGAATTTTTAATTAATAAATCGAAAAAAGATATTTTTCTTATTTAAAAAAAAGAAGAAGAAGAACTAATAAATACAAAAATGCAGTGGGTAAATATTTCCTGTGTGTAGTCCGTGGCAGCTTGCGTTCGGTTATTCGACTTCGAATGTAATTACTAACCTTAAATCCGTTATTTATGTTACTAAGTTAATTCCACGAAATGAAGTACAAAATTTCAAAACGCAAATTTTTATGCGTCAAACAAAAGCATTGCTAAGCTTTGGAATATTCCACATTACTTTCACCTTCGGTATTCCAAATTAGCAACATGGCATAGAAACCCAAAATTTCATGTCACACTTTTTATTCTCAAAATTATCGCAAAACTGACTCGAAACTATAGAAATGAACGCGTAAATGAGTAGATTAAGCGTTTAACTCTAAAGTTTTGACATATTTTAACCATGATTGGAACGATTGAATACTTGCTGAAAAAGTTTTGCAGATTGATATTTTCTTACTCTGCAGATAAAGTTGAAAATGTCAATAATGGTGGTTCATATACAAATGTTATTCGTTAACAGGTCATTAGCCCCTATTATCTACGGTGTTACAAATTAGATAACGTTAGTAGATTATTAGATACTTCGGTATTCCAAATTACCAACAGTATTCCAGATATGCTGCACTTCCTCTGCTATAGTATTACCATTGGCACGCCGAACGTCTTCCGATAAAAAAAAATAATTTTGACACTTACAGTGTTTTCTACAAGGACTCTTCAATTATCGTTGAGCGGTAATGTCTTGAAATCGTAATTCAAGGTTCGCGCGTTCGAATCTCGGGGGGTGTATGTGTATTACTATTTTGTTTTTCTAAATTTTACTTCATTCTACTTTTTTATTTTATTTTTTAAGAAATTTCACTTACTGATCTGCATAATTGGTTTGCATTCATTAATGTAGGTAAGCTAAGCTCGTTATCAATCTTCTGTCCCAATTTTTGTTGATAAAATAAAATAATTCTAGTTATAAACTCACCTTTTAATGATGCATTGTTGCTAATGTAAGCCAAAGTTGCTTTTAGGCAATATGAACAGGTCGAAGTGTTCCGTCAATGCTATAGCATATACACAATTTTGATAAATACTGTAGGAAATATTTGCTGTATTTGGTTTTTATGGTTTTACGATATATAGCATTCTTCATATTTTCAACCTTCTTCCTAGAGCAGTGCAGGTTATAATAATTTTTTCTCAACTATCCTGTTGTACTTTCTATTGTACCATTTTAAATTTCTTAAGGCAAATTGCCGCTGTTCTTAGTAAATAATAGGTACATAGCTGCAACAACAAATCAATGATTATAAGTAGGTATCTACTATTGACACCTGTAAAAATGATACGTATATGAAAATGAAATAGTATTATTAAAGTATTAAATAGTAGTAGGTATCAAAGACTCGGACACATAAACATCCAGTCACGAGCCTATTATATTAACGACTCTACTAATTTAAAATTCGGTAGGGGAGAGTCGTGCAGTACCGGCCGCGCTAAGTTTTTGTACTATAACTAGGGCTACTGTTGGTAAAAATGAAATTTCAAAAAAGGTAATTTGTTGTAAAAATGGTGCTTAATAAAAGGGGGCAAATCGTTTGTCTTAAATTTTAATAAAGATTAATAATTCGCTGGAATAAAAAAGTTGTAATTCGCAGCGAACGAAAAATTGTCGTCAAGTACGGCCAACTACTTAGTTGGTAGATTTTAAGGTCTGAGTAATTAATAATGTTAGTAAAAAACATTATTAGCAAAATAGTACTATACTATTACCAAAATATAATTATTTGTGACGTTTCAAATAAAAGTAACTCAGGCTTATTTTTATTTGATATAAAAGTAACTCAGGCTTATTTTTATTTGAAATAAAAGTAACACAGGCTTATTTTTATAAAAATAACTCTGGATTATTTTTATTTGATAGGTCCCGAATAAAAGTTTTGTCTTTTATTCGAAATCAGTTTTTCATTTGAAATAATGTTTGCCCATCTCTGCACGAGAGCCTAGCCCTTGCATTTGATGCACTGCACCCAATCTTCGTCGAAGGATTCTTTACAAATAATGCATTTAGTGACTTGTTCATCAAAGTCTATTTTAAGTTTAGTCTAATTTAGTCATCATTTTCCTTTTATCTGTTTATTTTCGGACATCTTTCTGCAGAAAAATAAAGAAGAAAAACCTAGAGACTTTAGTTATTGGAAAAAGTTAAAAAAAAATTGGCCGGTACTGCACGACAAGCACGTGAAAAAAGTTTTAGGTTTGATGCAAAAATTCCTATACCTTATAGTCAAAAAGTAATGTACATAATACGACAAAATTATTTAATTACTTGAAAATTAAGAAAACAGCTATGGAAAATACCTAACTTTAAACGTAGAACGCTGGTAATACTGAAGAAAAAAGATGTCGCGTCGCTGGAATACGTTGCTATAGATATTTATTTATTTCTCCATCGATAGTGCAGTCAATTAACACTAGAAGCGAGATCTAGCTTCAACCTGCATTTACAATAATCATGATGTGTCTCCAATTTATGTCCGCTAATTTTCAACTTCACTCTGGATTCACAAAGTTTTGTTAACCTCGGTAATCCCATAGTTTTAACCTCTGTGAGAGAATAATTTTATTTTAAATATAATTTTCCTTAATACAAGATGTTAGCGATATTTACATTATGGATGCGGAACCGTGTATGTATATTTTTTTTTATAAATACAGGGTAAGGGTACCCTACAGATTTTCATACAAACTTGGGCAGTGTATTCTCCGGCTAAAAATAATATGAAAATCATAAGTCCATGACTTGTATTAAAAAAAATTATAATAAAAATATGAAATGTCACGTTTCTGTGCAGCTGAAGTAGATTTGTATCGTTCAGGCATAAAACGATAAGTACCCGCGTTGCATATTTGAAGTGAAGACATGAATATTGATAAATAGTGTATGACGTGGTGCTGTTCTATTAGGAAACCCTTGTCAAAATACATATCTGCATATTCTTACGAAAATACTTTTGGCAGTTTGAAAAGTGTAAACTTCTGCTTCACGACTCAGAACGCAACTAAAAGTAAATTACTACTAAAGCGTGGAATTTGTGGCCGTAATGAATCGTTTCAAAACAATAAACATACAGCTTGTATCTAGGGATTGCAAATCGGTAAATCGATTTGAATTTTTTTTTCACTGATAACGTAGAAAATATCGACGGAATTATGCGCTATATATATATATGCGCTACATTGCTATACATACAAATTATGTATTTCTCGATATTTACCAGTAAATCGCGAGAAATACATAATTTATCGTATTACCGGTAAAAATTTGGCGAATTACCGGTAAAAATTGTATGTATAGCATTGTAGCGCAGACAGGTAGTATTAGAAACCCGTAAAATAGATTTTTAGCAAAGTAAAGTTAACCAAAATCGGTTTTTTTACAGAACGTAACGTAATTATGAAACCTCACAAAATTATTTACAGAACGTAACGTAATTATGAAATAAAAAATAAGAAACGTATTTCAAAGAATTTAACTATGAATAATTCTTAATAATGTAAAACGCTGAGGTTGTCCCCATTTCTGCTCACTCAATACCAGGGATCGAAAAAGTTCTGGTACTTTTCAATAGGTTCCATTTAAAACATGGAACGCGGAACTTTTTTTAAAAATTTTCTCACATTATAAGTTCCCCGAAGAACCGATAAAATAAAAGTTTTTAAAAGTAAAGGTTCTAGTTGGAATGGAACTTATAAAATATAAAAATAAAAAATTGTCTATAACAGGAACAGATATTTTGTTCACCAATATTAAAAAAGTTCTCAATCGTTGTAACAAATACTGAATACTATTCAATGGATAGTACTACAACAATATTAAATAATTATTACAGTTAAATTGATATTCTGAATGTGTTATTTATTTGTAATACTTACCTACGTAGATATTTCTAATGTTATGATTTTCATACCTTTTATTAAATAAACATATGAAGAATATGATATTATATTGTTAAATAAAACTAGTACATAATAGTTTAGTACTTCTCTTTATCTTATGAAAACTTTTTTAATAAATGTTCTAATGTAACTTGTTTCCATGGAACTTTTATTATATAGGTTCTAAAATATCTATTCCATGAGATCACTTTTTAAAGAAGTTCCTAAAGGTAACATTTTTTTCAATAAAAATTCCACAGAAACAGATATTTTCTTAAATAAAACATATAAGTTCTAACAGAATTTTTGTAAAAACGAGGGTTCGAGAACTTTTTCGATCCCTGCTCAATACTAGGAATGTACGTATTTCTAATCACTACATGGAATGTTTCTGTATTATTTTCTTCTCGATGTTGTTGTTATACAAATCGCGTTACTGTGCTTCTACGAGTAAAATAGATATATTATTACCGAAAAACAAATTGTATTTACGAAAATGTATAAGAAAGCAATACCTATTTTGAGGTTACATCACGTGTGAAATCTCCGAGTAGAAATACGTACACGTTGGTAAATCGTATGTCCCAATAACTACTCGCCTATATTCTGCACGAAAAATATTAAAAGCACATCGAATCAAGGTTTAGAACATAGCTCCTTTAATTCTTTTTTCAGAAACCACACTTCTTATTAATTAGCAAATTTAATTTTATACTTACCCAATATAATTTTCAGACGCCGTGCTTTACCGATTCCGTTAATGCCATGTCTGAATTCACGAGCAAACTTGAGGTTACGGCACAAAATATTTTTTTAAAAGAACGTGCTGCCTCCTATAGAGCAGCGGATTCATTTAACTGTCGCGGGAATATTCAAAGAATTTAAAAATATTTACATATACACAATTTTTATGTTTGCTAAATATTTATGACAATAATAAAACGACCGAGTAGAAATGGGGACGTGAGTAGAAATAGGGCCCTCTACCTTATATGTAGCGCATAATTCCGTAGATATCTTCTACGTTATCAGTGAAAAAAAACTTGAAACCGATTTACCGGTTTGCAATCCCTACTTGTATCAGCAAATAGCATAAATGTTAGTCATCTATTCTTGCCCTGTTACACACTACAAGAGTAAGGCCGTAATCCGTTCCTTCAAATTTCATATACCTTTTTGTATGTTTTTAATAATGTATTTATTGTCCCATATTTAGAAGACATTTTCGATTTATTTTTAGTCGTTGAATACAATGGGGAAGTTTGTAATGTATAGAAATCTATAGGACACCCTGTATATAGGATTAGATATTTCGATCGGGCCATATGGTATGTGCATTTACTAGATAATTATGCGTTCATTTTCTGATTAATTCTTCAAGATTATCCAAATGTTAGGTGGGAAAGAAATGGTATTTCAAATCTACATCTGTATAGGACAAATCAAAAAATTGATATTCCTTGTGTTAAAAGAAATCGAAAATTCCTTTTCACGCTTAGTTTTCAAGATACCTACAGTTAGTAAAAAAAAGTATTTGGACGCTTTTAAAATCGCATAACTTTGTTAGAATTGGTCCAAACGACATGAGTTTTTTTAAAAACCTAGATTTTGGGAATTTCTGCGATTGTCGACCTTATTCTGCGATTTTTAAGCGTTTATAGCTCAGAGCAACGTTAACCCTTCGTTGACACACCTCTTTTTTCTATCAACTTTGACATACATAGGTGGCTCACACCCAGAACAATTTTTGAACCACTGCCATTCTCATCTGAAGAATCCAATCATTATAAAAAAAATCATGGGTCAATTTCATAGTCCGTAGAATGTATTCCAATAGTTTTTTTTATTGAAATTTCATCACCGTTCTTGTAAAAAAATCTAGATTACCATATGTCGGGAAAACACGAAGAAAATCTTCAAAAAATTGTAACTTTTACAAATTTCAATATTAGAAGCTAAAAATCTACGGAGTTGCTGTTCAGATATAATATTTTCAGAGAAAAACTAGTTTGTAAGTTGACTTTGGAAAAAAGGTATTTATTTTGCATGTAGAACCGATTTTGATAAAATTTTAGACACGTATACAACTTACATCAATCTACAAACGGGTTTTTTGAATTTTCATTACAGGCTCACAAAAAAAGGTTAAAAAACGACCTTTACTATTTTTTGCTATTCCGACCAAATGCATTTTTTTCAAAACGACGAAACACGTCATTTAGCAAACTAATCCTTCTAGCTTAAAAAAAACTCATGTCGTTGGGACCAATTCTAACAAAGTTATGCGATTTTAAAAAGCGTCCAAATACTTTTTTTTACTAACTGTATATACGATTGAAAATTCAGCTTTCGTTTTCCGACGCGCGCAACATAAATTTTAGGCAGCTAGACGCGTGTCAATAAAGATTAACACTTGTTCCCGAAATTATATCAGATAAAGTTCATCAAACAAATCAACCAAACAATCTTTAAGAGGCCACATATACCCAGGAGGCGAAAAAGTAGGATGGATTTGAAGAATTTTTTTCGATGAATAAATGTTTTTATCAAACAAACATTACTTGTATAGATACATTAGAAAGGTCATACTTTTGTCTGTAAAATGTGAAATTTTCAGTAAAATTTCCGTACGTTTTTTTTCTGAAAAGACGCCTGCGGTAACCATCATATCCTCGCTGGTTTTCATCTGAAACAAGAGAGGAAAAATTATTCTCAAATGTGAAAAGTTTCTGGAAAGAAAAACGGTGCATAGAAACAGCTACCACGCAGCTTCTTCTCTGAATTTTTTAATGAAAATTTCACATTTTATAGGCAAAAGCATGACCTTTCTAATGTACTATATAATGTTTCATGGTATTCCCCATCGAAAAAAATACTTCAAGTACTTTTTCGTCTCCTAGGTGTATGTATGCTGCCCCTTAAGAATCTTAAATTTATAAAAGAAACTATAGGTACACTATAGCATATAGCCTCATTGCTTAATAGATGTACACATGAAGATTACCCGCATTCTGCATTCTATACAAAAATTATATTGTTTTTATATTATTATACTGGATATTGTGTGCAAAGACGAACTGTGGGTTAAATAATACAATCAGATAAAGAGGTCATATAAAAGACATATTAACAATCATATAAGTGTCCTATAAACTAATCCAAACATATACAATGCAGTGAATATACAGGGTGTACAATTCTAAGTGGGACATTGGATAGGATTGCCTTTAACATAAAAAAGTAATTACGTTTAATAAAATACCTGAAAACTAAGTAAATTACTGTTAAAGACTTGAAAACGTTGAAATCTTTCTCAAACAACACTAAAAATCAATAAAACCTATTTTACAGCTTTCATTTTTATTTTCGCGAGAAATCGTGTTACCTTCAATTATACCACAATTTTAACCGATACTCTGCATACTCGTACACTGATTAGTAGTTACAGACTGCATCGGAAAATTGATAGGTGTGTTCATGACGCACACTAGCGCGCATCTACATCTTCTCGAGTCTTTACTCACAAAATCGTCGGTACTCTCACTTTCGATGCTACAGTATAGATTATCAACAAGGTGTTCAGACTCAGATTTACGGCCAAATGTGATAAGATATATAGTAGGTACACTGTGAAGAAATGTTGTACTTTTCAGAGGAAAGTGGTGCAAAATAAAGCTACATTAAAATAACCACATCTTATTTTTTAAATGCATTTGCGTTATTAATTAATTTGTTGTCTTTAACAAATAGGTATGTGGAAGGTTTGATTGTACTGAAAGTCCAAATTATCATATAGGTAGGAGGAGCTCAGTTTTTATGAGAGGTAGACTGCCTCTGTTTCTCTGTTTCATACTCATTATAGAAAGAATCCTCTCTGTTGAAGTTTTAATTCGCAAATTAAAATTTTGATGTTGCCATAGAATAAAAAAATAAGTCAAAATTGTAGAATTTTGCCGATGTATCATAAGTATAGTATTTTTACGTGCTATAATTATATTACTTGTGTAATACACTAGACAAAAATATAGTACAATACAATATATGAGCCATTTATTCTGAAAGTGGTCTAAGTCCATTTGTAAATTGTTTTTGTTGACTGTAGTAACGTGTGCAACTTGAAGTTAGTATTAAAAATTTATATATAACATATTTTTAGATATAAATGGACTTAGGTCACTTTCAAAATAAACGGCTCAAATTATTAGTACGGTTAACAACACTGTACAGTCCGGTGGTCTTGAAACTGGTGGTCATGTTAACCGATTAACTTCACCTTTTACGTAGATATAAAGTAGTTAGGTACCTCTGTTTCTCTGTTATTTATCAGCATTAAGTTGATATTTCTAATAGTCTTTTTCCATAAGAGCCACAAGACGAAAAGTTTACGAAGAATCATCAATACATAGATACCTTTCTTCACAAGACTGCCATTTGGTGAAATTATATTTCTTATGTTTCATTCTGGCGGGGCGATAACTGCATTAATATACAACTAGCTGACCCGGTACCCGGTTTCACCCGGGAAATATTTATGATGTTTCCCACGTTACTCCACACGCACCCTATTCCTATATGAATATTATAATACGCAGAATATTCAACGCTTATTATAGCCTCTAGTCTAATCTAGGCCATATGTAAGGAATATTCAAAATTTCGTTGATATCCAGTCAGCCGTTTAGGCGTGAAAGAGGGACAAACAAACAGACAGCGTTTCACTTTTATATACTAGTAGGGATAAGATTCTCTCAGATTTGCCCGCATCACAATCAGTTGAATAGAGCCATGGAGACATTTTTTAGGACATCCTGCAGGAAACAATTAATAATTTTACAGATACATGATAAAATTGGGTAAAATGTGTGTACTTACTATCCGGGAACATGATTAGATATGTGAGAAGGATTTCAAATTACAAGGTCTGCATTATCGCCGTTCTGTTCAGGTCTACTTAATTTTAAACGATTTTAATTTGAAGATATAATATTCAATGGGAAAGCTGCTTTGCTATTATTTTAGACTTTCATTTTTGTTTCCAAAGATTTTACAGAATCTTCTGTGTTAATAGTAGTCGAAAATTATTTCGAATCAAACACTTAAAGCAGAACAACAGATTTAATGGATAAACTAGGAATGCAGAAAGGGTTAAATAAAACCTATTGACTTATAATTTTAATACATTTACCGAAAAACAGTTCATGTTTCGTCAGATTTTGGTTAAAATATCTATACTTTTTTTTTTAGCTCAACGAAACAATAGAAAGTTATAAAGTTTTACATGGATTTTAAGAAACAATTCTTTACCTTAGCTATGTTCGGTAACACAATGTAAGTGCATGATATTTTCAGCGACGTTGGTTATGTGCGCTTATATTTTTAGATTACATTTTTTTAGGAAGTGGTATACATGTGTACAAGCTTCGATGTTCGATTTACTAAGAATTAATCTAGTATCTACTGGCAGGCGCAGTTTATATTTATTTAGTTTTTTAATTAATTCTCTTCTTTGACTATCGATATGATTTAGATCCTGTTTTTCATAGTTACAATTGAAGGCTTGGATGCAATAAGGGGACTAGCGCTCGAAAATGGGAAAAATTATTGTCCAAACGCTAAGAAACATTGGAAAATTAAATGTTGTTAAACTGTATTTGAAAAAATATAGTGTTGGAAAGCTCTTCACGACACACCTTTTTCTATTTACAATTTGTTTATCGAATCATTACTATTAGAGTTAAAAATTATAAACAATAAATTTTTCATTGTTCAAAATCATTATTTCTTTAAACATAAATTGCGATAACTTGAGTAAATATTAACGGATCGTTATGAGACTTAAAACATAACTTCAGAAAACTCTAGCGAAGCCGTAGAATATATGCACAAACCCTTATGTTAAAAAATGTAATAATATTTAATTAAAAAGTAATACTGGGCATAACCCATGTTTTTCGACGTTTGCCGTTAAAAAGTATCGAGGTAATTTTGAGGTACATATAACTTGCAGCGACAAAGTTTTTCCTTAATATACAAGGAAGATTTTCACCAATTTTCACATTGATTAATAACTAATTGTAAAAGATATGACGATATATATAATTCTCGCACGGCGTCAACTGTCAACGCGGATGCTAAAACTGCTAAATAGGGCATTATACCCGGCTGTTGACTGTTGGTGGCGCGCGAGATTTATATATACCGTCATAACTTCTACAATTATTTATTAATCAGTGTGAAAATTTGTGAAAATCTTCCTTGTATATTAAGGAAAAACTTTGTCGCTGCAAGTTATATGTACCTCAAAATTACCTCGATACTTTTTAACGGCAAACGTTGAAAAACATGGGTTATGTCCAGTATTACTTTTTAATTAAATATTATTACATTTTTTAAAATAAGGGTTTGTGCATACATTCTACGGCTTCGCTAGAGTTTTCTGAAGTTATGTTTTAAGTCTCATAACGATCCGTTAATATTTACTCAAGTTAACGCAATTTATGTTTAAAGAAATAATGATTTTGAACGATGAAAAATTTATTGTTTATAATTTTGAACTCGAATAGTAATGATTCGATAAACAAATTGTAAATAGAAAAAAGGTGTGTCGTGACGAGCTTTACAACACTATATTTTTTCAAATACAGTTTAACAACATTTAATTTTCCAATATTTCTTATTGCATCCAAGCCTTCAATTGCATTTCGCTTCCTTTATAATATGTACGCGTTGCAGCGATGAGGCGAGATTGTAGTGATCTGATCTACGATTAATAGTAACAATAACCTCTCGTGAGAGGCCTACATTTGTAAACCAAGGATTATTGCTAGTTCTATAATAATATCGGAAATAGTCTATGCCTTTAACTTGACCTTGTTCTGCAATGAACTTTTTGGTGCTTAAGGCCGCCGTCTCATTTTTGTTATGGTCCGCATCGATCGAAGCGCCCCCAGTAAACAAACGGACCCTAATGAAACTACCGCGGTCGATAAAAAGAACTTGTACAGAGATGACATCTCCAGGTACTCTGGGTACACGAGTTTTTGACGCATAGTTGCCACATGTTCTGTTCACTCCGTCTCTGCCGCGCTGTTGCCACATAGTTCTCTCTTTATATCGAGAAGTCTTGAAGGCATACAGCACGAAAGCAGCGTCTAGCGTCAGAGCCTCGCTGAACGCAGCAATAATGAAAGATAGGTCCGGGAGTGTAAGAAGGAAAGATGAGAAGATTCCAAACCTGATACAATTTGAACTATCATTATTAACGATATTACACATCAAATTTGTTTGTAGAATTGAAAGCCCGTTTCGTTCAAAGTAGTCCGATCTAAATTATTTTCTGTCAACGTAGTCGGCAGAATCACTTTCATATTGATACGATGAAAAGTAAAGAAACTCTGCCTCTGCATTATCGACGATACATCTCCAAGCAACTCCAGGCGGCAGGTTAAACGGGTGAGCCATACAATGTCGCTCGGCTCGTGCTTCGGGGGACCTCAAGAATGAAGGCCTTCGATTAAAAAAATTATTTGTAGCCGACGGATAAATTCCCGTGGAATAAACTGATTCATCCGTGGCGTTTCAAATAAAAGTAACTCTGGGTTATTTTTATTCGACGACAAATAAAGATAAAGTCTCTTTAATTTGATAGTTTATTTCAATAATCTATAGTGCCCATCTCTGAATAAAACAATACTAATTTGCGTATCAATATCCCTTCTAAACTTCGCAATTCTTCTAATCTTCTCTCATTCTGTACAACATTTATATTTACTTCTGAAGAAATATAACGATATGATTATTCAATGATTGTTTATTTTGTTTGCTTTCATAGAATGTAAAACTTTCGCATTTTCTATCTTATCGGCATGAACGTTTCAGTAACATACTGCTGAGATTTTCCGGATGAAAATGAACTTAAACGCGGTATAAATCGGATTATTTTTAACATTATTAGATTAGAAATGTAATCGCACGCTTAATAATAAAGCAATCCAACTACCACATAAACAAAATGTAAATGTAATTATTTCTTTTATTGTACCCCGTAAAGACAGAACATATTAAATAGAAAACAGGTGCAATAATTTGGGGGCGCCAAAAATTTGCTTGCGTATGGGCGCCAACCATCCTCGCGTCGGCCCTGCGTATACGTACACGCTGGTGCTACGTGGCTCGAGTATACTTTTAGCGCCTCTGACGGAGAAGCCTCGAAGCCTCGTTCTGTCAGTTTTCGAGTCATAAATGGATTATTATTTCAACGTACGGTGCTTATTAGCGTTTAAACGCACCAGACTCATCTGCACGGATGTCTACTGGAGGCAACTATACCATCAAAAACTTCCTTCTTACCGATTCCAGGACGAAATTTGGTTGAAACGGTTTGTTTACTAAATAGCGTATAGGTACGTACACGCTTTTCCTAGCGTGTGTGAGCGTACGCACACATTCAAGGGCCAGTGAGGCGGCGGCCTTAAGTTGCATTTGTATTTGAACGATTCCCGTAAATCAGAGATGGGCAAAGGGAACGTATATTGTATCATCGTATTGTGCTTCAGTCGGTATTTTGGCTAAAGTATCTGTTTCTTACGTGCGATGGAATCCAAAATAATTCTATGCTGCTGTTATTTACAGATTTGCAAAATACCTATAAATTATGCGTAATATCGCGCTTCAGAAATCTTACATTTAAATTCTTGGTAGAAATCCATTTTTGTTTGCATTTAAGGGGACCGTTCGGTCTAAAAATCGATTTTTTTTAAATTTCATTTTTCGAATGTTCAACCTTTTAAGAATATGTGTTTAAAAGGATTTTTTGAAATTCGTAAAACTCCCGAAGTTATGGGCATTTGAGTAGCGGCATGCGCGTGGGTAAAACCCGGCCACTTGGCACTCACGTAAAACTTTAAACGCGTTTTTCTCGAATCATGATGTTTCCGAACGGTAGACAGCATAACAAAAGAAATTCTTAACCGATTCCAAAAAACTTGGTGTCATTTTCTTTGTCATTGAATTCACTATCGCAGCAGCCTTTGACCATCAATTTCAGAGGTTGTAGTTCTTTGTTATTAAACATTTTTAGGCGCAGAAGTACCCCCTTTTTTCGCATGTTTTGGTTAAAACGTGTACCAAACATCGCCATTTTGCTTTATTTGCCTTCTCAAAGGCTGATGCGATAGCCATTGAAATAACCTATAAGAATATCTTTGGTCTTTCGATTTCCGACAATCCTACGTCGAGTTCTACTGTCTACCGTTTAGGGTACGTTTATGTTGGAGCTGCGATAAACGATCAGAGCGACGATAAGAGCGAAGCGTCGAAATACATTCTATAGTTTTATAATGGAACTGTTTATATTGGAGCAGCGAGTAGAGCAACGAATACTATAGAATGTAATTTCGATGCTTCGCTCTTATCGTCGCTCTGATCGTTTATCGCAGCTCCAACATAAACGTACCCTAACGCCTCTTTTATTGCAGCAGTGCAATGTGCGCCACGTAAAATTAGAACCATTATAGGAAAATGAAAAAAAAAAATGGTTTTTATATTCTTGAAGAACGAATAAAGAAAGACCATAAAGTTTTTTTACTGCAAGTTGTTTACTTTTTTGGAAAAAAATCACAAAGATCACCTATTTTTCGAGCGTTTTGACCGAACGGTCCCCTTAATAAAGTGTTCTTGGCCGCTTCCCCCGCTCTAAGCGTCATTGCAGTACCGTTACTTTGATGTTGCCAACCGTCCACGTCCTTGCGAGAACTTTTTCCTTTTCTGAGGATGACGTATAACGATCATACGTGAGAACTATCTCGAGAATGGGACCTTGATTATCCGAACTACTTAAAGGACACCGTGTCATCTACTCGCATTTAGTCTATTCCCATAATTAAAACACTCTGTATTTTCACCCAAGAAACGGTGCTTTATTTAACCGAAATTGTATTACATATTTTTCCAAAGCAAAAATTACGCACATATGCAAAAGAATTCACCTCCATCAAACCCTCCATAATCATCCACTCTAAATTTGGAATTACACGCTCATATTTTACACATTTATATTTGTTCTTTGACCACATTCAAATAGTTTCTGAAGATGTGGATTCTTCAATTTTGTTTTTTTTCCTTTTTTGAAATGCCATTTTTTTGTGTTATATTCATAGCAATTTTTAGTCTGCTGTATTATTAAAAATCTGTGATGATGACGATTATAATAATAATGATATGCATCGTTATCGCACTAGAAGAAAAGATACAGCGCAATAGGCGAGGTACAGATAATTGCTGCTATTAACCTAACTCGAATTGTTGAAATAGTATGCATATCGTGAACACAGATAGGACAAATCTGAGAACGAAAAATAAAAAGGGAAAAAGGAAGATGACGAGAAAACATAGAGATAGAAAATAAAAAGTGGTTAGCGAAAATGATTGACGATGCAAAATGGTATTTGTATGCATTTGAATAAAATATCTGTCAAAAATGTACAAAAGAAAGTAGTGACCGCGGTTTTGACAGAAGAGTATACACAACTATATAGTAAACCTTCCTTTCTACGGATTCTACTTATCAGAATGTTAAAAAATTCGAACGAAACCATGTGTCAGGAACATTGCAATTTTAGAAAACAGATCTGAAAACGTCGGTCCAATTCGATCGCACGACTTTGCTTTTGAAGGTGGAGTGTTCCCCGACCTTGTCTCCTACGAATAAGCTCCGCCCCCAAACGTAACTCTTTGCAATTTAATTAATCGACACTTTAACATTCTTTTATGAGAAAACAATAATTTGTTTGCAACACACGGTTTCTTTCAAAATTTTCATCTTCTCGTCGAGAATAATACACAGAAAGAAAACAAAATTGGATCTTGAATTTTGAAGACGAAGCTACGATAAGTTATTTTAACTATTCATATTGTAGTTACTACCGATCTATGGAAAGTGTGGCCACTGTCTTCTTCACGCGATGTGGGATTTACAAATCGAACGATACTTTAATTTTAATAAATAAAATGCAGCACATTGAATAAAAATGTATGTTAATAAAAACTCAACACACACATAGAGAGAGAGAGAGAGAGAGAGAGAGTAGATACCTACATATTTCGAAGTGTTGTGAATTTTTTTAAACAAGCCGCAGTTTTCACTAACAATAAGCAAATAATTTATTATAAATTTATTATATGTATATTTTCTAGTATATTTTGTCATGTAAATCAATGTAAATTAAATACTTGATTATTAATATTTAAAAAAAACCGAAATAATAAATTGATAAAATTCGGATGAAAATAAGACTCAACAATCAGTGCTAACATATTTAAAAGGAATTGCGTACCTATATTAAAAAAATGAGGAAGATTATTATTAAATCTGAGTTAAGATAAGAAAAAAGTATTTAGGTATCAAATGTGTACATTCCCGAAGTTCGAAACGATAGAACGTCCAATTGCCACATGTTGCTACTATCTCTTACAATTAGACGATTTGTATTGTAATTATGACAATATGCAGAATACAATGTTTGTGCTTATCGCAGACGACGAACATTAATAGCGCAATATTTTGTTGCCCAGGTAAAAACGTTGATTGTCACAGAGTGTCAAGGGGGTGAAATAAGGGGGAAGGGGTGGGTGGGATGTCCAGATTTCGTAGCCCATATTTTCCGCAGGATTCTAGAGAGTAATTATTATGCAAAGTTTGGTCCAGTTCGGTTTAAGAATTTAGGAGTTAGTGGGGAACACACAGGCAGACATTCTATTTTCTGTATATGATTAGAAAATAGCTGCGTGTGCCCGGCGTTGCTCGGACATTCGAGGGAGTGGGCTTTAGGCGAGTAAGAGCAGGGTGTACTTTGTACCTATATATATATATACTATTTCGGTACTATTTTTTAAGGAGTCGAAGAAAACAGAACAGGCGAGCAGAAAAAAGAGTGTGGTTCGGTATAGAATGCCACACTGTATTATCATCGACTAGCTTTACTATTCGGTTATGCCCGAAATTTAGATTCTGATTTAACCCTTAGCTGGTATCCTGGGGTCTCTCATGACCCCAAGCACGCAAAGTTCGCTGCAAAATTGTTGGTTGTCCAAGTTTGTAAACTGAATTTCAAATTAATTTGATAATAATAGTTTAACTTTCTATGTTTCTATTATTTTATACATTACCTAAGGACAAAATATTCATAGAGGTTGATCTGGTGTCGACTTCACAAATTTCTGTGTCCTTTTTTATTTGGGGTCTGCCACGACCCCGGTATACCAGTCACGTTGGCCAAAAACAGTATACCAGTTAAGGCTTAACAAATTTTTTAGTTTTTTCTGTGAAAATAGCCACATTCATCTGGATTAGCCAGGCATAATGAGCTGAGGTACATTTTGTGAACACAGTGTTTACCGTTCGAAAGTTTTTAGGCGACAGACAAACATATTAACTTTCTGCTTTATAGTATAAGATTACATTCCTTGAATAGTTAATATGAAACAATACAAGTAGAAAACTTATCTCCTTGTAGTCTAGTCTCTTGCCGTCTTACTGAATACGTGAAGAAATGGACGCGCTGCAACGTAAATCATTCTCGAGGAATGCTTCACTAAAATCGTCATTGCTCGTGCTTCACTAAAATCGTCACTACTCGGCTTCCCTTTACCGTAGATTAATGTTTCATTCGCCAAAACCTTCCTCGGCAAATGCTGTATAAAAACGGTGAAAACAGCATCACACTTCGTTTAGTGGTATAGAAGGCTTTGTACAAAGAAAAAAAATATATGAAAATAAATTTTTATGTTAAACGATTTTATTAAAAATGTAGTAAAAACTAAATTAAAATGCACTAGAAACTAAAAAATAATTATTTTCTTGTACTTCAATTTTGATGGTGTTAATATCACTTTATATAAAATCATGGGGCACCATGAGCAACCAGAAGTTGAAGAATCGTTTGGCAAGTGGACCATCATCAACTACAGTTTATCAATTTTATGTCACATTAAAATCTGTATCGCCCAATTAAAATATTTTGTTTCATTAATGCGAAAGAAAACATTCTAACAACAAATTCATTTCGATGTTTGCTTCTGTATTAAGGTGATTTATATCCTCTTATGAAATATCGTGCCCCACGATTTTATTTAAAGTGATATTAACACCATAAAAATTGAAGTACAAGAAAAGAATTATTTTTTAGTTTTTAGTGCATTTAAATGTAGTTTTTACTGCATTTTTAATAAAATCGTTGAACATCATTTTTTTATATTTTTTGTTTTCTCGTTATTAGTGTTTGTGGATTTTTAAACGCATTTTCTTTATTTATTGAAATCGGTTTGCTAATATATAACGTAGCTAAGCTGATTGCAAATTGTTTTGATTTGTGGTTTTGATTTTGGTAATTTTTTTTTGAAATATTGTCATCCAAATCTACGCACGTCTGCAAAGTTTCAAGGCAATTGAATAAACATGCAAACAAACATGCAAATAAACATACAAACAGAGGATCGAAGCTGAATAAAATCGTTTAAAAAAGAACAAAATTTGTATTTGTATCCTATTACATAGAATATTTGAATTAAGGAAACTGATAATATCTACAAACATGTATACCTCTAATCGTATCATTAAGACAATTGATTGAAATTCACTCTATTTGAAGAAGCGCACTGACATTTGGAACTTCCTGTATTTCTTCTGGAATTACTCTATCGGGTTGCTAAAATTTGCGGGCACTTAAACGTACATTGATCATACTGCGAATATTTATGAAGATGTTCTGCGACATAGGTACTCGGAAATGATCACAGTTCGAATGTCGTAATTTTATTGTGCTGCGGAAACATTTCCACGAAACCAATTTCAGTGTTCAAGTAGAACATACTTTTTTATTGGGTCTTTTATCCCTTCAGTCTGTTTGTCAAAATATTTTTAGCTCTGCGATTTTATTCGAGATAAAGAGTAAAATTTTCAAGCAACTGTTAGACACTATATTTTACGAGGGCCGTTCAAACATGCTGAACTTTAAGTACCATTAAAATTTTAAAAAAATCGAGGGAAAGCTCTACTTGCCACTCATGGTTTCGAAAAACTGTACTTTACGGTTACATCGGGGATCTTGATGAACCCTATATTTGGAAATATAATCTAAAAACATCCGAATCTTATGTACAGTTTAATTTAAAAAATGTTTGCGACATATGTGGATATCGAAAACCTGATGGAAGAAAATATATAAATACTGCTCGTTCACGTCTTCGATAATAATATCTAATAATAGCACTGATAATAATAATATAATAATAATCATAATGTTGGTGATGATGTTAACAATAATAATAATAATAATAGTAATAATAATACTACACAATGTATTAGAGAACGACAAACACAAACTATATTGGAATAGAAGCATCGCAACGGACAAAACCCTACCACACAATAAACCAGACATCACAAATATCCACAAACAAAACAAAATAACACAATTAATCGAAATATCCATATCCAACACAACAAACAAAAAAATAACAGGAGAGAAAATTGAAAAATACATCAACTTGGCTGGGGAAATTCAAGACATGTGGCATCAAGACAAAGTCAAAATACCTTCTACCAATAATACTGTCAAGTACAGGAGTCATACCACACAACATTCAGCAATACACTCGCGCATTACAACTCCAATCAAGCACATACATATAGCTACAAAAATCAGTTATCATCGATACACCAAATGCACCATAACTCAGCAGCTATAAAGAAAGCACGTTTGACCAAGGTTCGCGTATTTTCAATGATCGATCCGACACAAGTCTGAGAAAAAGGGGGAATAATAATCATATGTACATATAATATAGTAACAGTTATTTTGTAAAATAGAAAAAAATTATTATGTATTGCAAAACGTGAGAAAACACGAGTTTCATGAAAAGGCTACTTTTTATTACCATCGATGAAATTATTTAATTCCAAATAATACTGAATTTAAAATAGTCAAAACCTGCACTCTGAATAAAGAATTATAGTCGGAAGAAAATCAACTGGCCGCTCAACGCCACTGACCGAAACTACCCTCGCGATAACGCTTGCCTACCACCACCACTTCGTCTCACGTTTCTCGGCACTTCCTACAAGGTGTCATACGTGTGCTAATGCATGATCGAATGATCAATATTATGTCTTCAATGAATCGAACTTTGGCATAAACCAAATTTTAGGTATAATAAGAAATTACGAAAACGACTTTTCCATCAGCTCTCTCTATACGCTCTTTAGTAGTTTGCCAAACAAGTTTGCGTACAGAGTGTAGATGAAATACGATGATTCAAATCCCAAAATCGTATACTATATAATTTTGAGATATTAATATAGATACATAGTCGAGCTAGTAGGTATAAACCTACTGTATATCATATAAAACTTTATATCATATTTTTATCATATAAAAATTTTTGTTAATTTCTATAGAAATATCTACAGAATTTTGGGACGTAGTATTTGTTTATCTTCAAATTATAATATACTGCCCTGCAGTGTTGGTTACTCTGTTTAATTTAATGGCGTATACTGCGCTGCAATTAGTGTTCCTTCTCGAGAATTCATTCTCGAGAAATTTTGTAATTGCTTATTTCTAATTTCCCGAGAAATACTGTTTTTCTCGAGAAACTTAATTTAAGTCTAGGAAATCGCGAACGTATAAACACATCTACAATTTATAAGAAATCTTATTAGTAACATTAGAACTTATATGAATTAGAATAGAAAATCTCAGTAGAGAAGATTCGACATTATTGAGTGGTCAAGGTGCTCTTAAATTCCTATTTAACAGTTTAGAAAAATGGTATGCCTACTGAAATAAGTAAAGTTTCTTGTTGCTATTAAAGGAGAAATATCGAAAAGAAGAGACAAAATTATTGTATCCTTAATACAATTTTTGCATAGGTAATCCAGAATCTTTTCAAAAAATTAAAAAGACGCGATTTTTCATTTAATATCCATATTTATCACAAAAAAGAAAAGAAATAGATAAAAAAACTATTGTAAAACAAGAAAGTAATGTTTCGCTTTGCACAAGTTTTGTAGCAAATAAATAAATTTATGAATTATATTTAATATCTGTTTTTTCATTTATACAAGTTTTGTGCAAATTAGACAGGAAATGAACAATCAGTTGAAGTTTTCTTGTGTTTGCGATAAACATTGTCAACGTTATTCCAAAAATATAAATTTTGTAATATTTTTTCAATTTCTCGAGAATTGTCGAGAATTCTCAAGAAGTATGATCTGATTTCTAATTTCTCGAGAAAGAAAAAATGTCGAGAAATCAGGAACACTAGCTGCAATACACCGCGATTGTGGAAGGAAAGTTGAAAATTGATAGTTGTACATTACAGAACTAGTACTGCACAGTGCTAAACATTTACATTTAGTGAGTAAAAAAAGTATTGGCACACTTTTTAAAATCGCATAACTTTTTCAGAATTGGTCCAAACGACATGAGTCCTTTTTAGAAGGCAGAAGGATTAGTTTGCTAAGTGACGTATTTCGTAGTTTTGAAAAAAAATTCAATTTGTCGGAATAGCAAACAAAATAGTAAAGGCCGTTTTTTCAACTTTTGTTTCTGAGCCTGTAACGAAAATTCAAAAAATCCGTTTGTAGATTTAAGTAAGCTGTATACATGCTGAAAATTTCATCAAAATTGGTTAACGGTGCTCTGAGTTACAAACATTTAATGATCGCACAATAAGTTCGAAAATCGCGAAATTCCCGAAATCAAGCGATTTTCGACCTTATCGTGCGATCATTAAACATTTGTAACTCAGAGCACCGTTAACCGATTTTGATGAAATTTTCAGCATGTATATAGCTTACTTAAATCTACAAACGGATTTTTTGAATTTTCGTTACAGGCTCAGAAAAAAAAGTTGAAAAAAACGGCCTTTATTATTTTTTTTGCTATTCCGACAAATTGAATTTTTTTTCAAAACTACGAATTACGTCACTTAGCAAACTAATCCTTCTACCTTCTAAAAAAAACTCATGTCGTTTGGACCAATTCTAAAAAAGTTTTGCGATTTTAAAAAGTGTGCTAATACTTTTTTTACTCACTGTATATAATGTTGGTTTCACTAGTCTATCGTGGTGAATTTCCTCACACTATGCGAAATAGACTCTGTCTCCCTCCGATATTCAACTGTAGCAGATTAGTTACTGTTCGCGTTTCACAATCTCTCCATCGCTATAGTAGCGTATATATTATTTAAATGAAGAACAATGAAATGCAAACGAATTTTTCTGGTGCTTGTTTCAGCACACAATGCGTTAGGGGTGATGGAGACAGTGGGCAAGCAAGTCCAGGTAGTGAGCGGCCTGGGGGTGGGGGGTCCGGTGGGCCCAGTGGGCCCAGTGGGGGGAGATTTGCATCACCATCATCATCCTCACCCCCACTCCCATCCTTCACACCCACACGCCCACCCCCACGGTCATCCTCACGGGACCCATGGCCACTCACTCGTCGGCGTAACGTCGACCCCCGGCAGGGGTCAGCAACAACCACCGATCTCACATAACCAGCATTTACCCGCGAGGTCTACTCCGGTACAGCTGCATAGGTAAGCTTGTGTACATGTATGTTCCTCCTATCGCGCTCGCGTCGCGTACAAGTACGTGTACGCGCGGTAATTAAACCTGCGCGCGTTTCTCCCCTTAAGGTGGTTTCAGGCTCGGACAAAGTAGGGAATTGAATACGGATCTCGAGCGGGTATAACTAGAATGCAGTTTTGGGGCTAGTTCGGGGCACGTTTACGGCAAATATCGGAGTAATGGTATCAATGATACACGGCCTTGAAACACGACCTTCTCACATAAGAATGGATTATTCTATATCCTATATTCTACATTTAGTATCCTGTGTTCTATATAATTGCACCAGTTATTATTGCAAGTTTGCTTCATTCCCAAAAGAATCATAGCTGATTTTCTCATTAGGGCGTTTTCTATGTCAAGAGATATCATAACTTCCATTAAAAAAGAAAAAAAAACTTGGATGGTTTGAAACGACTTCAATACTTCTATACAAATAAAATTAGTTATTTTGTATGGTGTATATGATTTCTTATTACGTTCACGAACATTGAAAGTAATCGAATCTTAAGCTTTACAAGCGTTACCAAATATTACACTGCAATTTCAATTTATCTAGCTATATTTGTTGACTTCATACAATTATTCAGTGAAATATTTGACTCTGGACTTTCCAAAAAGTAGGTCGCTTGAAGTGCTTAAACACGCTAGGGAAGTACGCAACCGTGTTTACTCATGCATTTATTTCATTCATAGATCTGTGACTAAAAGATTTCGTGTATAAGTAACAGTTTGTGGTACACGTGCGGAAAGTTTAAGCAACGAGACTTGAAATACGCGGCATGCAAAAGATTGAAGTTGGATGCGTGATACACGCTTGGCGTGCTGCGCATGCGCCCTTCTGATTTGCCACTACTGCTACCTGTCGATTCTAACCTTAAACGTCAACGTGCAACGTTGATTTTTAACCTCGCAAGGTTTACATTTAGGACCTATAGTTCATGAAAATATATACACGAACGATAGTGTGCTGTGTTTCGATGTAAATATCCCAGTGAAACGGTGAATTTCGGGAACTCGATGTACCAGATGTGCGAATGGAGAATGTACGCGGAAAGTAAAAACACCTTTGAAACTCGAGATTGTTCGCGTGCATGATGAAGTAAGTCTGTACAGTTATTTTCGTTGGTTAGCCCGGTCCTCCAGTGTCTAATATTTACATATTCCTCTGTATATTTACAAAATTCAGTACCCCACACAACACTTGGTACGATAGAGTTCGGCCATACTCGTGCAAATAAGATTTCTCAAATAACCATTTTATTAGGTTCGTTATCGTCATCATCAGCCACAAATGTAGCCTTAAAAGATTACTTTTTGGTCGAGTGCCTTGGATGCTATTCTCTGTTATGAGCTTTAGGTTTGTTAATATTATGTGGAATGATATAATTGTTTGTTATTGTTATGCAAAATTCGGTCGGTAAATTCCGTTTCGTGTTTCGAAAATATTCTGCGTATTAATTGTCATCGTTGGAGAGTGAATTAATAATTTGCAGAACGCGGGAAAGTAGGTTAGGTTAGGTTAGGTTTGTGGAGCATTACTATTGAATCTTGCAACGAGTAATACTAACAGAAGCAACGTCATGTGTGAATACCATAGGTTATGAATCTTATCAGAGAAACTCGGTATACTGGGTGAGCACGGAATAAAATTGAAAACCGTATTTTTGTTTAGTTTTTTTTTCTGAATCGATGCTTGACTTCGATATTCCAGTAGAAGAATTCTACGAATTATGATTCATTCTGAATTGCAATGCGATTGGCGTTTTGGTCAAATAAACCTGTACGTTTATACAGAATTACAAGCGGAAAATTGAATTCACTGTATTTATGAAACTCTAATTATTGGTTTATCATTGGATTCGCGAAAAGTTAAGGTAAATGCGAAAACTTGTTGAACGAGGAAAGAGAAAGCTAACAGTGGGTCGCGCGGTAGGGTATGAAAGATGGCGGTGATAGCAGACATGCACCACTCTATACCTTTGAAATAAGCTAATAAAATGCTACGTTTATCGCAATTAAAAGTAATCAGACATACTATATCGTATAAAGTTTGCGACAATGGAAATTTATCACGGTACATTGAAATTCTTGTACCGTTATTATTGTATGGTAATTTGTTTAATCGGAAATATAGTATCGTCTTTTAATCTTCTTTATATGCACACAACAATTTCATATGCAGATGTAGTTTTTTACGTTTGTAGCATTTTGATTAGATAGTAGAAAAAAAATGTTTCCGTATATACGTGCGAGCATCTAAAATATATCTCTGAGAGCAAATAAACGTGGAAAGGAGACGCGAACGGAGGCGAGAAAGAAAAGTGGAATCCGTGGAAGGGGCTCAAGGCTGCAAGGTTGATTTCTATTTCCTGTCATTTTCCTTTGCAACGTGAACAGAAAAAATAACAATCGTTCGAAATGAAGAAATTAATATTACACATTTGAAGTGCTGCGTACTTAACTTTGTTAATTCTTACTCGCATTCTAGATAAACGATTAAATAGTTCACGCTTTCTTTTATCACAGAAGTTAGACATCACTTGCACTTTTCGATGTTGAAAATCTTACGTTTTAATAAAAAGTTGTAAATTTATATAATAGTATCCTTAGATATATATATATAAATTTACGACTTTTACGATATACATATATATAACAAATAAATTTATATATATATACAAATTTATTTTTTTAACGTAATCGTATATCTTAATTATAATTCATGTTACCATAAAATTTGACTTTTTATTATAAAGTTGTAACTATTTTTAAGTATTCGTGTATTTGTGTCACTATTGCACACTCGTCTAGTTACGAATTACATTAGCGTTAGAATAGTATTAAAATCTATATTTTTAATTAATTTCCCGAGTATTGGCTTTTCTATTATTTTCCGACAGCTGTTTCTTTACTTCTGCATACGTACATTAAGTTGGTCATCATGATGTGTGTACAAGAATCGTACGTGCATTTCCATGTGCATGTCATCCATCTCTTCGCGTGTACGTGTCTCTCTACATACATAATGCTCTATCGCATGCGCATCATTCATAAAAGGGAAAAAGAGTAGGTGATACATGAGGGGGGGGGGGGGGGGGCGGGTTTAGAAGTTGGTGGGGGAGGGGGTCAGTGACCGTTACATCATCGGGAACTCATAATCTAGGGAAATTTACGAGGCGACCGAACAATTGCAGCCGTGGATTCGGAACGCGATTGAATTGAAAATAGACTCAGGTTAAACTTCAAAAACGGTACATAAGGCACGCGGACCAGAAGGTGTTCTCGAGACGATCTTACGACAAAATAAGAAAAATTAAAGGTTTCTTAGTTTTAGAGGGAAAAATTATTTTTCTCATATTTTTTTGTTTCACGATGAACTTTCATGTTGAAACAATTTCATTCGTCGCTTGGCATTGGCGTGTCTTTATGCCGACACAATTCCGTGTGTTGTTGGCATTGGCGTGATTTTACGCCGAGATGATGCATTGGGTGCGTAGAAATTATTGACCCACACCCAGAACATTAACTTTGAAACTTGATACTTTCTCACTAAACTGGACGATCTCTGGGGCCATTTAAGATTACTACCAACTGCAATCGCGGAGATAAACTTGACGGAGATACTTTTCCCACAGACAGTAGAACGCGTGAAAGGTCTGCTAGACTTGCGATAGTATTTTAGTCATCTTGCTGCCAATCAATGAGTTGGAGAGAAGATGTATGTAAAATCAATAATGTGTATTTATGCGTTGTTTTTTTGCATGTTGTTTATCTGATGTCTGATACAGACGATCGATTGGATGAAGTGAATTTTACTGTTCACTTACATGTACCTATATATTTGGGAGCAAATATTTCAGGTTATGTGAATAAATAAACATCACGCAAAAATACATATCGCTGATTTTATCTGTAGTACGTAAATATCGGATTTCCATAACGTGTTGATAGGTGTGATTAACCTCTTGTCTTATATGTACATGTATATTATTATATTTTATACTTAGTACAAATCAATTGGCCACTCAAGGTCACCGAGTCTCCCCCCCCCGCACATTGATTATCCTCAATTTCGTCTATCGACTCTTTCGCCGCCCCTTGCGTTTCAAAAACAGAAAACTCAAAATTGCAGGCACACTACTTCTGTAGGAATAGTTATATAAGTCTGTTCCAATTTTAGTAAACGAGTGACATAGAGCACACAATTATCCGTGACTCTTCACCTAATTTTTGTATTATCCGAAAAATTCAGGTTGTTAACTGGTTTAAGATTTTCGGATTGGGAAAATCGCTGCATCAAAAATATCCCCCTTGTGCAGTTTTGAGGTTAGGAAACTGTATGGTTCGGACACCAGTGATATTGAATACACGGAATGATGACCTTGAGAAAATTCTTTTCGTCGCCTTATCATTCCGGTGTAAGCAATTCGCGGTTTTCATTAAATTTTTTGTAGCTTTTTAGTGCAGTTAAACTTTTCTTTAAATGTTCTCACTTTTTTTTATCGAAGATTGTTTCGAATATTAAAAAGTAACCAAGGCAGATACAGAATTGTATATCTATAAATGTAGGCATTAAAAACATTTCCTTTCACACAAATATTAATTCTCATATAGCGTAACAGAAAGAAATACAAAGAGATGTACGAACTACTATCGATTTATACGTTAATTCAGATTAATACTTTCAACAAGCACATTTATATTACGCATAATTTCATTTATTCCTGTTTTCACTTTGTTATTGCATAATTTAATACATCCGCGGTACGCATTAAAACATTCCTACCTCTCGCAAATATTTGGAACTGAACATCGTTATAAAACATTTCAGTTGGTGTTTGAAAGCAACTGCCTTACAGAAATCTCGTTAAAGTATCAACTTAATTTTCCAAGAAATTACGAGAAAGAAATGAATATCGGTCAGCTTCGATTAATCTTTCACCATAATCCGCCAAGCGAATAATGCCAGAGAGACACTCGTCGAACCTGGTCGAATGTGTTCGGGCGATCCGGCAACGCCGCGGCAGCAACGTCGCCTTACGAAAGCAGACAGGCACATTCACCCTTTGTGATGTTCCCGACGCATGCGCAGTCATTCCTTCCACAGAATAGGCACCGACGCGCCGGCACGCGGAACCGTGATCTGCTGTGCTATACTGCGACACCGCATATCGTTATATCCTTGGGCGCATGCGCGGCGTGCTTTGCCACACATGTGACAAACTGCCGCCGAAAGGTCGTCCGTCTACTGTTCTGCCATATGTATAGCCGATGGTGGATTTCACGTGAATCATATTTTTACCGCGTGACGCGATTGGTTAGTTGACCGTCATCCGTCATCCTTTATGTACATCTGTCTCGTGGGATCTAGCTTTTTTACTACAATCCAACTTAGCGCATAGCATTCTTTCTTCTTTTCGACTATTTCTGTATACTTGAATATAAATAAATTTGTTTAGGATTCTGAAATTTGATGATGATATACAATGAACGTGTGTGTACGAATACGTGCACTATGTAGTCGATTTATTTATATTTAACATCCGATTACACACACGTTAATCAGGATTACACGGAGATTACATGATTTGAGAGAATGCGTAACCCTTTACGAAACAGAATAGCAGAAATTTATTTTGCGTCTTTCAGTTGTTTTCACATTTCTACTTGTTTGGCCGGTGTTCCATATCTTTAGAGTGAATACTCTATCTGCGATGCGCGGCTCAATAATACATGATGCGCCAAGAAGTCTAGTCGAAAAGAACCGTTACCATTGTAAGGGAATTGGCGGTTGTCTAATATGATCCTTAGTCGAGTCGAATGTGTGTGGTGGAAAAGGAAACATTTTCTGAATATAATAACGATAGAAGTTGCGTGCGATAAATTTACCACCTCTGTCGAGCAAGTGGGCAAAAAATATTTCTAAATGACTTTAGTTGCGTAATGCTTGTAAATACATATTTGACTGCTACTCATAGATATCTTAATCCTCTATAACGCCGAATAACTTCGATGTTGCATATGTTACTGTACAAACGTTTCGTTATCAGCCACTGTAAATTGAGAGTTACAGACCCAGGCTCAGCTTGTCCCTATAGGCAAAATTAGGCAGCTGCCTAGGGCGTAAAGTTGACGAGACATGCAAAACGGTATTTTATTGCTGGTGTTTTCTAACATAAAGTTTTAAATGAATTATTACAAGATGTACTATAAATGTTTAAAGCTGCGAATAAAAATTCAGAGAAAGATCGTCGAAAAGTCCAAATAAAAGTATTTTGAATGAAGGGCCCAATTTGGAAAGTTCACCTTGGGCGCAAAAAAGGCTCGAGCCGGGCTTGCACAAACCTTTAATTTTTAATAAAATGAATCTTATATGAAATTCACGTGCTATATTATACACAATACTTACTGCCCCCCTATATATGCATATTTTAGAGACACCACAATAAATTTGGGTTATGGAGGGTTAAATCTAGTAACAGCGCTTTTCAATTAACATTTAAGCCAATTTAATATTTATTTTATTTTGTCAAATTTAAAATATTCAGACCTCAAATTCAATTGAAATTTTAACAGTCAGACCTTTCCGAGCGATCGCTTCTGTTGGGAAAGTTTTGTCCAGCTTGCATCGCGCTTTGAACACGTATCGCTACAAACAAAAATTTAAATTACTATATTTTCTATTCGATCTTCATGGGAGTACTTCAATGTTCCTGTTGCACAGGACCCCAAATACGACCTTATTCGTACTATTATCTTAATATAAAGCAGAAAGCTTCTATATGTTTGTGTGCTTGTCTGTCGCCTAAAAACTTTCGAACGATAAACTCTGGAATCACGAAATGTGCCTCAGCTCATTATTGCTGACTCATCCAGATGAATGTGACTATTTTCACCAAAAAAGACTAAAAAGCCATTTTTTTTTATAAAATTAGATTCTAAATTTCGGGCGAAGCCGAGTAGTGAAGATAGTTATTCATATTGAAATCACTTGAAAATTCTGTCCACCCAATTATAGGTATATCAACAAAAATAAGCCCGAATGAGATTTACACTCATTTTCATCAGCATCTTGCTAATTCATTAGTAATACTTTCGCGAAGATATAATAGGGAATGTTGAAATTGCAATTTTCATCACTAGATGATTCATCGAAGGCTCGACTGCCACGCGAGGCAGGAATCGCTGTGGCGGCGACTTACAAAGCGAACTTCGAGCGTGGTTTGTTATCAAAGTAAACATTCGGGGGTTCTCGGACAATACTTGCGATGCTTTCCAGAAAATAACGACGTGAATACACGCAAGAACCTTGCGCAGGATGAAATTCCCAGGGCGTGAAAACACGCCGACGCTGCCCTTCAACTTTTTCAGAGTCTTTAAGGAATACTCGGTACACGGCAAAAAAAGCGCGAAAACGGAGGGTCATGTGACTCCCATCTGGCGGCCGATTCACGAACCATTACAGACCTCGTGACGCGACTGAACATGCGTTATTTTCCCCGCGTTTGTCGAACCACGAATTTGTAGCATAGCACTACACACAGGGAACAAATATGCTTCTCATGCACTGCAGTCTCATCGTAACCAGGGCTCGAAAACTGTTATAATATCGATTTCGGTTCTCCAAACGGTTGTAAAGAACCTTTATTCCGAAGAACTGTTACGAAGAACAGAAATTTCCAACTATTATCTGTTTCGGTTCCTATTTCCCTCCTCATATCGGTTCCATAACCGCTGTTTTTTTACCCGACTGCGGCACGCAAAGGAGGGTATTGTGTTTATCAGGCTATGTATGTATGTCCATATTACGCTCTAGAGCCTGTACGGATACACCGATTTGGACAAATGAGGTGTCTTTCGAATTGTCTTGACGTTCCGAATGTTATAGGATATAAAAAAAATTAAAAACAAATTTTAATAAAAAAAAATTAAACAAATTTAAAAAACCCGACTGCATAAAGAGCGAACTAAAATGACAAAAACAAGACTTAATTTATTTACACCTTAGGATTTAATTTATTTATATATAGCATATTATTTATCATAAATAGGATAATAGTAAGATGACAATTTAAATTAACTCAATTGCCTGCAGTCGGAGGCCTTAAATCTTTTAATGCTCTTCTACCCCAAGCATGTACCGCAATGACTAAAGAAACTGCTTCAAGCTAGTAACAAAAAGAGGTGGACAACATAACATCAGTGCAAATTCATGCTTATATAGTGATATTTCAACTTCAGCGTATTTTGTAACTTATATGTTTTTCTCTTTGTCCGTGTGGGGAATACTGTTAGTGCTGTTAATAGCCCATCAAATCAAATTAGGGCTAACAGCGATACAAAATATTTATTAAGACAATATGTCATTTTTTATTTCTAAGGCCTCCGACTGCAGGCAATTGAGTTAATTTAAATTGTCATCTTACTATTATCCTATTTATGATAAATAATATGCTACATATAAATAAATTAAATCTTAAGGTGTAAATAAATTAAGTCTTGTTTTTGCAATTTTAGTTCGCTCTTTATGCAGTCGGGTTTTTTAAATTTGTTTATTTTATTCTATATCGGTTCCGAAATAGTTCTAGAATCAATTCTTATATCGACTTTTCCCTAATTGATATCATTAATTATTAATGTAGCTGCAGGTTACTGTATATGTGCATATTTTTTTTACAAAATCCTTATTGAAAAGGGGGAAACATTTATGCATATCATTGATTTCTAATAAAGAGTTGGAATAAATAAATCGGCTACATATTTTTTATATGCACAGGCACTATATCACTCAGAATAGGAAGTTAAAAGTTTCTCTTGTTTCTATAAGGATTTTGTAAAAAAGATGCACAATGATATTAATTAGATAAAAGTCGATACAAAAATTGATTCTGGAACCGTTTCGGAACCGATATAGAACCGACAAAATAACTGTTATGGAACTGATGTGAGGAGGGAAATAGGAACCGAAACAGATAATAGGTGGAAATTTAATAATAGTTATTTGGAATAAGGGTTCTCCATAACCGTTTTTAATCGGAAGCTTTATATAACAGTTTTAAACAGTTTTTTTTCCGAACCGTTTCAAGCTCTGATCGTAACCAGGGATCGAAAAAGTTCTGGTACTTTTCAATAGGTTCCATTTAAGACATGGACCGCGGAACTTTTTTTAAAAATGTTCTCACATTATAAATTATAAGTTCCCAGAAGAACCAATAAAATACAAGTTCTTAAAAATAAAGGTTCTAGTTGGAATGGAACTTATAAAATATAAAAATAAAAAATTTTCTACAACAGGAACAGATATTTTGTTCACCAACATTAAAAAAAAGTTCTCAATCGTTGTAACAAATATTGAATACTATTCAATGGATAGTACTACAACAATATTAAATAATTATTACAGTTAAATTGATATTCTGAATGTGTTATTTATTTGTAATACTTACCTACGTAGATATTTCTAATGTTATGATTTTCATACCTTTTATTAAATAAACATATGAAGAATATGATATTATATTGTTAAATAAAACTAATGTAACTTGTTTCCATGGAACTTTTATTATATAGGTTCTAAAATATCTATTCCATGAGAACACTTTTTAACCCTCGGTTGTCACACTACTTTTTCGAACGTCGTTGTCACACTGGGTCAATTTGACCCTGCCAATTTTCAATCAGTTGTTACTTAAAAACTATTTGTTAAATTAAGTCTAAAAAATTCTGAGATAAAGTTTGAACATTGTAGAATATATGCTCATCGTTGAAAGTTGATGTTTAAAGTGTCATCATGCTTAAAAAAAATTTGAAGTAATAAGAATTCCGAGAAGATGTGTTTTGCTTCAAAAATTGCAGGGTCAATTTGACCCAGTGTGACAACCGAGGGTTAAAGAAGTTCCTAAAGGTAACATTTTTTTTAATAAAAATTCCACAGAAACAGATATTTTCTTAAACAAAACATATAAGTTCTAACAGAATTTTTTTCAAAACGAGGGTTCGAGAACTTTTTCGATCCCTGAATTCGTAACTAATCTCTCAGTATTTCCTGACAAGCATAAAAAGCATTGTTCAGAAGTCCCCGAATGTTTCCTTCGAAAACAATGCGAGATCATCGCTGCGGCAGCCCTTTGCTCGCCTGGGATAAGTCGTTCAGATACAAAGAAAATGTGAATCTTTATATTTTTCATTAGATATCCATTATAATACTATCAATTAATTTACGAAGTTCTTTCGAATGAAAATGAATCAAAACTTGTTCTCACTCGGACTACTTCCAATTACACATTGCATTCAGCAAAATTCATAAGTGATTCCAGTCACATGTAATTCAAACGAAGTTGCATTTGCTTTCTACTCATCTCTCGTTTACTACTAATCTCGATTGTAAGAAGATTGACCGTCTATTCGTCCTACTCCCATGAGCATCTAATAGAAAATACAGAAATTTACATTCTCATTAGTACATCTGCGCGTATATTCAAAGCGCAAGGTAAGCTGGACAACTATTCCGCGGTGGAAGCGACCACTTCGAAATGCCTGGCCGACTTGAATGGACATTTCGCAGAAGCTTGCGCCACCGAAAGTGTCGATGTGCTTTTGTATATCTCTCTCTCCATTGTGCATTCTTTCCTAATGGCCCCCTGCCCCACTTCATTTTCGGTGCCCTGCAATCTTTTTTATTCTTTTCACGTTAATTGCAGGCCAGCGCAGAGTTACGTGAACATCAAGAGCAGCAGTCCCGTGTCACCGAGGACCGTAGGGGCAGGCGTGACGTACGTCCAGGGTGGTGCAACTGCATCGTCCGCGGCGGCAGGGACAACCGGAAGCGGCCCTGGTGGAGGCCCTTCAATCGGCGGTAGCGGTTGCGGCGGCGGCGGGGTCGGCGGGGCAGGCGGCGGTGGTGGCGTCAGTAACGCCGGTGGCGCGAACAGCGGAACCGGGGTTGTCGGGGCTGGAGCTGGTGCCGTGTCGAACGTGGCACCACCCGGAAGCGGGAACAGCAGCGGTACCAGTAACAGTTCTGGTGGCGCGGGGAGCAACGGTGGCGGGAATAGCGGCGCGGTGGGTGGCGCGCCAGGAGGCTACGTTGCCGTGCCCATGGCTGGTGGCCTGAGATACATCCACTCGTATCCACCGACGCCGACGTCGGCGTCGGTGCCGGCCGTCGCCACGGTGGTCACCTCGGCCTCGTCGGCACCGACTCCTGTACCGGTTCCAGCGGCCGCGCCCGCGAACCCGCCCACGGTCAGTCAAACGCCACCGCCATCGCTCTCGGGAACCGCTTATGCCGCGAGAGACGCATACCGCAACGCCAACACGAATGTAGGTATTTTCATCTTCGAATTATCCCCGATTCGAGCTACGTGTATAAAAGCCTGTACGATAAACATTTGGGAGATTCAGATTCTTTCGATTGCCCGGGGAATCGTGTAAGTTAGTTGGGTTAATGATATATCATCTATCATCAATTTCTATATATATATATCTGGGATTCTGTTTACAAACAATGCGGTATACAGGTGAATCCGCAGACGGAGTAATTCTGTGTGTCCGATTGAATGTTGGAACGCGTTACACGAAATACGCGTATACAATGCCTCGGCTCTGTCCTTGACTTTCACCCACTATTGGTCCGCTCCTTGTTTCCCTTCCAACCCAAGATACACCGTGTCTTCTCGCGCGAATTAACATGCTGTTCTAGGTTGATTTCGAAGTCGAATTCGTTTCGACGAGACTGCGTTCTTAATCGAATGTAATAACAATTTCAAATCCACCGAGGGATTCAGACGCGTGCTTTTTAAATAGTTACATACTGAATCTGAAACTAGCTACAGTTGCGACTAAGGATAGATACTTGGACCTAACAAGGGGAGGAGACCATGTGATAGACACCGATTTTTATGAGCCTTGGTACGATGGATCTGTGTCGAAAATAAGTAAATAGGTGTCCGAGCGTTTCAGCCCTGGTTAACAGGGCGGCTGATGAGCAGTTGCCGCCTGGGCCCCTGCCCAGAAGGCTCCCTAAGGCCCCATCTCCCAAAAAATTATGACTAGGAATGAGTATCCAAACACTATATTTCTTTTCATACTACTACACTTGACCCGTTTCTAGTAAACTATCTCTTCATTTTCCCGATAAAATGGGCCCCTGCCCAAAAGGCCCCCTAGGGCCCTATCTTCAAAACAAATTATGATTTTAACCAAACACTATATTTTTTCTGTACTACTACACTTGACCCGTTTCTAGTAAACTATCTCTTCGTTTTCCCAATAAAATGGGCCCCTGCCCAAAAGGCCCCCTAGGGTCCTATGTTCAAAACAAATTATGATTTTAACCAAACACTATATTTTTTCTGTACTACTACGCTTGACCCGTTTTTAGTAAACTATCTCTTCATTTTCCCGATAAAATGGGCCCCTGCCCAAAAGGCCCCCTAGGGCCCTATCTTCAAAACAAATTATGATTTTAACCAAACACTAGATTTTTTCTGTACTACTACACTTGACCCGTTTCTAGTAAACTATCTCTTCGTTTTCCCGATAAAATGGGCCCCTGCCCAAAAGGCCCCCTAGGGCCCTATGTTCAAAACAAATTATGATTTAAACCAAACACTAGATTTTTTCTGTACTACTACACTTGACCCGTTTCTAGTAAACTATCTCTTCATTTTCCCGATAAAATGGGCCCCTGCCCAAAAGGCCCCCTAGGGCCCTATGTTCAAAACAAATTATGATTTTAACCAAACACTATATTTTTTCTGTACTACTACACTTGACCCGTTTTTAGTAAACTATCTCTTCGTTTTCCCAATAAAATGGGCCCCTGCCCAAAAGGCCCCCTAGGGCCCTATGTTCAAAACAAATTATGATTTTAACCAAACACTAGATTTTTTCTGTACTACTGCGCTTGACCCCTTTCTAGTAAACTACCTCTTCATTCCCCCGAAGAAATGGGCCCCTCAGAACGTTTGCCACCTGGGACTTTTCTTAAATCCGCCACTGCCAATAGGCTTTAATAATAGAGATATTTACATGTAAATTATTAAAAATTTCATAGTGGCCGTGGGGTTTTAGTGGGTAAAAATCCCACGCTATCCTGACGCTCGCGGGAGATTCCCATCTGGAGGCGTCGGGGTGCCTTTTGAAGATGTCTCCACGTTAAAAAAAACTATACAATTTTTTTATAAATTATTTTGTTTATACAATTTTTTTTTAACTTGGGGAAATCTTCAAAAGGCACTCCGACTCCTCCAGAGGGGATTCCCCTGGGGGCGCCAGGGTAGTGTGGGATTTTTACCCATTTTAACCCCACGGCCACTATGAAATTTTTAATAATTTCCATGTAAATATCTCTATTATTAAGGCCCATTCGCAGAAACGCTCCGACACCTATTTACTTATTTTCGACATAGATCCATCGTGCCAAGGCTCATAAAAATCGCTGTCTACCACATGGTGTCCTCCCCTTGTAAATTTGAAAGCGTCCCCCTCTCTCTCTCTTTCTCTCTCTCTCTCTCTCTCTCGGGATTCAGACGCGCGTTTTTGGAATAGTTACATAATGAATCGGGAGCTATTATAGTTGCAGCTAAGCGCCTTTTATTTATACACACACAAGTTCGAAAGCGCCTCTCTCCAGCCTTCCCAAGGATAAACTTGAAGCTTCCTTTTCACGAATTAATTTGAACGCTCGCATAAAAACACAATCCACTGAAGTCTACAAGTGAAGCAGTTGTATAATTCCATTTACATCGTTTCATTTGCACCGTGTGTCCGCGCGTACGCGCGCACACGCCGTGTGGGAGTAGAGCTGTAGTAAAAGCAGTTTGAGTCCCGGCTGGAGTGCAAGGAACCGCGTATGACGGTATTGTAGGTATATCGATAGTGTACTGTCTGGCCTCTCTCGAACCGGGTCATCGATTTTCTTGAAATAGGTTCGCGCCGAGAGAATGTTAGGCAAGATAAATCGAATAAGATGAAGAGCGAACGAGAGGGACGGGAGGCGCAGAGGGGATTCACGTTTCGCAGGAAGGAAGCGTGTTCTTTCTTTTGTACTGTAACGTTTTATTGTTTTTTTTTTTTCGCAGGTGAACGAGAGGATCGCGATCAGCGTGAGCAGCAGTCCTCTGTCGCAGATTGGAGTCGGCGTCGGTGTGGTCACAGCCGAGTACGCGAACAGCGCCATAGGCGGTAGCATGGCCGGCGGAAGGGGTGACAGGCCAAGGATATCGCTCTTGCCACCTGCCTCGGTGACGCCGACACCGTCGCCGACGGCGTCCGACTATCAGCACGTGTCCAGCGCGAGGAACTCGCGAATAGGCCTGATGCCCGTCCAGCCGGATCAGTATTGCAGCCGCACGTCCGTCGAGATGGCCAACCTGCAGGAGGCGCCCCCATTCAAGAAGATACGCCTGAGCCAACCGACGCAGGTTCAGCTGCAGTCCCAGTCCCAGTCTCGCTGCCAGAGCCTGTCGCCCGCCGACCCTTGCGGTAAACAGGAGCACGTGGTGCAGTTGCAGCAACCACTTAGGATAGACACTAGGGTGGGTACACGCGGAGGCGTGGATACGTATAACGAGTGGAAGAAACATTATTTCCGCCATAGCGGGACACTTGGACGAATACACACTCACGTAGTGCCTAAAGCGATATCGTTAAAGGTATAAGTTAAGTTCTAGAATAGGACGCCTTGATACTTATTGCAGGGCTACAGAAATGTGAAATGTCACCTTGGTTCACTAGGATCTTTAATATGCTGGTGCCCGAAGGTACTACACGGGGTGTTCCACAATATTGTGGGTCGTGTCAGCAATGGATTCAGCATTTAAATATAAGCAAAAAAAGTTCATATAAATATACATACTATTTAGCATTGTGTGCGAGTTATAGAACGGTTTGTAATGATTTTCCGTTCGCCTGTTTTGCGACTAATGCTCGACGTCTTATACATACACGATCTTTTGACTATTCTGTAAACACTGCTGTGACGCTCTACGGGTCGTTTCAGTTTGTTTTCTAAGAGTGTACCTATTGCGTAGCCTGCTCTCTCTTCGCACTTAATCCATTCGATTCTTACTTGGTCGGGGGCTTTAAAATCCTTTGTTTATAGGAGACCTATTGAAAATAGTGAAATACTTCGTTGCAGAGCTGAACAAGGTCTCCAGCAAATTCGAGTAACGCCTAGAAGTATTGAAAGAATAATAAGATCACTGACAAGACCGCCTACAGGCATGCGTTGAAATGCATGGTAGTCATTTCGAGCATCTCCTGCGAAGGTAATGAAATATCATTTGATAGAAAGGAGAGTCTCCCTGTACTTTTGTAAACAAGGTTACCGAATAGGACATATGTTTGTATGAGCCTTCCTTTATTATTTTCAAGTGCTGACTCCATGTCTGAAGTGGGTCCCACATATTGTAGGACACCTTGTATACGTAGAGTGTGTTCCTCTGGGTACTCTGCGCACCCGCTTTTTATGGCTCCGCAGTGTTGTTTCCACTCGCTATATGGCACTGTTGGCGGTAATGGTGCGCGTTGAATTTCGATATGGTGTTATATGGAAAACTTGTGCTAGGGGCAGCCGACTGTAGGTGCGTATACGCCACAAACAGAAGCTATTTCGCCCACCCTTCCGGAACCGAATACGCAAGAAGACGCGCAATTCAGGAGTACCAAGGACGATCTTTTGCAGCAGATCTCCAAGGTTGACAGGGAGATCGCGAAAAGGGAGTCGCAGATAAACAAGCTTAGGAAAAAGCTGAAGGAGCTAGAAGAGACGGCGAATAAACCTCTGGAAGCCAGCGGTCTCAAGCGACCGGTTGAGGAACAGTCTCAGCAACCAAAGCATCAGTCTCTGGCGCAAAAAATTTACGCTGACAATAGGGTAAGATTTTCTGTGCAAATCTATGGGCATTTGACTTAAGGGGTCACATACGTTTCTCGGCGCTAAAACATGGTCAATGTTTAGGAGTAATTTAGGGATAAACTATTAGTCCGATTGGTTTAATTCTTTTTGTGTTTCATAGGTATACGTTTATAGATTGTAAAACGTGTATGAGAATTGGAAAATTTTTAAAAATATGGCGTCCGCGGGCAGTGGCGTAGAACATGTTTTCTGGCGCCGCCCAAGACGGTGGGCATGATAACTAGTGATGGGATCAAGTTCAATATGTAATCATGAATACGAGTCAATTCCAATACAAAAGTTTCACTTCATAGGATTCGAATACTATTCATAAGAGCTGGCGTTTCATTCTATATACTTCAAAAGTACTTGGGTTATAAAAGCCGGCTTCAAACTTCAGAAAAAGTACCCGAAGAGTTCGAGAATGTACTTCTAAGTACTTCGACGTTTGAAAGAATCGAATCTCGTAAAAGTAGTATTCGAACCTTGAAAGACAAAAATCTACATAGCAAGACGTGTGATTTGTTTTCGGCGAAAACAAAGGTTCGAATCTATAAATAGTCAGGGTTTGATTATACTTTCAAGTACCGCTGCCGTTTCTCGAAGTTCTTATAGAGAGTTCAAACCTTTCCCCTCAAGGTTCGAGTCTACTTGAAAGTAGTGTTTTTTTCCCCCGATGTACTCGTGAACTGTTCGAAACTATACAGTCAGATTCGAACCTACTTCTAATATACTTGGTCCCATCACTAAATTGATAACTGCCTCGCCGTTCATCCGATTAACTTCACTATTTACACACATATTCTACATAAGATTCGTTATCGGGTGACGGGAGCTTTTTCAATTAAATTGAACCATTTTTGAATAACAAGCAAAAACGTACGACTGTTATATAAAAAATCACGACACTTTTCTTCAAAGTGTTACCATTTCCGCAATTTTTTTTCGGAAAAATGGCGACTTCACCCGATAACTATGATCCCAAAGATTGTTAAAAAATCGGAGATTTTTGTTTCGGAACACTCGTACGGGCTGAATCATGCCCACCGTTTTGGGCGACGCCAGAAAACATGTTCTACGCCACTGCCCGCGGACGCCACATTTTTTAAATTTTTCCAATTCTGATACCTGTTTTATAATCTATAAACGTGTGCCTATAAAACACAAAAAGAATTAAACCAATCGGACTAATAGTTTATCCCTGAATTACTCCCAAACATTGACCACGTTTTAGCGCCGAGAAACGTATATGACCCCTTAAACGTTTAAGTGGCTGGGGGGTAGGTCCGTTGTACGAGATAGGCCCTGTTACCAACAATTCAGTTTTAAATAGTGGAATAAATCCTGACCTACGTGCAAGTGGGAAATGTGCGTGGTGTTGCATTAGAAAATGTGCGAAAGATAAGATTGACAAGTATAACGAGTTTGAGGTATCCCGTTGTGTTGTTCACTGCTTTCATTCGAAGTAAATATTCATTAGCAAGTGGAAAATCTGACAAAATTAGTAGAATTGTGTAATCGCGGTCACACGGTGGAATCTTAATATATAAAGCAGAAAGCTTCTGTATGTTTGTCGCCTAAAAACTTTCGAACGATAAATTCTGGGATCACGAAATGTGCCTCAGCTTATTATGCCCGACTAATCCAGATGAATATGACCACTTTCACAAAAGAAACTAAAAAAAGAAAAAAATGTTCATAAAATCAGAATCTAAATTTCGGGCGAAGCCGAGTAGTAAAGCTAGTATCTCAAAACAGACTGAAGGTATTAAAAAATTGTTCTTATAAAAGTAGCTTGATATGGAGAGGGGCATTATGCTGCATAGATAGTTTATCCGCAGCTGGAGAAACGGGAGACATTTCACGGTCAACTTAATTTTTTTTAAATGGCCCGCTATATTTTTTTATTCATAATATGGTAATGTTCGTTGCGTAATGTTTGTCGGATCAATGCATGCCACAGAGCTTCGGCGATTAGTAGCACGGCTAGTAGTAAAGTTCAGCCGGCTGAAAGCGTGTGATGTGCATTGAACTTTTGTAAGTAATAATTAATGTAACTATAATTCCGTATATGTGATTAAAATATCAATTAAAAAGGTTCATTCGTATTAGACGCATTATTCTAGTTAATTTTTCCAGGTATAAAGAAGTTATTTAAATGCTGTGCGCCTAAAGGATTATTTCTACATTTTTGCCAATGAAATTCACGACTGCCCTGTTTTATTTTCGGCAGTGAAATTTGTCACTATATACTTGAATAAAAGCCGCGATACGAAAATTTCAATGTGTTTTAATACATGTGTGACCTGAATTTCAGAGAAAGGCAGAAGAAGCACATAGGCTCCTGGAAAGGTTAGGCCCGAAAGTGGAGCTGCCCTTGTACAATCAGCCGTCGGATACAAGTGTGTACCAAGAGAATCGTACGAAGCATCAAACGTGTATGAGAGCAAGGCTCATAGCGAGGCTTCGACGGGAACACGCTGAACGCGCGTCCCTCCACCGACAACAGTCGCAAACGTACGCTATCTTGGTGCAAGAGTGGCATCGTAAGGTCGAGCGGTTGGAGGCGACGCAGAAGAGGAAGTCGAAAGAAGCGAAGAATCGCGAGTTCTTCGAGAAAGTGTTCCCAGAGTTACGGAAACAAAGGGAAGACAAGGAACGTTTCAATAGAGTGGGTGCTCGTATCAAGAGTGAAGCGGACCTAGAGGAAATTATGGACGGCCTTCAAGAGCAAGAGGTAGTATTACTGTTTTATACTTTTCAATAGATAAGAAGGAAAATGAATAGAGGAGGTACAAAAACCGAGGAATATCGCGCTGTTACTATTTGAAAACTTATGAAGATATTGCTGCGCGTGGTAAACAGTGGAAATGTAAATTTAGTTTCTTACACGGTAGTATATTCTAATTATCGTTTCGCAATTATATTTACAGATGGAAGACAAAAAGATGCGATCTTACGCAGTGATACCACCTTTGTTGCTAGACACGAAGCAGAGACGAATAGCGTTTCAGAATCGCAACGGTCTGCTTCAGCCGGAAGAACTGGAGGCTCTTCACAGCGAACGGAAGCTGATTAACGTGTGGAGTTCTGTGGAGCACGAGTTGTTTAAGGAGAAATATTTACAGCATCCTAAGAACTTTGGAACGATAGCTCAATCTTTAGAACATAAGTCCGTTCCAGATTGCGTGCATCATTACTACCTCACTAAAAAAGCAGAAAACTATAAGCAGCTGTTGCGAAAGTCGCGGCAACGGACGCGTAGCTCTCGGAACAATCCTAATAATAAAGTGAGTTTGTTTACTAATCTTGTTCCTGCAGGTTTAGATTACAATAATTCCTCTGCGAATCGTATTTCCGAATGATAGTCGATGAATCGATATCGTTGTGCTTCTATTTAATTTTAGAAATGTAAGAGCGTCGGAGTGTTCACGCGTTCCTTAACCTGTTGCAGGTAAATAATACCAGTTCAAGTATTGGACCTATAGACATTTTAACTACGGGCGTTACCACGAGGCTGCAGCGCGAGCAACAGCAAAAGACGCAAGAGAATCCTCAAAATAATTCGGCAGCAACGTCGACCACGACGACCACGACGACTACAACCACATCCAGCGTATCAACAGCTGCTCCGACAACGATAGTGGCCACCTCAGCAACACCTTTAAGTTCAGCAACGTCGAGTATATGTTTAACGACGGAATCTGTAATAACGTCAACGACAGCTACAACGACATCCATACTGAGCACCACGACGCCGTGCGTCACGACGTCATCGACGACGGCGAACATGAAGGACACTAGGGAAACGAATAAAGAAAATAAGGAGATTAAAGTAGAGCCCAAGGAATCCCATCTCATCAAAGTGGAGGTGAAAGAGGAGCCGCAGTTGAGTTCTGAAACCGCGTCAGGGAAGGATGTTAAAGTGATGTAAGTAACAGTTTATTTTTCTCTTGTCAACATTTCTAGCAAACTTCATACATTTAATTATTAATCTAGATAGAATCTTTAGGTCCACCTGATAACTTTATAAATGAAAGTTGCATTCAGTTGCGTATTAACACGTTCTATGCTTCTTGTACCATCGTCACCCACGCTGAACTTGCAATTCAAGCCCGGAAGGTGTAATAAATGCGCCAGCGCGGGCCTTCACTGGTACACACGGCCTGAATGAGAAGTCGCACAAAAATAGTGCGACCCAGAATATTTCAGGGGGGTAACCACCAGTGTGGGAGTAGAAAATAACGAATGTTTCTTACATTTGTTTAATGTTCAACTATTTAAGAAGATATCTCTAAACTTGCTTTAACTTGAAAAAGTTAAGATTTAGATCGTAAAAATTGGGATAAATTACTCGTATACACTGTTCTCAGTTTGAGACAATTGACACGCCGAAATTATGTGCTTTTTCGAGAGGTTAAAGGAACGAAGTATGAAATGAATTTTTTTTGTAATAAAAACTGCACATTGAAGAGTATTTTTCAATATTGGAAAGTGTGATTTGTGACGCGCAGCGGGTTGCGCACGCATGACGAAGTACCTTTTATTCGACTCTTCATTTAAACAATATTTTATCCAGACAATGTCCAACGCTGTTGTACAGTAGTGGTAAAACAGTTTAAACTGTGAATGGTAACAAAAACAGGATAGCTCAATTAAAAAGAATTATATCTTACAATTTATATCCCATTAGATTTGGGGTTGTCAAAATAGGCTAGCGAATCTTCCAATGAATATGAATACAAATACGATATTCTTCAAATTCTTTTTAATTATACATAATTCAAATTGCGTACAATTACGAGTCATTATATAACACAAGGTAGTGTTAGTAGTAAGTAGACTCATTTGTTGGCACCGAACACCACCTTCTATCGAGACAGGGAGTTTTTTAATAATAAGGATTTTGTAAGAAATATGCACATATACAGTAATCTGCAGCTGCGATAATTAATGATGTCAATTAGGGAAAAGTCGATACAAGAATTGATTCTGGAACTGTTTCGGAATCGATATAAAACCGAAAAAATAACGGTTATGGAATAGGGCTGGGACTATTTGTCGAATTTTTCGGTATTCGAATATTCGAATACTTCAGTTGCTCAATTATTTGGCGAATAGAATTCGAATATCGAAGTATTCGAATGCTATTCGAATATTTAAGTATTCGAATAGTATGGTGTGTCAAATTCTTTAGGTTCATTTCTCAGGGTGAAATCTGGTAATCTATTTTTGACCCACTTCACACCATACTATTAGAATACATCAGTATTCGAACGCATCGGTACTCGAACGCATCGGTATTCGACCGCAACGGTATTCGAACGCATCAGTATTCGAACGCAACGGTATTCGAATACATCAGTATTTGAATAATAACATTCGAATACTCAAATTTTCGAAGTTTATTCTTAGCATTCGAATACTTGTAAAATATCCGAATAGTCCCAGCCCTATTGTGGAACCGATATGAGGAGGGAAATAGGAACCGTAACCGAAAGAGATAATATTGGAAATTTCGGTTCTTCATAACAGTCATTTGGAATAAAGGTTCTCCGTAACCGTTTTAATCAGAACCGTTATATAATAGTTTCAAACTGTTATTTTCGGAATCGTTTCAAGCCCTGGTAGCAATCACCTTGTTTCGAGACAGAAACGCATGAAATTGTAGTGCATGAAAAAACCGTTCACACATAACATGTCCACCCTGGAATGCGTACCCTTTCGTATCAATATTTCAAAGAGTACTGAACTTTTTATGAGGAAATATTAAGTTTTATTTGAACCTAAACCTAATAATAATTAGCGTGATATTTGTAAAAACGTTCATGGTCTCACTATTTACCTTAAGCCTGCCCTACACGATGAAACTTGCTTCGAGGCATACCTCGAGACAGGTCTTTCTCTCTTTTCTCTCCACCTTGCCAGCACGAGACATGAGATCTCACCATGTAGGGCAGGCTTGACAAGGGAAGTTCGGTTACTCGAACATTCCGATTTTTTTGAAACTGTGCAGGTTTATAAGCAAAGGGCCTCAATAAAAGTATCGGGAAATTTTTCGCTTGTGCCCGTGTTCGGTTCCTCAGGGTGAAAACACCTCTTAAAGGTTATTGTGTTATTTCCTACTTTCCTGTATATCTTGAAAACTATAGTAGATATAAGAAAAATATTAGAATGAAAACTTAACGGCTTTTTATGCCGCATAAAAGTGAGCAACGAAATTGTTAAAAGTTTGTAGTTCAAATAAAAAAGCGTTTCGCACTACAAAATGTAAACAATTCGATTACATAGTTTTATACAGCATGAAAAGCCGTTAAGTTTGCATTTTAATGATTGTTTTGAATTCTACTATAGTTTTCAAGATACACAGGAAAGTATTAACCATTAACTTTTAAGGGGCGTTTTCACCCTGAAGAACCGAAAATGGGCACAAGCGGAAACTTTCCCGATGCTTCTATTGAGGTCCTCTACAAACCGTCACAGTTTTAAAAAAAATCGTAGTGTTAGTATGTAGTTGTTACAGTAGATGCTCAAAGTGATGCCCGTTAGCTTCCATACACCTGCTATTATTATTTAATAGGTTTAGGACAAATAAAGCTTAACACTTAGCACTGTCGTGTATAAAACTAGCTTTACTACTTGGCTTAGCCCAGAATTTAGATTCTGATTTTAAAAAAAATTCATTTATTTCTATATATATTTTATTTGTTGAAAAAAGTCACATTCATCTGGATTGGCTAGTTATAATGAGTTGGGATACATTTCGTGACTCCAGAGTTTACCGTTCGAAAGTTTTTAGCCGACAGACAACCACACAAACACTTTCGAATTTATATATTAAGAAGATTCGCAGTTCTTTTAAATTTCATACTTTAGAAGTTATTCGGGGTGGGTAAGTTGTGTGACCCACCCTATATATTAGGGTGGTCCTTATTTTTCAACTCGATTTTTTTGGTCTCATCCCTTAAAAATATGACACTTGATAAGAAAATGCTTTCTACAAAGTTTCGGAGCGATTGGACAACGGGAAGAAGCCATAACGCATTTGTGCTAAAGATTTGAAATTTTTGTGATTTCACGTCAATTTCGCACATCATTATGTTCCGCTATTATAGAGGAATTAGTGAAGGTTTTTTTAATAAAAGTACAATTGCTTAGGCGTTTAATAGTATCATTTGTGTGTGGCTTCAAACGGTATTCGCAAGATCTTTGAATTTTAATATTAAAATTAGCGTACAGCACAGCGTCTGAGCCACTATACGCGGTTACGCGAAATCTTATTTTACGACTTCCGTTTTTTTTATCGTTGCACTCCCCAAAATTGTAGGACTAGACGGAAAAAAGATCCCTGAGAATTTTCAAATTGATTGAACGTCGGCAATCCGAGCCGCACTTTAATTAATGTTTTGGAGTTTCAGCGATTTTATGTAAATTTTTTAAATAATTTGATATTGCTGCATTATAAAGAAATACTTAATATTTTCTTAAAAAATTATTGTTTTGTTCTTATATGTATAAAAATGATATTTAGACACAACTTTAAACAATTTACTTACTCAAAAACTTGTGTCGTAGATTCCCACGATTTGGTTTTTCAGGTTTTTCCCAATGAAAATTCTTCTAATGAAAAAACTTTCTAATATCATAGAAAAAAAATCGTTACCTGGCCCCTAGACAATCCTGAATATTATCGCGTGTTACCTGGTTAAGGGATTGCGGACTGTTTGGTTTTTCCAAACCAAATTTTTTACTAGTTACAATATATGTACCTACAGACCTGTTAGAAAAGGACTGGGGAAAAACGGAGGGATTGCGGGAAAACGACATGTCATATAAAAAAAGTTTACAAATTGCAACACATTTATAATGGGTAAATGATACCACTGAACGTAGTATCGAACTTATATCAGAATATAATACCTAATCTGTTGACCAAAAATGAGGAAGAAAAACAATATACATATTTGATAAATAATTGAAGATTATAGGAGACTTTACTCTAATGCTGGTGTAAGCAAAACTACCTTACCACAGAATATATATTGAAAATTACATACAATTCTATAATAGGTACGCTAATTTAGTACCTTCAATCTATGATATACTAGCTTTACTACTCGGCTTCGCCCGAAATTGAGATTCTGATTTTATAAAAAAAAATTTTTTTTTGTGAAAATGGTCACATTCATCTGGATTTGTCAGGCATAATGAGTTGAGGCATATTTCGTGGTCCCAGAGTTTATTGTTCGAAAGTTTTTAGGCGACAGACAAATACATAAACATATAGAAGCTTCCCTAGTAGCATTTATTTTTGGCATTTTGAGGGTTTTTGCTTTATATATTAAGATATCTTAAATTTTAATGCAGAGTATTTTGTTTATAACTATGTAAAAGAATTTCATTCTTAAATGCTAATACATACAATCATTGCAAAAACAAATAATAAACTTTTTGTGCATCAAAAGAACTATAATTTGACCCGAACAACCACATACAGTGATTCAGTTGCATCACAATACGGAAAGTTTATTAGAAAGTTCCAAAGCTTTTGAGTAAATTGTGTAAACTTACATGTAAAGAACATTATGATACATGTAAGAAACCATTTTCTTACTAAGTGTCATATTTTTAGGGGGTGAGACAAAAATTTAAAAAAAAGTCGACCCATGTAGCTAACGACGATACTACATAGGCGAAACTTTAAATTTACCACAGCTGTACAAAAATTTTGGAATAATATTCATGTCTGCAGGTTCCTTTTTCTCCTAAAAATGATCATATAATCATATAATCATTTAATCATTTAATCATTTTTAGGAGAGAAAGGAACCTGCAGACATGAATTATTTTCCAAAATTTGTTCACAGTTGTGTTTGGTTAGTCAAAAGACAGCAATCCCGCACCCAAGCCAATGGAAAATTCAAATTTAAATTTTCGCATATATAATATGATTATATAATCATTTTTAGGAAAAAAAAGGAACCTGCAGACAGGAGTATTTTTCCAAAATTTTATATAGTTGGGTTTGGTTAATCAAAAGACAACTACCCCGCACCCAGGCCAACTGAAAATTCAAATTTAAATTTTCCGCTCCGCCCTAATATACATATATAACTTTGTCCACATAAAATCTTTGTTATGTTTAGACATATCGTCGGTGATAGTGCAAAACCGCGTATGAGCAGTTTATAAATACCGCGGTTCAACAAAATTAGAAAAAATTGAAATTTCGCGCCCACGGTTGCTAAGTGCTATTTCGCTCTTTTTTTTTTAGTAGGCACATCATGTGAATTATCCAATAGAAAGTGGGGCTGGGGCTATTCGAATATTTTATAAGTATTCGAATGCTACGAATAAACTTCGAATATTTGAGTATTCGAATGTTATTATTCGATTACTATTCGAATACTGAGGTATGAAGTGGGTAAAAATTAGCTTCCAAAATTTCACCCTGATAAATGAACCTAAAGAACTTGATTTATAATTTACACCATACTATTCGAATACATCAGTATTTGAATACTTAAATATTCGAATAGTATTCGAATTATATTCGCCAAATAATTGAGCAACTGAAGTATTCGAATATTCGAATACCGAAAGATTCGACAAATAGTCCCAGCCCTAATAGAAAGCCTTTTTTTACCAATGGAACAATACCGCGAATCTGTCTCTCTTAGCAAGTTGCCGGCAAAACCGCGCATTTACACAGAAATCAGATGAACTGACGGCACGGTTGGTGCTTGCTCTAAAAATTAACCTTTTTTTGGTAAAATCAGGAATGTAAGTATATTTTTTGTTTATATCGTATTATTATCAATATTACAATGAATTAGTAACTTTCTTATGTATTATGTAACTTTCTTATGTGTAAATTTACTACAGACTTGACTCCATACAGTTAGTTTGTTATAATAATTACGCGGTCTTGAATTTAAGGCATAGTGAATGAATTTTGTTAATTATTCGGTTATTGCGATATTGCAACAACCAAATTGCATAAGAAAACCCACGTACCTGAGGAAAGTATTATACTCATTTCTGTTTTAAAACGATACTGTAAAACCGCGAGAATGACTTTACACAGAAAGTAAGCATTTTTATGATGAATCGATGTTACCGTTTATTGAAAGGAGTGATAAAAATATCCCAAAAAGATCAGTCAAAGAAATCCCTTAAGCGGAGAAGTCCGTATAAACGGCTTACTTTTTATTTAACATTGTAACAAAAGAAGTAGAACAATGTGTTAAGTAAATTGTTTTGCGAGGTGCAAAACGGCGCCGGTTGTAGCGTCACTGGTAGTTATGTGAAACAGACCAATACAATTTTTTCCAATCTATTTGGCAATTGTAAGAATATGAACCTATTATGGTGTTAACAATTGCATATTTTTAAAATGCCAGCACTTAAAACAATTAAGTGCGATTTTCGCAAAAATCAGTGATTTATTGGTTTAAAAAAGTGGTTAAAATCAATAATTTGATTAAATATTTAGGCTCGTGTTCTGAGGAGTATTATAAACTAAAAGTGTGCAAAATTTGTCGTCTCCCTTTAAAATGTTGAAAATGTTAAGTTTTTTTTCTTCCTCCTGTAAAATCGGTAAAATGCAGATCCGCAGTATTTACAAAATGCTCGTACGCGGGTTTCTACTATCGTCGGTGATATGTAAAAATATTATTTGCGAAAGTTGTTTAATATCAAAGGAGCTATAATGTGACAGTAACTTACAAGGGATGATCCTGAACCCGAAAATTCAAAAAATTCTGAAACTGTGAGTATGTACAGGATTTCCGCCTGATTACAACGCAATTTTTGTTTGCTGCCCAAATTTGCTCGAAGGGGGTGAAATTAACCCCTGAAAATTCGGCTATTTTCCGATTTTGTGTCATAACTCGCGAACTGTAAGAGATAGAAAAAAAGTTTCAAGACAAAAGTTATTTCTTTTAATTAGACCTATCATTTGGTGTAAAAATTAGTTTACAGTAGTTCACGAGTTATAACCCAAAATCGAAAAATAACCGGATTTCCAGGGGTCAATTACACCTCCTCCGAGTGAATTTGGGCAGCAAACAAAAATTGCGTTGTAATTAGGAGGAAATTCCCCACATATTCACAAAGTTTCAGAATTTTTCGAATTTCCGGGTTCGGATTGTTCCCTTGTTAGTAAACGATCGAACGACCCTAATTCGACAGGCGAATTTCGTCCTGCACGCAGCGGACGATTTTCACTTGAAGCACGCGCTGCTGTCAAAGGGTTAAGGATCTCAGGACAGGCAACGAATATCATTTGAGCTGTTTGCACTTCGCGTATGTCTTTCGGGCAGTTCAAAGTTTAAAAAGCTTTAAAAAACGAAATAATTCGTAAGTATCAATTCAAGTAGTGATTTCAAATCACTATACGATACTTTTTTCTATTCCAAAGTTGTGTATTCAACGGGGTAGACTACTGTGACGGCCGAAGAAATAGATAATCTTCTAATGCAAATTGTAGAGAAACTAATCAACCGATTAAATTGCGATTTAGTACTTGATTTTGGCATATTGAAAAGCATTAAAAACCATTATAAAAATTAAGAAAATATATATATAGATATATTTATCACGAGGTGGCACTGAAATTTGTGATCTTTCTTGAACGGTGTATCTCCTAACTCAAATTTGGATTGGCTAAAAGAAAAAGACGAAAGTTGTCTATAAAGTATATTCTAATGCTGTGCCTAAGCATTAACGGACCCGGTTTTTAATATTTTGAAAATTCGCTGAATAACAGCGTGTTGAAGAAATGGATGCCCATTTTCGCGACGATTCGTCTGTAACTCCAGTAAAAAAAGGAATTTTCAAAAAATGGTCCTTTAATGCTTAGAGAATGTAACAGCAAAGATATCTGCAAAATTTGGTCACAATTGCTTCAGTACAGAGTGAGAAGCGTGCATTCGGCTCTGTATCTCCAAAACTAAGCTATATTTATATTACAAACCTTTTGCATGTCATTATAGAGATTTCACACTAATATTTAAGCGAAAAAAAATTACGATTTTGCGATCGTTTTACAGTAGGTAGTCTAACTCCTTAAAGAGTGCAGGATGGAGTTATAGATCTCTGGTCGATCGACAAACGATCTACGGGAGTACTATCCACAAATGAAATATAAATGATATTGCATATATAAACTAAATACTAGCATTCTCGTTTCTACTTGTTTTATTTCTCTGATAAAAGTAGTTTACCAGTGTATCAACACACAATGAACAGAAATAAATAATTGTTATATTTTAGTTACTACTGGGCAACTGTAGGCCTGATGCAATAAAATATAAAAGGAACACTCATTCAAGTGAATAACTCTCCATAGGTGACCTGTCCAGTGAATGAACACTTAAGCTGCATGTTCTGTTAAAATTAGTATTCAAAAGTCGTTATTTAATCCCCTGAATGTTATTGCTATAAGCGAGCTGTTTTATTATTAAAGTCAGACATCCCAGAACACAATTCTAGCAATGTTTGATAGTTATAACTTTCATTAAAAGTCTGGCAAAGGATTAAATAAAAAATAGGCCGGTGACCAGTGAATGAACATAAATAATGAAATAAAGAATGAACGGGATAAAAACAGTGGTTAGGTTTCCAATGTATTTAGACGATTTTTTGTGTAAATAATTTTTCATTCTCCAATTGCAATAATATTATTGATTTGATACTAATTATGCATGGTTGAAATTTGGTTTCTGGGGTGGGTTAACCTAATCTCCACACTGGCGGCGAAAGTGTCAAGAGAAAAAAAGACCGGGTAAGCTGTTCATTCATTGGTACGGCCGTGAGGACAACTATTGAATAAACGGAATTAATGCCGTATAAGTTATAAGTAAAAAGGAAAACGCTTCTGCGAGACGTCTGTGGGTGTCCACCCTAAATTTCGGTGTAAGTTTCAACGTGAAATGAGCGCGATAGGCGTTCATTTTTCGAATTACGTGATTAACGTTCATTCACTGGGGGGGTGTTCATTCACTGGACAGGTTACCCTAATTTGGTTCTGTGTGAAAACTATAATCCTGAATTCGAAGTATCTAAATCATCACATTTTCTTTTTTTACGTAAATTGTATTCTACTTTGCTGGACACTGTAAAACAGTCTCCTACACATCCATCAAATCTGTTACTAAAAAATTTCGATCTATTTTAGTACAAAGACTCGTCATTTTGTATTAAAACATTTTTAACACAGTGTATATACGCCCAGGAACGATTTAATTTGCTGATTCACCTCCAGCTTTGTTTAAACTTTACTTGAATTACTCTCCTTTTTTAATGAAATTTTTCAATACAAAATCTGTCGCGGTAGAAGTAAGTTTAATAATACCAAGAATCCCATCCCGTGATTCTCAGAAAAAAAATGAACTAAATCGTTGGATCGTAAAACGCGAGGGGGTGCGGAAGGGGTGGATGGGTCGGTAGAGAGGAATAGAATGTGGTGGTAAAATGGAGGTTTGAGGGAAGGGTAGGGTAGTTATTAGCAGATTGTAATGCTAATCAATGGGTTACTGGTTAGTGGATTATGTTTACGTAGGCAGTCATCATCGAAATTGAGTTGTTCGCTGCGAATCTGATTCCGTGCCGCGTGAAAATCAGAGGGCTCACTCCACTCGTTCACGTGGAACTTATTTAATGTTATACAGCTTTTAATAATACACTCGTCAATAGAGTGAACTTTTCTTGTTTAAGTTAATACAATAGAAAAACGTGAAGAATCGTATAGAAAAACAAAGTGGGGGTGAAATTTGGGAATTCTTACAATTTAACTGCACCTCATATAGAATATACATTAGGGTGGCTCTTATTTACTCTTGGTAAAAATTGTTTTCAAGATTTTCTTCGGGGCACCCTCCAGAATAGTTCCAAATAATTAAAAAAAATCTGTGTAAAGTTTGAGCACGACAGGATAACGGGAAAGGGTGCCCCTGGTTCCTTAAACATTTGAATCATTATTGATTAAATAAACTTGGATGATAAAATCGACTTCGCGAGCTGTTAAATAATGATTTAAATGTTTAAGGGCCCAGGGGCACCCTTTCCCGTTATCCGATCGAGCTCAAACTTTACACAGATTTTTTTTTAATTATTTGGAACTACTCTGGAGGGTGCCCGAAGGAAATTCAAAAGTCGAAAATAAGAGCCACCCTACATTGTGATCTTCTCGAACGAGACATGAAGTATAATATGTGCATGTTAGCAATTACTATGACAAGTTAAAATTAGCAATTCTAATTCAGGTTAGCAGAGACTTTAATTACTACACTTTGGGTTACTACAATCCACCAAAGAAATACGCAAACAAATTTTAGTAGAAAAATAGAACAGGATAAACGTGAATTTCTTTAAAAACTAATCTTATCTGTAATATAATATATATTAAAATTAAATTACATAATAATATCACGGGGGTGATCGAAAAATACGAATTAAAATATAAAATTAATATTTATTAGTGTGAATATTTCGGTGCACGTTCTTTGCTAACTTCGCGGTTAACATTTTTTTGTACATAAACTGTATATCATTTCTGAATTGAATAGACCTTAATCTAAGATACATTAATCAATTTTTATACTGCTGTAAATTAGAATTTGTAACATTAATTTTAACGTTGACTAAACGTGTAAAATACGTAACATTCTTATGTATGATGTTGGGGAATATAGTCACCAAGTTGTTTTGTTCGAACAACCAGAGAAACATTATGTATACAGTAACTAGGTATCTTTTGCTTTGTTCAAACAATTTCTGAAATCTCTTTGCTTGTCGATTGTTACAGAATCGACGGGAAGAGTACTCTGTCGTCGCCATTGAACATCAACGCGACGAATGTTCCGACGATACAGTCAGACTTCAAAGACACCAACAAGAAGAAACCAGGTTGCAGAGAGGCGAGCAGCAATCCTGGCAGTGTTGGAACCGCTGGCAGAATAAAAGAGAAGAAAAAGGATAATCACGCCACTCCGATGGAGACCAGCGACGAGGAAGCTCAATCGATGGACGCCATCGGTAAGTTTCATGGGAAATAATAGTATCTCTCTTATTTGTCTCATTAGACTCTCCAGTATCACGTGTGTACACTGTTGTAATCCATGAATTTAAATGATAAAAATCGACCCGTGGGTGTAGTGCAATTTTCTTTCAGGATTCTCTTCACTTAAACCACGATTTATTCTCCATACCACAATGTTTGCTATACTCAACGCTACATTATTCGCCTTCCGGGTTCTTCACGGCGACCTAGATTGACAGATTTTGAATTCAGATTCAAGACAGCCGTATATTCCCCGAATTTGCCCACTAAAGTCTGTACAAGTATATGTTGCCTTTCAGGGGCAATTTATTAATTTATAAACTGCCATGCAGTAGTGCGTTTACAGTTGGGAAAGATACCACTTGACGTTTACAGAAAGAGGATGATGGTTTAATATTGATTTTTTGTTGTTACTTCCAGTATATTTGAAAATGAGTCGAATAATAACAAAATTACTTCAATGACACGGGAAACATTGATATAAAGTATCGAATTGATAATCCTGACTTTCCTAAATGAGTATAGAATTTTTAAACTGGTATCGTATAATGAAGCATATCCTCATTATATTATGCTTAGGGGTATAAGTAAATATTTGTTTTGCTGGAGGGTTTAACATCCGCATTACATGAAGAGACTAAAACAAATGCAGCCTAGCTTATGACGTTACAATTTCCTCTGTAAAAGTTTAATCTTGTATTAATATTTGTTTGTATTTGCTACTTCATAGAGTTATTTAAGTTTAGCTATTCTTATAGGTACCTATTAGTAATATCGTTTTTATATCCGCCTCGTTTAGGTCGTGTTATTAAACTTGGCTAGAATTATTAACTTCAGATCAAATTTACTAACTCTTATAACTAACTTTTATACAGATACCGCGCCAATATTTAAAATTCAGATAAATCGTCTATTTACACAAGGTAGTCACGAATTTACGATAATACATTCATAACACCGTATTCAATTCACATTGAAGTGTCATTTCCTTTCTGAAGCAAACAATAATTTGAATATTAATTCATACAATAGATATCTCTTCTTACATAATAATTCTCAAGTGCGAATAATAGTTTAGTTTCTCACTATTCTTCGCAATAGTTTCTCAATAGTTCAAAGTGTTCTCAAATGAAATAATCGACAAAACACCACAACCAGTTCTTTCACATTACTTTTACAATACTTTAATTATTCTAATTCCACAATATCGTAACATCTTAGTTTCAAAGTGATCCATGATTAAACAGTTAACGGAAGTTCCATACGGTGCAATCTTGTTTCTCAGCTTGTGATTAGGTTCTAACACGTATCAGTGCATCCTCGAATAGCGACCCAAGTACCTCATAGCGCCAGCTACCCGGAATAAGACGAAAGTCCTGAACGCAGCAGCATCCTCTCATCCGATCCTCGTCTCCCTAGCTTCGCGAAATCCTGAAACGAACAACAGAAACGATCACCGATCGACTCTTTCACCCGCCCTACCGTATATCGAGTCGTATGTACTTTTCTAAAACTCAAAGCGAAGTGATTCCTCCTCGCTTCTCGAGCTCACTGTCTGTCATTAGTGGTGGAACTCGTGGACTCTTGATCCTCCGCGTTGTTCCCGCTGGCCTCGTCGTTCGGCGGCCTGTCCTCCGCGTTGGCGTGGCACAGCTTCTTGTGCTTGTGGACGAAATAGTAGCTGGGGAATTTGCATCCGCAAATTTTGCACGGATAGTACTGAACGTTCAGGTCCAGCAGTCGAACCTCCCTCCTGTTCTTCGCAGCCTCCTGCTTTTGCCTGCTGCCCGCCGAGTTGTTCGCCCTGCCCGACAGCAGGTGCCTCTTCGCGTGCTTCCTGTAACAGTACTGAGACTTGAAGGTGTGCCTGCAGTATCCGCAGGTGTAACTGGCCCCGTTGGTCGCGGTCTCGATGTCGGATTCCATGGAGTCGCGCGGCACCCTGACAACCGGGCCTGGCCCGCCGTTCTCGTCGTTCTCGCTCGACGTGTTCTCGGACTCGAAGCACGACCTCTGCAGCCGCGGTTGCGGCATCGTGCTTGGCCCGCAGGACGCGGACGACGAGTAATTCTCGTTCAGCACACGGTGGAACTTGACCGGGCCGTCGCAACAAGCCACGTCGTACACCACCGACAGAACGCCGCTAGAGGAACCCTCGTTCCCGCTCGAGCCCCGTCCCCTGCGTCTGGGCAACTTGCCGTCGATGGTCGACAGGGCTTCCAAGTTCCTTTCACGATTACGATTCGACGTTGATTCCTCCAGAGGGGTCAACGAACAGGGATGATCCTGCGTTTGTTTGCTCCCGCTCGTTTCCTCGCAATCCTGCTCCTCGTTGCTCTGCCGTCGCTCCATCGAGGCCGGCTTGTTGCTTTGGCACGGGGGCAGCGAGGCTTGAGACGCCGAAGATGGGGTTGGCGACACAGATCGAGTTGGCGAGGTGGTCGGGGCCGATGTGGCGAATGCCGTGAACGCGGCTGCGACGAACGGCAAAGAAGTGGACGATATCCCCTCCGAAGGCTTCTGCTTCGGTTCTCGGAGGCCTCGATTTCGCTCTGTTTGGAAGATGGAAGCCTTTGGCGACGACACCTCGCTAAGGCGAAAGAAAATGGCGCGTTAGTGGCGTTTTCTGGTTGGATCTCTAAGCTGCCCGGAGTAATCAGAGGATCGGCTGTGTGGCAGCAAATAATTTGTACGAATGATGGCTTGCGAGCGACGAGTTCAAGTTGAAAGTGGTGGCGAGTTTTAATATTGCTTCACTTAAGCCTAGGAAATCAATCTATCTTTCATGCTCATCACTTGTGAATGAATTTATATGATACGCTGTGAATGTCTACAAGGAATTCGCGAACGAACTTTGAAGCCCTGTTCTTCTGCAAGGATCGAGACCTTGTTGCACTAAAAAGAATTGACCTTCGATAGTTGACGAATATTTGGGGTATCAGATGTTTCGTTTATTTTCCACATAAAAAATATTCTAATTGTTTTCAGCAACGTGCGCATCAGCTTATCTAGCTACAAAAGGTACCTGTTGCAGATGTTTCAAATACAGGGTAGGATAATGCAACTGTCTGTGAAGAAGAATGTATCTTTTTTCGAGAATGAGAGTTTGAGTTTAGTTTGAAACTGGTATGATTGAAATTTCTTCGTGTGCTGTGGGCAGAATGATTAGAAGAGCTATCCAGTTTTGGGTGCACATATCCGCTTCATCGCTCATTGACTGAAAAATAGGTACGATTTCAGCATAGTGTTAAACAGACGTGAATAGAATTTTTGTTAGTCAAGTTCAAATTCTATAGAACCCCAAATAGAATTTTGATCTTCTGCTTCATTTCTACTTATTTGTAAATACTACAGGTTCTCTAGGAACTCCTATCGATCACTCGAGTAAATCTGCCGACTTCAAAATGCATCTCCGAACCACCAAACCGCCAGAATTGCCTCGTCTCAATAACTCCTAAAACGTTAAACTGAAGCCCGCAACTCTGACGGAAATCCCAGATTCCCCACCACTGCGCAGTTTCTGCGACACTTTAAATCCCTAGGCACTTGACCAACCGATCAACTCGGTATATCCCACCGACTCGACAACCATCCGACTACCTCGAGCAGCCGTGTCCGTTTGAGAAATTGTTATCGGGCCACACTGTACCGCTACAGCTACTTGAACGTCCGTCGTAACTAACCTATAGCGCGTCGAGTTCTGCGTGTCTTGCACGCTCGTGGTTGGCACCACTGAAATGTTGAGCGGGACCGTGGACTGCATCAGCACCGACGGTTGCAGCTGAGACAGATGGCTCAAATGAGGCGCCGCTGGCGGGTAAAGCGGTGTCGTCGGCCAGCACATGCCTGGATCTATTATCAGTCGGTTTGGTATGGGTCTCAGTATATTCCCAGAGCCCAGCGTTGACGAGGACATCGACGTGGACGTCATGGTCGAGGTTGGCACTGCTGGCACCGGTATGGGCGTCGGCAGAGGCGGCGGAGCCCTCAGTCTGAACAGAGCAGCTCTGCACTGTTCTAGTGCTCCCGGCATGTGGAGTAGGTGGGTGGCTAATAGAACACTGTACACGTTGTCCAGTGTCACCTCCAGGCGGCCGGTGTACATGTAATTTAGCAGAGGGGCAAACGCTTCTCCACCTGGAAGATGGGATTAAGCGTTTAGGTCGACGGACAGATTTAGATTCGGTAAACACTTGCTGGGCGGTGCTCGGTGGCGTAGCGATCTATCAACTTCTGTTCGAGTTGCCGACTGATTGCGAGTTCAGCTTTTTGGGAACTAAATTTGGGGAGAACGAATGGAGGTGGCTCTGAGTAAAATAGGCGTCGGACGCAGTGGGTTTGTGAATATTGTTGGAGATGGTGGAGGTCTCCAGAGATTCTATAGCTTCTTCTAAACATTCACGAATTTTCGCTTTCTTCATCTCCGTCTAGGAACTTCACAAAGGGTAAAGAAAAAAGATTAACGACAGCGGGAGATATGCTTTGGGCGATAGGAGTTTCCAACGGTTCATTGAATATCAAGATTCCAGTTTCCTCTTCTCCTTTGGCTATCAGATTCACGAAGCATGGATAAGGGTAACTAAAGCTGATTAAAGCGAAATAGGGACAATGAATTAGCTAGTTTTCAGGGCTCCTTCTGTCTCTATCTTATTTCATCGCCAGTGTCTATGAAACTCGCGAGTAACGGGAAGCAGAATAGTGAATAATTACCAATTGATGAAACCGAGACGGAAGTGATAGGTTGCCGCAGCGATTGCTCCGACAGATTCGTCGACGCGACTGCTATAGCAGTTGCTGGTAAGTTGCCGCAGGGTCCAATATTCGTGCTAACATTCTGACTAGGTATAGCCGCGGCGCTGGTTAGTAGAGCCTTCAGATATCCGCTATGGGCAGCCAGTACCCCCTTATGAGCCACAAACTGATGCTCCCCTTCGTTTCCAACCCTAACCACCGTGTCAGGTGGTGATAGAGTCTCTTGGAGGCGCGAGTAACTGTCTCCAGTTGCACTGTCGCCGAACCAGGCTCTGTAGAGGCTGTACATCGTGGATGTTCAATTAGTCACTCCGAATCTGACGATTTCTTTGCCGAGTAGTTCACGAACGTACAGACATCGCCTGCTATCTAGAGACTCGGCAATAATGCTCCCACTGACATTTGATTGTTCAAGCTCTAATGCTTAAGTTCAGTTTTAGAGGCTCTAGAATTGAAGACAATCTCTGTCTGGCGAACTGTTCTGTGCAGTCTCTTTCCCATCAGGTTCTACGATTCAAGCTGGATCTGCTCTAGAAACCCTTTCATCCCAGAGGTACTAGTACTCTAGGAGTTCCTCTTCTCTTCTTCACTAATGCTTCTGCATTGTCCGCTTTCTATATAACGAATGAAGATAATTTCCCCGGAATTCTGTTCTAAAAGCTAGATGTACTCTACCAGGCAACTCTGTGGCAGATGCTTCTCCGCCGAAGCTCTTCTATTTTCGCCAGTTCTTCTATTCTCATTTCTTCCGGAATCTGACGTTCCAAGCGCTACCGACAGCCAGATCACCAGTTATTTCTCTGAAAATCCTTTTCAGCTTCTCGGCAGAAGCCCGTCACTTCGCGTAATCAAGCGGTGTCACTAAACCCTCCATCAGCCACATGTCCCTTCTGTGCTTCGCAGACGTCGAGGAACGAACGCGTATTTGAACCTCCGCTGTCTTAATAAAGACACTTCCTTTACACGTGCCCCGCACCGGTCAACAATCTCATCAAACCCACCGACCTGCATACATTAAACCCCAATTTCTCGATCGACTGCGATCTTCCGAGCCTAGAAACCGATGGGTTCCAATTGCAAATTTTATCCGCGAATCGACGGTTTCCGCGGAAGTTAGCGAACGACAGATTCGACTGGGATCTCTCGGCAAGTCGAATACGACGGTCTCGAATTCCGACTCCACGATCCCGATGGAGGACACTGGTGTGGACACTGTCCGCGGACGATCGTCGGTGCGATAAGAGCCGCGATAACCAGCCAGTGCCCCGTCTCGATTGCGCGTGATTTGAACGCCGTGAAGTCACCGCCACCGCGGCGGCGGCCGTCATCGCCAGCCAGCTCGTAGATCCAGCCGCTTTTTCGAGCGGTTTCCGTCGTTCTTCGGGCTTTCCTCCTCCAGGCGACGTCGGCCAGTCACCGTGCAGCGAGCCCCAACCCGTCACCGTCCAAGAACCGCCCCCAACGAGTGCAGATTGGCGGTTTTGCCCCGATTCAGGGGTTGCACGTGCGCCTCGTTGCTGTTTGCCCGCGCGGAGGATCGCGCGGCCAGCTTCCTTTCTTCGTCTATCGGCGTGTATCGTCTCTCTTCTCCTTCTGTTCATTCGCGTCGATGGGATTTCCTTCCTGTCTCTAGCCTCCCGGTATCTTACTGTCGGTTGGTTAAGAAAGGGGATGCAAATTTTTAGAAACATCTTCGGGACGTAAGGGATGAATTATCGCAACGTTTTGGAATCTTGTTCCTTCCGCTTCTGGTGGCGATCCACACCTCCCCCAGTGTGGGATCCAGGGAAATGTTTAAAAAAGTTGCTGGTTCGTTCTCGCTTTGATTGCTTCTACGAGTATATGTATTGATGATTTCTTCTTTATTTTTTATTTCTCGCCAGTGGGGTTTTCTCTGCTGTTTGTTACCGCATCGTTTTCTGTGTGTTTCACTGCGAACTGAAATTGATAGGTAGCTTCTGCCGGGCTTTGTTGCGGAAATTTGTTAGGAAGTTAAATACACTTTCCAGTAGATTTACACCCTTCGTGCAAGGTAGAGGGCTTTGCTATTGGATTTAGGAGGATGTGGTCAAAAGGGTGGTCTTTGGAAATTTTTTACTCAAAAGCTATAACACATTTCTCAAAAAATCTTTTTTCCTTTTCAGGATTGCATCTAGTACCGTGCGTCGTAATTTTTTTATTTAAAAATATTTATCAATAACTAAGTTATTGTCCATCACTTGAAGGTTCTCTGAAAAAAGGCTTCTGCGGTGACCACTGCTGCTCGAAAGATGATCATCCAAAATAAAAAATTCCAAAGAATTTACTTATTATATTATATTATCTAGTATTTGAACGAAGGATTTTTCGAAATATTGATTTGGGAAAAAATGGCTGATGTTTAAAGTAAAAGTTTCAATTTTTATCATAAATCGTGCCTGATTTTCGCCAATTAAAAGAAAACTAAGCATCGGATAAAAAAATCCTTCGTTCAAAAGCTAGTTTATTGTTCCTATAGTAAGCTTGTATAATTTCAAGTAAATCGGTTGAATGGTTTTGTTTTAAATATTTTGGTCACCGATTTTGAAAGAACCTTCGAGTGATGGGCAATAACTTAGTTATTGATAAATATTTTTAAATAAAAAAATTACGATGCACGGTACTAGATGCAATCCTTAAAAGAGAAAAAGATTTTTTGAGAAATGTGTTATAGCTTTTGAGTAAAAAATTTCTAAAGACCACCCTATTTTCGCCCTCCTGACTGAGCATGACTCCTTAAGGATGAACTTCAGTGACAATCTTAGCCAAAAGTTAATCAATTACCAACATATTAATAAGGCTCTTTCCTGTGATGAAAACCAGTCAAAAATGGTAATGGTGTATCTTTATCGCAAATTCAGTTGAACTCGTTCTTATTTTTTATCTTATTTTGCCAATTCATTGAATATTTGATGATTTATCATTAACTTGTTTGATGGAATGTACCTGAAATGCAACTGCTAGAAATGAAATAATCAAACTATAATTTCCCTTTTTACTTATATGAAAAGCAGTGAAAAGTGTGCCAATGTGTTGTATTTGGTGAGTGTTGTTTGTAGATATCTTAATTATATTAATACAACTCTTATATATACATAATTTTCATGAGTCGGAAATTCCTCGCGATCGTGGCAACGCTGATGACAATCGAAGGATAACCAGTTTTCCGTGTCATTTTCTTTCATTTAATCAAAAACCATCGAATCAATTGTCCGGAATTTTTGTGACAATTTTGTTCAGTGTTTGATCTTTCTGTACACAAGATTTCAAAAACTTTGGCCTATTATTTCACTCTTAATTTTGTAGTTATATTCTCAATATTGCGTTTCCCCATAAGAATACATGTTAAATTGAAAGTTAAATAATTTGAAAACTACCGAATCAATTTTTTTAATTTTTGCAGAGCGTTTTACTATTTCATAAAGATTGATGCCTCCAATTTTCAAAGATTTTCGCTTATTTTGAATGTTACTGAAGTTCATCCTTAAGTCGAATTTGATAAATAAGGCAAAGATCGTTGTGAATTTTGTCCCGTTGTTTCTGTTTGCAGATACTATACCTGTTATGCTACTGTCAAACGTGTTTGAGACAGTTTTGTGTATGCAGTCGCAAGTCATTTTGCCTTCAATGGGAAAATACAAATATGCTGTGCTGCTGCATGTATAATTCTGGTCGAAGATCGATATTATCGCATGCTGTTTGTAGTGTCCCCCTTACGTCAATACTATTGTTATGGTTCGTAAATTCAAGTAAGATGTGATCTGTAACCAGATTTACCACAGGAATATTCAAAATCGTTAAAAAAAAAAAAACGGACACCCATCTTAAAGAACTTCACTCTGTATTTTTACGTATTTGCTCATAACCGATTATCCACTTACCAATTGTACTATCAATAATAGACTAAGCTGCATAACACACATAGATTCTAGATTCGGATGTACAAATCTTCAAAATTTTCTGTAAATTTTTTATAAAATAAATCAGGAGGAAGAAAATTTCTGTAGAATGTAATTGGAAAAGAAATTCACGGACTTCGATAGATTAAGAGCAGCAATTTGATTCGTATTTGCACATCGTAAATAATGCACTCGCAGTTCTCCATCTGTTGAATTTTTGTCGAAGTGGAGGGCGAAGGATCGTTCGTTCGTTTAGTCAAAACGCACCATTATGAGAAGGTTAAAGAAGGTTAAAGAACGGGGTAAATAGAAATTACATTTTGTAGAAGAAAAATAAAACTGACGTAAAAATGTGAAGAGTATTTCAGGAGTAAACAGAAGTCAGTATATGCAAAGGTAAATAACGTTATCCTAAATGCAGAGTCGATTTTTAAATGGGATACATAATTTATAACAAATATTATAAGTAATATCACGAAAAAGCCTGTGCAATTCGATTCTAGAAAAATGGCCGCTTTGTCGAGCAGCTTGTCTGGATCGTCGATTGAAAAAGTGGAAAGGAAGGAAAAAGAACAAACAGAAATAGTATACCTGCGCTATTGCTTTGAGCTTCATTATAATATTTTGGGAAAATATTTTTAAGGTTCGGAATTTTAAGAAAAGGCAAACAATATCAATTTTTTGAATCTGTTAATCAGATGTTCCCTCGTAACTCTACTAGGGTTTGTCGGTTTTTGAAAACCGGGTTTAAAAACCGGTTTGTATTTATAAATTCGTAAAATTCGAAACCCGGGTTTTAAATTGAAAAAAAAAAAAAAAAACGGTTTCATATACTAGAATTAATATGCAGAAATGAATAAATTATTTAATTCAAAACGTTAACATTTTTACTTGAAATCGCCTCGGACACAAACATATTTTTGTAGATAATAGTTTACTGTAAAACTAATCTTCATGGGTTCACATTTTCTGACGAAAAATACTAAATGGAATAAAGATTTATAATTTGGTACCACTGTAAAAGATGTATATTTTGTGCGGATTTTAGTTATTTTAGTTTTTTTTTTCATTTGGTTTTGTATGCATATTTCATTGTTATATTTTTGTAGATCCATCAATTTTACATGAACTCAAAAATCGTACGGATTTGTAGGGATTTTAGTTAATTGAATTCTTTTTATTTATTTTGTTTTGTATAGAGTATATTTTATTTTGTTATATTTTTGTAATTCCATAAATAGGTATTAAGGAAACTGAACATTTTTAAAATAAGTACAAATATTTATTTACCATTTTTATTATATATTTTTTTGTGAAAATTCGAAAACCGGTTTAACCGGTTTTTTAGGAATACTGGAATTTAACAACTGTTTTTTTTCAAAAGTCGGTTTTTGTATAAACTCTTCTTTTTTTGTATGTACTCTTCGCCGATCGACAGTTCAATCGATGTTACAAATGGGAGCACGCATAGATACTTGTTAACTGCTCATTGACTCGGCAAAGACAGTCAAGTTGATACTCGACAAAAAAGTCGAGCAGCTATCATTCGACAACGAAAAACTCACAGAAAAAACGAAGAAAGGGAAACGCGATAACTTTAAGGGCTGCTTTCGAGGACCCGTTCAAAGTGAATTTCCGCAGAAAAACATTGCTCTTACGACTCGCGTACTCCAGTCTGCTTTACATTCGCCCCAAGTTCAATTAAAATCCGCATTTTCGGTTAAGGAACGTTTCCTTATAAAAAGTATAGGAAGCTAAGGAAAGTGGACCAGGATAAAGTAGCGGGCAACACATTTAAAAGAGGAGAGGAATGGCAACGAACGTCTTTCCAGGGGAATAGAATTATAATAGTCAGTGCGAATGGTCTCTTTGTTTCTGTGAGAGTAACTGGCACGGATGAGTGCGAACTGTCGAATTGGAAAAGAGGGAAACGATATATCTGTGGTTATAAGGAAAAACGACCCATGTCACAATTTCAAAAAATTTGAGTTTATGCATTAATTCAACTGTAGAATATTGGATGTATGTTTTTATCAGAAAAAAATGCATGAAAACGAATTTTATACTTTGAAAAAATAAAGCAATTTAACCGAAGTCCAATATTCAATTAATACGCATTTGGCAAAACAACGTAAGTCCACAAAATTTGGAGAATACGACATCTCTTCCCTTTGTGATCGCTTTTTATTTTCTATTTTTATTTATCTGCATATACTATAACGTATATTGTGTAAAATAAAATGAGCAAAATTATATTTCATATTTTTATTTTACTAGAAACAGTACGCTATGAAATACCAGTGATACATAAATATGTAACTTGTATTTTACAAAAAACAACGCAAAGCACAGAAGAATACGAAAGAAGACAAAGAAGGAAAGTAAAAGAAGGAAAAGTAATCATTTCTTTCACGTACAATGTTTATATTTTGTTTTGGAAAAACTAATTAACTGCGACACGTTCTGCCTAAAGTGTATGTAAATTATTACTATTTTGTTTATTATTATTTACGTCAATTACACGAATATTGAATATTATGCAAAGGATAATAGGAGGAAGGAAATATACGTTTATATCGTTAGAAGAAAACAAAGAAACATTGCTAATAAGAAGAATTGGTGTTTAGAACTTTCAACGACAATATCTCGAAAGTGAAAACATGTGACATGGGTCGTTTTTCCTTACAACCACAGATATTAGCTTTTTACATACTGGCAGAACTTAACCGCCACGGAATTGATATGTGTGCGTGGACGTTCGATCGACTTCGAATGTTCGCGATTACACGGGCTAGATTCGAGGAACGTTGAGGGACGATAAGAGAGGCAAAGAAGAAAACGAGGGAACCGAAAGGATGGCTCGCAGGTTTAGCACAGTGGGTCCGACGATTAGGGAGAGCCTGAAGAGCCGAAAACAGGTAGCCAGACGAGAGAGAAGAGAGTCTCGAGACCGATCTTTCGCGGGGGATGCGTCTTTTCCTGTTTCACCCTTTCTCTTTCCCTCCATCTCTGCCCCGCTCTCTGATGTTTTTCATCAAATTAACTCGCGGCACGAGCACTCTTTCTCCGTAGTGTTTGCATAATATCGTTTATAATTCACGTTGCGCTGAATTCCACTTTATTCCCGCGCGCGGCTCGCTCGTTTGCTCGATCCTACCCGCTCTCGACCCTCGACCACCCTACTATCAATGACGAGGAGAGCTATCTTACCATCTCCGTCCCCCTTTTTTCGAATTCTGCGCCGGAGCGCCTCGTTTCTCTGCCTCTCGTTCGAGGAGAGTGCCCTGTAACGCGTGGTCTCGGGCAAACACCAGGATATATCGTTTTCATATCGCGGGGAGGCTGATTTCTCTCCCCATCAAACGGTTCGGCGCTCTGTTACGCCTCTCTTAGTGACGTCGGCGGACCTCCTCGGCTTGGCGTATAGGTACCTACTGAAGATTCCTCGCGTAGCAGCGACCTATATGGTGGTGTTTCTGGTCTTCGATTCATCTTTCGATGCTGTTCCAGCTTGTATGGCCACCGATTTCCAAACATTCAACATGCGCCGGGGTATTCTTTGCTCGAGACTAGATTGTTAGGAATAATCGAAGATCAGATGTAGAACCTATTCGTTATGGCATCATCGTGCGAACGCGTGACAAGCAGGGATCGAAAAAGTTCTCGAACCCTCGTTTTTTAAAAAATTCTGTTAGAACTTATATGTTTTGTTTAAGAAAATATCTGTTTCTGTGGAATTTTTATTAAAAAAAAATGTTACCTTTAGGAACTTCTTTAACCCTCGGTTGTCACACTGGGTCAAATTGACCCTGCAATTTTTGAAGCAAAACACATTTTCTCGGAATTCTTATTACTTCAAATTTTTTTTTAAACATGATGACACTTTAAACATCAACTTTCAACGATGAGCATATATTCTACAATGTTCGAACTTTATCTCAGAATTTTTTAGACTTAATTTAACAAATAGTTTTTAAGTAACAACTGATTAAAAATTGGCAGGGTCAAATTGACCCAGTGTGACAACCACGTTCGAAAAAGTAGTGTGACAACCGAGGGTTAAAAAGTGTTCTCATGGAATAGATATTTTAGAACCTATATAATAAAAGTTCCATGGAAACAAGTTTACATTAGAACATTTATTAAAAAAGTTTTCATAAGATAAAGAAAAGTACTAAACTACTAATAGTTTAGTACCTAAGTACTAGTTTTATTTAACAATATAATATCAGATTCTTCATATGTTTATTTAATAAAAGGTATGTAAATCATAACATTAGAAATATCTACGTAGGTAAGTATTACAAATAAATAACACATTCAGGATATCAATTTAACTGTAATAATTATTTAATATTGTTGTGGTACTATCCATTGAATAGTATTCAGTATTTGTTACAACGATTGAGAACTTTTTTAATATTGGTGAACAAAATATCTGTTCCTGTTATAGAAATTTTTTATTTTTATATTTTATAAGTTCCACTCCGACTAGAACCTTTATTTTTAAGAACTTTTATTTTATCGGTTCTTCTGGGACCTTATAATGTGAGAACATTTTTAAAAAAAGCTCCGCGGTCCATGTTTTAAATGGAACCTATTGAAAAGTACCAGAACTTTTTCGATCCCTGGTGACAAGTGGCAAATCCGAGAAATCCTAAGAAGTCGCGAAATGATCTACAATCTCTGAAAATCAGCGTGATTTGTACCGTTCACGGTGTTTGAATGAGTTTCCACGACATTCCTCTGTCATTAAGGGGTTAGCTAGCTTCAGAAGGTAGAAAAAGAATCGATTCTTTGAGAATTTATTTCAGAAAGTACATGCATATTTTCATGCAATGGTTTTTGTGTTCAGATGAGGGACACTTTAACAGGTTATTATATTATGTTTTGGGTACAAAAGTATTTAGTTATTGCAAAATTACAACTGATTTCCCGGACGCTGTTTTTAGAAACACGTTTTGTGGTGACCAACATTATTCGGAACTGGGCTATCTGAAATCAAAAAACGAAGAAGATTTAGTTAGTACAATAGTTTACCTAGTCTTTAATCGTTCCTTTTTTATAAAATATTAATCTGGGACAAAATGGCAGATGTTTTAATTGAAACAAACGATTCTAGTAGAAAAAACACTCATTTTTCATCCATAAAATAAAAACTATGCATTGGAAAAACAAATGCTTCAATTAAAGACTTGATTTGAATGTCTAGAAGACACCTACAAAATTTCAGAAAGATTGGTGAAGCGGTTTTGTAGAAATCGTGTGGTCACCGGTGTAAAAACAGCTTCCGGGAAATCAGTTGTAATTTTGCAATAACTAAATATTTTTATACCAAAACATAATATAATAACCTGTTAAAGTGTCCCTAATCTGAATAAAAAAACCATTGCATAAAAATATTGCATGCAGAGATGGGCAAAAAATGATTTGAAATACAAATTTCGCACACGAATTTTTATTGCAAGTAATTTTTTGCCCATCACTGTATGCATGTACTTTCTGAAATATATTCTCAAAGAATCGATTCTTTTTCTACCTCCTGAAGGTAGCTAACCCCTTGAATAAAACCAGCAGAGATTCCTAAACTTCGTTCCTTTAGAACGCGCGAATAATTTTTTCGCAACATCTTGCTGCGCTTGAAACATTTAGTAATCCGAACGTAGGTGTCCCAATTCCATTACCGGCAATCTAAACCGTCCAGATTGAATTGCAAGTGTGCTCAAAGATCAAAATACACAGAAAGATCGACGCAAACAATGCGGCGGACCGGCCAAAGTTGATCGGCGAATCGTTAATCGCGAAATAGACGCGGTGCCCGGGAAGAACGCGTCGCCACCAATTCCAAATGGGAGATGGCGATTACGCACATTTCCCAGGAGGCCAGGAGGCTTCAAACACGAGTTAACGGGACGCAGTCCTTCTATCCCTTCGTTGTTCCCTCCTCCGTTTGTCCCCTTCATCCCCTTTGCATTACGATCGAAAGCAACAACCAGTAGCGTGATCGTTTGCACAGCTATTAGTATCATTGTCGCCATTCCTAATAATAACTATACTAACCAATAGTGATATATATTATTACCTTTTTTCCCCAACAAACCCAATTGAACGCTGTTTTCTCTCACATTTTATCTTCTTTTTTCATATATAAGCCTATGCTTTGCTGTATCGAGTAACTTTTCTCAATGGCTTTGTAAAATATATTTTTGGTAATTAGTAAGTAGTGTTGTTGCTACAAAATTCATAATTACGAGTTTCTTAAGTTTCATAAAGCGAGGCGAGGTCTCATAGACACTCATGAATATCTCGATGTTGCTTCTCACTTTAGAATACAAACCAACTTGTTGTAGTTTTATATTCAACTTATTTACAAATAAGATTTTATTATTCATATAATAAGATTTTTTAATATACAAGATTTCTTTATTATTATCAACCTCCTTATTGCAAAGATTCGAATGCTTTGGTCCGAAGAAAGTCGATATTTCGCCGTTAATGTAAAAATAAAAATTGAGGTAGTTAAATAGAATCTAGTGATAATATTGATATGCCTCCGTGCAATAATTAAATACTATTGCCTGTGATACTAATCGACAGGATAGCCATCCTTTCAGCGGGTGATCCAACAGGCCAAAAGAAGACGAGAATATACAATACAATTTTTAATATCGCGCTTCATTTTCGAGACAGTTGGCTTTGAATTTTCCCGAGAACGAAACGCGATATCAAAAACACTTATTCTACGTATTCGTCTTATTTTGGCCTGTAGAATCACCCCCTAAAAGTATGACCAGCAGCAATCGAACACCCTGTACACGCATGGGTCGGTTAAATTCTTTTTCTTCGAGCCATTAAGGGAAATTCTGCAAATTGTTAATTATTTTTTCCAATTCAGATTCAGTTTAGCTGCTGTGCATTCGTAGACTATGATCGTTGCTAGAACAAGCAAGACTAATTAATAGTTCACTATCCGTCCCCCACACGTGAGTCACGCGGCATTTCCAGTACACACCAAAGTGGTCACATATGGTACACCGATGCAGTCCCGCTACATGTTAACCCTCTTTAACCCTTTAACCCTTTAACTGACGTAGACGTACTTTCACGTCCAGGTGAATCAATCAGTCCCCTGGCATTGGCGTGTTCTCACGCCGCGCCGAGGTTATACTGGGAAGCACAAGTGTTGCGGAACCCCTGAATATGGTAATGTCGCGTTATATTGATCGAAAGTCGAACGATCTTTTGCAGTTTATTTTAAATGTTTCGTCTTGCAGAATACATAGAAATGAAGAAGATAATTTCGCTTCGAAATTCAATGGCCAAGATAGAATTTGCAGTACATTCTTTTAATCAATTTTCAATGATGACTTAGTTAGGTACAAAGAGTGACCCAAAAATAAGGCCTGTTTTAGACTCTTTTTCAGCCCACGATTTTGGAACTGAATTTTGTGCCAAATGATAGCCTATGATGAGACATCAATCACACTAAATTTTCAAGTTGAGGTGACAGTTTCTGAGATATGGGAGGTCAAAGAAGTGAAAATTCGTTAACGCGTCAAACCATACGCTTCGATAAAATGATTTAGAATTTCGACCGTAAAGAATTTTTAAAAACTGAATATAACTGTTATTAAACGTACGCCTCGGTGTACGAACTTCTATGCCAGTCCGATAATTTAAAGTATTATTTCCGGGGGTTTTGTTGACTGCCAATAACGAATTTGACCTTGGATTTTCAAAATTCACGAAAAAAAATAAAAATCAAGAAATATAAATGTCTGTGTAGTGGATTTTTTTTTAATATATCGTCCACCATGTTGAATCGGCCATTGTGAGTTTTGCTGACAGCTAACAACGAATTTGACTTGGATTTTCAAAATTCGCGAAAAAAAATCAAGAAATATAAATGTCTGTGTAGTGGGTGCTTTTTTTCGTTAACCGAATCAGCCATTGTGAATTTTGAAAATATAAGTTCAAACTCGTTAGCAGTCAGCAAAACCAGTGGGAACAATTCTTTAAATTATCGGACTGACATAAAAGTCCATACATCGAAGCGTATAGGCTGACGCGTTAATGAATTTTAATTTCTTTGACCTCCCATATCTCAGAAACTAATTGTCACCTCAACTTGAAAATTTAGTGTGATTGATGTCTCATCATAGGCTACCATTTGGCATAAAATTCAGTGCCAAAATCGTGGGCTCAAAAAGAGGCTATTTCTTGGGTCACTCTTTGTTTACGAAAGCCCGTTACTGTCATTTCTAACTCGTTTAATGCGTGATACAAACTTGCACGCGTTCTACATACCTAACAATAATGCACGATCAATCTATCTAACACTTACTTTTGTACACTCAGAAGGGAAGGTCCCCAAGATTTAAAAACTATATGAAACTTTGGAAATATGTAGAGGATATATAGATACCCACTTATATATTAGGCAATTTTCTTTGTTGCCCATATTCACTCTAAGCGGGTGATATCGAGTCCCGAAAACGCGGCTATTTTCCAATTTTGTGTTATAACTCGCGAACTGTAAGAACTGTAACTCATCAAATGATAGTGCTAATTAAAAGAAGTAACCTTTCCCTGAAAACTCTTGTTCTATCTATTTTATAAATAAATCTTCCGAACTTGATAATGTATATAAAATCTATGGGTTCATCGAGTTATTAATTAATTTGGGTCAGTATATTCCATAAATTTATCAATAATAATTTAAATACAAATCAATATATATCAATATATATTTATATATACATATATCAGAATTTATTATTGATAACACTTAAGGTTCACGAGCTACAACACAAAATCGGAAAATAGCAAAAATCATAAATTTTGAATTTCCGGGATCTTCTACTGCGCGGTAATTACGAACTACATGATATCATTTAGGTTTTAATATTAGTTAGTCGAATTGTGGTGTTGCACGACGAGTAGCGCAACTGATCGCCGTTTCAATCGGCGGAATCGAAATTCAGCGCGGTGAAAAAGGGAGGGAACAGCCCTTCAGGCTGTGGTATAATCGGGAACAGAAGTGTACACATTGGAGAAGAGGTCGGTATCGCTGGCTGGGATCCCGGGGAGACGAAAGAACGAACGCTCTCGCGGTTTAATGCTCCGAGCTCGGTCGAGACAAGCTGAGCAAACACTTTTCGCGATATTACCAGGATCCGTGCTGGCTCTCCGCGACCTATCTCTCTCATTCTGCTTCACCCCTCCGCCCTACGTCTGCCCCCGGCCGTTTCAATTGTAATGAAATAAATAGTCACCTGTTCAGAAATTCATTTATTCTTTCTTTCCGTACCATCGACCCATATGATGGCTCCCTCTTCCATCTATAATTTTAATGGGACCGCGTTGTGCGATGTAATTGGCAGATCGATTGAATTCACTGTGCTATGGGGTTGCGGTACGGGATTCGCGAATCCAACATACGGTTTTATATTTCACCGAAGCTCGATCGATGATCGCCTGATCAAGTTATTCTTGCGCGGTTATCCCGAAATTATTTCTCAGATTATTAATATCGAAACCAACTCTCTTCATCGACGCCGATTTTAATTTCGCCGTGCGCGACCGCATCTGTATAATTCGTTCGATGCCCCTCGGCTCGGAAAGGAGATTTAATAAACACAGAAATCTCTTTGTCCAAGGTAATATAATATGCACTTTGTACAGTGCATGTTTCTCACATAATTCTGAGAACGAATAATCTAAAAGTAATTAATAATCTACAGTGGCTCCGTTTAGTTCATTGCCTTCGACGTTAAGCCAACCTACGCCTTCCCTCGTGTCGCAGAGTAATACACCCATTCTTCGGTTCAATCGTAGTCTAATCCCCCTCACAAATTCATTTTGCACCCTACACGCGGAGCATTCGAATGTTTAAAACAGCGTTTCCTCACACTTCCTTTTATACAATAATCATTTCGGACAAGACACTGTATACGTATTTATTATTTGCGTACTATTCTACGTTCATTTGCGGATAGATGGACGAATAAAGTTTCGTCGTAACTCGCTTACTTTTCGAGAAAATGGACCTTCAATTTCAGCCGGATATGCGAATGTTGAATTACTATCTCTCTCAATGGCCCCTTTGTGTCGGTGGCAGTGACCGACACGGACAAGTGTGAGCTGCTCCATTCCAAAACAGGGAAACTATATTTTCTTTTACCACTCGTACTCACGGCACATAACTGGTATGCCTGGATCCGCCTTTACAGTAGGGATGTTCGATTCACTTTAAAAGATCGATTTTTAAATCGTTTCTGAATCGAATAATGAGAATCGATTTTACAAGAATCGATCTAAAAATCATAAAAATTATATATATAATAATTATATAATAATAATAATAATAATAATAATAATAATAATAATATAATAATATAATGATATAATGATATAATGATATAATGATATAATGATATAATGATATAATGATATAATGATATAATGATATAATGATATAATGATATAATGATATAATGATATAATGATATAATGATATAATGATATAATGATATAATGATATAATGATATAATGATATAATGATATAATGATATAATGATATAATGATATAATGATATAATGATATAATGATATAATGATATAATGATATAATGATATAATGATATAATGATATAATGATATAATGATATAATGATATAATAATATAATAATATAATAATTATATAATAATAATTATATAATAATTAAAGAATTATATATATAATTTTTCACGATTTATAGATCGATTCTTTGGTTTAGATTTTTCGAAATTCCGCATGTTCTTATATATATATAATGATATATATATATAATGATATATATATATATATATACGCGGAATTTTGCAAGAATCGATCTAAAATCGTAAACAATTATATATATAATTTTTTAAACAGAATTACACGTTTTAATGTATCTGAATACCTAGCTAAGCCACGAGCAAACGCAGAACTGCGCAGTTCTGCGTGTTGAAGAAAGAAAAATCGGTTCTCGCTTCTTAGTGTAAAGAATCGATTCCCAGAAAAATCGAACAGCGGAGAATCGATTCCAAAGATCGATCTTTTAACCAAGAAAATCGATCTTTTCAAGAATCGAATCGGAATCGAACATCCCTACTTTACAGCGGCGAGAACCGTTCCTCTCCATGCCGAAAACTGTACATCGGTGCTCGGCGTACATTTGTCCCACATTTTTACTTATTATTTTTTCCACGTAGAATCGTCAGCGTAAACCGCTACCATCGTATACGACAGTGGTCGGCAAACCGCGGCTCGCGGGCCGCACGCGTCTCTTTGGCCCCTTGAATGCGGCTCCGACACAAATAAAGAAGATCATTATTAAATATGATATCAAGTTTTATTCAGTGTACCTATAGTTTAATTAAGACTGAAAACTTTAATTAAAGTTTATTAAGTTAATAAACAGTGCACCTACCAATATAGTTTTAGTTTAGGAAATTTGGCTGCCAAAAGAAGCCCGAATCGTTGTACTGTTGATATTTGGCTCTGTTGGCTAATGAGTTTGCCGGCCACTGGTATACGAAACACTCTGTACATTTCCGCGACAGATTTCGCGATCGACTGCCAAATCAATCCCAACGCGAGCCCTCCATACCTGTATCATACAAAATCGTCTGATTTAATGGGAAACGAGGCGGGCGCTATCCACCGATCGCCGATACACTCGTTCGGAGCCCTTTTTGCAACCCCGGGATAAACCTGCGCGCCCGTCATTCAAGCGACAAAAGTGGCGTCGCTAATGATGTCGCATAAATAAATGCCGCCGGTGTGTGCGCGCGTGTGTCTCTGTAATGGCGCGCGGTAGCCATAATAAATGGATAGGAAAATTAAATGCCCGGGGAAAAGCGCGTGTCGGGAGCAGCTAGTCGGCAAACTGCTGGCGTTTGAACACGTTGGGGTTGGGCTGAGTTTCAGAGGGGAAGCAGGTAACATTCGACCGTTTTGAGAGGGGTGAGAAGGGGGTAGGGGTTGATTCGTCGTCGGGACCGAAAGGCTGGGCTTTGGTGCAGGCGTGCACGCGAGCGCGGGCGCGCGCGCTCTACGCGCGAGCTAATTAGCGTCTTGATTTACTTAATCCCAATTAATGCCTTTGCCTGCAACAGCTCGCTCTCTCTCTCTCTCTCCTTCCCACCGCGTTCCTCTGCGCATTAGACGGCAAGAGAGGGCCGGATTCGACGCGTTCTCGCTGTGCAAATAATGGATTATCCACGCGCGGGTGCACACAACGCGCCACGATTGCTATACCTTCGCCGGCACGCCCGCGAGTTCTTCACAGGGTGGGTCACTTGAAATTACCATCTTGATTTGCGTTGCGGAGGATGAGTATCGTGCAGTTCTTACCACCAGAAATAGAACTGCGAGGAGAGCTTTGTTTTCAGAAGGAAAGATAAAACTCCATGTTTTTGCATATTGTGTATATCCGTCCAATCTACGTGTTATAAAGTTTCAGATGTAGGGTGACCGTACCTAATATCGCCTAGGAAAAGTGAAATCGCTGTCAATTGAATAATTATTGATATTTTTGCACGCAATTCGTTTCAAAGTAAAGAGACATTATTCATCCTTCGTGTAGCATAAGTTAGAATCGTTGAAACCTATACATTTTTAATTGAAAATTCAAAAACGTAGGGTAGATGTACCATTTGTGGCCACTTGAAGGATTTCCGTACCATTCACTGATACATAACTTTAAAACGAGTACGTACACAAAAGTAAAGAATATATAAGTGTAATCCAAAATATACAGATAATTAAAATATTCGAAGTTGAACAATGTTTTAAACATAATTATTTAAAATATCATTATATTATCGCGCTAGACTGTTTTCCACCATTTGTGGCCACTGGAGTACCATTTTTGCCCAGCCGGCTCTCCATTTCTGGCCACTTATAGAATTGGTAATACGAAAGACCCACAGCAAGAATTGTAGCTTTTAATTCATTGCAAATATTCATTACTGAACAAATAACACAATACTTGCTGCACAAAAATAATATTAACTGCCAATATCGTTTTTACTTTTTCTTTTGGTAGCGACAGGTTTTACTTTTTCTTGCAATGCGTTTTTGACGTCGTCTTCGGAATAGTTGGCGAAGAATGTTCTTTTTGATCGTTGCCTCTTCATTTTAACACTTTTCGTCATTGAAATTGTTGTTATAGAATTTATCTTTCTACGTCCCATTATTATCTATAGCAGTTAAAAGTAATGAATCTACTTTTCAGAAAAAATTAAATTAAATTTTAGAAGAATTTTTTCGCTAACGTCATTGTCAATACTATTGTATAATAATTTTACAATAATTAAATGGTTGTACCGTGGACTGTTTATGGCCATTACGTGGCCACAAATGGTACAATTCCATTTTTGTACCATTTTTGGTCAGTGCCTAATTCCAGCAGAGTTTGGGTTATATCGTTGAAATTCTTTTTTAAATCTCAAAAATATTTGTTTTTTAATATAAATATGTATAAAACCTACCAGTCGTATGCTAAGCACCGTTTGCAAGGATGTGGAAAGTTATCAAAGATTTGCACATTCACGTATGATTCTTAAATAAAACGGGACAACAAAACTGTAAAAAGTAGTACAAATGGTGCCAGCATAACCCACCATTAGACAGCTTTATTCATTGTAATGAAAGTAACCTTAGAAAACTTAATATATCGCAATAAATAAGACAGTGGCCATAAATGGTGCAGTGGCCACAAATGGTACATCTACCCTAAGACGTGCAAAAATCCGATCCTGAAAGAAGTGTACCTAATATCGCCTACTCAAGAAATATTGATTAATTCATTTACATATGAGTTTTTGAAGTCATTTTCATACATGCTTTTATTATTTCTTGCTCTATAAATGTTTTCTTATCCATCTTTGATTCTATTTTTATTACAAAAATATAGAAATAGGATTTTTTAAATTATTTTACTTTTTACTTTCGGATGTACATTAGGGCGGAGCGGAAAATTTGTTTACAGTTGTGTTTGGTTAATCAAAAGATAACTATCCCGTAACCAGGTCAACTAAAAATTCGAATTTAAATTTTCCGCTCCGCCCTAACGTACATCCGAAAGTAAAAAATAAAATAATTTTAAAAATCCTATTTCTATATTTTTGTAATTAAAATAGAATCAAAGATGGATAAGAAAACATTTATAGAGCAAGAAATAAAAGCACATATGAAGATAACTATCCCGCACCCAGGCCAACTGAAAATTCAAATTTAAATTTCGCCTATATAGTATGATTATATAATCATTTTTAGGAGAAAAAGGAACCTGCAGACATGAGTATTTTTCTAATTTTTTTTTACAGTTCTGTTTGATTAATCAAAAGACAACTATCCCGCACCCAGGCCAACTGAAAATTCAAATTTAAATTTTCGCCTATATAGTATCGCTCCGCCCTAATGTACATATTGGACAAACAAAGTTTATTTCGGCTGCTCCGCACATTTCATGACCCCACTTGTAACAAACATTGCATCGAAACCATTGTTCGCCTAGTGGCAGTACTTATTGAGAACATGCATACTGCTAAAAGAAAAACGCTATTTTCATTGCGAAAATTATTTGAATCGATTTCATTCCTTAAGTACATCATTAATTAGGTATTTCTAGTATATATTCTTGCATTCACAGAATTTTTAGACTTACCTTCTCCGAATGTGATGTAAAATTGTGGAAGTCCAATAAATTTGTACACTATTAAGATTCTCTAAAATACTTCTCTTTCTGTAATTGTTGATCACGTGACGCTGCAATTACAGTATGCCTTCCGACATAGGTTTAGGTACTAATTCAGTGCATAATCGATAAATCGTAGTGCTTACTTCGCGAGATATAGCGAGTGGCGATATTAGGAACATGGGCGATATTAGGTACGGTCACTAGGGCGGAGCGGAAAATTGAAATATGAGTTTTCAGTTGGCCTGGGTGCGGAATAGTTGTCTTTTGATTAACCAAACACAACTGTAAACTAATTTTGGGAAAATATTCATGTCTACAGGTTCCTTTTTCTCCTAAAAATGATCATCATATAATCATATAATCATTTTTAGGAGAAAAACGAACCTGTATTTTTCCAAAAATATTTTACAATTGTGTTTGGTTAATCAAAAGACGACTATCCCGCACCCAGGCCAACTAAAAAACCAAATTTAAATTTTCGCATATACAGTGGAGGACAAAAGTATGTGGACACTCTTTAAAATCGCATAACTTGTTCAAAAATGGCCCAAACAACTTGACTTTTTTTTAGAAGCTAGAAGGATTAGTTTGCTAAGTGACGTGTTTCGTTGTTTTGAGAAAAGTTGCAATTGGTCGGAATAGCAAAAAAAGTAGGAAAAATCACTTTTTCAACTTTTTTGTCTGTGCTCGTAATGAAAATTTAAAAAATGCCTTTTGTAGATTGACGTAAGTTGCATACACGCCTAAAATTTCATTAAAATCGGTTAACAATGCTCTGAGTTATGAACGCTTAAAGATCGCAGAATAAGGTTGAAAATCGCTGATTTCAGGAATTGCCGCGATTTTCAACCTTATTCTGCGATCTTTAAGCGTTCATAACTCAGAGCATTGTTAACCGATTTTAATGAAATTTTAGGCGTGTATGCAACTTACGTCAATCTACAAAAGGCATTTTTTAAATTTTCATTACGAGCACAGACAAAAAAGTTGAAAAAGTGATTTTTCCTACTTTTTTTGCTATTCCGACCAATTGCAACTTTTCTCAAAACAACGAAACACGTCACTTAGCAAACTAATCCTTCTAGCTTCTAAAAAAAACTCAAGTTGTTTGGGCCAATTTTGAACAAGTTATGCGATTTTAAAGAGTGTCCACATACTTTTGTCCCCCACTGTATATAGTTTGATTATATAATCATTTTTAGGAGTAATGTATCTGTGTAGAAATTTAATAGTATTCGTGTGATAACATCGGCAACCATTGTCTCCGTTTAAAAGAATATAGATGTTGCATGCTTATTGTTAGATAATTTCCGGTGTCATGAACACGTAGTGTTACGCCACCAGCTTCCAATTGTAACCGTGAAAAGACGTAATGCCACATCATTGACGAAAGTGATGACCCATTTGCTACAAACGTGTTAAACATGTAATAACACGAAAAGTAGCCCGGACATTTTTCATGGGACATCGAGGTGTGTGGACACATAGAACGATGCATTTGATTTAATTAATTAATTGAATTGAATTGAATTGAATTGAATTATTAGAAAAATTCATTAATTTTCTTGCTCGTCGCGGTGGCAAACAAGGAAAGGGTCGGAGCAAACACGGGACCGTTGGCGGATGGTGCTCTGGAAAACCGATTGAACTCGGTCTGAATGTGATCTAGCTGTGTAAACAATGTCTCTGATAATCGAAGGGGAGAGATGTAGGGGTGAAGCCGTAATCGTATCGACGATGAATTGATAATTCGTTGTTGGAACAGTGCAGAATCTGTCCTTACGATCTATATTCTGGGATCGTTGTCGGGACAAATTCCGCATTGGAAACCAGATTCGTTTCTCCTGCGTGTCGCGATTGATTTCCACGTCACCGTTCGATATTCAAGATACGGTGTCTCGTGCACGGGGAGCCGCTAATTCGCGAAAAGCCACAGCACGTGTATTTGTTTTTAATCGGTTTTATCGAAGCCCCTCACCGTTGCGTAATCTGATAAATAGACAAGCAGAAAAAACGCTGGCGCATAGCGGAGGAGCAAAATCCACTCATTTCGATTATTCGTTTTAATTCCCACCCCCGCAAGGTGAAATTTGTTGCGAAAGGAAATTGGAAAAACAAAATGAATGGGTTTGGTGCGAAATTCGTCGAACGTGACGCTCTGAAAATCTGCCCAGCAAGGCTCGTCAATGGATACATAATATCAATACATATACGAAAGATGAACAGAACGATACGTTCGCGTCGCACAGTGGATTGAATGGAAATAAGTCATTTTTTGAATGTTAAGTACACAGAATTTTTCAATACAATTCCATAGTAAGATAGCTGAAGCACCAGAACCAACAAGAATATTCTGTAAATACCATTAATTTGTGTGAAAATTACGACATGAAAGTTGAAGAACAGAGCACACCTGCAATTTTGAGTTACAAATGCACTAACTTACAAGTAAAGTTTAAAGCCTTTGCAAATTAAAAAACAAATCGCAATTTTGTAACTTGATTATGTTCATACTGAACAGATAAATTACATGAATTAAGTCAATGACACCATCGTTGATTTCGGTAGGACACAAGTTGAACAAAGAGGTACTTTTAATAATAGAATCGAAGTTTAATTAGACATAACTCTTTTGCGACAACTAGCGTCAAGGTACGACTTACAAGGAGAGATTCCCAGGTGTCCGCCTTCGATTGCTTTGAATTTTGGATATGTTTTAGAGGACCGAAAAATAAGGTATACGTGTTTTTTTATAGCGGCCCGTTTTCATATTTAGGGGATGAAACCACCCCCTAAAGTTATAAGATTTTCAGGTGTTCATCTCCGATTGCTTTGGTTTTTGGATATGTTTTAGAGGGCCGAAAAATAAGTAACACGTGTCTTTTTATTTTGGCCTGCTTGAATGTTTAGGGGGTGAAACCACCCCCCAAAGTTCATAAGAATAGTTGGTGCCCGCCTCCGATTGCTTTGGTTTTTGGATATGTTTTAGAGGACCGAAAAATAAGGTATACGTGTTTTTTTATAGCGGCCCGTTTTCATATTTAGGGGGTGAAACCACCCCCTAAAGTTATAAGATTTTCTGGTGTTCATCTCCGATTGCTTTGAATTTTGAAAAACATATCCAAAAACCAAAGCAATCGGAGGCGGGCACCAACTATTGTTATGAACTTTGTGGGGTGGTTTCACCCCCTACGCATTCAAGCAGATCAAAATAAAAAGACACGTATTTCTTCCTTTTCGGTCCTCTAAAACATATCCAAAAACCAAAACAATCGGAGGCGGGCACCAACTATTATTATGAACTTTGGGGGGTGGTTTCACCCCCTAAACATTCAAGCAGGCCAAAATAAAAAGACACGTTTTCTTATTTTTCGGCCCTCTAAAACATATCCAAAAACCAAAGCAATCGGAGATGAACACCTGAAAATCTTATAACTTTAGGGGGTGGTTTCACCCCATAAATATGAAAACGGGCCGCTATAAAAAAACTCGTATACCTTACTGTTCGGTCCTCTAAAACATATCGAAAATTCAGACCAATCGAGGGCGGACACCTGGGAACCTCTCCTTGTTAGTACTAGTGGTGTAGTTGAATGGTTCATAGGAGGCCATAATTTAATGTAATTAGTTTTTATGTGTGGCCGCATAGAGGACATACGTATGAAAGTATCCGATGTTTAGTTAAACGGAATCATATTTTTTAATACATCACTGGATTCAGTTCATCATTTTTATGGCAAAGTATTAACCTACTTACGTCGGAAAACTATAAGTTTAGGAGATATTTTAATTTATCATTAATATTGACATACGAATATCTCCTAAACTAATAGTTTTTCGACATCAGTAGGTTAATACTTTTTAATAGAGAATGACGAATAGAATCGATTAATGCATTAAAAAATATGATTCCGTTAATAAAAGCATTGTTGACTTTTATATATGTCTTTTACATGTGTACACCTACAAAAAAACTAGTTACACCAAATTATTCCAAAGCTATAATTACATCTGCATAATTATATACCTTTTTCGTATTTTATTTAAATTTGAAATATCTTTTTTTACAAATCACAAAACTATCAGTTTTATTTTTATTATGAAACGCCCCCAACTTTAAGTTCCTTACCTTTCCGTATGCCTCTCAAAACACCATTAACGCGGATTATTGTCTCACTTTGGATTAGCCATTTTGTTTCTAGTAATTTTCACTTCAGATTAGTAATCAGCGATCTAAAAAAACCCGGGATACCAAGTTTTGTATAAATTAAAGGTTTCACATTGATGCTATCATATTTTTTCCTTGATATGGGGATTTCGGACCACTGTGCGTCGGCGTCGGGCGTATCTCGTGAAAGATGCATGTTTCTCGTAGTCAAATACGTATTGTTACGTTGCTCTATTAAAATCTCAACTGTTGGTCTATTCGACCGTATAAAACAAACAATTTTGACGTAACTCTTCCGTTCAGTTGAGAACTGTGCTTGTCTGTTTAATATTCTGTTTGCCGTAAACATCGTGGATTTTGTTGAATAACGTAGTGGTCATAAAGTTAAGAGAAATTGTACATATCTCAATTAATGAACAGGCAAGATTTGTATTATTGCTGCCCTTTGTTTGCTTTGCGAAATATTGCAACACGAGCAATTTACTTAAGGGTTAATTGCCCAACCCTATCGAGCGGCTCAACCAGTTTGTTTAATTCGTGTAAACACGTTTTTCATGCGTGCATTCCTACACGATGAAATTCGAGGATGGGATCTTTAGAAATTAGTAGTTAAAGCAAATGTTCGGGGAATAAGTCATTCGCAAATTAATTAATAGTGTACCTTAATTTTGCGACGAGACATACATTTATAATTTCTTACAGCCCACGGTGCAGGCTAGATTAATCAGACCTTTTATCTTTGTTTCATTTACGATTATAGCGAATACCCACATGTTCGTTGGGCTTGCTGTACAAGCGTTTACATGGATGATCAGCATCAAAGGGAATATTTAATTAACCCTGAGACACGGGGATCTGCATAGGGGATGATAACGCTCACTTGTTGGTTTAACCCATTAGCTGATCCTTGGTTGGTTGACCGACGCAAAATTATCATCTGCACATCTTACTAAGTCACGACTAGTTGCAGGCTAGTTGTCTAACAACCTCGCGTTTCGTGCATTTTCTTCAATAGGAAATAACGTTAAATTCTATGGATAATGTTATGCGACGGTCTGTGTCTATGCGGAAAAAAATGCCAGTTTAAAGGTGGGACCATTCAATCCCTCGATAAAATGCTTTTCAGAACTGACAGTTTATCCAAAATGCCAGCAAATCTACCTAACAGTATCCTTCGATATAATTCCTTACAGAATGCAGCTCAATATTTAACACACTCTAATTCATTAAGGGGTCAGTCCACTGTGAAGTCGTGTAAAATTGTCATATTTTAGGATTTATTTTTTAGTAAACGGAATGTCCAACGTAAATAATGTTTTGTCTACTTATTAATACACTTATTAACATGTATAAAACAAATATATTTTAAATTTGTAACAGTTTTTTTTTTAATATAAACAAAAAATTCAAAGTGTGTTGTAATCATTGAGTGTGGTTATCACCGGAACCAGGATTATTTTTTACTGAAAACAAATTAACAAAATGGCGGAGGTTTGAAGTTTAAGTGTCGAAATACGTTGAATTTTTCAATCATTTTGCCTTGTAAAAAGTATGAAATGGTTAATCAAAAAAGGTTTCCGTGGTCCCGGCCATAGCCACTGATGTGCTGAGTAACGTATAAAAATTTCAGACTGATTGGTCAAATAGATTTTTTGTAATTATCTGCACCAGTTGAAAGAATATCCTTTTGAGATAATCACGTTTAAAGTTTTGAAACAAATTAAAAAAATTCTTTTAAATTCTTTTCGTATAAGAGTAGCTTAATAAATACCGAAAAGATTGATTGCATTATATGTTGTATCTACGGAGAAAAAATCTTTAAAAATAGCTTAACTTTTCAAACCGTCACAGCGGACTGACCCCTTAACTTGAAACATTCACAAGTTACCTTTGGGATGGCTGGCCTCAAATCGACCGTTTTCTAACATTGCCTTCAACAAGATCTCACCACTCTAGACTCTAGCCGCGTCTCAATGCAATTCACAAGCCGCGATCCGATGAATTTCGATGGAAAAATTGCTTGCCAAATTAACCGAAGGCACTTAGAGTGAACGATGGGAAGAGGTACTCTGACGGTACCTTTTGTGAAATATTCAGCGTGTAACCCCTGCCGTCGCTTCGTTTAAAGCCAGCTTAATTAGCACGTGGCTAAATGTCCCCTTTACGGGACAGCAATTTCTTCTTTTTTCATCCCCCCTCGATTTACCTCCCCGTGGCGACGTTCTTTCGATCGTGATCCCTTTGTTTCGCGCCCTTAAACGCTGTTTTTAATAAACCAGAAAAGAATGTCGACTAATTTGTGTCCCTCCTCCTACTGTAGCATTGTTACGCTCTCCTAATAATAATAGTGTCAGTAATAACGCAAGAAACTGTAGGATATATCGAATTTTCGGCAGTTCGCGCCAATGCTCTAACCGCGGCATGGCTGCGCAGTAGGGTGGTCCTTATTTTTCGACTTTCATTTTTTTTTCGTCGCACCCCCCTAAATTGTGACACTTGGTGAGAAAATGATATGTGCAAAATTTCAAAGTGATTGGACAACGGGAACTCGTGTCACATTTGAGTTGAAGTTTTGAAAGTTTAGTGATTTCTCGTAAATTTCCAACATAATTGTTTTCGGCTATTTTTGAAGTATCAGTGAATATTTTGTAACAAAAGCACAATTTACTAGATGTATCATAATAATATTTATGTATTATTTACAAAAATATATAAGAAATCTTCGAGTTTTATCTGATAAAACTAATATAAATCGCAGCGTATAAGCTACTGTACGCAATCGGGTGGTTGTTCGAGTCAAATCATAATTCTTTGCCGATGCACAAAAAGTTTATTATTTGTTTTTGTAATAATGATTATAGTATTAGTACTTGGGATTGAAATTTTTTTACATGGTTATAAATAAAATACTCTCTATTGAAATTGAAGTTATACATTATAGAAGATTGCAAGTAATAAATTGGCGTATTATTAAATTGTATGTATTTTTCATTACATATTCTGTGTTAAGGTACATTTTTTCACATTAGGGTAATGTCTCCTATAGTCTTCAATTATTTGTAAAATATATTGGTTTTCTTCCTCGTTTTTGGTCACCAAATTATTGTATTCTGATATACCTAAGTTTGACACCATGTTCAGCGGTATCATTCACCACTTTTAAATGTGTAGGTACAAATTGCAATACATTTAAAAGTGGTGAATGATACCGCTGAACGTGGTGTCAACCTTAGGTATATCAGAATACAATAATCTGCTGACCAAAAACGAGGAAGAAAAACAATATATTTTTCAACACCTGCATGAAAATGTGTGCTTTTTTACACCTGCTGAGCGGGAGCAAAATGCCCAATTTCAGAAGTATTCACGAGAATACTGTTCTCCCAAGGGAAAAAGACTTTACGCGCATGCGTATTCGCATAATTTTTTTACTTTCCTCCCAAGGAAACTGGAGTTTGGCGTTACCCTGTGGTATGAAGATGCAGTTGTTCGACTAATCGTTATCGATAACGTGTGTTTTATCTTCATATTACAACTGTCACAGCACCATTTTGCATTAAAAGATTCATTTAAAAGGTTTAATGAATAGTAATGACAGTGATAGCGACACGGGATACCACACGCCCGCCGAAATTGCAGAAGCTGCAAAAGCCATCGAAGAAAATTTGCTGCCATCAAAATCCAAAGTAAAATACCAAATGATATACCAAAAATTTATGGAGTTGCGAGATAACCACGAATTGGATTCGTTTTCGGAAACTAAATACACGTATTTATTAATTTCGACAGAATAAACAAGCAATCGAAAATGCATATTTTTTGCGAATCGCTCAGCAGGCTTTCAAAAAAACACACCTTTCATGCAGGTGTTGAAAAAAATATAGTACGTGACACGGGAGAGACGCGATTTCGCCTCGCATGAATTGCTGCCCTTGTCTCGTTGGAATCGCTTACTTCTCTCCCTTGTCACGTAATGTACTATTACAAATAATTGAAGACTATAGGAGACATTACCCTAAAGTGAAAAAATGTACCTTAACACAGAATATATAATGAAAAATACATACAATTTAATAATACGCCAATTTATTACCTGCAATTTTCTATAATATATAACTTAAATTTCAATAGTTTTTTATTTATAACCATGTAAAAAAATTTCAATCCCAAGTACTAATACTATAATCATTATTACAAAAACAAATAGTAAACTTTTTGTGCATCGGCAAAGAATTATGATTTGACTCGAACAACCACCCGATTGCGTACAGTAGCTTATACGCTGCGATTTATACTAGTTTTATGAGATAAAACTCGAAGATTTCTTATATATTTTTATAAATAATACATAAATATTATTATGATACATCTAGTAAATTGTGCTTTTGTTACAAAATATTCACTGATACTTCAAAAATAGCCGAAAACAATTATGTTGGAAATTTACGAGAAATCACTAAACTTTCAAAACTTCAACTCAAATGTGACACGAGTTCCCGTTGTCCAATCACTTTGAAATTTTGCACATATCATTTTCTCACCAAGTGTCACAATTTAGGGGGTGCGACGAAAAAAAAAACTAAAAAATATTTCCACTCCTATAGCTAAGGACCACCCTACTGCGCAGCAGGCACTAAATGCTCCGCCCACAATTACGTACATTTTTATAGCTTTCTTTAAGGTTCCGGTCTAAAAGTAGATTTTTTATTTCGTTTCTCGATTGTTCAATCTTTCAGGAATACGTGTTTAAAAGGATTTCTTGAAATTCGTATAATTCCCGAAGTTATAGGCATTTGAGTAGCGGCAAATGCATGGGCGCAACTCGGCACTCAGGTAAAACTTTAAACGCGTTTTTCTCGAAACAGTGTTCTCAAAACGGTGGGACCTGCATCTCGAAAAGTTATTATCCGATTCGACTGAAACTTTTTTTATTTTGAAGAATATACTTCTGGCTAGGGGCAGGATCCAGACAAAATTACAATATAGTGAAAATTTATCATTTTTAAAGGCGTTGAAAGGACGAAAGATATAGGGAAAAAGTGGTTTCACACTTCAAGTGTCGTTATTCTCACAAAAAATATCATTTTTGTAATTTTGTCTGGTTTACCCCCTAGCCAGAAGTATATTCTTTAAAATAAAAAAGTTTCAGTCTAATCAGATAATAAATTTTGGAGATACAGGTCTCACCGATTTGGATGATTTTTTTGACGCCTTGACTTTAACGACTCCCCAGTGCCGTCTGCAATGATTAATTACAAAACGAAAAATATATTTCTATGATTTAAGACATCCTCAATGCAATGCAAAAAGTCCGAATAAGTTATATGTAGTAGTTTTCCTTTAATTAATTCCTAAAGATCACTTATTTTGGGGGGCTCTAGACCGGAACCTCCCCTTAAGGGGGTATACCCGTTTGAACCCTCGGAAAATGTGTACATTTTGTGGATTTTCTTACAAGTCAACGGTTTGATGCAGATTTCCCGTTTTTTACTATCTTTACATAGTATTATGAACTACTTAAGGGGACATTCTACTCTCTTGGCCGAAAAATCGGCCACTTTTCGGTGATGGTTTTTATAATGAAATAAACACTTAAAGTTTTCGAATTTCTGGGGGTATATTCTACCACTCTTGAAATACAAGAAAAAGATTTTTTCTTGTGATAGTGATAGTGATATGGGATACTACCACATGCCCCCCGATATAGCAGAAGCTGCAAAAGCGATCGAGGAAAATTTGCTGCCGCCAAAATCGAAAGAAAAGTAGACAATGTACAACAAATTTATGGTGTGGCGACATAACGAAAACGTGGAGTCTTTATCGCAAACAGTGCTTTTAGTTTCTTTCTTTTTATTTCAATAATAAAGCAATCGAACATGCATATTTTTTTGCGAATCGCTCAGCAGGCTTTCAAAAAAAAAAAAAAAAAAAAAACACCTTTCATGCAGGTGTTTGTATTGTGCGTGACAAGGGAGAGACGCGATTTCACCTCGTCGAAATCGCTTACTTCTCTCCCTTGTCACGCAATGTACTATTGTTGTTTGTCTATTTCATTTGTTTACATAAATATTTCGCAGTGAAGTTGGCGGCTTCAGAATTGCTGGCGGTTGAAATTTCGTACCACTGGATCATCGGAAATAAAAAAACCAAACATATTTCTAATTCGCTGGAGTATGGTTATCTAGCTTTCCACAAAAGAACAATTTTGGAGCAAAATTATTAAAATGGCAGTCGATCAAAGTTGAAAGTAGCGAAAAGGGCATTTCTTTTCTGTTTAACAGATATAAAATGTGGAAAAATGTGTTTGGTTTTTTATTTCCGATGATCCAGTCGTCCGAAATTTCAACAGCCAGCAATCCTGAAGCCGCCGACCTCACTGCGAAATATTTCAGTAAACAAGTAAAATAAAAAAACAACAAAGATTTTTTCTTGTATTTCAAGAGTGGTACAATATACCCCCCGAAATTCGAAAACGTTAAATGCGTGTTTCATTATAAAAACCATCACCGAAAAGTGGCCGATTTTTCAGCCGAGAGAGTAGAATGTCCCCTTAAAAAAAGTTCAATTAAAAAATCTATTGTTTTTCGGAAGTTATGGATACATATCCGAAGGTCCCTCGATTTTAGACGGCTAAACGGTGGGCTTGAAAACAGCTGTATGTCGTGTCTGAAATCACAAACAATAAAATCTTCTTATAAAGTATGTCAATAGCTATCGCCCAACGGGGCCGATTTTGAAAATTTTGAAAAATAAAGAAATGGTGAGAGATCAAAGGTAAAGTTAGATTTTTCTAAGAGAAAGGGCCACCTTTTTTCTTTATAAATAATAAACGGGGAATCGGAATAAAAACAGCCCTCGTTGGACGATGTGGAATCTTATTACGATCCTTCATGCAAAATTGGAAGTGAATCGGTTGAACGTAGCGCGAGTTTTTAGGCCCACCGTAATGAAAAATATAGTTCCGCCGCGATCGGTCGCGCCGCCGCACAGTGGCGAATTTGCCCGAAAAGCTGGCCAAAAATGAATCTGCAATTCCCGTGCAAATTATTAAAATATTTTATTGTAATATAACTCTAAGAAGCTAAAAGTATAATTTTTTAACGTTTAATGTTTAATTTGTTGTTTTAATTATAATTATATTATTAAAAATATTAAAAGTATTGTGGTTTGTAGTTTTTAGTCAAATAATTACGCAGTCATTACTGAAACATTAATATTTGTATATATTTTAACATTATTATATCGCATACTTATACATAAATATTTATATAAACATTTGGTACATAGCACTGATGATCAACGAGATGCTTTTCTTGCGGAATTTTAAACGTTATAATTACTAAGTGAGAGCTCAACCGCAATGTTGTCACTATTAACTTCCGTCTTATTTTGACTCGCATAAATATCTGATGAAAGTGCTATCTGTAGGTGAACAGTGCATGTTTTATGTATAAATGAGTTTCATTGCGCGTTGTAGCATACATCACTTCTGTAAATCTTCCCGAATACACCTTTACTTCCGAATTTCTAATTGCACAGTATTCAATTATTTATTGCAATGCAATCACTTGCCTTCACTCCGATATATAATATACAGAATAATATAATATAATATACTCGTGTATATGCAAAGACTGAATGGATCGGAAATTATACTCGTATCAGTGTACACAAAAATGAGAATATTTGCCAAAATAGCAATTTGTTGCAAAAAACTGCAACGGGGTCTTAAAGTGCATACCTTGAGCTTTCATTTAAAAAAAAGAATGGTGCTTGAGCTCGCTTGAGTTGTAACTTTTTGCTTACGAATAAACAATAAATGAATATGCTTTCAGTACTTGTTTATAAGAACATTTACAGACTTCACATTTAAAACAATAATAGTGTATATGATACTACACCACAATATATAATGTTTATTTTGATAGCTGGACTCGATAATCTGAAAATAAATCTCAAAGTAGACCTTAAAATTTCGAGCGTCAACTTTGAACTGACACATCTCAGCAAGGGCTGCAGTTTATATATTTACATTAGTAAGAAATTATGCACAAATATGTCATAAATAAATGGCACTAATTGGATTTAGCAAATTTAAAACTTTTACATTCTGATTTTTGGCCAGCTTTTCGGGCAAATTCGCCACTGTGCGCCGCGCCGCGCCACCCGTGCTACGTGGGTTGTTCCACTCAGATGCCTATAACTTCGTTAATCTTCCGAATTTCTACATCGGACTTGATTTATAATATTTCTAAAACATCAATCTATGAAAATATGTAAAAAGAAAAAATCCGATCTTTGACACTTTACCCCCTTAAGTTTTACGCAACCCTATTCTTCCTCTTGAAGAAAGTTGGATTAAATAAACGCAACTATCTGCTAATAAGCATTCCAACTTCCACCTCGTCTTTCCTCCCTAAGAGAGATTATTGATTCGTCGAAATTGTTCAGGCTTTCGAAAACGAAGCAATTGAAAATATGATTTTTTCCCTACGATTTCGAGGTCCCCTTGAATTATCACTTAACAATCACTATAAGCTTCGTATGTTGTGACTTGAAAACTCTGGACAACAAGTTTCAGCTTCTCCAACGATTGGAAGCAATTAATGCGTTCGATCCTGTCCGAGTCGCATAAAGTTTATGGATTGTATTCAACGGCTAAATTACGAAAGGTCAATTGCACTCTCTCTCTCAGGGATTACCTGCCAATCAGTGTCGCGAATATTCTCTGGTATGGCGTTTATGCGTGCGGATGTTCGTTACACTGGATTCTTCCTCTGGCTTGTGCATATCGGCCATCGTCCCTTCTGTTCCCACTAGTTGTATCCAGCCAATACCATTGGCAGCCGTCCTGCGTCAACAATAATTTTCTCGGCTTTTCGGAAGACCAGGGAGCAGCGTGACAGGTCTCCAGAGATTAGTGTAACGAGGACTATGCCCGAGTCTGATGTACAGGGTGTCCCCTTCATTTTCAACTGGCACGTAAAGTGCGTCGCGTCGGAGGGAAATTGTTTCTCTCAGGAAGTATTAATTTCACGATCCAACCACTGCTCTCCTCGCGGTGGTCGTTCTTTTTAACCGACTTCGGATAGAAAGAGGTCCTCAGTTCGATGTGTATGTATGTATTTGGAATATCTACCAGTTTGTTTAGGGCAGGATACCACCTTTGACTGCGATTTTGGAGGCGTTTTTCACGAATTTGTTTTGCATACAAATAATGCGCAGAAATAAAATCAGTTTTAATCATTTATTAATGTAACTTTAATCTGTAATTACACATTTTTTGAAACTGAAAAAGTCGAAAATAATCTCTTGTAGGTGACGCCAAAATACATTCCTTTGGAGGAACATCGTTAGACGGCGTGTCAAATTCTGCTCTGTACGTGGCTCCTAGAAAAAAAAACCAAAGAATGTTCCTATTAACAACAATATTTTTTAATGTTGTACGTAGGGATTTTACGAAATTTCGATTTTTAAGAAAATGGCGATCATTTTAACAAAAAGGTCAATTTTTTAGGGTAAAAAAGTTTATAAAATTGTGCACCAAAAAAAAAATAACAACGCTACAGCAAAAGTCCTACGTACATCATTAGATTATACCACGGGGAAAAATTGTGCAAAGTTTCAACTCAATCCGATGAAAATTGTAAGAGTAGTTTGACACGCCGTCTAACGGTGTTCCTCCAAAGGAATGTATTTTGGCGCTACCTACAGGAGATTATTTTTGACTTTTTCAGTTTCAAAAAATGTGTAATTACAGATTAAAGTTACATTAATAAATGACTAAAACCGATTTTGTTTCTGCGCATTCTTTGTATGCAAAAAAAGTATCCTGCCTTAAGACAAATAAAAAATTACGGCAGCGGGTGGGAAGAAATAAAACTGCATAATATCATAGGGAAACTATTAAACTTTTATATTTCAAACTCTCAGTAATAATAAGAAACAAAAAATAACCGAAACTGTGGGCTAAATGAAAAATGACAGGAAGTATCGATTTCGTTAAGGTGCAGGTAGTTTGGATTACCGGTAGGGTAAACCAACCAGTGAATGACCGAATTATAGAATGAGAAGCCCAGTAAATGACCGCCTACTTTTTATTAAGAATTGTACTTATTAATGTTTATTTAATACGCTTAACTAAAAATATAGGATATTAAAAGTCCAACTACACTCCATTTATAAACATATAATAATTTTTAAATTTATAATTGACATTTCTTTGCTTAATGGTCATTCACTGGTATGCGGTCAATTACTTTATTGGTTTACCCTTTTCCAATTTACCCGCACTTTAGAAACTTAAAAAAAAACATGTAGATAATAAAATTATTTTCTTTTACGATCTAATTAGGTTGAAAAATCACAATATGATTGGCCCAAACCGACGCTGGCCCAAACCGACGCACAGTGGGCCGGATTTAAAATTTGGTGCCTTTTGGGTCTTTTTTTAAGATATCGAAATAAAATTTGCGCCAAAAATAGGAAACAATTATTCCTTTCTAATGATGTATAATTTAATATTTTTTAAATTTATTTATATATTTTTCAATTTTTTTACTGATTTGTGATAAAAAAATTAATTCTGTTTATTTGGTACCTTATTTAATGCCCTTTTCAGTAGTTTAAATGGAATGTTCGGGAAACTTTTCGTTTCCAAGTTATAAGCAAAAGTCGAATAATAAATGAATGCAGCCAAATATCATTTTGTTTGAATTAAGCTTTAAGTCATTAGCCCCTATTATCTACGGTGTTACAAATTAGATAGCGTTAGTAGTATATTAGATACATCGGTACTCCAAATTACCAACAGTTGTCCAAATATTCTGCACTATCTCTATGTCTTATGTTTGTCCAAGCATACCTCCGTAAAACTGCTCGACCGATTTTCGTGAAACTTATTGCATTTAGTTTAGCTTCAACTAACTTAGGTCGTGAAAAAAGAATTATCAAAATCGGTTAAGTACCTAGTTGTGAAGTTACACCAAAAATTAGAAATCCGTTTCATTGTTAACACATTGTATGCCTTACATGTTTGATTGGATCAAGTTCACCGATATCAAGTACATCTAGGATTATTACCCTACTTAAGACAACGTACGCTTGTCTCTTTGCAAATAGTGCCCTTCGCCCATCGCCCTTAGTTTCACAGTCTATCAACTAATAAAAATATGCAAATAAACTAAAATTTAAAGAAAATTATATCGACTTCAAAATGGCTAAAAAAAGCATACAATAATTTTTCCTATTAGTTTCTCAATAACATACCAAAATATCAATTTCGAAAAAACTTTTCGAAATCGGCGCCAATCAGATAATTTAAAAAAAAAAACATGATGCATCGACTTCATCGAAAAAACTGATTGGCGCGGACTTCGAAAAGTATAAATTGATATTTAAGTATATTATGAAGAAAGTAATAAGAAAAATTATTTTATGCTTTTCTTAGCCATTTTTGAAGTCTGTTTATATTTTTTAAAATTGTATTTTATTTCTTATTTTGAAGGTAATCGATATTATCTTTTCTTTTTCTAGCGACGACATACTCGTCTCATCTTCTATTTTCTTCAAATTACCGTATGTAATTCTTTTCACTGTAATTGAGAAGAACTTACGAATCAGAAGTTTGCTGGAATCTAGTTGAAAATTAAAAAATTTGAACTACAGTAACGGTTAGGAATTAGAGTAAAAGCAGTGGATCGGAGAGTTTTGTGAAGAGTGAACGGCAGGAATCGAAGCTTCGGTTATCGGTGACTGTACTCTCTGCCTAGCGTTTTAGGCATTTTCACCCCATTTTCGTACAGCTGGTATTATTAGCCAATAAGAATATATTAATCACTTCAACCGCTGCTCTCCACGTGTCCCTCTTTGCGTTAAAAATACGTTTCTTCTACTGTGCGGTAACCTTACAGGGGCAGCAACTTGAATTTTTCACCCGGGCAAACCCGTCAAAGCGATTTCAACTCTCCTACGCCAATGTTTGCGGCCGCGGGTGAGAGAGAACTTTTTAATTGGCCACCCTTAATTAGTTAACCAGCGAAGTCTCGGTAATTATTCTGTTTCGCGCTCCGTTTCCGCGCGCTAACCCGCCCCTCCCCACCGCCCCCGCCTCTGCTCGTATTCCATCTTTTTTCCACCCTCACTCGTATATCAGCTGGTACAAGCGACGCCAGTGTTTGCGCTCAAGTTCCTTCTCTCGTGGAATCTGCCGTCATATACTCGTCATACATACACGCCTGACTTTCGGACGAAGAAAATGGGGAAATAGTGGTATGTTCGATGCTAAATAGTTTTGCCTCGATACCGGGCAAATATCCAGTGTAAAAAGTTCGACAATTCGCTAACTTTCTTCTGGAGATAAAGTGGGTGTAAAGTCTGTTGCGATGATGTGCTACTGTACTCACGCTCGATATACTTACTAATACGTAATCGTAATAATTATAATAGTACGTCTTGATTGCACCGAAGTAATATAATAAGATGATTTGAGGCATTGAGAGCAAAAACGGAATAACCCACATTTTTTTGCGAAATTCAGAGTTAGTAGCTATAATGTATAGACTGTACTAATTATATAAAATTGGAAAAATTAATTTTTTTCCGTGTTTGCTTTCATTGCCTCGTTTGAAACATCGCGATGATTTGATAAAACGATGGAGATTGAAGCATGTAAATACACTATGGCGCAGAAGGTGAGATGCCAGATATATACTGCTAGTAATCAGCTTAATGTGACGAAATATACTTGGTCGATATTTTTTAATTTCCCATTTGTCTACGAAATATCATTGATAGATATTGATACCTCGCGTGGCTCCCGCCTAAATTCTCTGAACGAAAGTAATGGTTAAAGTTTCGACGAATAATTGGGTCGCCACCCCCTAGGCGCTGTAACGAGAGGTCGAGTGGGGGGAGCGCTCCGCCCTCGCAGCCAAACCTGCCCGCTCTGATTGGCCGAAACTTTAACAACTTTTTGCGAGCGAACTGTTCATCTCTGCCGCGTGGCAATTTTTGAACATTGCATTTTGTCGAGTATAATGGATCTAGACAAATTTTATAGCAGATAGTACCTGGCAATGGATGTAACACCTGGTAATCGTAATCCTTGTTAAAAATGTGAAAAGTCTTCTAAGCCCCCCTTTCAAGCGAGAGAAAAGAATGATAATGCAGTTTATATGGGTTCTTATAACTGAAAAGTAAAAATTTTGTTTTATTTTATTTTTCAGAAGGTGGCAGACAGATTGGTCCTCATGGTTGCACAGTCTGCCAGAATATCGTCGAGAGCAATGCGCAAAGTCGCGTGCTGCCGCGGAGCCAAGCCTCGTTGTACGGCCTGCGAGAGGATCAGATCGCGCCTGGTGCACGCGTATGCAATACCTGCAGGTGTAAGGCCGTCAGGGGCCGATACACCGCTTGTCCTCTGCCAGGCTGTCCGAATTTGAACAACGCCAGTTCCAAGACGAGAGTGAAACGGTTACGAGCATTGCCTGCGAAGTGGCTCGACTTACCTCCAGAAATTCGTGATCCCATCATACAAGAGTTTCGTAAGTACCTAATGCCAGCAGCCACTGTCAAAATCACATCTCTGGCGAGATGAACGGAATGGATAATTCTTTGTCCACTGTTTGTTGCAGAAATACCGAGTAGCGCGACGAAATGTTGCTCAGCTTGCTTCAATCGAATATCTCGGCGTTTAGCGCCTCATCTAACTGGTGGCTCAGAAGTGCCAGAAGACACGGCCGATTCTTTGGCTCGGCAATGGACGGACGAGGAATTGGAGCAGCTTAGAAGGGCTCTTCGGGAGCATGGTACCAACTGGGTAAAGGTCGCCGAGCAGATACCAGGGAAGACGAATCATCAGTGCAAAAATTATTACTTTACCTATCGGAAGAAGCTGAGCCTAGATCAAGTGGTGGCTGAATACTACCAGTCGTTGGGCGAGGAAAGAAGACCCTGTCTGACAGACGAGGAAGAAAGTGGTAGCAGTACGAGTAGCTGTGACGAGATGGTGGTGAGTATCAGCTGGTTTTCTGAAGAATCATTTAATTTGCAGTACAAGTACACTTTATTTCTTGAACAAGAGCAGTTATTTAGCACTTGGAGGTGAGAAGTTTGTAAATTATCTAAATGTATCGCGCGTTTTACAGATTCTCTTCCAAATTACATCTCAGGGAATGTTAGCGTTGAAGTTACTTTTAGTATAGGTAGTTCATGAATTGCGATACAGAGAATCTTAAGGCACATCCAGACGCTGATGCAAGAGTCATGAAACCTGTAGTCGTGATGCATGCATCAGTGTTTCATGACTCTTGCATCAGCGTCTGGATGAACCTTTACATAATGGACGTCACAGAGAGAGTATACGTACTTCAGGTTATCGGTTTAGTCAAAATTGTGCACGTAAGTAGTATACAGAGCAGGGGGCTTACCACTCTCATTTATGATTTTGAGACAGTGTTTCAACTGCCACCTGGGCAACGCCAACTTTTTCGAACTAAAATTCAATATGGCCGGGATCACGTGTTCATGATGGTTCAGAACTTCAGACACGTATAGTGTTTTAGTCGAGTAGCAAGTAATTTAGTAATTTACCGTGTGTGAACACTAAAATTTAGTTTAGTTTAATAAAACAATGGTAAATAACTAAATTACTCGAATAAATTACTGGACGTCTGTTCCAGCCTTTACAGATGAATCATGAACACGTGATCACGGCCATATTGAATTTTAGTTCGAAAAAGATGGCGTTGCCTAGGTGGCAGTTGAAACACTGTCTCAAAATCCTAAACGAGAGTGGTAGCCCACTGATACAGAGTCATCATTTAACCTTGCAACTAGAGATGGAGTGCAAAATCACTAACAGTGATTTATCACCGTGATCGCAGAATCACGATCACGGTCGTGATTTAACTTAAATCACGATCGTGATTGTGATTTTTTTACCCCGAGTGAATTTGCTCACTGTGAATACTGGTGAATTATTTGTTATAAAATACTTCAATATAGCTTGTGTTACAGTTAAAGTGTGCTAATTCAGCGAATATGTAGTATATACATTCATAAATAGTCAATGTATGCACGCATTGATTTGATTGGCTAAAGTATTCAGATATACATTATACTTTCTAACTAAAGGGAAGAAATATTCGTTAATTTAAATAGATCAAGAACGATTACATTGGTTCAAAATATACAACTAAGTTTCTATAAGAACAGTGAGGACTTGACAATGTTTTGAGATAAATTAGAAATTGAGGTTATGTGGCGCGTGCAAAGAGCAGTTATGCTCTCCTCCAATCAGAAGCAATCACTGTTCTATCTGCACCAATCAGAAGCGATCACGAAAATCACGGATCACTGTGAAAAATCACCGTGATTGGGAACGAACGTGATCGAATCACTCGTGATTCACAAATCACGGTTCTAGCCAACACTACTTGCAACCCGCGCTCGCGCGTACAGGTAAAATGGCAACAGCGCCTCTCAGACGCATTTCACCAGAGTCAGGACTGTCAGGAGCGATGGGGCCACAGTGATGGATGGGGAACACCTACAGGAGCAGTGGTTATGTGTGCGTGAACTGCGCCTGCGTCAGTCCCCTTCCATCACTGTGGCCCCATCGCTCCTGACTCTGCATTCCACTACAACCATCAGAGTTAGGAGCGATTAGGAGTCGACGCTCCTGTAGGTGTTTCCCCCTCCATCACTGCGGCCCCATCGCTCCTAACTCTGACAACCATGCACCGTACCGTACCGATATCTTTTATAATTCAAAAGTTATACGAAAAAGGCCCCACATTCTTCAACCCGGACCGGGAAATTACGAATCTCTTGGCGACGTTAACCTCTCAACGATCGACCCCTGAAATGAAAAACTGACCGTGAGGCCCGAGCCCCCGGAACGAAAACGTCCACTGTTTTCCCGGGCGGTATAGGAAATACGGCTATAGGGTCCGTACGAGATACGGAGGCAGGCGACCAGTGGAAAACTTAGAGTCCGTATGAGATACATAGCTCTTTGCCACGTTAATTTGAAAGAGACCATCCTAAAATTGTCGAAGCTCGGGCATCACTGCTGTCTAGCCGTCGCTGGCAGCTCTCCGAACGCCGGGCCGGTTGGGTGTAGTGGAATGCGTCCGTGAGGCGCTGTTGCCGTTTTACCTATTCGCGCGAGCGTGGATTGCAAAATTTAATGATGACCCTGTATACCACGTATATTAACACTTTGAGTGGCACAAGGTATGGCGGAATACCGTTTTCAGTCAGTCAGGTCTTTTCGAGCTATCACTTCTGCCGGGAAATTTTTGACCAGTTCCCATAGCGCTTAGAACACATTTTGATATTACTGAAAATTAATTCTTCCATATTTTCTATTAGACCTTCGCAAGAGTGCTATCAATGGGCGTGGACAAGGTATTTTTTGTGAAAAAGGGGCCAAACACTTCTAAATTCTGTATACCAATTTTACATCATGTATAATTAAAGCTAGTCTAAGTGAGGTCCAGTATGAACCCGTTTTCATCAAGAAAACTCTTAATATCCACTGGTAATACTTTCATGAAGATCTAACAGATAATATAAATATTTTATTTTTATAAGTAGAGTATGCTTTTTGGAATGTATCGATGCTGAAAGGTGAAAGCCAGGCACGGGGTAGTAAGTCCACCACTCAAAGTGTTAAAACTCGTTTTTCTCACGAAATATTGCGTACCGCACTTTCTGTGTTCGCTGCATTATTGTAAATGGTATACACTATTTATACACAAAATTTTAGTCAAATGAAGAAGTCGTAACTAAATCGATGCATATATTAATGCCAAACGTATCATTCATAATACTTAATTAACATTACATGTTGTACCTACATTGTTCTAACATTGTACTATTTGCGTACAGGTTCATGATTCGAGCGACACAGCTAGTGCAGGCAGTCCAGCGAACAATATGACAAGCGGAACGCCAGGAACACCGGGTACACCAGGCGCATCTGCGTCCACCACATTACCCATATCATTCTCGCGATCGGCAGACCAAAAGCTTGGTGAAAAACTAGCAGATATTGCAGTGGTATCGTTAGTACCACCAGTGAGCATAGGTTCATCGCAACAGTCTTCCACCAGTGGAAGCAGTAATGCTGCTTCAGCTGGCACGAGAGAAGATTACGACAGTTCTGCCACGGTAACTTGAAGTTGAAGTTTCTATTCAGTGTTGACTGCAAAAAACAATAAGTCTGAAAGAAAAAACTGCGCTGCTTCGTAATGTGTCGATGATTATGAAACTGGGTTAAGCAAGGAAACATTCAAAACTAGTAATAAATTCAATTGTTCTAAACTTTCGACGTAGGCCAATTTCACAATTACTGGCACATATGTTGTAATCGTATCAACATAAAAACAGGATTTTATTTTACGCTCCGCGGGTTTTGTTTTTATTGCTTTCCAAGTGATAAATAAGAAAACAACGTTACATCGATAGGACCGTCTGATAGAGGTTGGCTGGTTGTTTCAGGAGACAGCGGACGAAGGTCAGGGAGGTACCGATTTGGAGAATAGCAGTGTTGTTGTAACTCTGACGACTGCCAATAATTCAACGCCACTACAACAACAACACCAGCAATTGCATCAGCAGGTCCCACCGCCTTCTCATTCTCCGCCATCCACAACTAGCAACTCTAATCCTCTCACCGTTAAAGACCTCATGCTTGGCGTAATTGAGATGCAATTGAAACGCAATCCCAACAGCCCGGCCGGTACTGGAGGATCGTCAGTACCAATAAACTCTGGGACGCCAACGATATCCAGTATATTAAAGACGGATCACAGAAACGACATTACTTTTGTACGTGAATACAAACCGTCGAGTTCCATGGCAAACACTACCATGTCTAGGGACTCGAATTTAGCAACCCTCTCGGTGGTCTCTGGCCCCCACCATGGACATCGTTCTGCACCTAGTCCTCAACAAATCGGTAAGTGTAATGAAAGACTCTTTATGCAGTTTCTTTGTATCAGAGTAGTGCCCCGTTAGCTGGCCGAGGCCCAGGACCATATCTGGTCATCTATCTGGGCAAGCAGAGTTACTAGAATTCGAGTGAACGATTGAGAAAATCATTCAGTGCCAGCGAGATACCGATACCCTCAGGAAGACAGTTCCAAGAACTTGTGAGGATAGCAACGGCCAACTAACGCGGGCACTACTGCATATTGAAAGAAATTGTTCACGCGAGAGAATTGTTTCCCCAGGTCAAACGCAAGCTACAATTACTCCCTGTCCACCAGCGGCGTCAAGCAGTCAATCCTCGACGTCGGATATGCTTCCAAAGGAAGGATTAGTCGTGATGCAAGTGTATCAAGCGCTTCGAGAGACTGAGGGCACGCTCGATTTAAGCATCAAGAAACCGAGACAGCAACAAGAATACAATCATTCCCTGCAGCCGCTCCACAAGCCACCGACGGTTACTCTTTATCGGCCGGAGCAGCCTCCTCCAGGTGTCTACTACCATCCTCACGCTCATCCGGAACAAGGGCGCGGGGCGAAGAGTCCCCTCGTCTACGCGTCATCGCCGCGACCTCAAGCTCCTTTAACGCCGAAAATGAATAAAGTCTCCGTACCACCGCCTCATCCAAGATTATCCCCCAAATTGAGCGCTATGGGAACAATGGGGCACAAAAGTGGTTCCATCACGCATGGGACGCCCGTTTCCAGTGCTCGTTACGAGGGTCTCCTTAGGCAAATGACACCTCCGGGAAACCCTGGCTGCGTTGCTGGCACACCTAGTGTCACAAGCGGCCCGAACGTAGTTAATGCTCCCAGCAATCAAGGGCCCAAAGAGACAGGATCCATAACCCAGGGCACCCCGGTTCATCCTTTTGCGGTGGACAAACGTGCACCCATTTACGACTATCACAGGACCATTAGACACTCCCCTGTAACCACGGGTAACATGCCTGGGCAAGGTCAGAGCCAAGCAGGAACAGCGGCTGTGGTGGTGACTCATAGCAATCAGTACAACTCGTACTCGGGTCGGCCACCGCCCAGTTACACGATGGAGCAGCAGCTATCCTCGAGACAGATTATAATGAACGACTACATAACCAGTCAGCAGATGCACGCACGCAGTCGAACCGGTGGTACGTCTGAGGGCAACAATAAGAGCGAACCGCCATCAACGTTGTACTATACGAGCACCCCTCCGCCGCAGACGCATACGCAGCCTAGACAGGGAGTGATACAGAGGCACAATACGCAAAAACAGATTCATTACCCACCCCCGCCACCGGGACTCGAAGCCTTTTCTAGTTTGGTAGATGTCGCTGTGCAGCAACCGAGTCTTCCAGTTCCGCATCCACACAGCCATCCTGCGTCTGGGAGCAGTAGTCACGAGGGTCTTGGAAAGACCATGGCAGACAGACTGTTGGCTGATCGGTACGGAGATAAACATCGTTTAGCTATTCATCAGACGGATCATAGGATGGCGGTACCTCACCATCACCAGCGAGACAGAGAACGCGATCTGGTTCACCTGCGCGAGAAGGAAGAGTACAGGTTGCAACGGGAGAAGGAGATACAACAGCAAGAGCATAGAATGGCTCAGCAAAGGGAGAAGGATGCGCAGCATGCTGAGCACAGACTGTCCATGCAGCAACGAGAGAAGGATATACAGCACGCTGACCATCGCCTTACCGTCCATCAGCAAAGAGAAAAGGAGATCCACCAGCAGATGGCAGCTGCTGCTGCGCAGCGAGAAAAGGAGCATCAGGAGCATCGTTTGGCCGTGCAACAGAGGGAAAGGGATCTGCATTTACAGCAGCAGCAGCAGCAACAGCAGCAGCAGCTTCAGCAACACATTCAACAGCAGCAACGAATGGAAGCCGAAAGAAGACACTGTATAGCCCAGTTATACAGAGACCAGCAACAGCAACAACTAGATAGAGATACCGGCAGGTTAATGAGCAGCGGATTTCCTCAATCTTCCAGACTTCAGCAACCTCAGCAGTCGCAACAGCAACAGCAGCAACAACAACAGCAGCAACCATCGTCCAGGCAAAGTCAGGGCTCTAATCAGCAGCAGAATGAATCAGCCTCTACCTTAACCGCCGCCAGTCTGATAGATGCTATCATAACACATCAAATTAACCAAAGTGTTGAAAATACCGGTGGGAACTCTCAACCACCGCGACCTGGTGATCGTCTTTTCCAGGTACGTTTAAATCCTTCGCGTTTATTACTTGAATGATGTATGTAACTGTAACTTGTGTGTTTGGCGTTCAAGCAGACAGATGTATTTTATACGACAGGAAACTTTTCAGGGATTCCATCGGGAAGCGCCAACGGAACCGAATGGGATGGCTCATAGCCCTGCTGGCGAAGGGACCGGCGGCAACAGTGGCGTAGGGAATACTAGTGGCAACGGAAGTGGAAACAAACCAATCACCCTTGGAGAACACGTTGACCACATTGTTTCCAAAGATTATGGGCCTTCACATTCCTCATATAGATCATACAGCGGGTAAGTTTCTACTGAAATTACTATTTCAAATAACTGAAGTGTTATGCTTGTTTATTATGTATAAAAGATGAGAGCTTGTTTAATTCTAGATCACTCTATACTGTTACGAACAAAATCATCAGTAATAAAATATTCGATTTCGATAGGTATCAAATCTCTGAAGATCAGTGGAAAAGACGAAAAGCCAATGAATCCGATTCCGTTAAAGCTGGAGACGAGCGCCAAATAATTCGCGTTACTCAACAACAATCGCAACAACAACAACAGCAGCAGCAGCAGCAACAACAACAGCAGCAACAGCAGCAGCAGCAACAACAACAGCAGCAACAGCAGCAGCAACAACAACACCAACAGGCAGCGTCTTCGGTAGGAAAGCAACAATTCCATTCTGTGGAACCAGTTTCGCCTCCAGAGGCGTCTGGTACCAATCATTACGGTCGTCGCTTGTACGAAACCACCACTGCCACATCCACTTCCGGAACCCCTTCCAATAAGCCGCATCTCTCGCCGCTGGATTACGTCAAGAACAAGATTGTCGAAGTGATGCGTACATCGGAAGACGATAAAGGTGGCGCCACTGGCGATAGAAACGGAGGAAACGTTAATAATGGAGAAAAAGACGAGAAAATAGGGGGGAACGTGGAGAGTCCTTCCAGTGGAGATATGATAGTCGATGAGACGCCAAATCAGACTCCACAACCGCCTGCGCCAGCCCCTACAACCACGTTTTATCCTTTCAGTGCGTTGGGCGTCCATACTGGGCCGCCACCAGCGCCACCGCCTCCAACTTCAGGAACTACTTCTGTGACAAAGTCGGAACAGATGCAAGCTGAACCGGCGCCGTTGCTTTCCGCGCAGTACGAGCCACTTTCTGACGAGGATTGATAGTCTAATTAGCGACGTACAGATATCAACACGCTGTGACAATTTTGTTTCTTTCTTTTAGGGTACATATACATATATATACATATATATATATATTTACTCGGTTCCGTTTAACTCGACGAGTCTTATGCAGACGACGACGAACGATCGAATCGAACGATTACACCTCCCCCCCTCCCATGGTTTGTTGTCGGGCGTTAGCCGGTTGCGTTCTTACTGGTCGTCGAAATGTTCCAATCAAATCTGAAGAGATTCCTTCTTTTTTTTATGTTTCTTCTCGCGTTTCATTCTATCATTTTCACTTGCTTTTTCTACGTGAACTTCGTCGTATTCCTCAAAACGGAGATTATATAAGTAGGACGTTTTAAACGGAGTTTGTTATTTTATAAATTTCGTATTTTCGTTGTGTACTCTTTTAGTCAGAGATCATTTCCCCTCGCAACCACACACGAAATGTCCGTTTTACGGAAGCATTGTTTTTTTAATCCCACCCCCGCCCTCACTCTCGGCGTAAAGGAAACCTTCGTTCACGTAAGGAACACCGTTATTTTAATCGATAATTAATATTTTTTTACGCATTACTTATCCCTCCTCCTCCTCCGCGCTATAAACGTGTACTAAAGTTGTGTATAATTACCACCAGTTAGATTAAATATAATTATTCCTGTTTTCACCGCCATTATTTTTTTTTTAAGGAAACGCTTTTTAGATACCGCGTTTTTCGGTTCTATGATAATTTATATCGTCGGTAAAGGAACAAAGGATTTTAATTTTTAAAGCGATACAGAAAGAATTTTGTATAGACTTAGCTGTTATGAAATTATTAAATTCTCCGTACCGGAGCTGTTACGTATCGTGATATTTAATTTTTAATGTATGTTCAAGGCAACAAGGTCAGCGAAAATTACTTTCTTGATATTTTAACGTGTTCAAATACTCTCGATGCGTCCAAGTATGTGCAAGTTCTCATTCCTTTTTCTTTTTGAATCAAATTCGATCACCGGATTGGGTTTGAACGTTAAATTTATGTACATATATAAATCGACCTGTGGAACGTCCAGGCTAGCCCAAGGTCAGAGATGGGCAACATTTTTATCTAGATAAAAATTTCGCATAACGAATAAAAGGGAAAAAGCAATTTTCATCCGTTATTTGTCGAATAAAGATAATCCAGATAATTATATATAAATTAATTTATTTGGAGTGAAATCATTCGACGAATAGAAATGCTGGTTTTATTCAAGAAATCGTTTCTCGCCGCCTCCGAATAAGATCATGTTTATCTGCATCCTTTGTCGAAACTTTGAATAACTTGAATAATGTGCAAACTTGTTTGTACTTTGCAATGTTGTTAACAGCAGAATCTTTTTCTGTTCTTTGTTTTAATACGCAGTACACTTTTCTTGGTATAAGGAAGTATCAAAAGAGATGAATTATTAAAGACATCGAACAAACATAAACAATTATTCAAATAACGAATTAGTTATTGCTTAAGGTATTTTCATAATGTATTATCTGTAATTTTCGTCATTTTCGTAATAGGGCTTATTTGATACACAGTAGTTTGATGTACAGATATTAATTATTTACAAAGTATATAATATTTCAGATATAATAGCAGACTTTTACAAGAGAATTTCAAGTAGTAATTTGGATAATTATTTCAGTACAAAGAAACCTTTAGTTTGTACCGCATACAAGTTCCTCGAAGTTTCGAATTCGTACTTACATAATATTATTCGAAGATGAATATAAAACGGTTTCTGGCAGAATAGAAATATGTCGATCCCACGAATAAACTCGCTCCGTCTTGAAATACAGAATAAATTCTCTAGTTGGTAATTCCTTTATCTAGATAATGCCCAACTGCCCAAGGTTCATACACGGAGACGCTTTTTTGTACATAAACGAATGATATGTGTAATCGTTAAAATATGACGGTAACAACGCTAAAGGCATACGTGTTTTATTTTTGAATGAGTCTGTGATGTGTCTGGGATTAAATAACATATATCAGTGCGAAGTGTGTACAACCTCACTTATCCGTGAGGCGGTTACATCTGTTTCGCGTAAGGGCATGTATAAAAAGTACCGTTCTTGCGCGCACACAGGGACAGTGTATTGTACTCACGAGGAGGATCATATTGAACAGGACCGTTCTCTCTTCCTCTGTTCGGTGAAGTGGGTTTTAACAGAAGAAAAAGTGGATAAAAGTGTAATTCTAAGCGTTGTACATAGTACACAATATTAATTTGTAAGTTGAACAAGTAGGTATAACGATGGCTAGTTTATCCGTATTGCTATATCGTAAGGATCTTAGAGGAGTTAGGACGTAAGCGACACCGTAGCTAGCATTTAGGGGTTAGACGCCATGAACTGACTAGGGAATAATTCCCAGGAACTATCGTTATTAATAAATAAACGCAGGCGATCGAATATCGATGGAATCGTCCGTCAGCGAAAATGGACACACACACATACACACACACTGAATTTATTTTATTCGATTGGAAAAGAAGAAAGAAAATGATTAAACCTGAATATACGGCTCTGACTATCAAAATATACTATTTATGACGCAATCACATATACACACTCTGCAAAATCATACGCATCGGGACGCATACGTTTACACACACGAGGAATTTTTATATAGCCTAATTTTATATTTGTATTGCAAACGTAAGTTTAAATCTGAATGAGGTCTGCTTCTTCAATTTTAGTCACACGAGGTCCATAAGGATTTTCGCTTTTTATTGCAAGCAGTTAGTACACGGTAAATCGCTTCTACCAAACGTTACGGGAAGGTATGCATGCACGCATATGTATATGTACCGTGCACGTGTGCATATATGTATATGCAGAATGGTTCATACAAAGAATTTGAAGTTAGTCCTTATTCTGCCGGAGATAACGAGAAAATTCTTTTTTTAAATTTTCGAAAGCAAGACCTTTTGTCAGATATTGGCACACCTGCTAGAGTACCCTTGAAACGTGTAAGTCACTGTAAGTGGCAAGCTACCAAATTTTTTAAAAGGAACGATTTTTTGCATTATTGAACAACCCTATCAAAAAATAATGTTTTTGCAAAAAGAATTATGCGTTTGAATAATCCTTATTTCCAACATCTGAGCTTACAAAACTTTTCTACCGAAGGACATTTTGCGTTCATTATTGATTTTTTTATATTTATTTATAAAAAAGTTTAATTATGGAAAAACGTTTGAATGTGCATTTTTTAAAGAGAATTCAATATTGCAAAATTTCATATCGTTACATTTAAAAAAAAATCGGGATTGACCTCTGGCGCCCTCTAAGAGAATGGTTCCATGGAGAACCAAACACAAATAAAATAAGAGATCATTTTGCTTCCTAAAACACCCCAAAAAATTTCCGTAATTTCGGACAGTTCTCAATAAAATAACTGATGAAGCTTCACATGAACCAGTTTCTGTATCAAATATATGTAAATTTTCTTTATATTTCGTTTCATTGATGCACTTTTGTACGAATCTAGCTGCCAGATAATTGAAATGTATTCGGTTGAATTGATATTCGAAATTCACTACATACATATTTGACAACTGTTACAGAAACGAAGAAATTTTATTTCGACATTATGGAATGCGATATCGATATCTTCATTTCGTTTATACATTATATTTCGTATATGTCTGAAATTGTCCATTTATGTACAAACTGCGCACGTGCGACCACGCGTGCTGGATAATGGGCATATGTATATTGAAACCTTGAGCATCAACAATGTAGAATTCGTTTACATCCATATGTGATTGATGCGGGCAATGTTTAGAGATGTCCGGAAAGCAATGTTACAAACGAGAAGATTTTTGCAAAACCTCCTTAAGAATCACCGAGAGTCCATAATATAATTTACAGTTTCTCTTCATTTAAGGCTAAAGAAAGGAGACACTGGATTTGGCGCGGAAAAATACTCCAATATAGTTTGTAATACAGTGATATATGTATGTATATCGGGACACTTCAGGATTGCGAGTTCGTCGTTCCCTTATCGCGTACACGTTAAATCGTCGTTCGATATAAGTCTCGTCCCTTGTAAATAAAACGAACTTCTTAACCTTTGCTTCGCAGTCGTGTCGCTCGTTAACACACATTTCATAAGATTTTTACACTTTTTTTAACGATGACTACGTAAAGGAAAGGAGTCTTTAAAAAGATCTCGCTTCGAATGTTCGTTAACCCTTTCGATGCTGAAGGCGCTTATATGCAATGAGTGGCACGCGGTAAGCGCCTCATGGGCGTCCAATGGGTATATAACATACACAACTAGATTACCGGACACGTGGTATGCTGAACGTTGATTGAAGTCTTAGCAACGAAAGAGTTAATGTCGCATCCATACCGACATTGTCCTTTTTCATACTGTTGTGGTCAGCACCAGTCGATCGAACGATTATATTACGTTACCTGCAGGCATCGTACACTGACTATGGTCGCCATTGTTATTAACCATCATAATATCCTATCCGTATCGTAACCGGCTGACATTAGTTCACTCGAAACGTAAAACTGTTGATGCAAAAAGGTATACGATCGCATCGAATCTTTCAGCGTTTCTGTAGTCATTTACTGCTGCTCTGTGCGGCAAATATTCAAAAAGAACGTATATAAACGTTTTATCAAGAGGGCGTCTTCCCAGTATTGATTCGAGACATTTGCCCTGACTTGGTCCTTGAAGGCAGCCGAGAAAAATGTCGAGACACGACCTGATATACACGTAGGCATAAATATATATACATAAATATGTATATACTAGATCGGTTTTCCGCGCGTAAACATACAATGGGAATTTTATAGCCTCGCATACAGAAGATATACAGAGCATTTATTTTAGCCGATTGTAAGGGCGATTCACAATCACACGTCGTATTGTTACGAAGCTTTATTACAGTAACTCGTAAAGAAAGGAAAAAAGAGAAAAGAACGAAACGTTTTGAATTGTACAAAATCGGAGTCCTGAAGAATACCGCGTTAAAATGCTTCCAGAGTAAAAACGGAAATGTGGAGGTGGATGAAGAACGGCAAGGCATGGCCGGTAACAAATTTGAACTCGATCAACGTTACTCGTCTGTACTGTTCGAAGACTGCCCTTGGCGTCTCTCTGCTTTCTTCCTATAGCAACTTTTATTGCTCTAGGTTAACGTCCACGGTGCGGCGAACGCTCATGAGCGGTTAGCGTGTACGACTCGAGGATTTCCGCACACGGCGAAGGGGTTGATAATACTTGAAGAACATTCAGATTCCAAGAATATATTGCACGATCGTGTGTACCGAGAAACTACATCGATCTTTGTATATACGTATAAATATTTTACATGGCGAAATTTGCTCAAATTGGGCTGCAGAGGATGACTGTTACCATGTAGTACGGTGAATGGAAAGCGGAGTGCGTCGATGGCAGCCCTTTCAAGGTACTTGGTAGCATCGTAAGGGTTAAGGAACGAAACAAGAAACAAACGAATATATCGTTGATACGGCAGTTGAACCATTTAGACACAGTGCTGTCCATAAGAACATCCCCCGCGCGACTTTGTCTCATTTATTCGCCATATTGTGTCGGTGTGGCGCGCATGCGCGTAACATAGCATCGCTAGCGGTCATGTGCCCATGGCAACAATGTGTGGAAGGTGTGAGGAGTGAGGGGTGGTCCCTGAGCCTCGAAGCTTGCATTGGACAGCACTGATCTAGAGTATAGACTATAGACGATGCGTAACATAACGTAAGACGTCGTGTTGTACCTACTCGCTTGTAAACCTGAAGGAAGATCGATGCCTATCGTTCGATCCCTGTCTGACGAAAGAAGTCTGTATATAGAGAAAAAAAAACAAGGAAAAGAAAAATGATAACGCTGAGGTACTGAGCTCCCTCCTAAAAAAATATTGTACCATAATAATAATAATATTAATATTGATAATAATAATAACAATAATGATAATTCGTACGAGATATGCAGAACGCGATAAGTTACGAAGAGACAAAGGAAACGGACAGAAAAAGAAAAGAAAATGTCGGTGAAACTAATGAAAGAAGCTAAGAAGCGATATTACCTACCGAAAACCCGCTATTAATGCGACTAATTCAGATAAATTAACAACAATTAATAGCGAGCGAGAGCATACCACGCCTACAAGTAAACTACAGGTGTAGCATACACGATAATATTATTATCAAAACAGTTCAATGTAAATTGTTATTTTTGTTGAAATAAAATCACCTCCGTTATAATGGCGATCACCCCTTACCCCTATTGCCTTTAAAATTTGGCTCTTATCTTTGAAGAAGATCTGCAGCCTTATTTACTATGTTCTATTTCCTGCACAGGGCCGAAATTCCAGTATAAGGCAAAATTCACAGATTCATCCAGGCAAATGACAAATTAAAGCCTTTTATGGTCTTGTAATCTGAAACTTCTTCTTCAATATATAGGTAGTCGATATGATGTCAGATTACAAATCTAACAATAAGTTCCGGTGCGCACTGTTTAAATTTTTAAATATTAAACATCAAGGTGAAATCCAGAATATTGTCCCGAAATTTGCAATACGTACAATATTCAGAGGAATATGTAGGTGAATAATGTGTAAAATTGATTACTTACATAGTAAGCCAAACATGCAAGATTGTCACAGTGTATATGTATGAGGTTAAAATTTCACCTTGAATGTTATAACATTTGAAAATTTGTTCAAGCAGATTTTCCCCAATACATGCTACAAATTTTTGTCAACAGAAAGGTTACAGATTGATGGTAGGATCTGTCATATTCGGTGATGTTAGCAGACTGGCAGCAGAAATGTAACACAGAATCTGCTGACATAACCTGCGAGCAGAATGGCGGCAGAAACTGGGCAGAGTCTACTGATATACAATATAACAGCAGAAAAAATCGAGCAGATTCTGCCGTTTCATTTATATAAATCGATTGATGTATACAGGCATTTAAATGATTTTAAATGATTTGTCTACTTTTTCCAAAAATAAACTGCTGGTCAAAATGATGGGCGGTATTCACAGTCGCTACTTATTCTTAAGATCATCTTAAGCATGTGGCATTCTCAGTAGAGTAGTAAGTCTACACTCCATTCCATATAAGAGCGGACCTACGCCCCTACCGATTTTCGACCGATCTGCGCAGCTCCCACGGATCTGACACACGCGATTGGTCGTAGCACTTTCCCCGCCGGTTTCCTACCAATCAACAGTATATCCCTGCGCGGAACGCGTCCGCTTTAAAGTGGACTGTAGTGTAGTAGAGAATGCCGCATACTTAAGACGATCTTAGTCTTAAGAAGCGACTCTGAATACTAGAATAAAGTTTGGTCATTTGCAAAGGGCTGTATCTTCACGGATCGCGAAGAACGGTCGCAAAAAGTATTTAAAAAAAGCATGTTAACGTTTGAAGTTTCTAGTTTTTGAATCAAGGACTCAAATGTTTTTCATGCATCAGGATGAAGTTTCAAAATATTTGCCTAGCTTGAACGTATGCATGGGCCAAAAAAATTAAAGACGTCTGGAAGACGTCCATTTTAAGCTTTAAAGACGCCTTCGTAAGGCCTTGGTTAGGAGGAAAAAAAATAGCGGGGACGGAAATCGAACCCAGGCCTCCTGCTTACGAAGCAACCCCTTTTCGCACCCACTTTTTTAGGGGCGGGAGGGAATGTTTATTGGTAATGTTGGTACTTTTTACATAGTTCGCGTGGCACCAAAACATGAGTAAATAAAAATTGTCATATATTTTCATAGTATAGTAGCTATTTGTACGAATGATGTCGAAAACTTATACCTAAACAACAGTGTAACAATTAAATATTGCACTTTCTTAATCATAGTTAAAAGTGATATATGTATATCACGGGAAAAAATAAAAAGACCTTAACTGAAGAGAAGGTAAAAACCCATGCGCAGCTCTTGATACTTTTGTGGCAGGTATAATAGAATAATATAACAAAGAAGAAGAAGGAGAAAGGAGAAATATATACATGGGATTATGATAGGACCTTGGTGGCAAGGATGCAATAGTCCACTTATATAAAGTATTGCATTTTTGGTAATCTCTTTCAGGTACTACGTCCTTATACTACTAAGGGAAGATACCGAACCCGAAAATTCAAAAAATTCTGAAACTTTGTGGATATGTAGGGGATTTCCTCCTGATTACAACGCAATTTTCTTTTACTGCCCAAATTCACTCTAAGAGGATTAAATTAACAACTGAAGATTTTGTAACACGCAATCTGTAAAAGATAAAAAAGGTTCAAGACAAAAGTTACTTCTTTTAATTAGATCTATCAAATCGTAAAAGGTTAATCAACTGTTTAAACAACTGGAAAAAAGTTATAAACAAACATATTAATAATGTTTTCTAAAATTCGTTTTTTCGCGTAACATCTGAATTGTATGTTTAAATAATTATGAAACAGCATAATCCATATTTGTTTCCATACAATTTCAACTTTTGTTGTATTGCGGAACTGTTGTTGCAAGGTTTGCTGATGCGGAGATTCTCTCCGAGAATCTAGCTGCAATTCGCGGTTGTCCTTGAACGGGTCGTTCCTCGGGCTCCGATAGTTCGGGTGATGATGCCGGGAACGGGATCCTCGGGCTGAGCCGAGAGGTAGTGGATCGTTGCTGGTTAAAGAGTTAGAACTCACCGTAGGTTTTGAACGAAGGTGGTTTATTGAGCGACGGGGCGATCACGGGAGTGATCGCATAACTGATCTTTTACAATTCAATGCTTCTTCGGTTGTTCGGGCGTGGGTGTATATACAAGGTTTAAGGTCGTGGTTTGGTGATCGCGGGGGGATGCCGCCTGTGGACCTTCGGCCTTGCAGCGTATGCGAATTGAATTCCTTTGATTGCGCACCTTGCTGAGCTTGCTTGTGCTCGTTACACCAGGTGTTATGAGTTACGTTTCGTTACATAACAATGTGCTCCTCGACAATTGAAGAACTCTTGGATCCCATTGTAACTACCTTAAGCTGCACGATGTTCTTCTAACATTTATTAGGAAATAATAGGTGACACGTAGTAAGAAAGTAAGATAATTTCCATCAAAGTATTATCTCATTTCTATTGCTATGTGGAGCATTGGTAACCCTAGTTTACAATATCAAAAAAATTATTTTTGATCGAGACTCCACTATAAAATTATTATGTAAGGTGGTCCCCTAAACTCATAAATCGACATGAGACGAAATCCTATGAAACTTAAGAAAAATGTAATGTTTTGGGGCTGAAATTGAAATCGAAAATTCACTACATAGCCTGGAAGACATAGAAATTTTCATGTGACGTCCATTTTCTTATTTTTTACGTAGAGTGCGCACCTTTACGAAGAAAATAAGTCCAACCTGACCAAAATCCACACACAAATAAGGAAGTTATGGACGATAGAGCGGGAGTGCCTATTTTCAACTTTTTTCCTGTTTTTGCATTTCTTCTTGTTTCTTGGCGAATCACGTATTTGTCTTCAATGAAAACAAATTTAAATGTATTTTATTTTATTTTTGAAAGACAATTTTGGCTCTGTTTCTTTTGCCAGCATTGAGATCAGTTTCTCTTACAAAGAACCAGTCGTCGTCACACATCATTGACGACATCCCAGAATCCTTGGTAGCGTCTCTCAATACTTTTCATCTGCTGATGAAATCTCTCACCATGTTCATCGCTTACAACACCAAGATTTGGTGTGAGGAAATCCAAATGCGAGTGGAGGAGATGGATGTTCAAAGACATCTTAACGCCTATATTGAGAGAATAAAAAGGTAAAAAGCATGTTATAGCAGAGATCGATACAAATGAAATTATTACAAACAGGTGATGTATTCATATATTTGAAGACCATTGTTAAAAAAAGTCAGCAGTCTAACGCCATCTCCCAGGCCTGTCGATAATTAGGCAGTGGCAACGGCCTGCTTGCTCATATGTAGCGGCGATCACGGCCCCTTCCATCGATCGCGAATCGATCGCGAGTCGATGGAAGGGGAAACCACTTTCTTGCAGGAAATCGCTGCTGATTTTCTGGATCGATCACTTTCAGGGGGCTACCACTCATTTATGATTTTGAGACACTGCCACCTAGGCAACGCCAACTTTTTCGAACTAAAATTCAATATGGCCGTGATCACGTGTTCATGATGGTTCAGAACTTCAGACACGTCCAGTGTTTTAGTCGAGTAGCAAGTAATTTAGTAATTTACCGTGTGTGAACACTAAAATTTAGTTTAGTTTAATAAAACAATGGTAAATTACTAAATTACTCGCTACTCGAATAAATTACTGGACGTCTGTTCCAGCCTTTACTGTGTATGCCATTGATATGCATTGCATGGCATTTGTGAATTGTTGATTGATGCGAGCTAGTACCGTACGAAACCCAAACAATCCTATCGAAAAATAAGTTTTATAAAACTTATTTTTCGATAGGATTGTTGATAGGATTGATGTGTCTGTTCCAGCCTTTACAGATGAATCATGAACACGTGATCACGGCCATATTGAATTTTAGTTCGAAAAAGTTGGCGTTGCCTAGGTGGCAGTTGAAACACTGTCTCAAAATCAGAAATGAGAGTGGTAGCCAGGGTGGTATATAAAGGTGGTTTGACAGGACCATGTACGGCGTCTTCATAACAGTTTAATTCGCAGAATACTAACCAGGTGGCGTTAACTTTAAGAGGCGCGTTACCGCGGTAAATTTGAAATGTAAAGAATATATACCCAACAGAAATGGTTATTAATAATAATTTTAAATTATTGTAAAGGTTATATGTATGAATTTCGTGTACATGTTTACCATGTATTTTATATATTTATCATCCAAAATTTTATTTCTCATAATATATGTATATAACCCTTATCATTTTACCAGCAGTATTGCTGCCAAAATATTTCTGTGTTTAGTGTTATTTTGTTAATTTCGTTGTTAGCCAACGGAGATCATACAATCGGAGATCACCACTTCTTTCTTTGAATTGTATCCTTTGGTACTGCAAAAATAGATATATTTTTTTCTTTTCCAGAAGAACCACAATTCTCTACTTTGCACCGTTTAACCATAGTGCTAGTTAAAATAATAGTTTATATAATAGCGAATTCGGTATCTCGCACTGACTCTGTGCTAGTACCAGAAAATGACTTGGATTGGTGGATTCTTATAGAGCTATCTTCGCCTCTATCAGAAACAACCAATCCAACTCATTTTCTGGCATCAGCACAGAGTCAGTGCGAGATACCGAATTCGCTATAAGAAACACAGTACACGGAACACGGTAGCGTGGCGTCGTTACACTTATACAATCAAAGTCGACTCTATCTGTGTGGGATCCATGCACACACGCCATCTGCTACATAAAATCTGTACTAAACTCTTATGAAGACACTATTACTAGGGAAAAGTGGCTTTGTTGCATCACCTTTATATACCACCATGGTGGTAGCCCCCTGATCAATTTGTTCGCGACCCGGTTACGAGTTAAGCTAGATTTACACTATCCGTCTTGACGGCGGCAAGACGGCAACCGTCCCACTAGCGCAACGGAGAAGGATGCATCTGTGTCTCCCTTGCGCTAGTGGGACGGCCGCCGTCAAGACGGATAGTGTAAATCTAGCTTTATACGTGCTAATTATGCTTAAGCTACGCCCTGCGCTTCTCTCGCTCGCGCTTATTTTTCGCAAAAGTTACCCATCTGCTGGGTAACTTGCTTTCACGCTTGCTTACTTGCTAACTTGCTATAGCTTTCGCTGAAAATAATTGTGAATTAGTGTGGCTTAAACAATGAAACATTCGTGTAAATAGTTGTTTATTTTGAATATTATTCCGAAAGGGAGGGGGTGTGGACCCTAAATCTAAAATTATAGCTTCGGGTATTTATTATTTTCCGAAATATTAATAAAAAATTATTGTTAATTTTTTTTGACAAATTTTTTTGGACGTTGGCGCAGGCCCCCCTACCCGGGAACCCTCCCGTCCTGCCATTTTTTATTTTTGAAATTTTTTAACCACTGTCTCATTTTTAGCATCGCTAAACTCACATCGGTTCGCTACCATGCTTTACGCGCGCCCCCCGCACTTCTCTAGTCCCAACTAATACTAATACTCGGGACAAGTTGGAAAGTGGAATGCGTTGTGTCGGTATAAGTCAACAGAAATATTGTTAAGAGGGGGAACCGTGGTAAAATGATTACAAAAAATCGGTGCAGTGTACCCTTTTCTGCACAATTACCCCTGTATCTTTTGAACGCATTAATTGCCGAAGCTACAATTTTATATTTCAGGTCTTTCCACACCTCTCGTAATACCCACCAAGTTTCATCTCGATCGGCCACCGGTCCCTTTCGGAAGTACAGCCGCGCAACCGCCTCATGGTCGCCACGAAAGAATGCAACGTCGTGTTCGTATAAACATCCGCCGACGAAAACATAGAGTGATAATTATTCGGGTATCGTTTCGAATATTTCAAAGATTGGGGCCACCACGACGGGTGTATATTTTAATGATTGAGGAGGCTGTAAGTCAATCATCGCGGCAGCCCATGGAGTAAACACTGCATTCCACCGCGCGATGCCGTGTGTTTATATTTGATCAAATTATTTATTTCTGAAACAGGCAGGTACAGGGTGATTCTGGAGCTACGCCCGTCAAAGAGGTGCGGGCTGGTACCCCGTGGCGAGAACAGCCCTTCGCAGTTCCTCACCCAATTTTTATGGCTTTCGACCCTCGAAGGGGTTCGAGTGCCTATTAATAAGAAGTGCGAAATCTTCGACTTCCGCATTTCTCATCGGATCATTCCGAAAACGACGCCAATTGATACCTCATGTTTCGCCGATGAAACTGACACCAAGAACGACGTAATTGGGACCATAATGAAGGAAATTCCATGAAAAATTCATTTCCATAACCTCAAGCTAATTTCGTTAATGATATGTAGTCCGATTCACATGAAATTTGGTATGATTTTCATCGGAAAAACATAAGGAATCCATCGGTGTCACTTCCATATCGATACGATAAAGAATGAAGAATTTCTTAATACGCTGAAATGAATATTTCACATTTTCACCCCCGACAGCGGGGCGCCGACCTCAATTCGCTACGGTCGGCCGGGGATTCATACCTGTTTCAGAAATAAAATAATTCTTTATTCTTTGTCGTATGGATATGCAAGTGCCGCCGATGGATTCCTTGGGCTTTTCCGATCAAAATCATGCTAAATGTCGTGTAAATCGGACAACTTTTACATAAGGAATACAAATAGCTTGTGCCAAAGTAGTCAGATATGCATGATATTTGGTTTGATTTTAATCGACGGAACGCCAGCAATCCATTGGCGCAACTTCCCCTTCGATACGATGAAATTCTGAAATTCTGAACATTTCTCGCTTATTTTAATGATATTCCAAACCCTTCGAGGGTCGAAAGTCGAAAGCCATAAAATTCGATGAGGCACTGCGGGGTGTTGTCCTCGCCGTAATTATTATTATTTTATGTACGTACGCGCATATCTTCTCAGCATGTTGTGTTAATATATATGTATCAAATAAAAAAATTTGCAAACAAATTAAAACCGACTTAAAAAAAATTCACTGAGTAAAAAATAATTTTTTTCAACACCTGCATGAAAATGTGTGCTTTTTTACCCTTGCTGAGCGCGAGCAAAATGACCAATTTCAGACGTATTCGCGTTTTCTACTTTTCTCCCAAGGGAAAAAGACTTTACGCGCATGCGTATTCGCATAATTTTTTACTTTCCTCCCTGGAGTTTGACGTTACCCTATGGTATGAAGATGCAGTTCTTCGACTAATCGTTATTTATCATGCGTGTTTTATCATGATATTACAACTGTCACAGCACCATTTTTCATTAAAAGATACAATTAAAAAGTAAAATGAATAATAGTGACAGTGATAGCGACACGGGATACCACACGCCGCCCCATATAGCAGAAGCTGCAAAAGCCATCGAAGAAAATTTACTGCCATCAAAATCGAAAGTCAAATACCAAATGATATACCAAAAATTTATGGAGTGGCGAGATAACCACAAATTGGAAACATTTTCGGACGCTGTTTTATTAGTTTATTTTAATGAAAAAAAAAAGATGTTAAGCCATCAACGAGCAATCGAACATGCATATTTTTTTGCGAATCGCTCAGCAGGGTTTCAAAAACACACCTTTCATGCAGGTGTTGAAAAAAATATTGTACGTGACAAGGGAGAGACGCAATTTCGCCTCGCGTGAATTGCTGCCCTCGCTGCGCTCGGGCGGCAAACTTCACGCTCGTCGGAATCGCTTTCTTCTCTCCCTTGTCACGTAATGTACTATTTTCTCTTATTTAATCTACGACTCTCAATTTTATTGTGTCGGCGCCTCGTCAATTGCACTCTGTAAATCTGACGCGGAGTTAAAAAAAATGGAGAGTCGTAGATTAAATATGGAAAAAAAAATTTTACTTTTTAGTGCATTTTTATTTTCTCGAAGTCGGTTTTAATATTTGAAAAACTTTTATAGAGTTTCGGTAGGGCTATCTGTGGTCGAAGATTCATAAAGGAATAAGTAGATTATATCTGTGGGTGGTGTGGAAACTTCACAAATTCAGAATGGAATAATACTTAGGTGAACGCGACCCTTAAAAGTGTTTGCCTTCCGAGAACATTTCTCGCCTTGAAACTTCTGTTAATAAGCGTAGTAACAATTTTGCAACATACCTGTACAGCAGCACTGTCTAGCGTAGAGGTTCCTCACGGGGGAGGCCCCTATCGCGCAGTGTGCCTTCCGTTGTCAAGGAGACCGCGCGACGCCACAAAGGCTGTCAAGACGGGCTAGCCAAGCTAGTGTCTTCGCGGTTATTGTCGCGTGGTATTCCCGACAACGCGGGCGAGAGTGGGAGAACTCCGAGTGTACGCGTACACGACCTTGGACAGCATTGCTATACACAGTTGTGAGACAGAGACTTTTCAGCTTGCCTTCTCGCTCATAAGCAGTACCTATGTCTCATTCACCGCGGCAGCACCGAAGTGTCGAGAAGTTCTAGTCGGAAACTCAATCTTCCTATCTGCATAAAAATCGTCCATAAAAATCACAGGGACCAAGGGATCAATTGAGAATTATATAGGTAGCTGGTAGGGCATTTTCAATGTTGATCCATCGCCGGTCCGCATTGTCGGTTAGATATACGCGAATGATAATTGGATATTCCATGTCCCACTTCTCCTCCATTGATTTTTTATTTTTCTCTTCTCCTTTTTCAATATCAAAAATCGAATCTGCACAAACTAAATACTTTCCACGCAGCAAAAAAGTTATACATTTTTACGACATCGCCGAAATTATTTGTTCGAAATGGTTGACCGATACGATCGCCTGAAAGCGAAATTGTGAAACGCTGGTCGCGGTAAATTATAAATTAGAAGCTGCAATCAGCTATTATCGGCCGGACAGTTCAACTCGATCACGTCCACGCCAAATTCCGGATAGAGCGATTATTCAACAATCGCCCGGGCATTTCAAGCCGATTGGTGGACACAACAAGCACGATAAATTGGTGTCACGCGGGCTGAAGATCCCGCGCTGATAGTTTAATCGAAATTAGACGAACAGCCTCCTTGAACGTGGGGGCTTTTGACGATCGTTCGCGCGCAGTACTTTCCGTGTCATTAAATTAACGAGCGCTGCAAATATCTCCGTCCCTCCCAAATGACGCCGCCCCTCGCAGAGCTATGCAAATTTATTGCTCTCGAATCTTTCGGCCCGACGTCAAAGCCGAATTCCAGTCTCTATTGGGCATGGAATTTTAGCAATTAACGCGAACAACCACGGCAGATAGAGCGCCGTCCGAACTTCCGCGGTGCGCCATTCAGTGACTTACGTCACGGCGCTGCGCAACATGGTTTTGCAGCGATTTCAAAAGAACGCCGCCGCCTCGCTGCCCGCGCGGATGCTCTAAGCGATTGCCACGGTGATTTTGATGAATCTGTGGCGGTCTCGCCATCCCGCCGCCAGAGTGCGCCACCTGCGCCTCAGCAACGGGCGCCTTCTCATGAAAGGCAAAAGCAAGTCTTAAAGCCGCGTGCAATCTTTTGCACGGAAGTCCGATCGTCATTTGGGGGCAGGGTGGCGAGGAAAATCGATACCCGGCGATAGCTAAAATAGCTACCCACGTCCACGCATGCGCGCAATGACGTCACGAGCGTTGAGCCAATCAACGCCAAGATGAAAATCGCTGGAAAATTCGCGACGCCAGCGCCAAGTAATGCCAACTAGCCAACCAGCATCGCGGGGAATCGGTTGTCGACGCTGGTTGGTTGCGGCCTCACTTGGCTTGGCTAGTTGACTTGACTTGGCGCTGGCGTTGGCTAATTTTCATCTTGGAGTTGATTGGCTCAACGCTCGTGACGTCATTGCGCGCATGCGTGGACGTGGGTAGCTATTTTAGCTATCGCCGGGTATCGATTTTCCTCGCCACCCTGTTTGGGGGCTTCACCACTCATTCTCGTTACAACGCGACTCCATTGTACACGCGCTAGGAATCGGCGCTCCCGATTCCTCCTTTGTAATCCCTTGTATTTCTCCTGTAATAGCAGGGAAGTGAAATATATACTGTTTATTGTTCGCAACGCTTTTTATTACATATCATTCGGGTGATTCGTCCTCTCACGCGTACGCGGGACGGCGATTAATATCGATCCGAATAAATCGATGGCAACTTCCGTTATAAACTTCTTCCCGCCGCGCATGATGCATCAGCACGCGCCATTGTCGCATCGCTTGACAGATCGCAAATTATTTTTCCAACCGTCGAGCGCTCCGTCACGCTCGCAGCGCCACCCCACTGTTAACTGGGAACGGTCGCTGAAAGAACGAAACCGTGCTCGCGTTTAGATACAATTTTTTATCTTATTTATCCAGCGCTCGGCCGTGTCACCCTATTCAGGATGAATTGTGACGATCCTCGCTGGAAAGGAGAAATTGTTGTAAAGCTCGCTTCAATTTTTCGGGGGCTTTCATACCGAACTGCAGCTTCGAGTTTAATCTACGAAAAGGGAGGTGTCCGGTGAAAAAGTAGGTAATTCCCGTGTTCCATTGCGCGATTTTCGCTTTGTGGTTCGCAACGAATCGCATTAGCCCGCGCATATTGGGTCGGCATAAAACACAGGAAAATTCGCACGCCGGCACTTTAAATTCTTTACGCCGCCGCATCAATGGGGAAGATGACGCAAAGCTCGGCGCAGATGACGCCACTAGCGCATGTACTGTGGTTGTGCCTGAGTGCGTATGTGTGAGTTGTTTGCGCGCGATTTTTTCATTTGTGTATTGTGTAAATGTGAATGTGTGCTGGTGGCGTCACGGGTGGGAAAAAGTTGCAGTCATCTTCCTTATTCGAAATGAATCGCGCGAGCCCCGGCTCGGGTGAATCCAGCGAGAAAAAGAGGGAATTAATCGGCCTCGAAGGGGAATTACCTGCGAAGTTGTACAACTTTCGACATTCTTCGGGAGGCCGCGACGAGCGCGATAAAACTGTTAATTAATGTCATCGATTTTCATTGGTAATGGTATTCTAACCTGCCTGTGACGTTTTAATAGCCACGAACTTTAATGGCCGTAATGTTTTTATTCAAAACCCGCAGGTGCTCGATTTTACACGCATGAAATCCACTGATAATTCGAGCTGCAGAAGCGCTCGCTGGTGTTCAGCTGTTATTTGTAATAAATATCCCACGTTGAATCTGTATTTGGAATAAATTCCACACCCAGCGGAATTGTTATATATTCGCCGGTTTTTGCGCGGGTGTCTCGACAAAAAATTGCTGAAAATCACGATTCCGCGTATTGCGCCTCCTAACGAAAAGCATGTTCCGACGTGAAAGCGAATAAATTACGGTTTAGCAGCGGGTGCCTCGCCGTGTGCTGCGTGGAACACCCTTTATTTGCCGAAAATAAACGAACTTTTTAAGCAGATAATGAAGTTGCACGGCCGGGTATCGAAGCGCCAGTCCCACTTCTCCGTTTGCAGAGTTATTTTTTTCACGCGGCAGCCTTGGGTATGGATAAACATTAACAATTTTAAATTTAATTCCCCTGGCGAGGGAGCGCGAGACGGAGCCTCGCCATTTGCAGGGATATTTGCCTGGCGAGAACTGGGAACGGTGAAATTGAACCAGGTTCTTCGAGTTCATAATTGAAGAAAGAGAAACAAACGCGAACAGTAGCCTCCAGTCGAGGATACTCTTTTGTTTTTGGCTTAATTATGGCCACCGAGGATTACTCGAAAGAACCCGTGCCTGCGTGAAATTAATTTCAAAGGGAAGGGTGTAGCCGCATCGGGGCTGAAAGCGAGGAAGTCGTGGAATCTATTCACAATCGCGGCGAGGTAAGGCCTGCTGCCTGCAAAATCCGTGTCTTGGCGAATCGTTTGATCTTCGGCTGGTGAAATATTTAACCGAACTCTGGCAAGATACGGCCTCCCTTCGTGAAGGTCTAGCTGTAACTGGCGGGGATTGATATGTGACTGTTCCCCTTGGTTGGGTGCACTTCGATGCCAGTTGGGCATCCTTACTTTCATCTCGGGCTTCGAGGGTAACTTCGTAGCTTTCACTGGGATTTAATATCGCAACGAAAGTTGGAAGGAAGAGGAAGTGGATCTGATAAAAATCTTGCACCTAGATGAGATTAGCTGTGAATGTCACGAATAAAGAGATCGCAGGAAGAAAGTGATATTGGAACTTGGGTGGTTCTTGCGCCGAGAAAACGCACCTCGCCGAAGTGGAGGGTAAGCATGTCAAACCTATTCCAGACTGGAACTCAGGAATTTAAGGGATTGTCTGCACAAATATGCTCGGCTAAGTAAACAGTCATTTAGGAGCGCAGCAGTCGTTGCAAGACAGTTATCAGGGGTCCTTAGGAAGCAGCCCCTTAACCGTGCTTCCCTTTTTCCAGCTACATTCGCAATTGCACGGGAACACCGTGCAACAATAATTACGTATTTCCTAGCATCCGTCCGGGCGCAAAATCTTTTCAAGCCCCCTCGAAGCACGCCCCTCTTGTGTTTAAGATGCCCCGAGATACACCAAGTGGGACGTGCTTGAGTTGTTTGAGGACGAAAAACGATTTACAGATAGTAATGGATATTCGATTTTCGCCATCGCGGAACTTTTTGAGCGGCTCAAGAGACCTTTAGGAGGCTTGTATATCTTGGGAGACTTAAATGCTTCCGTAACAGATGGAAGCCTTTGGTTGGTGGAATTGGAGAATCCAGCTCTTGGAACTGGAAATGCCAGATCTTTTGAAAGCTGGGGATTAGAGCTGTAAATATTCGGATAGTCGAACTATTCGAATAATGCTCGAATATTCGAATACTCGTAATTATTCAAATAATATTCGAATATTCCTATTTATTCCAATATTATTCGAATACTCCTACTTATTCGAATAATATTCGAATATTCCTAATTATTCCAATAATATTCGAATACTCCTAATTATTCAAATAATATTCGAATATTCCTAATTATTCAAATAATATTCGAATACCCCTAATTATTCGAATACTACTCATTTTTCGAATAATATTCGGATGCTCATGATTTTTTTTGAATAATAGGTATTCGGATATTCCTAATTATTCTAATAATTATCTAATACTCCTAATTATTCGAATTTCAACTTCCTATTTTACTTGTATTCGAATACTTAGAAGATTCGAATATTCGTAATAGTCGTACTAGAGCTATCTGGGTTAGGTCTGGGTTAGGTTCGGTTAGGTCTGGGTTAAAAATAACAATTAGTCATAAGAGCGCCACAATAAGAGAGAGAAAAGGAGAAAGAAACACGCCTACTTTTGACCCTCCCCCCGAACTAAAAGCAACAGGATTACAGTAGCAGCAGCAATATCAGCAGCACCGACAACAACAATAGCGGTAACAACAGCAGCAGCAACAGCAACAACAGCAGTAGCAGCAGCAGCAACAACAGCAGTAGCAACAGCGGTAGCAGCAGTAGCAACAGCAACAGCAGCAGCAACAGCAGCAGCAGCACCGACCACGGCACCAACAGGAGCACCGGCACAAGCGGGCAGAGCAGCATACGAGGCACCAGGAGCAACAGCAGGCTTTTTTTTCTTTCTTTCTTTCTTTCTTTCTTTTGTTACCAAAAGGGAACCCGCGCAACAGGGCGCAACGGGAGCACAGTACGCGCAGCAGAAGCTACGCCACAAGAGGAAACAATGGCAGGGAGGACTAGGGACGGGCGACGAAAGAGACGGGACCACCACCCGCAGGACGTGAGGAGGGAAACGACAAACACAGGGACGCGACAGGCACCAAGGCGGGAAATGGAGCAACAGATAGATCAACACCCACAACAGAAGTCGAGATGGGATCCACAGCAGAAATGGAGGGACCACAGGGAAGCGAGGAAACTCTGAAGTGTTCCCCGAGAGCGAGGCACGGGGAACACAATCAGAAGGACGCGGATAACCGCCAGCTCAAGCAACATAACCATCCCAACACAAACCTACGGCAACCCCATTATATCAAAACCCACATACACCCATAATATTAAGAACACACGTCCACTGGGCGCACTGAACGAATAAATCACCCGATCGAATTCGCTCTCAGTGCCTCCGGACACACCCACACAATGTCAAGCACAACCGATCATTGGCCCAAAATCTGTCCAACGTGTTCCGGCGTTCTGGACCAATTGAGCCTCGGGGGAGGGGGGGGGGGGGCGGCCCACCGAGCGACCGAATCGGGATCAGGACCTCACGATCGCCCTGGCGGAGGTCTACGACAGCCCGGTTGTGACATTTACACTAGCACCCACACACACACACCCACACACTCACACCCACACACTCACACACCCAGAAACACATACTAATAAGAAACGCAGGGGGGGGGGCCACTAATTACAGGACACCAGAGCCCACCGCAGCCAAAAGGCACGAAACCACGCCGAGAAAGCGAACCAGCGTGAAAACGCCAGACTCCGAGAGGGACACCACCCGTCCTGATCCCAACACTTCCGGCAGGCAGACACCCTGACCACCAGGCACCCGCAAGGAACCTGAGAGCCAGCAGATAGGATGATCAACGATCACAAACACTGGCAACCCACCGAGCCACTCAACACCAAAACATCATAGTGCAGCGTAACAGAGGCCTGACACCAAGAGGGACACCACCGTCCCGACCCCGAAACAACAACGGGCAGACACATCGACCATCAGGCACCGCAAGGAACCTGAGAGCCAGCAGATGGGATGATCAACGATCACGAACACTGGCAACCCACCGAGCCACTCAATACCAAAACATCACAGTGCAGCGTAACAGAGGCCTGACACCAAGAGGGACACCACCGTCCCGACCCCGACACAACAACGGGCAGACACACCGACCATCAGGCACCGCAAGGAACCTGAGAGCCAGCAGATAGGATGATCAACGATCACGAACACTGGCAACCACCGGGCCATTCAACACAACCACCATACAGACCTATAATTAAACCTGAATCCGCCCAAAAAAACAGATCCACGATGACCTGGTCACTCACTCAAAAGGGCAACACCCGTTACAGGGTGAGACCCAACACAACCAACGGTTGTTATCAACGGTAGTCTCTCTAACAATAAAGCAAACTAGAGTCGCGTATAAACAAATCGGGCACCAATTGTACATAGGCTAGAGCAGAGGAAGGGGGTATCAGCAGGGAAAGAGGAAAACAGAGAATAAACTCACCGTCACGTATCCCGCAGAACATAGGCAGGCAAGGACGGGGGGAGGGCAAAGGCAACTGAAACACCCACGCGAACCTCGGTACCGCGGTAGTATGGCAACCAGTCCATAACGCGATCAAGAAGGGAGTGGGAAGACCATTGGCATTTCTCGGACCAACAAAGGCCAATAAGGACCCCGATGAAATCGATATTGCGTAAGCAATTTGGACGCAGTCGGAGGCACCTACTGGAAGCCTGGTCGGGGTCAAAAACCACTGGAGTTGTTGCCCTGTGACGCAGGATCTCGACAAAGTCGGCAGGACCACGCTTAGCAGGCTTAATCATGGAGGTAGAAAATGGGCGGGGGATGGGTCAGAGACTTTTCCGTCCAACGGATCAAAGCCCTACACGAACCTGACGATCAAAGTCCGCCGAATGGCGTGCACGGCGATCTTCGGGAACGTAGAGGAGTCTGAGCCCAGTGATAGAGCAGAGGATAGCGGTCAACGACCGAGAGGGGATTTCTCGGCCCTGGTGCCGAGTCAAAAACCGCCCCACACCCGAGGCTCCGTCTAAAGGAACTCGGGAAGAAGGGGGCCCCTCTCGATAGGTAAACGCAGAATCGTAACCGCGTGATAGGAGGGATGGGAAAGGGTACATCTCACGGAGCGCACGCAGCTCAAACTCGTCTTCCCACCACCAACAATCGCGAAAACTCAAGTAACTCAACTTGCCGGGCAACTTAATCAGGGTCACAGCTCCGGACTCTCCGGGCCTTAGGTTAAAATCGACGACTAGGATCTATCAGGGTCACGCTCGAAGACCGACGGGCACCTAAAGAGATACTTACCGAACTTACGCGCGCGGAAGGAACACAGCCTCTGTACCACTGCTCGAGAGAACGTGCTTTGTCCCTGTTTTCGAAGTTAGGCTAGGCCGGCACGTTCTCCATGACAAGCAGGCCCCCACTGCGTAGGGACGAGGCGACTCTGTCATCATTAGCCGGTCAAACTAGGCAGGTCGCGAACATAGTAGCGCAGAGTCGCTGCCCGAGAGTGGGGTAAAACGCCCCCGGTTGGGTTATGGAGGCTCCCCCCTTCGGGGGGGTGTAGCGAGTCCGTTAGGACATGCCCCTCCCTTTGTGGCCTCTGACGTCATCACGCCAGCACGGTAAACTAAACTAAACTAGGTCGGGGGTCATGGCGAGCCACGACGGATCGTTGGTTGAAGGCGCGACTACCACATTGAATGCTTTTGCGCTGATGTGGTGTGTTGCACTTCGTTTTCTGGAGAACTGTGACCTTGCTGTGCCGTCGGCGGAGTGTTTCGGCGGAGTGAAAGTTGTCCGACCCCGAGGGGCCCGACAACCTCCGCCGATTGCCACCGACCACAGCGGCTTGGAAGCAGCCTCCAGGGCGACGTGTTTGTGGGATGGAATGAGTCTGCGTGTTGCCTGCTCCGCCAAAGGCAGAACATGCGCAGCGCTCGCTGTTTCACGCACGTCGTTAAAGCCGACGACAGAGCGTCGTGGTCAACGACATGATGAAAAGGTCTGTAAGCACAGACCCCCCGGGCCAGGCGGAATGCGTGTCTCACGGAGTCTAAACTTGAGACGTAAAGAATCATACTCCGAAGCATTTCTGCCCCGACGTATGTCAGTACGACGTCGTTGGGAACTGGTGAGTAGGAGGCCACCCCTGCCGCGGTTGCGCGGGGTGGGGGCCCTCCCTTGGCATACCGGCGACGGTGCCAGGGCTCGCGAGAGCTACACGTAGAACTGATCATTCTACCCCCCTCTCCAAGGCCGACAGCCTTGACGGTGGCGAGAGGGCTCTGGGGCAGCGGCTACGCTCCCCACCGGGCAATGCGGGAGGGGTGTTCCCCTCTTGCATTGGCCACTGGAGGGTGCTACTGTCCTAGCCAAAGGTCGGCCAACCAACCAACTAGCCAATGCAGGCATTCAGCCTTCTTTCTTTAGTTAGCAATAGTAGCGCTTGTGCTGTCCGTACGGGGGTCGGGGGTTCCCTCCCGGGGGTCCCCATCTGGGTCCCTCGGGTGGGGCCCTCCAACCCGGGCACGGACAAGCGCTTGAGGGTGCAAGCTACACTTATATCTAGTATTCAGAAATTGTATGTATATGTAGACTCTGGCGCTTGCCCCTCTTTTTCGATGATCCGTATTTTGTATATTTATTTAGTTACTTACCATTTATCATAGTATTTATGTCTCACTTACCTTTGCTGTTTATTTACCTTTACTATTACTTACCTTTATTATATGATTATTTCTACTTATTTCTATATTTCTTTATTTAATTTTTACTTTGTACTTACCTCTTACTTACCCTATATAGAGGCTGTCTGTTTGGGGCATTTAACTGCTTTGGCAGTAGAGATTGGTTGGAGGGGTTGCCCCTAGAGGTGAAGGGTGTGGGAGTGGCTTACCCTAGCCGGAAGGGGGGGAGGGAGTTTTGGTTGACCCTAGCCGGAAGGGGCGTGTTGGGAGTCATGGGAGACACAACCAGGACTGGCCTCGGAAAAGAGCTGCTGCCGGGAGAACACCCGGGCCCGATCACTATCGCCGGTGGTCGTGACAGCGGACAAGGCGAAGCGACTTTTGCGCGCGACGGTGGCGCTCCGTCCGGTCAGGACGCCACTGCGTTGGAGGTGACCGTTGATACGCCACGGGGGGATCGCCCGGAACCGCCACGGGAGGATCGCCTGGACCCCAGCTCCGGCTGGTCTACCTGACCACTCTCCCCACTGGGCGAGATGCTCAGGGGGCCGAGTGGGAGGGATGTAGGGATAGGGGAGACAGGCGAGGAGTCCTTGGCCCAACGGGTGGCGACTGGGCTCCAAGAATTTCAGGGGACTGGTACGGAGACCATATTGCTGGATCTTACGGCATCTCCCCTTGCTTCTGGGGGTTTGCGCCCTGTACTTAGAGATGTCCAAATGTCTGGCGCTGCGGACAGTTTGAAGCTACGCTCACCACAGGCAGAGGGTATGCTGTCCCGGATTAGAGAATTGGGCTCGATACAAGAGGCCCCCAAGGGGACAATAGGAAGCGATACGTAGGACGGTATTCTCAGTCGTTGCTTTAGTGAATGTACACAGTTCCCAGCAGTTCCTAGTCAATGTATACCTATATATGAGCTCATTTTAGAAGGAACCCGTTTCGCGCATGTAGAATGAGCTCATTGGCTCCGAAAAAGCGTTAGTGGGGATACAGCCAATAGTGGCTTCTCCCGGTACCAATGAGCGTTAACCTGCGCGGAATCGGTCTAACCTCGTCGGTTGGCAGGTTCCTTCTAAAATGAGCTCAAGAGTAAAATACATATAACCTAACCTACAATCGTCCGAAAATGCATACATTGACTGCATCACGCTTTTACTGTGGCACACAGGATGGCGACGAAAATCGATACCCGGCGATAGCTAAAATAGCTACCCACGTCCACGCATGCGCGCAATGACGTCACGAGCGTTGGGCCAATCAACTCCAAGATGAAAATTAGCCGACGCCAGCGCCAAGTCAAGTCAACTAGCCAAGCCAAGTGAGGCCGCAACCAACCAGCGTCGACAACCGATTCCCCGCGATGCTGGTTGGCTAGTTGGCATGACTTGGCGCTGGCGTCGCGAATTTTCTAGCGATTTTCATCTTGGCGTTGATTGGCTCAACGCTCGTGACGTCATTGCGCGCATGCGTGGACGTGGGTAGCTATTTTAGCTATCGCCGGGTATCGATTTTCTTCGCCACCCTGGTGGCACATGTATCCAGCTAACGCTTCAGTTTCGCTATGATTCCACGTTGGCAGTCCTGTAGAAATGTGGAAATGATTGTCAATCGTGGAAACAGGATAAATAATTGACTTCCTCTCTATTGCGGTTCTACGGCCGCGAACGTGTTCGGGATGAGAAGCATGATTGAGAGAAGCACGTTTGGCATAACCAAAGGTTTTATTATGGTCGCGCGCCACAATGGCTAACGCGCGAGAACGCTCTACAATGAGCCACAACCAAACAGCCTTCAATCGGTGTCTGGAATATCTGTACTAAGACCGATGGGTCCAACGGACACAAGCCAAGATAACTGACTGCTTCGAATATACGAAGTTGGCCTACCCACAATACACGTGGTACAACGCTAAGCGAGACGCGCTATATCAACGTCTCCTCAAACGAATCAGTACAGACTGGGGCGAGCCTGCATGGCAACGCACGCACGAGCTCGCAGTATCCCCACTCCTGCACAATACGCAGGGAGGGGGTAGCTCACTCCCCACCAGTGATGCCAGAATCGTGGGACGTGGGACCAAACGCTTACCCCCACTATGACCTACCGTCGTCCCCCACTTTCTGCCCATTGCACTGCACACAAACATATCCCTACCCTTGTCCGTGTGCTCGGCAGCCCAACAGGCAGCTCACACGGACAGGAGTAAAAATATGCTTGTGTGCAGTGCAGTGGAAAGAAAGTGGGGGCCGCCGGTAGGTCATAGTGGGGGTAAGCGTTTGGTCCCACGTCCCACGATTCTGGCATCACTGCTCCCCACAGTCCTCCCGAGTATGCGCCATCTCGCATCCACTACCTGAACTAAATTTGTCACGTGACTTGCTCTGTATTATCGCCAATATGGCGGAACTCGTATTTGGGAATGCAGTCACGAGAATACATTGTTCGTCCTTATATGAGCAGATTTTGAGCTGGGTGAGGTCTCATTCGAAAGAGGAAGGTTCATTGCAGCGCGCTCTGCTCATCGTTTGAGTCACAAAACTCTTTTAGTGACCTAAAAATACTTGGAATCTTGCGGGTGTATTTTGTCCACTTTTGCTCTACTTTGAATACTCATATTATTAGATATCAACACAATCTCGTTGAACCATGACCAGAGCGCGCTGCACTGAACCTTCCTCTTTCGAACGAGACCTCGCCCAGCCCAAAGTTCGCTCATATAAGGACGAACAATGTATTCCAGAAAACCCATGTTTTGGGCCAGATTGTGTCGGTATACAGCGCGCTGCATTACCCGTGTCTACACCCTTAAGATATCTTTTTACAAACATCTTTAAGATGTCTTTAAGATATCTTTAACACGTCCATACGACATATTAAAGATATCTTTGTCACGAATCAGAAGGTTCAAATATTCAGACGGAAAACAGATATAAAATGTACGTCTTTTTGATATCATGTGCTGTCTGGGACATATTTCTCAAATTTTCCGATTTGCTTGGGAAGAAAGAAAAATATTGGCTGTGCTAAAGCGCTAGAATAGTTTCACGGAAATTTGTTAATTAATTTACGTCCTTAAGTAAATTTACGTATTTAGGTCCTTTGTCATCAAATCATTTAATTTTTGTTATAACCTAGATCTTAAATATGTGTTTTTATGAGCTTTAATTTTGGAAAACTTTACACTTCATTCGTAAGGGGTGGGCGCTCCCCCCCCCCCCCCCCACAGGAAAAAAATTAATCGTTCCTCCAAAATTAAATTATTAGTATATTACAAAGCAAAAATAAATTAAATTGTGAAGTAATTCCGCATCACACGACCTCGGCTATATTGGTTCCTACCTACGTATATAAATTGTAACAACAAAAATTGTTTCACTATTTATTGCCCCCCCCCCCCCCCCTCCACTCCCTCCCCTCTGAATGAAATCCTAGCTACGCCCACGGCGAGTATGGTTAATAAAATTTTGATAGTAATCCACATGTAATGTAATTCTGTAAATTGTAGTGTTTTACAATATTCAAGACTTTTAATTATTCCACATGTTATGTAATTCTGTAAATTGTAGTGTTTTACAATATTCAAGACTTTTATAAGACATTCCTACTGTTCTCGCCCCAAATACCGACACTGTTAATATGTACTAGTAATTGGAATAAAATAAATTGTAAAAGGAAAAGGATATGAAGATTAAATTGTAGATTCAATTTGTAAAACTAAAAATTGATATATTTAAAGAATATTTGCAACATTCTTTACATATGTTTTTAACAATATATTTAAATAGTACAAAAATTAGTATTATTGTGCACGGCAAAGTTATTCTAGATTAAGTTAAATACTTATTAAAAAAAAATGCGCTTCACGAATCTCACATATGCAACTTAAATTAAATTTCATGAATAAGCAACATGATTTCGCATATACGTTATGTAGGTCTTGTATAGTGGCAATACTTTATTATATGAGCCAGTATTCTGTTGTCAGAATTACACGTAAGTACAAATTTAATTCGCTAACAGAACTTGCGCAAAGAAACAAAAACGTATTAATAAAAGTATATTTGTAAACTAATCACTTCGAAAATAATCAATTTTTTTATATACAATAAGTTTTTACTATTGTACATGTATATCTAAGTAAGTTACATGTACTTACGTATATTGTGTACGTATATAGTTGTGCGTTATATGCAACCCTGAGAGTCCAAAGGGTACGAATCACTTACAATTAAATTTCAAACATACGTTTATTAAAACTTTTTCGTTTCATCTTAAGAAACTCTATTAGCGAATTAAATCTCTACCTAAACTTGTCAGAAATATCCTCCACACACCGTACTTAGAATCAAATGCCATTACCAATACTTATTTCTTATAGCAAAATAAAAACTTAACATTAGACTTACGATAAACTTTCTTAATAATTTATGATGAATGCGTTACAATTTTATTTTTTAATGAATCCATAATGAATTTGCATTTGCAAAATAGGTATACATATTCATAAAACCTGAGAAAGATTCCTGTCATTTTCATTTACTTATTTCATTCTGTGCCTTAGTTTTTAAAAGATTCTATACAAAGATATATTTCCAATTTATCATAACCCAAAAGCTTGGATAATTTACACTCGACTAAAAAGATTGTATAATCCCTTCATAAATTTTTCATTTCGAACATAGCGAGGTTCTCACGTACCTTATGCCTTATAGAACATACACTCAAAATAATTTCATAATGTATTAGTAACTTGCAAATCAGGTACATGACACGGTGAATCATAAATATGTGAGACAATGAATTGCAGTAACTTATTACGTACAAATGAATTTGAAATCTGCAGTAAGTTTCCTTATACGAACAATAGTTTATGTAGATCTTAACAATCGAAATTGTTCGCTACAAACGTAAATGCTACGAGTAATGAAATATTACTTAACTGTACGCCAAGATATCGAAAACCTTGCGGTGCGCATACAGATTCTCATATCTTTACATAAGTAACACTCTCCACACTAGTGCTTTCAGTTTATACTTATTGTAATATAATAGTTAGATAATAACAGCACCATTACTTATACGATATACGAAAGGAAGGCCTCTGCTTATTTAGAATATCCTTGAAATTGGTCGCGATCACAAATTCAGCACTCGGCATATCGATATTCGTGTAAATTCCGTTGCGTGTATTTAGTCTTAATTGTTTGTACGTTATTTCCGACCAAATGTACAAAACTGATTATTCTATAATACTTAACGTCTCGAAAATTCGTCTACAGGACGCAGTAGTAGAAGAAGTATGCGTGCCACAAATATCCTGCATTAAGCATCGAATATTACCGCTGTAATAAAATTTCGGTGGTCCTCGACAGACATTTCTTTCATGTTACGCAGAGGCATTGTACATCACAGTAGATAATAAGCTTAAAATATAGAAAATATACATTTAACAGCGATTTCAAAACAGAGTAGAATTGTAAAGTGTATTCGAAGTAACTAGTCCGGTTGTTATAAAAAAAAATATTCCGATTTGTATTCTCGTTTGTACAACGGCAAGATTGTAAACTGGATCTATTAATAGAAAAAGTAGTCGAAAAAAATAAATATATACGAAAGCTCGTCGACAGTTATTTGTAGTAGGAAGTGTATAAAATATTCCACAAAATGGCAGCTGCCATGAGTCCGGTGTACATAATAATGCTGGTCCACCATATAGCTTTCTCCCACGTTTTCACCTCCAGATTGCGAAGGACATTTATGCCTACGAGCAGACCGGCGATGGCACCGGCGAAGTGAGCGACGTATCCAACTTGGTCGTTGGTGTCTAGTACATAGCGATTGTAGATCGCTTGTCCAATGTCGACAGAAGTGACCACGAGGAATACTAACAGTTGCAAGACGGCGAACTCCATTTGCGACCAGTTCATTACTATGGTCGCCACGTGAGCGGTAATTAACGCGTACACTCCACCCGACGCACCTGCGAGATACACGTGGGGATCCGATACAGATGTACCGAGCGATCCCGCCAACACACCTGCTACGTATATAATCAACACTCGCCACCATTTGTGCACCATCTCCAGCGGAATACCTAACATTATCTGCACAAGTAGATTCACCATCAGGTGCAGCACGCTGTTTAAAATAAAATTCGTAATTAACCGATCGTACGCGTACACTTCGTTGGATAAATAGTACGATACTCACCCGACATGCACGAACATGTACGTCAAATACCTCCACGCCTGGTACCTCTTGTGGGGATTATAAATAAATAACGTAGCTGTTGGTCCGTCCACCGACGGCGACTTGTACACAATGACGTCGCATAGAAACAACGTGATCTCCAATACCGATATAATTATCATCGCCAGCGCCGGAGGTTTGCAAGTGTATTCCTCTTCGTACTGTCCGTCGGGAAAGTCGCTGGATCGTAGTTGCAGAAGCGTCGGCCTCTGCGGCACCATAGAATGTACATATCGCTGTACGAGATGACCGAAAACACCTTGCATGTCCTTCCTGTGAATCTGAAGGGAAATCAATCGCATGTACCGTCCGCTCGAGAGAACATTCGAACTAATAAAGCAAGCGAAAGCGATGTACCATGGCTATAAACTCTGGATAGTTTAGATACCCCGAGTCGTCTAAATCGGCTTTGTGCATAATTGTGTGGACGACTCTGGTTGGGATATCGTTGGAATAACCGGAACTGTGTATCATAGCTTTCAGTTCTTGATACGTTATCCTTCCGTCGCCGTCGAGATCGTACTTCTCGAATATGGCTTTCCAATGCTGAAACAAGTTAGAGTTCACTGCGCATGCAGAAATCAAGGATCGACCTATCGTTGTACTTTCAGCGTACAGGTGCGGTGAAAATATTAAGTGCCTCGTTCGATATAGAAACTTATAACGAAAATAATAACATGAAAGTAGTCACTTCTTACAGCGTTGTTATATTGCAGGGGTATCGTTATACCCGGTTCGCCCTCCTGATTGTTCGACATCCTTGTCAGTTTGAAACCTCTGTGAAATGTGTGAAGGAAGAGAATTAACGAAACTGCTAGTATTTAAGATGAAGTAAACAAATTTCATTGTCCATCGTGAATTATTCGGCTTTCCGCGTTCGTCCTGGTATCAACTCAAAAATTGATAAAGCGAACAAAACACCATCGATGCGAGTAGATGTTAATGGCAAAGGTATTATGTACTTTTACGCGATAGATCGGTGAATCGATCACCGACCGCGAACGCTAGTGTTAACGCGTAACAAAGTTTCCTGCGGTGAACGAAACTCGTGCGCCGATCGCTGATCAAATCTCTGGTAGATCAGATTTTATTTAGCAATATTTATTTGACATTACACACCTCTTTTTTATCTTATCGGACCGATGAACACATCGCCTAGGTAAAACGATAAAGGAAACTAAGGCGGGATCGATGCGAGATACATAGAAATTCCGAGTTGCACTTTACGCGCTTGTGAGAAATATTATTTCCCTTGATACCTGCAGAATCGACGGAAATCCTGGTCGTCTTAATGAATCGGAATTACGTTCGAAACGATTTCCCCCCTCACCCTATCATCGTATTACGATCCGAAAGTCTTGTGCGGTCTTGTGTTTGCCCCGTGCCATCGGGTGTAACGGGATACAATAGGTTTGAGAGAACTACACGCCTGCAAAGTCGCCAGCGTCGCAACAGGTGAACTCGAACGGCCAAGCGTCGCACAAATAGAGAAAGTACCGCAAGATGTACGGTAGAATGTTACAATCGTTCTCTTACCGATTGTCGACACGGTCCCCCCAATCCTTATCTAGATTAATCATTTTAGTATGTAATAAAATTATAGCTAGGTGTCCAATGTTTCAATAAATAGAAATAATTATCTTGTGTCTTTCACCGAGTACGATTGCACATACTTTGGACAGCGAGAGAATATCATTCATGGATTGACATTTATCGTTATCGACAGAGATGCTACGGGCAGTATCTGATCAATGAATAATGCGCATAGCTAACGGTATCGGGAATTCTGCTTTGATGACTCACTTAACTATCCTAATGAATCACGATATACATACACACGTTGATATTTCGTGTAAGTATTAAACGCTTATCTTTCTGTACGTGGAATTGTATTTGCGGTTAGTTATTTGCAAAAGTCACATATTAAGGGGTTACACCACCTTGGCGCTCGGAAAAATAAGTATAAAAATAAACTTTTCTTACGCTGCCATTAAGTATATGAAATGATCTTTATTTTACACACACACATATATATATATATATATAGTAGTTTTATGAACAATTTACAATATTAACGATTCAAAAAAAATAAAAAATGGCGGAGATATAAGCCGATAAGTAGGATCCTCTTTTGAAAATCCTTGCTGATGGTCTACTTGATTTCTCTGTTAGGCATCGTCTAAAATATAAAAAATAAATTGTTTCTTATTTAAAAGGGTAATAGCTAAAATGTGACGTAGGATTTTTGTGATTGGGTGCCATGTTCGAAAGTTATAAATTTTTTAAACTCAAAACCTCGATGCAAACTCGAGTTTCTTTTTCAAATATCTGTCGTTTCTACAAAAAAATTTTTAAAATTTTCCCTACGTCACATTTTAGCCATTACCCTTTTAAATAAGAAAAAAATTATTTTTTAAGTTTTAGACGATGCCTAACAGAGAAATCAAGTACACCATCAGCAAGGATTTTCAAAAGAGGGTCCTACTTATCGGCTTATATCTCTGCCATTTTTATTTATTTTTTAATCGTTAATATTGTAAATTGTTCATACAACTACTATATATATGTGTAAAATAAAGATCATTTTATATACTTAATGGCAGCGTAAAAAAAAAGTTTATTTTTATACCTATTTTTTCCGAGCACCAAGGTGGTGTAACCCCTTAATAAGTGTTTAACCGTGTTTAACATCGCAGAGGAGGTATAGGGTGGAGTCTAGTGTTAGTTTTTGTCACACCATTCGGCAGCTCGTGAGCCTATGTTTCGCATAGCATCGACTATTATCAATTCAGAATGTAATAAAACTACAGCTGTAGTAGCAGTAATAATTGAAACAAGATATTACGTTTGGCATTCAGGAAAACAATGCGATCGTATCTTTATCAGTTCATTCACGCTTTGCGTAAAATGTTACGTCCATCCCCATACCACAATCGAAGTACAAGAAAATTTTAAATCACGAAAGAAAAATCAGTGAGAAAGAAAAATCATTTTCAGTCGAGTTTGGTAGCTTTTTATCCGACGACCTGTCAATTTCGCTATCTTTCGTGTATAGAGACAGGGTCGCTCAGTGTGCCTATGGGTAGAGGGGAAGGGGGAACTAGCTTCCAGACGCGACCGCGTCTGTTGATTGAGCTTGTTTTGTTTATTTTTGAAAGGGAAACTTGGTAACGGTGTTTGACACGGTGCACACGAGCGGCATGCGTAATTTTGCAGCCGCGTCAATATACCGCGTTGTGTTCTAAGCAGGTAGCAGTACACCATTCTTAAGTATAATGATATTCTTGCTATTTTTTCATGTGTCTTCATTTCTTAGATCAGAGTAAGACTTGGATCATATATACAGCAGCATTTTCAGTACAATAAATTGGGTATCGCATAATACAGGGTGTCCTCGAACTATCGTTCGAAAATGTGCCTAAGTAGCAGTAAATTGCAGATTTTTCTTCCGATATCAACAACTGCGAAAATGAAAACAAATAGTTGCTTTTTTATTCCTGTTACTTTCAAAATAAATATAATATTGGTTTAAGTGAGATTAATTCCAGTTATTAATCCTTTCACTCATTCTTATACAATATCATTCAGTATAGTATACTCCTTTGTACTTGGTTACATATAGTATGTCCATCTTCGAAGTATTATTATCGAATTATTATTATAATTTTGCAGATTCTAACTTATACTACATAGTTTCAGTGATACCTATATTACATATATATGATAATACAATAATGCAAAAAGTATTTATTTAATTATAAAGTACCATTGAATGTTTGAACCTGTTTTTCTGAAAAACGCTAAAAGTGGACATACAACATGTGTGCACTAATTATAGCGAAAAACTTCAAAGAATGTGATATTTATTTCAAATTTTTGGAAGCGGGGTTTCACGTGGAAAACTGAAAAATAGTAAATTATTTTTAAGTTTTTTCATTGTAAAATTGTGTATCTTAATCTAGAATTTTCTTAAAAAGTTCGAACCTTTCGAAATAAAACTGAGGAAGTTTTTTTAGCCTGTCTTCGCCAGGCATTACTATCCTATATAATAAGGCGCGTAAGATAACCACAATTTTTGTTGGAAACTCCCCTAGAAACAATTTTCGCTGCGAAATACGAAATTTTACAACTTTTGCGTACCAGAAGGGTACCTGTCTAATTGGTTTCCTGAAGGGCATTTCGAGGGACCTAAATCATATCCGTGCCCAGACTCACTGCCCGGCGACATTTGAGACCCCTCACCGCCCTCAGAAACGATATAATTCTCGACATTATTACCACAACTAATGTGTGACAAAGCCCCCGAATCAAAGAAATTTGTGGAGCATATTCACTCTTACAACAACGCTTTTTCGTTTGCCTCCACGAGAGCCCAAATAAAGGGCGCATTTCGACTCTGCCTTGAGCGCGCGTTTGTATCTCCACCACTTCTTGGAATCCTTCGGTTGAGAGTGAGAGAACTCGTGAGCGAGCGAGAGTCGACACGACGATACCGTTGGCTACGAAAGAGAGAAAGCATGATACTTTTGTCTCGCTTCGTCTTTCAGCTCGAACTCGAGCTCGACCCGCGCGCAGGCTTACATACAATGCAGTAGCGGCTACTATATTGTACATAAATACCTGTTTTAGGCCACAGTTACTACCCATTATCGAATATTCCAAGTGTTTTATTTTCTACGGCATCTTTGGGTGCCGAGGAAACTTCATGCCGAATCTGAACCTTGTAGGTCATCGGGAAGTACGAAAAAAAGTCTCTGGAATGATTTTGTTAACAAACGAACATCCTTAAGCGTCTTATTATATAAGATTCTCTGCGAGATAGGACTTCTCTTCGAGTACTTACGGTTGCAGAATTTTTCCACTCTGTTATGATATTTCAATCACGCTGTTATATAATACTATATATGTATAGTTAGTTATATCTCGAATGGATGTATATTTATATATAGTATATTTTTATTTTTATGTATAGGATGTCCCCGAACTGATCACAACTCACAAGAGCGTGAATAAACATATTTTGATTTGGGACTCGTTTTAAAAAAAATGACCTTGAGTGTCACAATAAGTACTTATAGTACAGCGGCGAATGAAATGAATCATCGTGGAAAAATAAGTCGAAATTGTATAATACCTAGAATACCTAGCCGTTTTCAAACGGGACATTGTTTCCGAGAAAAGTGATTCTAATTATTTCATTAGTCAAGGGCACCCATTCCCGGAGAATTTTCAAATTTCACGTTCTAGAAACGAAAGTTTATTGTACACTTTCGATTTATTTTTGTTCGAGGATTTATTTCATCTATATGTATCGACATCGTATTGACTGTTGCAGTGTGCCAATTTCTAGTCAGATTTTAAACTGGATTATCGCGAAAACAAAGTCTCGTAAGGAATTATTTTCTACATACTTATTTCTTCACGTAGAATCACCCTCTTTCTTATTGTACTACCAGTTCGGTGACATCGTGTATGCGCTTATATCTTATGTATGAGGCAGTCAGAGCAACAACGGACTAACCCACATTTTTTTTCGAAATTGAATTAGTAGCAATAACGTATTCCAATAGGCTCTCAATAGAAACATACAAAATAGGAAAAAAAAATTGTTTTTTAATGTGGGTTGGTCCGTTGTTGCTCTGACTGCCTCATATAAAGTTCGAACTCGAGACATGGAACAAATAGTGAATTTTGTTCAAATTAATACTACAGAGTTGTATGAAAGAGGGAAGAAATACAGATTACATACATTTACATAATATAATCTAAACATTCTAAACTTACGTAAATGAAGACAGACAATGCAAAACAACAGTTGTATAGCTAATAGCTACATATTAACCATTTATCTTACGAAAGAATGTTACTGAATAATACAACAACCTGACATTATCTGACTATCACGCACAAATAACCAATCATATCTACTTACAATTCCTATTTCCCTATTCCGTCGATTAGTTTTGCATGTTCAATTATGCACTTTTAACACACAGTAATTCAACATATTTTCTGAGAAAACCCAGGAACATGATATGCAAAATTAAAGAGGTAGCCGCGAAGGTTATTTCAAGGTCACTTTTGTTACATAGCATTAAATTCACCTCAGCGTCAACTAAAACAACCTATACAGGAAAATATGCAGAATTATTATAAAATAATTAGTAATTGGGAGGTCTCAAAAGATAGGGTAGACCTGGGGTCGAATGTAATACGTTAAATATCTCAAAACATATAATAGATATTCACACTTTTAGATACCTATATGAGTAAAAATGGCATTTGGAATATACACATCCATGTCCTAATAGTAGGTATAGACACGCAATAGACATATATAGTCAACGAAATAACTTTTCGATACCCTAAAGTAACTTTTTTCTTACTGAATTAAAATGGTAATATAAATACTCCGTTGGCAAATATTTGCTTTTTCTTCTTTTTAAAATGTATAATTTAAGTTGAAAAGCATGGTCGGGGACGATTGAAACATCGGCAGTCGGTGTCGGTTGTACCGCAACAGAACTGAATAATGCGTCGAACGAACTTTTACCATCAACGTCCCGTTCTGATTTAAGCAGTGAAACTGTATCAACAGAAAGTGAAAAATAAATCCACCTGAAAGATTCGGGCCAGAACATTCCGCACGAACATTTCGTAAAGCTCCTCCTCGAAAGGTTTCAAATAGCCGTAAAAAGAAACGGAAGTCTATTATATCTCTACACCGATATTTCTGAAAGACAAAAGATTAGAACAGAATATAGAGAAAAGCAAGAGAAAAGAATAAAGAAAAATAAAGGGCAGAAATTGAAAGGAAAGAATTCTTTTAACAGCTGTACCTAAGAATAGGAATACCACTGCCCAACAAAATTGAACTTCTTTTCTGTTCTGTACCATTCAATAGCCGCATCTGATAGATTTTTGTGCGCTGCAAACGAACCCGCAAACCGTTTATCGCCATCATCCTCAGTTTTCGAGAAATTCTATTTCGAAAAAAATGCAAATTTTCAACTTTGAAAATCTTTTGTGTTCAAATAGTAATAGTTATTTGGTTGTGTGTTCCGTGGAATTATTCTATGAACCCTCGCGAATACAACAATATAAGTTATTATTGAATTATAAACATCTAAATATATTTAAACAACGATCAAAGGGACATCCGAAATGCACCAATTTTTGCAGATATCTTTCTATACATTTTAAAAGCTAAGGGTCTAGGAGAAAATCTGACTACTCCACAGAGTTGCGAGGCGGTCCAGTACGCCGTACTGGCATATATATGACGTCACTTGGCTTGGATTGGCTTAGCGTTGGTATGACGTCACGACGTCACCAACCAGATATAAGTGTGCCCCTTCTCCTACGCCGTACGACCAAAGAGAAGATATGTACGACGTCATATCGGCCAGCACACCGCCATTTATCCAGTACGCCCGGCAACCCTGCTACTCCACGCGTTGCAGCAGACATTTTTCCTTCGGAAACCACCAACAGAAGTGGTAAAACACCTTTTGTTTTCACTACAAGAACGAAAGAGTTTGGCGAAACGTGCGGCACGGACAGTGGTAGTCACGCGCGTTACACGATTCTGTGACGCTGATTGTGAGCGGCAGAGGACATGCCCATCGCCATTGACTACCACTGTCAGCGCCGCACGTTTTGCCAAACTCTTTCGTTTCTGTATTGAAAACCAAAGGTCTTTCTCCACTTCTGCTGATGATTTCCGGAGGAAAAATGTCTGCTACATCGCGTGGAGTAGTCAGATATTCTCTTAGACCCTTAGTTTTTGAAATATATAGAAAGATATCTGCAAAAATTGGTGCATTTCCGGTGTCCTTGTCCCTTTGATCGTCGTTTAAACATATTTAAATATTTATAGTTTAATAATAACTTATATCGTTGTGTTCGTGAGGGTTCAATAATTTGGAGGAACAAGCAACGGAATAACTATTACTATTTGAGCACAAAAGATGTTCAAAGTTGAAAATTTGCATTTTTTTTCAAAATCGAATTTCTTGAAAACTGAGGGTAATGACGACAAACGGTTTGCGGATTCGATTTCAGCGCACAAAAATCCATAAGAAACGGCTATTGAATGTTACAGGCCAAAATGGCTACAGTGTAATTATATGTATAGTCTAGTGCCGAAAAAAATAAAGAATAATACTGTCCTGGTGGCATGGAATCCTATAGCACAAGCAAACCAAATGAAAATGGGTGGTGCGTAATAAAAGTAAGGATTGGGCACATGAAGAACGCACCAGCCAAAACGTTTTTTATATTTGCCACAGCTGCGATACCGAATAATTGATCACAAATTTTAGTTTTTTCAATTTATTATTATAATTTAAATCGATAAATATTTTAATTTTGCAAAGTTAAATTTGTGTTAGTATCAACCCCATGCAGCGTTACAATCTATCCGTGGTCAGGGACGATTGCAACACTTTCTCTGCTTTTCATTATTGCTATTTTTTATTAATAACCTGGATATTACTTGACATTGACATACAGCAAAGTTGTTGTTATTCAATAATGTCAGATAAGTAAGTATGTAACATTTTCGTATAAGAACTTTTGTTGTAAATGCAATAGTTCTTGCGTAATCGTATTCCAAAGTCAAAGTGTTACTACCGCCCCCGGTCTACACTATGACCTTCAAAAATCTTAGAAAATGTGGCCTTTAAACAGATCATCTGCCAACTGCATCAGGCATGCATACTATGCATTGCATAGCATTTGCCAGCATTTGTATCAAACCATTTTATTTAATTAATATAATTTGTATTAAACCATTTTATTGTCAGAACGGAGATTTGTTCTCCCCCCCCCAATATAGATATAAAGTTCGACCGAGATAATCATGCCATTACGATTTAATCCATGGTAAGTCTCAAGGTTGTCTCAAGGGGTAGGTTGACTAATTGTTAATAACTTTGCACCGACATATGCTCTACTGCGGAAAGAAGTCACTTCTACTATAGCATGCATTTGTGTCCGACCCCGCGATCGCACAATTTTTAACAGTTATCAGCGTTTGTCGAAAAATTGACTACGTATGTAAATATTTTCTCTTAAAAATTTTATTTTTTCACGTTCTATATAGTGACGATAGAATAAATGTTAACGGGCTATTTTAAAGTTTAATTATTAGACGATCTATTGACATAGTATTTTTGTTTATACATAAATAATCGAAGGTTATATAGATTGTTTAAGTCAAAATGATCGGTCGGGGCTGGTTGACTAATAACGTTAATAAGGTTTAAATTATTATTTTGTTATTCAGAAAGTGATTTTTATTTTTTGTTTAAATTTCACTATGTTATAAATACATTATAATTTATGTTTAAATTGAAAAAATGTTCAGTTTAGTATTAAAATATGAAAGAAAGAAATTAATATTTTATAATGAAACAACTCTTGTGACATTGTGTCATTTTATGATCACTGAGATAAGTTGCTAATAACATTTTCTTAACTGATTGTAACTATGGCCAACCTACCTCGCACTGTAAGTCAACCAACCCGGATCATGGGGCTGGTTGACTAGCATGGAAGGTCTTAGAAAAACACTAAAACACCTTAATTGTTGTTACATTGAGTCAACTTTAATAATTTAATCAGATAGCCAAATGTATGCCCCATCAAATACACTAACCGGTTTAATGATATTTCGTCCACGTAATTGATTAAAAATCAAAAACTGAAAAACTGGCCTACCAGCCCCGGTCTCCCCTACACATGTACCAACTCCGACACGTTCGTGAAAGATTCGCGTAACATATAGCCATGTTTATTATGCATAGTAGGTGTTCTGTCTGCGAAAGCTGACTCATCAAGAGGATGCAGAGATATTTCACGGCTACGTTTCGTTTCTAACTGAAAAATGCTGAAAAACAACTGGCTTCGGGAGTCCAGGTGGTCACAGATTACCTGAAGCGATGCAAATATGTACATGCACGTTATACACGTGCAGGTCCCCCTAGCCTTGTGTATCACCGGTTGCCAAGCTACATGGGAATCGATAAACAACGCGCACCGCACCGTGGGACCGTCAACGGTTCACGTTGAACGGTTCGAACACTCGAATCAGTACCCAAAAGTACCTCGCCTCGAGTGCGTCGAACAATGTCGGCCAAAATACGTAACAAAAAAATTGCTGCCAATTACAGAATCAGAGATCCTATTAGCAACTTCAAGCTGAGGTAATAGCTCATTGCACGCTTGCCGCTGTAGAAATATAATGGCTGGCGGGAAGTTCATAAAAATCAGTAGCCCTACATCATTCGCCACTGTTTTTTCTGCCTAGTGGCGGGAAACGGTGTCGATCGGAATTAGATCCCAGCCATCTGGCAGAAATTGTTTCCACCGTCTAAATTGCGTTTACCTTTCCGCTTGTTTATTGTTTCAGAGTCAAAATCGTACAGCAAAAACCTCTGCTCGCGGAGTTACTGGGGAACGAAGGCGATACCAGGGACTCGAATTTCCTTGAGGAGGAGGATCGTATTTTTAGCTGGCAGGAAAAAGTTTTCAGCCCGTTCGAGGTGAATTTTTACGGCGACGAGAACAATTGCCTGACAGAATGTCAGAAGGCCTATTACCGAGACATCAAGGAGGCGAACATAGAAGGTTCGCAATTGTACACGTACACGCGGAACGATTCCTGTTACACGGACAATGAATTGTTAACGAGGCCCTGCAAGACCAAATTGTCAGCCAAGAACGAAACGGCATTACCGGCCTTGCAGAATCGCAAGCCTTTCCCGGAAAGGTATAATAAAATGGTCGTGGATGATAGACCCACTGAAACGAGGATTCGAACCAATCATTACCTTTACATGGAAAGATCCAGGATGTGTGTCATGGTTGATTTGTCTCGGCGAGATAAAATATCCATCGATCCCGACGGGGATTCCGAGACAATGCTGTGCGTTATTACGCACGACGAGTCGCGCAGAATTTTATCCGTTAATCCTGATTTCACGAACGACTGCTGTTACACCGTCGCGAATTCCAGCGGTGTTGAATTCAATTATTGGATCGTGCATGCTTCCGAGAAGCAGTCGTCGTTGGAATTACAACAGCAACACCACGAATCGCAACGTGTAAGTATACATATGCACACAAATATGTTAATACGTGTTTGCGGACTGATCCTTCGGCCGATGCGCGCGCGCGCGTGTGTGTGTCTGTCTTCAATTTGGATTAAATTCGAAAGCGAATTAATTTAAAATTCGCTTCATATTAAAAGATACCCGTAGCTTTCAATCGTTGATTATTTAAATTAGTTAGGTATCCAAAGTCGCCGTTAAAATTTAATGTTAGTCGAAATTACAATTAATCCTTTTGAAGATGCAGGTGCTTAGTAGCGAATAGCGATCGTCATGCAGTAGACCGCGTGCGACGAAAGCCTCTCGGTGTCCAATGCGCATACACATTCGTACGTGTAGTATAAGTATGCGTGAAATGATTCCCCCGAACGGAATACGCCAAGCGTTAAAATCGAAAACTTTTTCGCATCGTTCCCTTCTTAGCGAGAATATCGCAGCAAACGTTACACGTATACTTACCCTACGTAGGAGATGTCGGAGATCTGTCTCATCATTCGCTGCGGATAAAACATGTTTCCCGACTTTTGACAGAAAGTTGTCAGCAACATTCATAATCTTTCTTTCACCACCAATGGCTACACTAAATTGATTCTCAGTTGTTTTATTTTGCACTTCGTCGAAGCACACCCGGCGAACGTACACGTGCCCACGTTTAGGCGTTTATCGGCGGTCATTTTATATTGCGCAGGGAAATAAATTTTTTAACATGTAAATTATTTAAAAGTATCGTTAAAGATGATTTAACCAACTTAACCAGTGTAGTCCCAAAGACCAACTGAATATTGTAGTGGTGAATGGCTGCTTCAACACTCTCTCCCACACGTGCCCAGTCATATTCACACACGTACGCGCCGTATATATGCCTACGTACGGTTTGTACGCGCACCGCGGCGGTGGAGCACTGCTGTCATCTAAACACGCAAAAGCAGCTTTCATACAATTTCCGGGTAGCATCGTCGTACAGTGTACACGATATTTTAAACGGATTCTCTTAAAAATATTAAATTACTTGGCGAAAGAGTTAACTAATTCTAAGTTAACTATTAAATACAACACTGCCAACTATTATTTAAACTGTACTTATTACATTATGTTACTATATACAGAGCTGCTTCATTTCTATTAGAGTTGGACGATATTTAAATTACTAGCAGCAAATATCTATCTAATAAATAATTAATTATTTGTAGCGAACTCTATTTCTGTACTAGAATAATTTCTTGGAGTATTAATATATATACATTGAGTTGTAAATCACAGTATTTAGTCACTGTTCCACTTTTGATGCAGGAAATCAAGGAGCGATTCGTGCGCAAAGATGCAGAAATATCTCGTGGCTTGCAGCTAACGGCCCCGAACGTATGCAGAATTTTTCTAAAATTCGATATCCTGTCGGTTCACGACTTTCTCTTCGACGGACTTTGCGTTTCGTACTGTATCGATTTACCAGAATACTGGAGCACAGATCAGAACAACAGACTGTTCGGTAGAACTCAGAGATGTAATTTAAAGAAGCGTTCGGCATACTTCGGTTACGCCGCGGAGATATCGTTGGATTTCGAGTTGCCCGATGCGTCCGATGCAAAAAGAATCTCATCATCTTGGCCTCGATTGTTATTCACAGTTATATCTCTCGATAATTGGTCGAGGTAGTCTCTTTCGATTGAATGCCTAAGTTATAACTGAATGTAACGTACCATTAACTTCTAATCGACGATAACGGATTTAAATTTTAAATTATCTTAGATATCGTACGGAAGGTTACGCAGCCGTACCTTTGCCTGCGTTGCCTGGCTCGTACGAATCGAGCGTTCCGACTTGGCGAGCGACGGGAAGTATTATTAATTCCCTTAGAAGATTCTTTACGGGCGGTACCTACGAACTGGACGATATAACTTACTGCGGTGTTCCTTCGGGGCACAGAGGTAAAGTGCTGGATAAGTCGCAGTTAAAGGTCACACCGGGTGGTTACATAAAGCTGCGCATGAACCTGATTCACCAAACGCACACGTCTGTTAAACACGACGATCGGTCGCATTACTTTGAAAGATTAAGTACGGATAAATTTATGACGAACATAGAGAACATCTTTGAACAATTTAAAGCGGCTAGGGAGCGTATGATACAAGTTAGAAATTTAAATATTTAATTAGACTTAGCAGTGCAAACTGACTTTATTTGATTGCAAAGGATGACCTGTGATGTATGAATAATAATAGCTTTTATTCGATGGAAAAATATGATCTGTGATATTTCGCTGGTATTTGTATGTAATAGTTTTTTAATATACTGACTCGTGTAATTAAATTATGTAGAAATACGTTACAAGCACTTGTCCGATATCTGTACATGTTTTCTAAAGCTTAGGATTTTATCACTAACTGTGGCTTTGTAATATTGGAGAATCAACTTGTTTCATGATAACTGGTAACCATGATTGCGATTACATAACAATTAAGTGCAACGCACATTGTATTTATAAGATACAAGTGAACCGATAGGGAGGGACATTTATATCTGCGAGTAACAAAACCTTTCCGTGTTGAAAATTCTACATTAAGAAGTTACTAATACACGATTCTAGGGACTTATGTAATGTTATTCTTTTCTCAAATGTAGGTAATATAATTAAATGATGCAACTTGCACGTACAGATGCATTTTACATTGTTAAATTACATAGGATAAAGTAGAATTTTAGGTAAAATATAAAAAGCTTATTCGCATTATTCAAAGTGTATTTTGTATTATCATTTTCTATCCCATAGAATTTACTATACGACAATGGTGATTTATAAAACAGCTGGTTAGATAATTCATGGTCAGTTATATTTACACAGCTTTAGCGTGCATTACACTTAATTAGGTATTTAAATAACAGTTTCAGTAATTTGCTAGGACCTCCGTCGATCTTTCACGTATAACAAAGCTACATAAAAATAGAAAAAGAATGGGGGGAAAACTGATACTGTGTTTATAAAGTATATTTAAGAACTAAGAGACTAGAGTAAAAGTGCGAACACATTTCCTAGAGGCATTTAGATCATTGCTTCTTTTTTGCAGCTTTTATTGCTTTCGATTTTTGCTTCTCTCCTCCAGATAGGAATGATGTTATGACTTCCGACATCTCTGGCATATCGTAATTGGTTAGATTATTCAATTGCTCCATTTCCTGCGAAGAGTAGACGGAAATGCGAACGAATGTTAAAACTGAATATTAAAATAAATTAGAATAAAATAATTATTATGCTGAAATTGTTCACCAACCTTTCGAGTTTCAGGATCGTTCATGATCTTTGGTATGATCATGAGTAACAGTAACGGTAGAATCATCATCAAGACCTGTAAAAAATTACAAAGCGATAAATCCAATTCTCTATCACTATTCCTTCTGAATATTTACAAACTAATAAAGCAGCTATCGTACCATCGAGTTAAACAAGAAGTCTGTTATTTTCCATTGTTCTCTAACTTGGAAATAACGGAACGGGGTAAGCGGCCTCATCTTCAGTGGATATGGAACCTGTATTACTTGCGACGTTTGAATTAAATTCACTTTCCGGGCTCTGAATTTCCCTTTCGAGTTAATTTCTACTCGTACCGGTTCGTAAACACAGTTTGGATTTACAATCTCGATTACGTACGATCCAGATGGTACATTCGAGATAATAAATGTTCCATCCTCTCTGGAAAAATCGGTACATTCAGGTATACAAGAATAAGGAATTAAACCATGAACAACATACTTGTAACTAACTAACATAGCAAAGAACACTTTGCATTTCCCATAGATTCTATAACTTGCGGTAACATTAATAGCGTTAATAGCTTATAATGAAATTAACGCGCTCGGTGCTACTAAGCTTTATCTAAACCAGGGTTGACTAACTGGTGGCTCGCGGGCCACCGGGGCACCTCCGCCTTGCTGCTACGCTGAACGGCCCTCCTCTGTATCTACTAGACTCTGACGATCGCAGTCGAAAAGAGAAGAAAAGAAGAAGAAATCCACTGCGATCGTCGGGGTCCGGTAGGTATGGTTGGGGGCCGTTCGGCGTAGCAGCAAAACAGAGGAGCCCCTGGTGGCTCGCGAGCCACCAGTTAGTCAACCCTGATCTAAACAATTGAATCGACACCACGTCTGCAAGTGAGTAATATCGAATACGTTAACGGAACTCTAACCTCTACAGAAATTATGAAAAAAGAAAACGTTGCTGAAAAGTAGAGTATAGCGAAGACTAGTTTGATGTATGATAATCATTTTGGTTACTCAGTATTTACATAGAAGCAATTGCTGAATCTCTAATATGTGGACATTGTGAGGATAAATTTACCTTAAGAAACCATAGTGTTCTCCACCATTAGCCATGACGTGGGTTATAAGCTGCCATCCGTTCGAAGCTCCGTTTTCCCATGGGAAAACTTTTCCCTCGATAACGTACAGATCTGTTGATACGTCCTCGTCATTTTCAGCAATAACATATTTATCTGACACGCTGACAATAATGAAAAATAGGAGAACACCAGTTTTGTACACAGTCATATTGAATGTGCCTATTCAATACGCCAGAAGTTGCCTGAATACTGAACACCTCCAACAGTCCAACTTCAGCATTGACAGTATGGCGAACTGCAGAATCATTAAAGATTTTTGGGAAGAAAGGTGTAGCGACCGCTGCATACAAGGCAACTTCAGAGTGTAGGCAGCGCCTCTATACTGGCGCACTTTTGGCGGCACTTGGCGGGAAGCATTGGGAAACCAAGAATTTCGATACGCCAACTAGTGACAGAAAATTGAACTACTGCGGGTAGGCCGAAATCCGTCGAAGTCCATACGATTATGAATTAGAAGATAAAGGAAAGGAAATCGATGAAGAATTAGAAGACACAGGAAAGGAAATCGATGAAAAATAGAACAAGATAAAGGAGATTTGGAGCCAGTTGATGCATCAAATAGTGTATTAGTATTAAAAACTCTTCATGACGTGGGTGTACAAATTACTAGTGATTTTGTCACTTCCAAATTTTCTAATTTTATTACAACAGATCATGAATTAAGTAGTATTCCCAACTTTAGTTTATTAAAAACAATTAACAAATTAGTTGACCAAACGAAATCACCAACATTACATTTGAATTCAAAATTGGATAGCTTAGAAATAATAATAATGACCTTTATGAAACTAAAGCAAAATTTGTCATATGCAGTGCTAGCAAATTAAAAATTTTGTTTAAGTCTTGCAGTGATAAAAGCACTTATACAGTAAAATTCATGACTGCTGTAACACCTGCAGGATTAATCATTAGTAGAGCGTATGGTGGGCGTGCTTCTGATAATGCCATATTCGAATAAAGTGAAATTCTTTTCAAAATGGATAAAAGAGATGATCTGATGGCTGACAGAGGATTTACTGTTAGTGAACTTTCTCAAAAACATGATATAAAACTTATACCTCCTTTTTAAAAAAAAAACAAAAGCAATTTTCAAAAGTAGATGCAATCACTGGACGTTCAGTTGCAAAAGCACGCGTTCACATTGAATGAAGTAATCAAAGAATTAAAACTTTTCAGATTTTTTCTTCAAAACCGCCTGTATAATTCGGATAACATCATTGTTATCTTCATTCACTTTACCACAATTCAACAGGTGACCACCATTAATTATATTTTCACCACCAAATTTCCTTAATAGAAATTCGCGTTTTTTTTCAATTAAGAGAACTTTAAATTGTTAAAAGCTATTACTGCTGAGTACTGATTCTGAATGGTAAGCCTACTGGCAGTAGTTTGCCAACTTACCACCGCAGCGCTGCAATCTAAGCCATGCCTCCACTTGGTTTCCCAATGGACCTAAAGGACGGTGCATAAAATAGACTTATGGACGCGGGGAGTGAAGATCTCCGCGGGGAGGGACAGTATACTCTCAGCCATCTTGTGCCGGTCAAAATAGTGCTGTCATCTATGTCCTCTTCTTTCAAACTTTTCGCGGAAGTCCTACTTTACCATCCTTTCACAATGCAAACTGGCATTTTTACGATTGGATTTATAAATAATTACACAAGAACCGACGCCGCAAATACTTATTATGTACGTCTATACCAAACGACACCAATCCACGCCAATTGCACGCCAATCTATGCCAAACGTCAAGCCAGACTAGTACTAATAAGTAATCTCGCCTAAAGAGTGCACCACAAGTTGACCGGTACAAGATGGCTGAAATTATTCCTTCCCTCCCCGCGGAGATCTTCAACCCCCCGCAACTATGCACCGTCCTTTAGGTCCATGGCGGGAAGAACGTTCGTTTTCCGACTACGACGAGTGAGACATCGTACGAGCTACGTTACATATAAAACATTCATTGTGTCTGTATTTTGTGAAGAAATATATTTTATTCGTTGTGTTTAAGTTGTGTGGAGTCTATCACCCGCACGTTCCCTGTAGCGAAATTTCCCCAGAGATCCGCTACAAAGGCGGTGGGTTTAGGGATTGTTGAGTATTTTAGCGGGGATTTTAGGATGTGAACGCGGGTTGGTGCCCGTGGAGCGCTGAACCGCTCTGCTCGTCGGAGTGCGGAACCGCTCTGCTCGTCGGAGTGCGGGTGCTTCGGATAAAACAAAGTTGTGCAAGCAAAACTTGCAAGTTAAATTTTTGAGTTTTATTCTCGATATCCGTTCGAACTGTTCAGGAAGGCAGTTAATGACAGAGAATGCATGTAGCGTTTCGAAGTATCCTCCGAGGTCCTCCATAAATCCTCGTAGTCCAATCAGGATGGAGGATGCATCAGATCCAAGCTGTAAGCCTTCTTCACATTAGTCAAGTTTACTGGCTTCAAGCCATGGTGGTATATAAAGGTGATGCAACAAAGCCACTTTTCCCTAGTAATAGTGTTGTTGTGTATTTCTGCGGTGAAATTGAAACGCGAACGCGGGTTGGTGCCCGTGGAGCGCTGAACCGCTCTGCTCGTTGGAGTGCGGGTAATTCGAAATAAAACAAACTGCACAGTAATTCCTCAGTTAGACTCTTAAATGTATTTTGATCTAGACAGTAAGCTGGTTAGCGATCGAATGCCAGCAGTGTACAAGAAAACGCTCCGAGCTCATCGACGAAGTCGCTGCAAAGATCCTGTTGATCCTCCCCTAGATCCTTGTTGTCCAATCAGCACGATTGCATCCCTCAAGCTGCATCAGTGGGTTGTCCTTCGCCCTTCCTTCACGCTTCCTCCCACTCTTGTCTAGTGATCGAGGCACGCTCCCCGTTTTACATATAGTGGTACATAAGCTACATACAGTACATACATATCTCGCAGGTAAGTAAGCGCAACCCTCGGGGTCAAGACGACGTCACTCGGAGAAAGTTTATGGATTTATGACTTTCAACCTCCCCCGACCGGAGTTTTTACCCTAACAGGACATCGGCAGTTATCGAAAGGGAGGACAGAATTTTAAGTGCTTTTACGAGGCGAGCCGCTGCCCGCTCGACGAAATTTGGCACGCAGATGTGCAAAGGAAAAAGTTAAGCTCTTTACTATCTCGCCTGGTCTAACGGTAACTTGAAACATTCAAAACTAGCAAGGAAAACCCCTGAGAAGTACAACGCGTTCTACAATAAAGTCTTTCTCATCCTCCGTTTCAAATCTCGCTCCTACGTACTCTACATATCGATTATATACATTTCCGCGGCCTCATTCAAGCGATAGCGCAACACCTTCCCCCTTATACAAAAGGTGTTTCCATGAAACAGCTTTTCAGTACATAATTAATAATAATATATATAACTACGCCTCCTCTTCCCGCGCCAGCCCCACGGTAAATGAGCTACTCGGTCCACCCATTGTCTCGCAGGAAGCACGAGTTGAAGAATAATAGTCATATCACATTATTTTTTTTTTCGCTTATAAAATGAAAATTTTAAATTACATTCGCACAAAACAAACCAAACATATTATGAATACAATATTATACTTCCATTAACTATCCTAAACAGAAATATCGGGTCTTATGCAGCTAATTTTAATTTATTAGTATGTACTATTTTATATTTATTAATTCTTATTACTAATTCTACATTTAAATCGTCAAATACTCAACTAATTTTATAAGGGTCTAACCAGTTGCAATCAAACTTAGAATTTTTCGGTTCCTTAAGTAAATAAACATCATCATCTAACTTAAACCTACAAAGGTTAGGATTCCTATAGTAATACATTTTATTTCTCTCCTTGGCCTTATCGAGATTTCTGCCACTTTAATCTGTGTGGTGGTAATCTTAGTAAATAACTCGTCTAAATGCTGTACAAAAGTTCGCGATACCTATTTTTTAACAAATTCAAAAGGTATGAGATCTTTAACTCCAAAAATCAATTAATGTGTTGTAACCCCGTAGCCTCATGTACAGAGGTATTATATGAGAACATGCCAAATTTAATGCAATTATTCTAATCAATCCCTGTGCAAATTCCTGTGTATTCCCAAATATCAAAACTATCTAAATCTTTTGAAATGCTAACAGTCTTAGCATTCAAGGAACTAACAGGAGCTGTGAAGAATTTCAACAAAGATTCCACATGACCAAAATCTAGATTTTGTCAAGAACATCTTAAACAAGAAAAAGTAAAAGAAATATGAAGCACTTATCATCAAGGAATGCCCCAGCATCACAACTGTGTGGCGTAACACGAACAAAATTATTCCAACATATTCAAAATTGTCTTTTACACAAACCATAGTAGGAGATGGAAAATGGTAAGTTATCCATCTGTCTGCAATTACATTAGTTATCAAAACTACTTTCCATAGATTTTACAAATTTCTGAACTTGATTCATCAACAAGGATATGAAACGATCAAACCTCCTACACCTCCAAAGAGTCCTTTTGTGACATCAGTGCCCTTGAATTCGACAGTCTCAAGACAGCCACGCCAACGAGGATTTGAGTACAAGAACGTTAAAAGCATGAGCATCTCATCGGATGTTCGCACATTTGAATTCGACGGAACGTGGCCATAGAAAGATGGCTAGCGAGGACACGCAATGACGGGGAATATATCAACCCGATCCTATATGCGTAATATTTGTCATCCCGCACAGCGCAACGTACCCTTGGATCTTCAGCGTTTCGAAGAACGTAGTGCCTCGATGTGCCAATGACATCACCATTAACGACGACCCTTTTTGAATCCCTGGGGCTACGTGAACAACTATAAATGGGCACACATATGTACGTACAACACATATCTGGCGTGGAACGTAAAGGCACAGCCACCAATACGAAAAGGCTGTGTAATCAAAGGAGCGGTGCACATGGGCGGTCGTAATAAACGACGCACGGCGCCATGATAACACTCATGCGAGTCCATATGATCATTCACCTCTCTCTATTCATGGGAAGTACACTTCATGATTCTCACCGCAACAAACATCGAGACTCTACCGAAGTTTATTGATCGTTTACAAATTCTATTAAAGTGATTTATTTGAGGATCCCTCTGCAGTCTTGATCGCAAAACAATCAGGCTCCACAGCCTCCGCCAAAATACCAGGCGCAACAACTTCAGGCTCGTCAGCCTCTGCCACGACATCAGTCGCTAATACACTAGGGTCCCCACCCCTCTGCCACGAATCAAGATACTGCGAGCCCTGCGATGTTCCCTCAAGGGCCGAACAGAGCGCAGGCACCCTTGTCGAGCACAGACTACTTCTCACGGCTCCTGAAGCGGGTTCCCGGGGTTGAGAATTACCGTATGTCAACAGGCGACCGAGTCGATGTATCGTGCCCGACTGAGGCGATCCTCCAAAATTTCCATTTCCCACAGGCAAAGGTGATACTAATAAATCTAAACTTACTCGTGAACTATATGTGACCTCATTGCACTAGGCTGCTGCTTTCCCGCGCGCTAGGAAAACAGATGCCACAATTATCTCATTTTTGTTTTAAAACATAAGACTTTATCATCCATCCTGTCCACTTCGGCACCTACAATTGATGTCTTATCTGCGCAGATAATCATCCTTTCCAGGTCCCTCGAATCAGGATTGGAATCCATGTCTATCGATATAGATTGTGAATAGAAATCATTATACTCATGGCAATTTCTGAACCTACAAGCTCAATTTCATATTATAACTGATGCTCCATTTTAGAGGCTAACCTGATAACACTTCTTAAATTACCTATATTATCATTGGCAATCAATAGCATAATTATATCATTGCGTAGTCCCCTTAAAAACCTAGCTATTGCTTCTTCTGTAAGTAAAACTTTAATTCCTACAAGTTGTTTAGCGTTAAATCTTTCCTGCACAGCTTCTATTCCCTGATCTAAAATTTCATGTACTCTAGTACCGACCTCCTCAATGGTTTCGTGTTCTGTTCGCTGTATAATTTTTAACTTATCTTGTGCATTATTGATATCGAAACTCTGCTCATACGCGGCCTTTATTAAATTAATCAACTCCTCTACGGTCTTGGGTTCATTCCCATCAACTATTCTGCTATAATCGTGTTTCTGCATTCTATTACGTATTATGGTCAATAAATAAACTTTATCTTCGAATCTAATTAACGAATCTGCGAGTCTGCACTGACTAATAAAATTATTTATAGAACTTGGTTTCCCATCAAAATGTGGAATGAACTTCGCAATCAAATTAAAGGACATGTGCAATGCAGCTGTAGGGAACCCAGAAGATGACCTGACGCATCTGCCATATTCGTACTAGTAGATGGAATGGATCCATTATCCGGAAGGGACATATTAATCTTGAAAGAGGAGTAGAATGTGCCGGCACCAAACGTAACCAGTCAGATTGAAATTCAGAAGTGAGCGCTGATACACTATTTGTTCCTACTATTAACTCTTCTATCTCAAAAAATACTACCACCACTCAGACTAGAGTTACACCTTTTCTTAAATAGCCTGTATCTTTTTGCAAACGGCGGCATTTTTACAGATAATAAGCGAATACAGTTCAGGAATAAAATCACTTATGGATTATTACTTCGTCCAGTACTCCAGCCCTTGTATGGAAGTCCCAACTATATCCAACGCTGACTTTGTCGATCCGATGTGCCTCGATGATGTAGTTGGCTTCAACCCCGTGAAAAATCGTTTGAGCTTCCAAGTCCTTCAAGTCCTCCTCTTAACTGTCCGTGAAGTCTTCGCCCGAAGTCTGCCCGTGAAGGCTACTCCAAGTAGCTCAGCAAATGATGCAGATAATAATCAAGTGCATGTGATTTCAGAGATTATTCGCACGGACACTGAAATCACCCGTCTCCGGTATTCACCCTTGCTCTTGGGAAAACCGCGCAAAACCCAAGAGAGAGAGGCTGCACTCAATAACTTCAATCTTTGTGTCTATTTGCACGATCAACGAATTATTTAAATAAAAGTTTATAATAGTTCCCGTTAGATTACTTAAAGTCGCACTCACGAGCCGGCAAAGTCACTCACAAAAGTGTTCAAAAGTTTATAAGCCGAATTTTAGCACTGACTTGACTTCTAAATTTCCCACAAATTATTTAAAAAGATCCCACCGCTGTCACCAAATTTGTTGTGTATTTCTGCGGTGAAATTGAAACGCGAACGCGGGTTGGTGCCCGTGGAGCGCTGAACCGCTCTGCTCGTTGGAGTGCGGGTAATTCGAAATAAAACAAACTGCACAGTAATTCCTCAGTTAGACTCTTAAATGTATTTTGATCTAGACAGTAAGCTGGTTAGCGATCGAATGCCAGCAGTGTACAAGAAAACGCTCCGAGCTCATCGACGAAGTCGCTGCAAAGATCCTGTTGATCCTCCCCTAGATCCTTGTTGTCCAATCAGCACGATTGCATCCCTCAAGCTGCATCAGTGGGTTGTCCTTCGCCCTTCCTTCACGCTTCCTCCCACTCTTGTCTAGTGATCGAGGCACGCTCCCCGTTTTACATATAGTGGTACATAAGCTACATACAGTACATACATATCTCGCAGGTAAGTAAGCGCAACCCTCGGGGTCAAGACGACGTCACTCGGAGAAAGTTTATGGCTTTATGACTTTCAACCTCCCCCGACCGGAGTTTTTACCCTAACAGGACATCGGCAGTTATCGAAAGGGAGGACAGAATTTTAAGTGCTTTTACGAGGCGAGCCGCTGCCCGCTCGACGAAATTTGGCACGCAGATGTGCAAAGGAAAAAGTTAAGCTCTTTACTATCTCGCCTGGTCTAACGGTAACTTGAAACATTCAAAACTAGCAAGGAAAACCCCTGAGAAGTACAACGCGCTCTACAATAAAGTCTTTCTCATCCTCCGTTTCAAATCTCGCTCCTACGTACTCTACATATCGATTATATACATTTCCGCGGCCTCATTCAAGCGATAGCGCAACAGTGTCTTCATAAGAGTTTAGTACAGATTTTATGTAGCAGATGGCGTGTGTGCATGGATCCCACACAGATAGAGTCGACTTTGATTGTATAAGTGTAACGACGCCACGCTACCGTCTTCCGTGTACTGTGTTTTTGATATAAACTATTATTTTAACTAGCACTATGGTTAAACGGTGCAAAGTAGAGAATTGTGGTTCTTCTGGAAAAGAAAAAAATATATCTATTTTTGCAGTACCAAAGGATACAATTCAAAGAAAGAAGTGGTGATCTCCGATTGTATGATCTCCGTTGGCTAACAACGAAATTAACAAAATAACACTAAACACAGAAATATTTTGGCAGCAATACTGCTGGTAAAATGATAAGGGTTATATACATATATTATGAGAAATAAAATTTTGGATGATAAATATATAAAATACATGGTAAACATGTACACGAAATTCATACATATAACCTTTACAATAATTTAAAATTATTATTAATAACCATTTCTGTTGGGTATATATTCTTTACATTTCAAATTTACCGCGGTAACGCGCCTCTTAGAGTTAACGCCACCTGGTTAGTATTCTGCGAATTAAACTGTTATGAAGACGCCGTACATGGTCCTGTCAAACCACCTTTATATACCACCCTGTATTCGGCACAAGCCGCCTATCCTCGTTCACTATCCAGTAGTATATACAGATCAGTGTCATATGTACTATTCAAGTTGTATTATTTCCTTAGAGCATATAATCATATAAACATGGAGGTCACATTGCCTAAGGTTGACTGCCTCGAAACTGTCGCTGACTGTCGCCAACATCACGCGCGAGAGAAAGACATGTGCGAACTGGTGCGAGAGAGAGACATCGTGCGAGCGAGAGAAGTATAGATTCTCAATCGCCCGTAATGCGCATGCGCCAATATCGTGAAATTTGCTGCAAGCGGTTTGGTTTGAAGTGATACGCGATGCATGCTTTCATCATTTATTTCAGGCTTGGGAATTAAGTGAACTTGGCGGCCGATTTTCAGAGACAACGCCTCCTTCCTCCCGCCGCGTGTCTTGGTCCCCGCCAAGCAGCTTGTGGCGCGTTGACAAAACAAAAACGCATCGACAATCGTGTTCTCTGGGATGATGTGGAAACTTATGGATACTGAGACAATGTCGCCTTAATGCGCCACGCGCGGTTCACATGGTACGGGCCTGAAACGCTCCAAGCACCTACACTGCGTTCCATATAAGAGCATACCGACGCCCCTACCGATTTGCGACCGATCTGCACAGCTCCCACGGATCTGACACACGCGATTGGTCGTAGCATTTTCGCTGCCGGTCACAATAATGGCGCATCGTTCCAAAAAATGACATTAACGGAAGCCGATATAGGCGTGGCGTTGAGTAGCTAAAAGATTAAAACATTCAGACACAAACATTGTAGAAAAAAATTCAAACACCGCCACAAACAAAGACACGTCCCATTAGTTACCCGTTACGCCCGATCTATGCATGCACTGCAATAATTAAGTATAAAATTATAAAAAAGAAAACCAAAATAATAGATTCTGAGGTTTGCAGAACTAACACATAATTGAATAAAAATTTAATTTCTCAATTTATGAAAATAATGATACAGAAGCAAGTAGCCTATTGTTTATCAACACCGTGAATTTTAAAAAGAGCATTAAATACAGTATCAAATAAATAGTTTGCAAAAGCTTTTCACAACAATTATGGTTAAAAAATTGATAAAATAAAAATGAAATAACGTCTAATTTAATTAAACGACTATAATAAGAGTTTCTCATGCTTATTAAGGCCCCACCTCCCTTACAAGCTTTACTAGTGTAATAAATGCGCGGCGTGTCTTAAAGTAGTTTTTGAACTGTGGTCGATCAAAGGCCGACCTAAGTGACTAAGGAAGGAAATAAAAAAATACAAACAGAAACATGCCTCGACCGAGGCTGAGGTGACACCAAGATCTATTGTACAGTCGAAGGAACGTCGCGGTGGTGCTCGTACCGCGATTATCTAGCTAGAAGAGCTCTTCGAAGACTCTTTGTGTGCCTCAGATTTGTGTCTGATATTGTGAGTGCTGGACCAACGAGAGCGTCGACTACGAGGGAGTTATACATGAAGGTATGTATCGCGGACACAACAGATTTCTCTTCTACGGTGGCACCTGGTTTAGCAATGTCGTGACGAGTCCGTTTGTTGAAATTTCTAATTGCCGTTTTGTAGAGCACCGAGCGAAGGGTTTGTTCTATCACGAAGGAACGTAGTCGTTAACAGAAAGAGGCATTGGACGAACTTGTAGCGTCTCGTGGAAACTACTGTGAAGGTGTCTTTCTCAAGCCACGCTTAGAAACAGGGAGTCGAGACCGATAGACTTTCGGTTACGGTCGCGGTCGCGGTCCCTTGAGAGGTTCAATGTGGCGTTTACGGGTCTCTCGACTGAACCAAGAGCGACGAGCGACCCGAAGTTTTCTCTCAACCGATAACCGAGAGAGAATTTTTCTCAGACTTCCGCTCAACCGAAAGTCTAGACCGGTCAGGAATACGGTCGCGTTAATTTATGGAGAGGTTCGAGTTAATGTATGGAGAGTTTAGCAAAACGGTCACCCGAGAGTCTCGACCGAGTGCAATACGGTTGACACAAAGTCGGGAGAGATAGAAATGCGGGCAACTAGAATTCATCACCTCATGAGAAATAGGAAGAAAATAGAAATACGTTCGATTAAAATTTGTGAAACAAATTGTTACTATCCCTGTTGCGAATTGCAAATCGTGACTAAAATTATTTAGTAGGTTATTTTAATTATTTTTTATCACGTTAGTAACCTGGCCTTGCATCTTCTGCAATCCACAGCGAAATACATAGTATAAATGAAATAAATTTATATTAATAAATAAAATCAATCAATTTAATTCATATATAAATTCTTAAAAATACATTTACGTATTTTTTTTGAATTTATTAAATTTTATAGATAATTTTATAAACACCTACTTTAAATATTTTTATAAATGAAATATTACTTTGACAGTCGCAATGAAATATTTATATAAATAATTTTCAGAAATAATTCATATTTTTATTAAAAAAATGTTTAGTTATAAATAAACAAAGTTAATGATGGATAATTATTAAGGATTAACAATTTGTTTTGCAAACAACAACAGTCAATTTTCAAAAGTTTGCACGCTGATAACGCCAAAGTTTTTTCAAAAGTAAAACGTTAATGTTAATAAATTTCTGACCATTTATAATGGACCGATTGATGTAATGAATGAATTTGCAAACATTTATGATGTTTTCAATATTACAAACACAATACTATGTGTTTTTATTTTTCGACTAACATAGCAGGAAGGTCATCCCACTCGATAACTTTCTAACGTCGATGTCAAGAATTTTGATCAAAATGAAAGATGTTATTATTTTGATTGTTCCGAATTTGTTACAGGACCACAGTTGGGAATTAATTACTTTTTGGCAAAAAAGTTTTTGCATATTCCTTTTTGAAACTACGCTATACTTTAGATTATTTTGCCTATTCATATAATAGTTTATGAAATTCATTTTTGTAACATCAAAAAATATAGGAAAATTCTTATTTTCCCAATTTTGCCTGCAACATCATATGTTTTTAAATTCTAAATAAGTATGACCATCTTTCTATCCTACTGTCTAGAAAATAAGGTTTTTTGTAGGATGGTATGTACGAAGGCAGCGGTGCGCCCCGTCTCAGGTAAGCGAGCCGCGCGCTGCATTATTGCGGACGGTTTACCATACCACCCGAACCCCCGTATTACCTCAATCAGGTCAAAACATAAAATCGACTGGTCTCGTATCCGCCATAATCGGGTCATTTATGCCTGCGAAATATTTTCTTTAATTGCTTTTGTTTGAATTTTAATACGGCTTATCCCCAAAAGTCCCTGTTCCATATAATGTTATGGTTCAACGAAAATACAGGGTGTTTTGTCCTCGCCCTACAGAAAATGAAACCTTGGAATGATCCATGAACAAAATTTCATTATGCGTCCTTTCGTTGGCGAATAAGGGTCTATGGTATAACAATAAAGTGCAGTTTACGAGTGGCTAAGTCGCGACCACAAAGCCATTAGTAAAATAGCAATTACTGAAAACAATTTGAAATCTTTAACAAGCCAGGACTACATTTTTCATGTTATAAATGGTGTGGTAAACTACGAAGAGTTCCTTTTATTGCGGGATTAATAGTTAAATATATATTTACATTTTGTTACATTTGTATCTTCTGTTTTCTCCACACTTGGACATACTTTTGAAATAACCACATGAAAAATAAAAAAATATATTTTCAATCATTTTCTTGTTATTTCGATTTTAACAATCATTTATTTTATATTAACTACTTCTATTAAAGTCGATGGGAGATGACGAGCATCTTCTTAATGTAGTGTTTCAAATACAACAATGCCTCGGTAGATCGGCGCACTTTAGGACCGACAGTGTCAGAGTATTAACAAATAACTGCAACAGTCTGCTTTCACAAATCCCGTCACGAGAGAGACAAACAATGAAACCGACAAGGCCTATTCAGCTAGGTCGAACTGAACCGAACCCACCCGAATAAAACCGACTCGGAGCCCTAACCAGTCAGCGGATCTCTCCGACCGACCGGTCCCCGTTCGTCTCAGAATGCGGTCCCTGATTTCCGACCGAAGTGCAATTGGTCAGGAGCTTCGGTTCCCTTTTGCAACCTTTCGCTATTACGGTCAGAATTTCTCTCCTCTTTCGTTACGGTTACTGGTTACATGACCGATATGTGACCGGTCTGAATTTCGGTTTCTGCTTCGGTCTAGTAATAATTGGTTCCTGATTCAATTCTTTTGCTACAGCTGTGATAAATAATTTTTTAAACACTTCATGCTTAATTGGATCTACACACGAAAACCATTTGGTTTTGAATCGTGGGTATGACAACGCAGCTATTACTGCATTCACCGCTTGCGAGCTTGAAACATTGAAAAAATTAATAAAACGTGTTTCGACATTTTCCAAAAAAAGTTCGCAAAGTTTTTTACAGAATATAAAGTTCTTTTCATTCAATTTTTGTAAATTTTTTCTAAGGGTTAATAAAGACGGTAACAAAATACCATAATATGTATTATTTTCACCTTGAAGAATATCTAATGCGTCTGCTACAGGTTTCGTACACGACAGATATTCCTCAAAGTAATTAAATTCATGGTCTTTTATATTATTTTTTAAGCCCAAACCTTGGTGGAGTGTAGCAGATTTGTCCTTAATGCTTAAAATTTGTCTTAAGGAATCGTATAAACTATTCCAGCGAGTATCACCAGGTTTACTGACAATGACTGCGTGTCCTAGAATGTCCTGAATTATTTCAGCAGACTTGGGTTGACTTCTTTTTTTCCACAAACTGTTGCATTTCTTCAAAACCTGACCGTGCATACTCGATAGTGGTGAATCGTTTGCTGCCAATACCTTGTTGGCGTCAACAGTTGCAATTAAACTGAGTGTATGCGAACAGCATCGCAAATGTAAAGGTAACTTTTTTTCTGGAGAATTCGGAATAATATATTCTTCGTCACTGTCTGTACTAACAATATCCTGCTCTGTAGTTTCATGATCCGAACTAGCAGCATCACTATCATCCAAATCAAAGCCGTCTTCTTGTTCAATGCAGTCGGGATGGACACCAAATATCCTAAACGCTTTAGCGAAATTGCTTCCATTATCGGTTGTAGTAGCAACTATTTCGCAGGTATCTGCAATACACTCGGCATGTATTTTCTGCAATAATTCGGTTATAAGTTGATTGTCGTGCACCCCCATAAATCTGCGACATGCTAATGCTCTAGATTTTGAAATTTACAAAATCAATCCAATGAACTGTTATGCATTTAAAACTTCGCCTGCGGCCGGACCAAATGTCTACTGTTGCGGATACTTATTTTGCCTCTTCTAATTGTAAGTCTCGTTTTATTTCCTGCGCTTGAGCCGTATAACATTCACATAAAAGACGTCCTACCGTTCTACAACTTATTATTTTCAACCCATGCTTTTCAATATTTAAATTTTCAAATATTTTAATAAAATATGGATTTTCGATACATCGTAAGGGTATCATCGAATGCGCGAAATATTGTGCCAAATCTTTGTCAAAACTTTCTTGCGTGTATGAACATGATGCTGACTTACGACATGCTTACTTTGATGTAGATGATCTTGCTCGACAAGTTTTCTTATTTTTTATATAAGCGTGATAATCTTCAACCATGTCATTGCCGCGTTTTCTTTTTAAATGTGTCACAAAATTGGACGTACAGTTTCTAAAACCTTTGACCTCAATGTAGTTCGGCGAACATTTTGTACATACCGCAACAATTCTTTGGCCGGCTGAGTTTTCCGAAACTTGTTGAAAAAAGCTTCCATCCAGGAAAGTCATTGTATTCGATTCATCTATATTGTTGAATTCTTATTGTATTTTTGTTTCTTTTCCTGTGCTTTTTACACAGGATGGCGTTTCAAGCATTTTGCTTATACTGCCCAACAAACAAAGTCATTTTTCTCTTTCCCTCCTCTCTCCTTCGCAGTGTGGAGCGGATATCCTGTACGCCCGTACCGCTAAACGCGGTGGCAATACGCCACGCATGCGCGCGATGGCGCCGCGATGTCGAACCAATCAACGCCAAGGTGGGAAACGAAACGGCGCCACCGTCAAGCCAAGTCAACTAGCCAAGGGAAATGGGTTATCGACGCTATGTAGCACGCTCAAGGTGGGGTTTCCTCTCCCAGCCACCAATACTTTTCTGTTTCTGACTGATGCCTCTTTGTAATATTCACCTTTGGTAGCATCATGATAAATACTTTCCCTATATCTGCGGTTAAACAATCTAAATTCTGGCCATAAGTGCTATACTTATCACACGACTTTCTATTTATGTGATAAATAGTAGGAACATTATTTTTGTCCATTATTCTGCCTGTTTTGTCCAGAAACATAAAAGCTTCAGCTGGGAGGTGGCCTGACAAAAGGGCATACTTATAATACTCATCGTTTGGGTATATAGCTCCTCTAATGACATCATTGTTACAAATTTCAGGAATATTTGCGAAGTAGTCCCTTACCAACTTTATTATATGGCTATCGATCCTGGGAATCGCTGCCTCATCATAGAGTTTTTGCCAGTTTTCATAGCATTTGAAATTTGTTCTTTCGCTCCTATAAACTCTTGCGCATGCTCTTAGGCAATTCCTTTCAAATTTTCGTATTTTCTCCATTAAATGTGGGCTTACGTTGTACCAGATGGGGCAACCATAGGTGAGGATCGGTCTGACTAATAGCATATATATAGCAGATGATTTTAATCCTATTGTTAAGATAATTAGAATAAAAGATTCTGTTGTGAGTACGAAATGATTTTCGGGCTCTGTCTAGTTGTATATCGATGTGCTTATTCAGTAGCATTCGTTCATCTAGATTGATTCCTAGGTATTTAACAATTTTCTGGTGCGGGATTACTATATTGTTTATTTTAATATTAAATGTTTTATAAGTTCTGCGGAATGCTCTAGATTTATTTGCTAGTTTTTCTCTGAATAATATTGTTTCACACTTTTGTGGGTTTATCTTCAGTTTCCACATTAAATAATACTCGTTGATTTGGTCAATTATGCTCTGCATTATACATACATATGTTGGGGCTTCCGTCCGTACCGGTAGATTTCTTATTATTCAACTTTCTGAAAGGTTTTACGGTCTCCAAAGGATTGGAAAAGTAGTCCGTATCTACATCCCATTGAGGATTACTAGCCATGTTGGTTTCCGAAAATTGGACCAGCTCGATATTTTCCCTTGTATTAATATTCACTTCCCTAGAAATATCATCAAACTGTTTTTCAATGATTCCAATCACACCAAATTTGTTTTTTCATTTGTGACCATGAAGTTATGGGTTATATTTATTGATGACTGAGTAATTTTTTCACCCCCTCGGGTTTAATTTTTTTTTTAAATATTGTATTGTCATCCAAATTGCGCGCGCCTGCAAAGTTTCAAGATAATTGGATAGTTGGACGTTGGTTACATTTGTGTTGCCAGATTTGAACCACACAAACAAACATACAAACAGAGAATCGAAGCTGAATAAAATCGTTTTAAAAAAGAATCTGAACGACATACAGTAACAATGCTTTTTGGACTTTATTACTGCATGTTTGAAGAATAAACAAAAAAATTATTGTTTGAATTTTATCAATTTTTGCCTTAGGTATACAGTATTCATTGTACCAGTGTAGTAATTAGACTTAATTACTCTTGACGGTCGCCACTGGAAAAAGCTTAATTATGAACCGATTTCAAACACTCTTACGGCATTCTATTCATAATTAGACTCGCTATCACCTTATCCGCAAAGAGTAATTTTGGATAACCCCTTTTTTTATGGACAGATTTATGCGTAGAAAAACTGCTTTTCTTGCAACATTGTGTATAAACATGTGCTAGAAATCGCCGGATTGTTTGTTTGCAATGCAAACGTATAAGGCGATAACCATTCTCATATATTTTAAGAATATTTTTAGTTTTTTATTTCAGACGATCCTGTTGTGACGTCCCACTATTTTTCGCGCTCTATTAATTAAAGTCTTCCCCACAAATCACTCCACAACTCCGCCAAAAATCCCTAAACCTCAACTCTTACCCCTTCTACCCAACCACTGACCATCTAGGCCAGGGCTGCACAGGGAGCCCTTTTCAGCGCCTAGCGGCGAGCAACCAGCCGTACGCCGTTACTAAGGGTAGAATCAGTGAGGAGAACTGTACTAGTGTATATACTTACGCTACGCGCCTACGAGCCCACACCTACACTACTGCAGTTCTCCTCACTGATTCTACCCTTAGTAACGGCGTACGACTGGTTGCTCGCCGCTAGGCGCTGAAAAAGGCTCCCTGTGCACCCCTGTTGTAGTGGAATGCGTCCGTGAGGTGCTGTTGCCATTTTACAAGTTCGCGCGAGCGCGGGTTGCAGGATAAAACCCTGACCCTGCATGTCAGAGGGCGCCGGTCAGTGCGTCGCCAGCGTTCATTTTCATCGCATCTTACAGAGACCATAACTCACCCCAGCCCACGAATCAGCCATCATTTCGTTCATGACAAATCTCGAAGTTACTCTGATGACGAAAGATAACGTAAACGTACAATACCTTTTTTTGTAGTGCCAGATACTGTAGAGTCTGCGAACGATTCTACAAGCATGTGTTCCACTGGTCATTCTGTAGATAACGAACGTAACATGTCAGCCATTCGGAACGAAGAGAGAGGCTACGAGGGTATGCTCGGGTTCAGAGCAGAGGACATTAACGATATAATACGTCACCTAATTATCGGTACAATCTATTGGTACTACACTATTGAATAGGAAATATTTCTAGCACTCTCCGAACTGCAACAATCTTTTCCAGAGCTGAGACCTAGAGTTGCGATTACCTTGTTACCCGGGTTGCCAGCCTATATCCTCTTGAGGTGCATAAGGCACACGGATCGTTCAAACGACGAAGAGAAAGTGACGTCGCTGCTGAAGGGCTACCTGTTCGCTGTGAAGCGCGTGGTGAAGATACGGAAGCAGTTCGAGTCCAACGTACTCTGGCTCAGCAACACCCTGAGGTTGCTGCACAGTATAAAACAGTACTCCGGGGATAAGCCCTTCCAGATCAGGAACACACCGAGACAAAGCAAACAGTGTTTGAGGAATTTCGATTTGAGCGCGTATCATGTAGCCTTGAGTGACGTGGCACTCTGGATCTTCAAGAACATCATGACGAACTTGAAGGAGAGGATTCAGGCTCTGACGGTGCCAGCTTTCTTCGAACACGAGGTCAAATCAGGCTTGGATGACACGTTCGGTCGACCTAGGTCCTTCTCTATGGGGGTAGAGCCAGAGTCCACGCAGCAGAAGCTCGATAAACTTCTAGATGAGCTGACCTCGGTGTACAAAGCTCTTCAGTATCACGGTGTCGATTCCGAAATCGTTGTGCAACTGTTCAAGCAGCTTTTCTACTTCATGTGCGCCAGTGCCCTGAATAACTTGCTTTTGAGGAACGAGCCCTGCCATTGGACGAAGGGCATGCAGATAAGGTTTGTGAAATTTTCTTGCTGGCTTCGTTTCATTTAATTTCCCAGGCCTTTATTCAATGGTACCTTCTCCAGGCACAATATGAGCCATTTGGAGCGATGGGGAAGGGATCGGCAATTAGAGCAAGCATCGGAAGTGCTCCAGCCGATCATACAAGCAGCACAGCTCCTGCAAGCCCGTAAAACGGACGAGGATGTGGCCTCTGTGTGCCAGATGTGCAACAAATTAACCGCTAAGCAAATAGTACAAATTCTAAATTTGCGTACGCTCGCTGATGACTTTGAGACGCGCATGCCAGTTACGTTTATCAAGAAGGTACAGTCCAAGTTGGACGAACGTGGCGAGAATAACGAACAAGTAAGTGAAGGCTCAATTACCGTTTATAGTTTCGCAGTTTATAACGATGGAAGTATGATTGAATTTGGATTTTCCTTTTCAGCTGCTTATGGATCTAACGTATTCGTATCCGATAACACTCCCATTCAATCCGTCGAACATACAGTTAGAAGATATCGATATACCGGAAGTACTTAAATTGCCTATGCTCAAGAAGGTGTGATCATAGTAAAGCAGAATTTTACAGACCCTGCTGCGCATGTAACTTTTAATTGAGGAAACCACCTATCGAGTGATCAAATTCGCCTAGCCTATTTATTAAGGAAACAAGGAGAAACGGAGGGGAGGAGTTAGCGAAGCCAATCATTATTGCTGAGTCAGATAACGCATCCAGCGGGTCATCGATAGCACGTTTTATATGCCTTTTTTACACGAGTAACTTGTATTCTACGAAGCGTAATTCCCATTCGTGTCCACGTAAAGAGGTCGATTTAAAAAAAATACGTTCCCTGAATGACTGGAAGTAACACTTGTAGGTATTTTTTGTGGGTTCTTTGCGTAGAGCGGACCATCATTCGTGCTGATATGGGTGTGAAGCTTGATGTTAACATTACACGAAATGAAATAATGTTTGAGGTTTTAAGAAAAGTTAATTAACAGTTAATCATAGCGAAATTAGCTGCTCAGGCTGAAGTAAAGTTCCCACCTTTTAAAGCCAACCATTGTAAATACAACATCGTTCTGCTAAACGGATTACCTCTCAACGTTGCGAAAACATGGGTTTAATTTTATACTTCTTTTTCACTCTAAGTCAGGGATGTCGAACTTCGCCACTCCGAGAGCCGCAGGAGTCCGTCCTCCGATCAGCCGATTCCCCCACCTTCCCAAGTAGGGGAAAACCACTCCTGAAACACATGTTTCAGTTCTCCCTCTAACGCTACGCCTTTAGCTAAGGTGAGACGATTCCTACTACCCTTTCTCCGAGGAGACAGTAACGCCGCTAGAAAGCATGTTGGGGCGCTTTAGGGTGTAAGTACCAAATGTGTCAAGCTTTTATAGGAAATTTCATAATGACTTAAAAATAGTAGGAAAAATTAAAATTTAAACTAGCATTTCAAAATGACGTAAAAAGAATTAAACAAATTTATTACATACAACGCTACAGTAAAAATAATTAAACAAATTTATTACATACAATGATACAATAATTATTATGTCATTTTGAAATGCTAGATTATATTTTAATTTTTCCTACTATTTTTAAGTCATTATGAAATTGCCTATAAAAACTTGACACATTTGGTACTTTCACCCTAAAGCGCCCCAACATGCTTCCTAGTGGCGTTACTGTCTCCTCGGAGAAAGGGTAGTAGGAATCGTCCCAAATTAGCTGAAGGCGTAGCGTTGGAGGGAGAACCGAAACATGTGTTTCAGCAGTGGTTTTCCCCTACTTGGGAAGGCCTGCCCCACCTATTTTTCTCCAGGAGTTGCACGAGACCCGGCAGGGAGAGAGTGCGACCAGAGTTAGGATCGATGGGGCAAGGGTGGCGTGGAAAATCGCTACCAGCGGTAGCTATTTTGGAGTGGGGACAGTTACCCACGTCCACGCATGCGCGCGATGACGTCACGAGCGTTGAGCCAATCAACGCCAAGATGAAAATCGCTGAAAAATTCGCCGACGCCAGCGCCAAGTCATGCCAACTAGCCAACTAGCATCGCGGGGAATCGGTTGTCGACGCTGGTGGGTTGCGGCCTTACTTGGCTTGACTAGTTGACTTGACTTGGCGCTGGCGTCGGCTAATTTTCATCTTGGAGTTGATTGGCTCAACGGTCGTGACGTCATCGCGCCCATGCGTGGACGTGGGTAGCTGTCCCCACTCCAAAATAGCTACCGCTGGTAGTGATTTTCCACGCCACCCTGGATGGGGCCACAGTGATGGAGGGGGAAATACCTATTACAGGAGCGGTGGTAATGTGCCGCGAACTGACGCCAGCGCCAAGCCAGCCAAGTGACGTCAACGCGAAGTTAACCACGGTCAACCAGCGTCGCCGGGAAATAGATTGCCGCCGCTGGTTGGCCGTGGCGTTGGTTTGCCTCGCGCGCACATTACCACCGCTCAGTGATGCCAGATTCGTGGGTTTTCGCCCACGGGCGCTTCCCCCACTCTATGACCAAGCGTACCCCCATTCTGCGACCAAGCGTACCCCCTCCTAGCGCCTGCACCGCACCACACAAGCATACCCGTCCCTCTATCCGTGTGTCGTACGCGCTACCTGGCCGGCGCTCTCCACCGAGAATCCGTTTCACCGAGATCCTAGAGCTTGGGTCTCAAACAGAAAATCCGAGGTTCAAATCCCGGTGCGAAGAGTCTACCTTTTTCATTAATTATTCTCTAACTTCTTTTTCTATATTCTCATTAGAATAAAAACTTGAAAACTGTTAATTTACAAAGTATTTTCGCAGATGGCTAATGTACGTGTTGCTCTTCTGCCTTTTTTTATACATAAACAGAAATAATTCCTTGAAATGCTACTTACAAAATAAGTTCCTTTCTAGGATGGACCCTTTAAAATTCACGTCACAATGAACAGTTAAAACAATCGGTGATTTCCGTTTCAGGTAAGCGAGCCGCCCGGCCCGCTCCGCTATTACGGTCGGCTTACCACTCGCTTCCTGGATTATTGTAATGTGGTTGGAAAACAATTTCGACTGGTTTCGTACCCGTCGCAATAATGTCATTTATACCTACAGAAGAGTTTTACTAACCCACTCTTGGCCAACGACACTCTTTTCGTGTTAATCAGATTTGTACGTATCTGCTTATTTGCTTATTGATTATTTACGAAAATTGTGCCATTGCTCGATGGAAACCACGAGAAGGTGGTGGGCTTCTTCCATCAGGAGAAGATAAGGATAGGTCGAGATGGATAGAATGGATAGGATCGGTGTGAATGATGAACGTAGCGGCCGAAACCTCTACTCTACGGATAGAAAGGTTCGGGAAAGTGAGATGCGCGTAGAAGCTGTGATAGCACTACTACGATACTATTGTGACTGTTTCGTAAATTATGTATGTACGCGCCAAGGTAGGTGATACTGTACAAGAAAGGGGTCGGTGAAATGTGATGATGACGCTGTCGGTGCTATATGTTCCAAGATTGGTGGAGTGTAAGTTGCTTGAATTGTTGGGGATTGGAAAAGCTGTTGTATAAATGATCTGCCGACATAAGAGCGAGATGCCTGTCGTCGACAGTCATGGTCCGACTGGTCTCGTTTCTGGCTTTTAAGGATGTGCGCACCACACATATGGAATTTAACAGTTCAGTACCTATTTTGTTCCTCTTTTTAGTTTTCGTATCGGGCAAAACTGAGAAAAGCCTTTCGACCGAATTATGGAGATCTTGTACTTTGCAGATATTCATCCACATGTCGTCAAAAGACATTTTGGCCCAGGCATCCCTTTGGATTCGGGAAATATCGCAATACAAAAAATTCCATTCTTTTCGCAAGGCTTTGGCATTGAAATTGCCGAGCCTACGAGCGACAGCTAGAACATCTTGAAATGTCTCCTGTCTGTCGCAATGGAATAGGGCAGTGTCGGATTTGAAAACCGTCAACTGTTTCAATAAAATATCGTCATGGGGAAGACGATTCCTAATTTCATTGCTTACGGTAATATAAAACCGTAAGCAATTTTCACGGAAGGAGGAAACATCAACATCTGTCATTCCCTCCATTTTCTAGGAATTCCTCACACTGAGGACCTAGATTAACTTGAGCCAGGGGAAGTTGATTGGGTTTAGCAGACAAATCTATCTGCCTAATGTAATTAAAATGTTGTATTAAAAGGGGTTTTAAAAATTTTTGAACGAAAAACCGAAGCAGGTTCTTGGAACGAGGCTGCAACTCCTGAATCATCGTTTTCCGTTCTTGAAATGTAGCATTGAACTTGTTTAATGAATTAAGCACAAACTCGAGGAAATGGAAATAGCCTTTAATGTCATGACTGTTAAGCAATGACAAAAAAGTTTGAGAAGCTTCTGACTTCTGAAGTAACGCATCCTCTGTAAAATATCTCTGCAAATCCTTCCAGATATGCAAAAATCTACTAATGCACTGGTGCCTCGCGAGCCAGCGGGTATCTGATAATTTTAAAACTTTTAAAGGAGAGTTATAATAACTCTCCTGAAATTGTCTGAAAATTGTCGAACGTTTGGGGCTATTGTTTATGAACTTTGATACGCTCCGAAGCAGTTCGTTACATTCTTTTGGAATCGTAGCGCAGGCAGCACTTGCCGCCAACGCTACAGAATGACAAATGCACGGTAGTGTAAGTAAGGTAGGGGTTTTTTCAAGGAGCTTTGTTTGGAAAGATGAATTTCTACCTGTCATGACTGCAGCATTGTCACAACTCAGACCAGCGATGTTACATAACGGAATTTGCATTTTCAGCAATTGATTTTCAAAAGATTTGAAAATCTTTTCCGCTGAACAATCGCTGGCATCCAAATGGATGAGTCGCAACAGTTCTGCTCTAATAGATAAGTGAGATGGCTCAACATATCGAACCATCAATGATAACCACTTATCGTTTGTCGAATCTGATGTTTCGTCCTCGTAAACTGAAAATTTACAATGGCGAACATTGTCTATGATACGTTCTGTTTCATGCACGCATAAAACATTGGAAATGATTTGACCGCATTTGGTGCGGCCAACATGCATACCTTGCAAAACCTCAGGCTCCTTGCCTATATCTTGCATAAGTGCAAGCAGATCAGGTGCCATTGAAAGCGGGATATTATTTTCGTTTCGGATATTAGTTTTGATTTTGTCATCAAGGGAAGGTGCAGAACTTTGGCCTGAGACGTTATCCCCAACATTTTCATCATGGCATCCTAAAACTCAGCGCGAGGCCACGTCGCGTTCTTTCCGCAAAGCCTGGTTTATGGCCCAACGACTTTGGAAAAACCCCCGAAATGCTCTAGTTTTCCCCTCTCTCAGAGATTTGCTGAGTATAATCAGGTGTTTGCCCCATTCTAACGCCGAGGCCGAAAGGCTTTTCTCAGTTTTGCCCGATACGAAAACTAAAAAGAGGAACAAAATAGGTACTGAACTGTTAAATTCCGTATGTGTGGTGCGCACATCCTTAAAAGCCAGAAACGAGACCAGTCGGACCATGACTGTCGACGACAGGCATCTCGCTCTTATGTCGGCAGATCATTTATACAACAGCTTTTCCAATCCCCAACAATTCAATCAACTTACACTCCACCAATCTTGGAACATATAGCACCGACAGCGTCATCATCACATTTCACCGACCCCTTTCTTGTACAGTATCACCTACCTTGGCGCGTACATACATAATTTACGAAACAGTCACAATAGTATCGTAGTAGTGCTATCACAGCTTCTACGCGCATCTCACTTTCCCGAACCTTTCTATCCGTGGAGTAGAGGTTTCGGCCGCTACGTTCATCATTCACACCGATCCTATCCATTCTATCCATCTCGACCTATCCTTATCTTCTCCTGATGGAAGAAGCCCACCACCTTCTCGTGGTTTCCATCGAGCAATGGCACAATTTTCGTAAATAATCAATAAGCAAATAAGCAGATACGTACAAATCTGATTAACACGAAAAGAGTGTCGTTGGCCAAGAGTGGGTTAGTGAGCGGGCCGGGCGGCTCGCTTACCTGAAACGGAAATCACCGATTCTTTTAACTGTTCATTGTGGCGTGAATTTTAAAGAGTCCATCCTAGAAAGGAACTTATTTTGTAAGTAGCATTTCAAGGAATTATTTCTGTTTATGTATAAAAAAAGGCAGAAGAGCAACACGTACATTAGCCATCTGCGAAAATACTTTGTAAATTAACAGTTTTTAAGTTTTTATTCTAATGAGAATATAGAAAAAGAAGTTAGAGAATAATTAATGAAAAAGGTAGACTCTTCGCACCGGGATTTGAACCTCGGATTTTCTGTTTGAGACCCAAGCTCTAGGATCTCGGTGAAACGGATTCTCGGTGGAGAGCGCCGGCCAGGTAGCGCGTACGGCACACGGACAAAAGGTAGGATACGCTTGTAGTGGTGCGGTACAAGCCAAAAGTTAATCGCATCTTTAACAGCAAATCAAGCTTTGAAAATGCTTTGTAAATTAACAGTTTTCAAGTCTTTTGTCTTCTGTGAATATAGAAAGAGAAATTAGAGAATAATTAAAAAAAAAAAGTAGAATATCTGCACCAGGATTTGAACTCTGGTCTTTTCGTTTGTGTCCCAAGCGCTTCGATGTCCGTATAACGAATTCTCGCCGGAGAGCGCCGGCCAGGTAGCGCGTACGACACACGGATAGAGGGACGGGTATGCTTGTGTGGTGCGGTGCAGGCACTAGGAGGCGAAAACCCACGAATCTGGCATCACTGCGCGACACATTTATAGTCCCCTCAACCGATTTACTCAGGTTATCAAGAATTCGTCGAATAACCGTTACCACTTACACCGTGAGCTGAGGTTTGATATAATTTTATTCTTAAACCTACTATATCAAAAGATTCGTCCGTATCAATCTTTCATCGAAGTCTTGATCACGGAGCAAGCTGCCTCGTTACCTCGCGGCGCCGATCTTATGTCCCGCGGCGCACATCGCTGCTGCGAGAGGAGTTACCAGTATAGCGGCCACCTAGCGGTGTTCGAACCAAATCAATTATTTCGAAGTATGAGTTTCGTAAAACCGGAAGGAACCGCATTAATTTTCTATCCGCCAATCCATTGGAAACCGAGTTAAATTTTTGTCTTCGAACCTCATATGCATCCCGTGAATTATTTGCTCTGCCAATCCGGATCGCGACGGACTCAAAAGAGCTTGTGGCATTTCCAAATTGAATCCGTAAGATTTTTGATCCGCAATTTCAGATACGAAACTTTCGGGTTTATACAAATGGCAATTCCTAATAGTATATTGTTACGTGCCGACCACTTTTTAAAATTGTTCCTTCTTGATTTTTAAGACATTGACAATTGATCCAACCACAGCGTGTTACGGGATATCCCTTGTTCAATTGTCAATGATCTACAAATTGAAATTCTATGGTAATAATTAATTCCTAGAAGCCTGATGCGCCACGGTATATTTTTCCCATGCAAGTTGTCGACAACAATCTTGCAACGCCGTGCGATGTTCTTAGAACGCCGGATGCGATAAGCATTTTGAAAACCTAAGCACTGAGATGCTGGGAATGCTCCGAAGCGACTACGCGCTGGGCCCGTGTGCACAAGGTGCGGAGTCAGCAATTTTGGCGCTCTTTGTTCAAAGTCCCAAGTGCTTGGGCCCTTGCGTTCGTTCGTTGCAGTCGCCTGTTAAATCGCTTAGTGCGTGGTTGCTCTGTCCGAGGGACATAACTATTCTCAAAAATAGTCTTTGAGCCGGAGTTCCCGTGTTGTCTTGTAGTGCGTGGAAGGACTCAGTCCCCGTAGAGACTATATATATATATTTTTGCGTTTTCACTGTTTTAAAATTCTACCTTTTAAATCTTCATTTATATTCTTGCGTTTAACATTTCAAAATAATATATTGTGAATTGACATTGACATTGGTGTATTGTGCGACGTTCCGCCGCTTTATCATCCTGTACCGCGGGACCTTCCAAGTCACACAGAGAGAGATAACTGCCTAATTCCTTTTCACGCGTACCGCATTTGTGAATTGTATCGAATCCGATTATTATAAAGCGCCGATCACTCTATTTTCTTCAAAACGATTTATCTGAAATCTGTATTATCGCACGATTGCGCGAACATTGATCCAACTCACATAATGAGTTGCGGGATTTTCCCACGATCAATTGTCGTCCATAAAATATTTGCGTCTAATTGAACACCCGAGCAATATTGTTCACCCCGCGTTTGTATTCGTGATCATCTACGACTATATACAAAACCCATGTAAATTTCCCATTTTTGTACCACCTTGACTTCCCTTTCTTTTATTGTAATACATGGTAATATTTACTTAAATATTGTCTCATTTTGTTTCGAACCAGTCTCAAAGTACCATATCCAGACGGGACAACCTGTATTGGTTGTAGACGAAAGCCCTACTCCCAAACAATCCTGATTTTCACGTAATATGTCAAAATTAAAACAATCCTAAATTTCGCGTAATACGTACAAATTGCTAAAATCTTTAATTCGTTAAGCGTTGCGTGAGAAAAATTAGACTCAACCGCTCGGTCACTTAAAATTTAACGCCCTCACGTAACAATATGATAAATTTTGGACCTGGAAAATCCTGTTTCATCCATCGATCTGGATATCCGCATTGAACCGGATTCTTTTTTGAACTGTCAAAAATCACTGCTTGAAAATCCACGGAGTACCGCATTGAACCAGATTGATCCAAGAATCGAGTAGAATCGTCATACCAGCGTCGCCGGGAAATCGGTTGTCGACGCTGGTTGGCTGCGGCCTCACTTGGTTTGGCTAGCTTCGCTTGCCTTGGCGCTGGCGTCGGTTCGTTTTCCATCTTGGCGTTGATTGGTTGACGCGCGGCGTCATAACGCGCACGAACCCTGTTCCTACCCGTTCCACTAGCTTTTCGCCCGCGAAGCTCACAACAGCTTATAAGCAAGTGGAACGGCAAATTCCTACGGTCGTGGTTGCGGTCAATTGGGGCGCAAGTGGAACGCACCCTTGTTCGACAGCCCTGCTCTAAGTTACCGTATGAAATTCCCATAAAAAGCTGAACGAAGCGAAAAACGTAACTCTTTCAAACCTTCAAAAATAAAAGAATTGATGCTCCCTTTCCACCTGCAAACGTGACGTGTACGCGTCAGGGGTCGTTGAACGATGTTTGTTACACTAACACTGGTGGGCGTGCTTAATTTCAACATTAGGAATCTCATTCACAAAGGAACACCGCAAACCCACACTTACCGAGCGGAACGTTAGTTTGTGGGTTTATAGAGTGACTCAAAACAAGTACAAAGGTGTGTTTCATTTGGGCCCTATCCCTCTTTAAGGGGGTGAAAACTAACTTCAAAGTCAAATTGGCACTTCCACTTTTTCGCGTATGACTCCCAAAGTACAACAGACAGAAAAAATGTTTCAAACAAAAGTTGAATGGTGCAAAAAGCACCACAAACTTCCGTTATCACAATTTTTGAAAAAGTTTTTTTCTTAAAAATAAAATTTTCCCTCGCGTTATTTTTAGCACTTTTTACATTTTCATAATAACTAAAAATGTAGGGTGCTTTTTTATGAATTCAACCATATGTATGAATTGTATAATGCATCATCAGTTTATGCAGTTACACGATGGCAAGTACACAGTGCGCATGATTGCGCGCTCACAACACATAGTAAGTTGCATAATAAGACTCCTTCTGTTTGCCGCAGGCCTTAATACGTGACGGTGTCAAATATGATAATATTCATAAATGCTAATATGCATTATGTATAATATATCTCCATAAAAAACTTCAAAAAAGTAAAAAAATTACGCCAAGTACATGAAATCAAATAAATCACAAAAAATACTTATAATAATAATAATATACTAATAATAATAATTAGTACAAAATAAAAAAAGATGCGAAATCAAAATGAGCTGCAAGTACATAAAGGTGTTTTCCAAATGCGCTTAAGATGGCACATATTTTCAAACCTCATTACAGTAATCTGGGGTTGCTGTGGTAAACCGATCATAAAAGCGGAACGCGCGGCTCTTTGCGAACGAATAGCTCTTTGCAACGTTAATTTGAAAGAGACCATCCCAAAATTCTCGAAGCTCGGGCATCACTGTTGTCCAGCGGTCGCTGGTAGCTCTCCGAACGCCGGGACGGTGCATGGTTGCAGTGGAATGCATCCGTGAGGCGCTGTTGCCATTCTACAAGTTCGCGCGAGCGCGGGTTGTAGGATAAAACGCTGACCCTGTATACACAGCTAAAATGCTGTGTTCATACATTCGATTACCCATATCGCGGACATTTTAATAATGTGAAGATATAATGTAACATCTAGACATTTGCCTAGATATCCGCGGCCTGGAAGTCAAATACTTGGCGTAGCCAGGCTAGGTCGAGGCGTGTCGATGAATAAGAATTATTTAAAAACGCAAAATAATGAAAGTGTACTCATATTGTCAGAGTTTTAAAATTACAAATTATTTGAAAACTTGTGAGAGGAAAGGTATCGGTGTCGATGAATGATCTTGGAATTATGTTAAAACGCAATATAATGAAAATGTACTCATATTGTCAGAGTTTTAAATTAAAAAATTATCTGAAAGGCTGGGAAAGGGAAGGTATGGGTATTGATGAACCGAGAATACCTTGCGTGGCCACGCGAAGTATTTGACTATATAGGCAAATGTCTAGATGTTACATTTTATCTGCACATTATTAAAATGTCCGCGATATGAGTAATGGAATGTATGAACACAGCATTTTAGCTGTGTATATGTAGTTGTGTCATCTTTAGCGCAGTTGGAAAGCACCTTTATGTACTTGGAGCTCATTTTGATTTCACTTTTTTTATTTTGCACTTATTATTTTCTTTTATTTTTTTGTGATTTTTTGCAGTTTTTTTATGTATTTAATATTGCGGCCCGCATAGAATAGTAGGTTTCCACTTGTGGCCTACTTCGGACCAAAGGTTGCTCACCACTGAGTCTACTCGCTGCATATACAAAGCACTTCAATGTATTTACATTGAAAGCAGTTCAAATACTTACTTTCGTGTTAAAAAGTTACGATTTAATTGCACGCATTGCTATTACCGCATTTCCCATGTAATCATACCCTGAGGGTACGTTTCAGAGCGGCGGTAAGAGCGAAGCGTCGAAATAAATTATATTTTTTATAATGGAAATTTTTGAATTGCTTACATTGAAGTGCGTATATTAAAGCAGCGAGCAGAACAACGTCTGCTATAAGTAGACGACCAACTGTCGACCGCTGATAATCGCCGCCCTGATCGACGCTCTCATCCTTTCTATCGCAGCTCCAGCATAAAGGTACCCCCTAGACTTCTTTCTGTAAGTGAATTGCTAAAATGTCATTATATTATTCTGTGTTTCTACCATTTATTTGGTTGATGACTTATCAATAGATTAGAGATTGGATTTATATTTATCAGCACTTTGGTTACTAGCAATGATGCACTTCGATCAGAAAAGACATTACATACTACCTTACGTTATTGCTCTTCAAATGTTACCTACACTCCCTCGAGTTACTGTGTTTTAATCGTATTAGGGTAACCCCTGGGCAGTCGGTCGACCAAACATATAATGACTATTAAAACTAATACTGATATTATTTAGTTTATCAGAATAAACCTAATATGTCCAGAATTTGATGCTTATTGAGAAATACTGATCGATATTTGCTTTAAGACAATATTTGCTGAAAATCGGGTCGGAAACTGAAGTCAAAGCATCTGACCACCTCTCCCGAGGTGCCGGGAGAAATGGTTTTCGTCATTATAGGGGAAGTGGTCGCGTTTTAGAAAGAATACCTCAAACAAAAAGTGAACTAGGTACCCACTGGCGATTAGCAAAGCAAATGAATACAAAAGTGAATAAATAAAATAAATGAACAAAAATTTTATTTTAATATTTGAGAAGAAAATACAAACAAAAACTCGTTTTTCTGTATTGTTGAGGCTAATTAATTTTTCTTCTCGTCCACAACTATTACATCTATCAAGATAATATTGTACATGATTTATGCAGCTATTAATTATTATCAATTAGTAGCCAAATACCCGTGCTTCAATATTAATACTACACAGTACGATATTACACATCGATGGCTTAGTGCACACATGTTGTATGTCCACTTTTAGCGTTTTTGAGAGAAACAGGTTCAAACATTCAATGGTACTTTATAATTAAATAAATACTTTTTGCATTATTGTATTATCATGTATATGTAATATAGGTATCGCTGAAATTATGTAATTAGTAGTATAAGTTAAAATCTGCAAAATTATAATAATAATTCGATAATAATACTTCGAAGATGGACATACTATATGTAAACAAGTACAAAGTAGGACATACTATACTGAATGATATTGTATAAAAATGAGTGAAAGGATTAATAACTGGAAATAATCTCACTTAAACCAATATTACATTTATTTTGAAAGTAACAGGAATAAAAAAACAACTATTTGTTTCCATTTTCGCAGTTGTCATTTTCATAGTTTTCATTTTGGTCAATGTCCATGGGGATTGGAATTACATCACGTTGTGATTTTGCTGATGGTATGCTATTGATAAAACCCTTGTAGTATTCAGGAATAATTCCGTTGTTTAAAAGGCACAGAAGATCTTTTTTCTTCGCGATAGATATAGGAAGTCTTTTTGGAAATTTCTTATTTATTGTCACATTTTTCCAAGAATATTTTCGTCCAGGTTTTGAAGATTGTGCAATATTAAATTATATTTGTGCCATTAGAAGTTTCATGCACAAGTATTGTTTGTCCTCTGGCATGGACATACAACATTTGTGCACCCAGCATAATAGATTCAGGGACATACAATAAACAAAAATATTATTTTTGACACATTTATAAAAAACATAAAAATGTGATTTTTATACAGCATAAAGAAACAGTCAAGAACTATTTGTTGCATATAAAAACTCAAATTTCATCAAAAGTGGACATACAACATGTGTGCACTAAGCCATCGACATGCAATTTAGCGCACATCAAAATAGGACAGAATGTAGTGCACATACAATTTAGAACACATGCAGTTTAACGCACATTTTTTAGTGCATGTCAGGATAGCGCACAGCAAGATTTCACGAACAAGATAGTACACCCGGCTCAAAAATATCGGTCCTACTACCACTAATGCAAGTGAGCCGCAGCCAACCAGCGTTGACAACCGATCCCCCGGCGCGATGCTGGTTGGCTGCGGCTCACTTGCATTAGTGGTAGTTGGAAGAATACAGGGTCAGCGTTTTATCCTGCAACCCGCGCTCGCGCGAACTTGTAAATTGGCAACAGCGCCTCACGGACACATTCCACTACAACCATGCACCGGCCCAGCGGAGAGCTGCCAGCGACCGCTAGACAGCAGTGATGCCCGAGCTCCGAAAATTTTAGGATGGTCTCTTTCAAGTTAACGTCGCAAAAAACTAGGTATTGGGAATTTCCTGGCCCAGGTAATCGAGCCGCGCGCTCCGCTTTTATGATCGGTTTACCACTCGCACCCCACATTACTGTAATGAGGTTTGAAAATAATGTCGACTGATCTTGTACCCGTCTCAATTTCAAAAATTTTAGCTATGACAGGGGTGACCGCGGCGCTATACCCTTGTACGGAGAGATTTTTCGCGACCTGCGTGTAAAAGCCACAATAATGGCGCATCGTTCCAAAAAATGACATTAACGGAAGCCGGTATAGGCGTGGCATTGAGTAGCTAAAACATTCAGACACAAAAATTCTAGTCAAAAAAATTCAAACACCGCTACAATCAAAGACACGTCCCATTAGTTACCCCTTACGTATGATCTAGGTATGCACTGCATTAAGGATAAAATCATAAAAAAGAAAACCAGAACAACAGATTCTGAGGTCTGCAGAACTAACACATAATTCAATATAAATTTAATTTCTCAATTTCTGAAAGTAATGATACAGAAACAACTAGCCTATTGTTTATCAACACCATGATTTTTAAAAGCAGCATTAAGGACAGTATCAAATAAACAGTTTGCAAAAGCTTTTTACAACAATTATGGTTAAAAAATTGATAGAAAAAAATTAAGTAAATGTAAAATATGTTAAATTATCCATCATTAAGAGAGAATAATTTTTTCTCATTTTTCGGGGCAATTTACATTCCAATATCTTTTATAGTTCAAAGGTATACGAAAAAGACACCCAAATTTTTCAACCCGGGCCGTGAAATTCTGAACAGCTCTTTGCGACGTTAATTTGAAAGAGACCATCCCAAAATTCTCAAAGCTCGCGCATCACTGCTGTTCAGCGGTCGCTGGCAGCTCTCCGAACGCCGGTACGGTGCATGGTTGTAGCGAAATGCGTCCGTGTGGCGCTGTTGCCATTTTACAAGTTCGCGCGAGCGCGGGTTGCAGGATAAAACGCTGACCTTGTAGATATCTGTTTCAACAGACAAGACCACCCCCGGATTCCCCGGTGCTTGCTATTTCAGCGGGTTTTCTTCCAGTGAAAATCAGTAAAGTTGCAAGCGCAATATCTAAAAAACCAGTGGAAATAAAGTGTATACATTATAGCTTATTGAATTTGCCTTGGAACGCACTATCAACTGATCTCTTAAAAAAATAGTTCCATTTAAAAAACTAAACTTGACCATCGTATCTTTTAAAATAATAATCGCAGAAAAAATTCGTCTGCGCTAATAAATTGGCCTTCTCGAACTATGCAATTCCATGTAAAAAAATTTGATCTCCAATACTTTAGAAGATATCCAGCTGTCCAGTCTTCCCGCGGACACCCTGTATAATAATTAATGGAAATATGGGTCATATCGTAAAGCGTGTGCAAAATAAGTTGCCTCGTGGTGCGCACTACTCCGGCTGTTCCACTGATCTAAAACAAAAACACCAAAAGGAGTCTTAATCAGTAAGAGTGTGGCTATAGTCCCTAGCAGATTTATAAAAAAAAATATATTAACGTAGTTTGAGACATCCTTAATACAATGCAAAAATTCCTATTAAATTATATGTAGTAGTTTTCCTTTAATTAATTCCTAAAGATCACCTATTTTTATGGGCTCTAGACCGGGACATCCCCTTAACATTCTTCTCCTTTGACTCGATGTACATTAATTTCCAAGGAGTTGTTATCAACCTAGGAGCTACTAACAACACCAAGATTCTCAGAAATCTCAATTAAAGCAATCGAGCAGACTTTAAGGGTGTGTGAACATGTTCTTATTGTCAACAAGAATGTGTTTCTTTACATTCAAAGTCATCAATCGTTACGAAGCAATGACAGAAAAAATGTCTTTAAGTAATTGCTACGTGTACTTAGGGCTATCTTATTCCAACAAGAATGTGTGAAAACGTTGCTGTTTCTTAAGACCATCGCGTGCCCGTTCTCTTGGTTGCAGAGTTTTGGAGCGGCGATCGTTGAACTGCCTCCAAAATGGCTACGACCAATGCAGAAACGAACTCGAAGCATGGGAACGACGACGCGTACATTAACGAAAGTTCCATCGAGGCGTTCTTCGCGGAGTCGGTGATCCTGCTGACCGGGGCGACCGGTTTCCTGGGGAAAGCACTACTGGAAAAGCTGCTGCGCTCGTGTTCACGCCTGGCAACGATCTTTATACTGATCCGTCCGAAGCAAGGCCAAACAGTCGAGCAACGATACAAAAAGCTCCTGGAAAATCCAGTTCGTACACTTCTATGAATCGCTTACAGGGCGTCACAAACTAGAGGCGCCTCTTTTAAGGTTTAATCGATGAAAGCCATCGGTGGTCGCATGTGCGGCGTCATCTTTTCTTAAAGCAAAATGTCAGGCACTTGATAAATAGTCGAGGAGAAAGGAATAACGATCTTGAAATGTCGAACGCCTCTGTAACTACATACAGAAATTTTGCAACGCTAACAAACACTTTGACTCTTGCCTAAAGGATCCAGTCACCGTTTATCGTTCACTCAAATGGACTTATAATTAATAAAGTAATGAAAGCACAGAATTTAGTAAAGAAAAGGTAAAATCACGGTGCAATCGATTACGCAGCGTGTACAGTTGCCAAGTAAGGATATGAAAGTTTGAATATACCCGCACACTAACAGAGTTACTCGTGCAACAAATTATGAAATTACGATTGTATAACTATTTGCTTGGCTAGGGACGTAAAAATCATCTGTACATCTTCGAAAGTAGACCTTCGAAAGATTGCTCGGTCGACTTTCCATTTCGAAGTGAAAATGTGGCACGCGGATGGCTGGAAAAGTATATTTGAGAAATAGATTTTACTGATAACAGAAAAGTAGAGTCTTTACATGATGCATCATTCCTATACAAAGGAATACACCGGAAGAATCGAGGTTTGGAATAATATTGCAATGGTTGTTCGCAGGTTTTCGACCGAATCCGAACCGAGTTCCCAGATGCGTTCAATAAAATCAACCCGGTGAAAGGGGATGTAAGTTTACCGAACCTGGGTATCTCGCCAGAGGACAGGAACACGTTGATGCAGAGGGTTAACATAGTCTTTCACAGTGCAGCCACTATAAGATTCGTCGAACCGTTGAAAGTGGCCGTTAAATTGAATACAAAAGGGACGGACCTTGTCATAGAGCTGTGCAGGAATATGAAAAATCTAGTTAGCATTATCCACGTTAGCACAGCTTACAGTAACGCGAATCGACACGAGATTAAGGAATCGATTTATACGTAAGCATAAATATCCTTCCGCATCTGAAGAGTAAGGGGAAACACCGGGATCGCCCATTTTTCGTGATTTTGCGATTTATAGAATATTTTGTTCGTGGCAACTGGGACTAAAGAACTATCGAATCACAATTAACACAATGAGTGGCTTTCCGTGTTTTGATAATAACAGAAGTGGACATTTCTTAATTTGTTTCAATACGTATTCTGTCCTGTTCAAACCGGAAAAAATATTAAAATAATGTAAAACAGTTATTATGTTATTGCTTCTTTTTCTGATACCTAATTAGGATATAAGCTTCATGTTATCAAGCACGCAGATAAATTCATTGAACACTGAAGTATTAAAACTTAATTTTCTCGATAAAGCTGTTTCGTGACATTCCCAATTTTTTCCTCTTACCCTTTATATAAATCTGCTTTCTCAACTGGGTCCCGCCAGACACTTTTCATGATAATTATACGCTGATGGAGAAGTTAATTAGAAATGAAGTAACGTCGCAAGTAATTATCAAATTTCCCTCTAAACTTCTTCCGTTCCCGTTTTCTCCCCTTTATGCTTGATAAAAACTGGCATTGGCGACTGTCGCAACTATAGTCTGTCCAGGATACTCACGTATTATTCATGACGGCGCAGCACAAAGGTGAAACCGTCCACGGTGATCGATATGTGCGAGAGCCTGGACGACGAGACGCTGAAGGTGTTCGAGAAGAAGATTTTGGAGAATCATCCCAACACGTACACGTTCACAAAGAATTTAGCCGAGCAACTAATCCTGACGGAGGCGAAGGACTTGCCAATAGCGATAGTACGGCCGAGCATCATTTCCTCCGCCCAAGAGGAACCATTTCCTGGATGGGTGGACAATCTCTCCGGAGCCACAGGTATTATTACGCCCTTTCAACAATTACCGGGCAATAGTCAGAGAGGGTTCGAAACACATTCGAGAACGTATACCTTCTTTATTTCGTAACGACCTCTTTGAATGGCGCAAGGTTTTGCAAAATACTCCTTTAAGGCGTCACTCGATCAGGCTTTACAATCAGAAAAGTTTTGCTCAACGCGTGCACAGTGCACAGCTTCAAAATAAACATTGGAGGGCTCCAAAGCAATACTTTCAATACGTCAACGTCAGTCAACGTGTACGCTAAAACGATGTCACGTGAGCTGCTAAGAATCAGTCGGTTTGCTCAGCAGAAATCGGTACCATCGTCCAAGAGTTAAGAGCAGAGGTCACTGCCATTGATTAGTCGCGAGAAGTGACTCTGTTCATTGCTATTAGACTCGTAATTAGACTTCGTGTATCCTGTTTATCCCTAAATAGATTGCTACTATTCTCTCGAAACTCAGTTATTTCATATTTTGCAGGTATGCTCCAGGGGATTGGCAGAGGCATTGTCAGGAGCATCATAGGCGATTCGAATATGAATATGAACATGGTGCCTATTGATTTCGTCGTCGACACGGTGATATGCGCATCGTGGCACAATACGATGCAACATAATAACACTATCAGAGTATATAATTGTACGTCTAGCGTGGAAACAATCAGGTAAGTGATTTGATCTGTGAAAAAACAACTTTTCTTTCCCACATAACTCGTAAGGATTTGTGGATGGCAATATACCGTATTCCTTTATTAGTGAGCCTATTTTAAAGAATTATAAAAACTATAAAAACACCTGCATCTCTGGCACTCCTTCGTCAAACGAAACTAGCGTAACTAATTCGAGTTCCACCAATCAAGGTGCACACATAAATGCTAAAGCCGTGTATGCGCCTGAGCATTCGCCTCGAATGAGCACCGCACAAGTGCCAATTTGGTTGTGCGATGCTCGTTCGGGGCGAATACTCAAGTGAATACGCGGCACAACACTCTCAATTTCTTTGGCTTAGATGGGGACCGTTCATGGATCTTATCAGCAAACACGCCATAGAGTGGCCGTCGAAGTACGTGATGTGGTACCCAGGTATCACGGTTAGAACCAACAAATTTATGCACAAAGTTATGTCTTCCATCCTACATATTCTCCCAGCGTTTGTCGGAGACGTTTTTTTATGGCTTCTAGGCAGGGAACCCACGTGAGTATTCATCCGTGGAACGATATCGAGCTAACAGTTTGAAGTAACAGCCGCGCGGGCAATCGTCCTTTCAGGATGATGAAGATGGCGAAACGGTTGGAGCGGGTGATACACACAGGCGCCTTCTTCATCACCCGCGAGTGGAAGTTCGATAGGGGCAATATGGATGATATGTCGAAAAAAGTGAAAGCGCTCGGCGAGTCCAACCGATTCAACACCGACATGCACGGTTTCGATTGGGACACGTACACTCGTAGCTACACGTTAGGGATCAGGAAATACATTCTGAACGACTCAATGGAAACCATAAGCAAAGCTCGCAGCCGATTATTGATGTACGTATGGTAATATTGGTAACACGTGCCAAGCGGAGTAGAAAGCGAATTGAATTGTTGCTCGGTGAATCAAGTTCGGTTTCGTTCATTTCAGACTCTACTGGGTCCATCGACTCATACAAGTATCGAGTATAATTTTGTTATTGACGATGATAAAGCTCATCGTTCACTGACCACATTCCTTCGATGAGGCCAACGAGGATGGAACAGTTGGAGAAGGACGAATTTTCATATAATTTCAGCCTGGTGGCTCGTTCTCGTCGCCTTTGCGTGGGATTAATTATAAGTGAATACATTGCCGTTAGCTTACCGGTGGATATTCTACGTTGATAGTAAAATATATATTGGCACTTGATTCATTTCAACTCCCAATGCGTGGCTCACGAGACATTGACGCTTTACTGGCAACGTTGCGACCAGTTGCAACGCAGGGTGCAACTTTGTTGGGTCAATGATAAACAAGGGTAATCTGGGTAAATAGCTTTCTTTACCCGAGAGTCACCATACGTCTAAGAAAAGCTTCGCACCCGACATCTTACAGTTGTATAGTGATTTTTCATAGTCAGCATTTCGCGTGGTGAATCCTATAGAGGTTTCAGAATTCTAATGATTTTATCGGTGGCGTGCAGAGGTATTTTAAACGAATTCTCTTAATCCCATAGTGAAGCAACGGAAGAAAGTACCACACACCTATCCCACGCCACATTTGCCTTGAATTCGTATTTGTTTCTGCCAGTGGCGGATTTAACAGGGCGGCTGATGAGCAGTTGCCGCCTAGGCCCCGCCCCTGCACAGAAAGCCCCGACAGGGCCCCAGGACCAAACAAATTATGATTAGGTATAGGTATCCAAACACTACATTTTTTCGTACTACTACCCTGCTGGAACTGCCAGTTAGAACCGCATTGAATTTTGAACTGGATCTATCTGGTTCAATGCGGTACTCCGTGGATTTTCAAGCAGTGAGTTTTGGCAGTTCAAAAAAGAATCCGGTTCAATGCGGATATCCTGATCGATGGATGAAACAGGATTTTTCAGGTCCAAATTTTATCAGTTTCTATCAGGAATTGCCATTTGTATAAACCCGAAAGTTTCGTATCCGAAATTGCGGATCAAAAATCTTACGGATTCAATCTGGAAATGCCACAAGCTCTTTTGAGTCCGTCGCGATCCGGATTGGCAGAGCAAAAAATTCACAGGATGCATATGAGGTTCGAAGACAAAAATTTAACTCGGTTTCCAATGGATTAGCGGATAGAAAATTAATGCGGTTCCTTCCGGTTTTACGAAACTCATACTTCGAAATAATTGATTTGGTTCGAACACCGCTAGGTGGCCGCTATACTGGTAACTCCTCTCGCAGCAGTGATGTGTGCCGCGGGATATAAGATCGGCGCCGCGAGCTAACGAGGAAGCTTGCTCCGTGATCAAGACTTTGATGCAAGATTGATGCGGCAGAATCTTTTGATATAGTAGGTCTAAGAATAAAATTATATCAAACCTTAGCTCACGGTGTAAGTGGTAACGGTTATTTGACGACTTCTTGATAACCTGAGTAAATCGGTCGAGGGAGTATAAATGTGTCGCGAATACAAATAAAATCAGGTAGTAAAATGGCTTGGAAAAACTGATGAGTATGATCCTGAATTTTGATCTACACTTCTAGATTCTAGTTTGAAACAACTAAAAATTTGAGTCGATTTCATCCAGAAATCATACATTTGAACATGCGTTTGAACATGCATTTACGATATGCAAATCTGTGTATGAACTGGTAGGAAAATAATTTGAAAAGACCAATAGAATGCCATTTTGATTTGGATCTGGATTTCCAGATAGAACCAGCTTAAAAAATGAACAAAGTTACTCAAGAAGTTTACTAGTAATATGCGAGTTACTTCGTGTAAATCCGAGCAGAACCGATGACAAATTGTGTTAGGAAATACAGATAGATACCATCAAGATTTTGACATGCATATCCAGTTTGAAACGGATAGAAAATATTTCATCTGGTTCAATCTGCAATTTACGGGAAGAAAACCGCATCAATCCGGATTTAAAAATTTTTAATGCGGTTCTAACTGGCAGTTCCAGCAGGGTACACTTAGCCCGTTTTTGGTAAACTACCTCTTCATTTTCCCGAAAAAATAGGCTCCTGTCTACTACAGGGGCCAATTAAAATATATTAAGAATACCGTTGTGAATGGTGCTCAGCACCGATATTTACGGTGCTGGCCTTACTGAGCACCGTCAGCGACGGTGCCCACTTTTCAAGCACCGTTCCCAACGGTGCAGACCTTTTTCCGTGTAATACGCCAAGCCAGCCAACCAGCGTCGCCGGGGAATCGGTTGTCGACGCTGGTTGGCTGCGGCCTTACTTGCCTTGGCTAGTTGGCTTGTCTTGGCGCTGGCGTCGTTTCCTTTCCCATCTTGGCGTTGATTGGTTTGACGTCACCGCGTCATCGCGCGCATGCGTTCCCCGTTCCTACGACCGGAGTCCGAAATTCGGTAAGGTATTTTCCGTGAACACTGTGTGCCGATTTCTGTTTAGTTTCCCTGGCCGTCGCGAGAGGCGTCGTGACTTAGAAGGCATATACATATGTGTTAATGAGATTGTGGTAGTAGAGATTTTAATGGTATTACTGGGCTTGCCAGAAAAATCCTACGTATAATGGAGGGGAAACATGCGTGGAAACATGCGGAGGGAAACGCGCATGCGTGGCATGTAGTCGTTTGACTGATCCGTGGCGTCGATTGGTTTGACGTCACAGGGTCATCAGGCGCATATGTGGCGTGTTTCCCCTCCACTGCGAGTAGGAATTCCATACCAGGCCTGTACATGTATGTAAATGCCTTTACAACAGCCACGAAATCTGCTGGCCGCCAGAAGAACTAGGACGAAAAATTCACACATTCTGGATCGGAGTCGGAACACCTGTCTATTACACCGTGGGTACATATGTGTACAATGACGGACGACGATCCCTGCCGAATAATCCCGAAAGTCGACGAACGAAACATGTGTTAGTGAAGGTGTGCGTGTGACGCGTATACGTATTATGTCGATAAAATATGGTTGGAGAATCAGAAGAATCAGAAGAAAAATTTTACCGTTTCCGACTGATTCATGTGACGATATTACGATATCTCTGTCATGCATGGACCGATTTGATTGAATTTGGTCTTATTCGAAAGCTTATATGCGGTTTACATAAGAAAAATGCCTTTATATTAAGGAAATTTTGCAGGCGCGATGAGATATTAATGAAATAAGTTTCAGGTTAGGTTGGAATACCCGGGCGACGAGTAAATGATACCGGTAGCGACATCGACATATACTTGGCGTCGAGACGCTACCGCGTCTCTAGATTACTTATAAAAAAAGGAAAACTGGATCTCAAACTGTTCTGCTGTTTGATTTATGGGGCGGCCACTGTCCTTCCACTTTTCAACAAAATATTCCGACCAATAAACAAGTTATTGCATTAACCATACCAAAAGGAACTATAGATTTGATATAACCGCTAGACGTTTTTGGTTTTCAGATATGGAACAATTCTGTGAGAACTTTTTCAAACCGCGTCTTACTATACGATCTTGACGTAAATATACAGGGTGTCCGCGGGAAGACTGAACAGCTGTATATCTCCTAAAGTATTGGAGATAAAAAATTTAAAAAAGTATGGACTTGCATGGTTCGATGGGGCTAATTTATTAGCGCAGACGAATTTTTTTTTCGATTATTAATTTAAAAGATACGATGGTCAAGTTCGGTTTTTTAAATGGCACTACGTTTTTTGAAGAGGTGAGTTGATAGTGCGTTCCTAGACAAATTCAGTAAGCATTAATGTATACACTTGATTTCCACTGGTTTTTGAGATATTGCGCTTGCAAATTTACTGATTTTCACTGGAAGAAAACCCGCTGAAGTAGCAAGGACCGGTGTCGGTCTTGCTGGCGCCACGGGGGGCCTTGCCTGTTGAAATATATACCTACCTGCCAAAGGTCTACGCCAGGCCCAAAGGCTGGACAATTCTTTTCCGTCAGAAATGCTACTTAGGTAAGTACATCTGCGGTATCGAAAAGCGCACCGTTACTTTTATTTCGCACTTGCTTCTACGCTCGGATGGCCGGTTCTTTTGGGAGGGATGCAAATCCGATTGGTTCTAATACAATCTGCTCCCTATGGTTGAAATATAGTCTAGCAACTTCCACACCTCCTAACCTAACCAATCGAACATGCATCCCTCCCAAAAGAACCGACCATCCGAGCGTAGAAGCAAGTGCGAAATAAAAGTAACGGTGCGCTTCTCGATACCGCAGATGTACCTACCTAAGTAGCATTTCTGACGGAAAAGAATTGTCCAGCCTTTGGGCCTGGCGTAGACCTTTCGCAGGTAGGTATCTATTTCAACAGGCAAGGCCCCCCGTGGCGCCAGCAAGACCGACCCCGGTCCTTGCTACTTCAGCGGGTTTTCTTCCAGTGAAAATCAGTAAATTTGCAAGCGCAATATCTAAAAAACCAGTGGAAATCAAGTGTATACATTAATGCTTACTGAATTTGTCTTGGAACGCACTATCAACTCACCTCTTCAAAAAACGTAGTGCCATTTAAAAAACCGAACTTGACCATCGTATCTTTTAAATTAATTATCGAAAAAAAAATTCGTCTGCGCTAATAAATTAGCCCCATCGAACCATGCAAGTCCATATTTTTTTAAATTTTTTATCTCCAATACTTTAGGACAGGCCTGGGATTTAAGTGAACGCGGCGGCCGATTTTCGGAGGCAACGCCTCCTTTCGCCCGCCGCGCGTCTTGGCCCCCGCGGCAGCCTAGGAGCTTGGAGCGCCTCAGGCCCGTACCATATGAACCGCGCGTAGCGCATTGGGGGGCCCCCCGTATCAATAGGTTTCCACATCACCCATGGGGGTACTATCGTCGATGCGTTGTTTTTTGATAATGGTATCCCCTATAGGCCTATAGTGGTATCCCCTAGGCCCTAGCACGTCTAAACGTGCGCGAAAATCTAGTTTTCCCAAAGATATTTGAAATTTTGATAATAAAACGCGTTTTTCCAATACATTTTTTATCGCGCGACACAGTGGAATAGGCCTATAGGGGATACCACTATAAAAAAAAAACGCATTGATGATAGTACCCTCATGGGTGATGTGGAAACCTATTGATACGGGGGGCCCCCCAATGCGCTACGCGCGGTTCATATGGTACGGGCCTGAGGCGCTCCAAGCTCCTTGGCTGCCGCGGGGGCCAAGACGCGCGGCGGGAGAAAGGAGGCGTTGCCTCCGAAAATCGGCCGCCGCGTTCACTTAAATCCCAGGCCTGCTTTAGGAGATATTCAGCTGTCCACCAGTCTTCCCGCGGACACCCTGTACATTTGCGAAATAATATCAGCAAATTGCAGTCGCCCACACATACTCAATTGTCTTTTCCGAGATTCCAGGAATTATTTAAATATTTTTAGTATAAAAGTGGATACCTTGAACAAAGACCATTGCGGTTTGAAAATCCAGTAGACTTTTCTTTCAATTTTCTTGGAGCATATACAGTGGTGCCCGGATTATCGAGAAAGATTCGGGACCGGCGAATTCTCCATAACCCAGATAGTACACAGACGTCTTAAAGACGTCCTAAAGACGTCTGTTTCAGGCTTTCAAGACGTCTTCAAGACGTCTGCTATTGTCGTAAAGACGTCTTAAAGACGTCCATTTCAGACTTTCACGACGCCTCAAAGACGTCTTCGTAAGGACTTGATTAGGCCTTACTGCAGCTCTTTAAAAGAGATATCAGAGATATTAAGCGTGACTTGATTCGTGTTGATTAGAATTAATATCTGTTAATGAAATTAAGTATTTTGAAAAAAGGAAGCCCGTCGAGTAGCTGCTCTTGTTCTTATTTGAGAAAGTCTATTTTCATGCTGATCAATATTTTCGTTTCTTCATAAAAAAGAAGAACGTCTTGCAATAGCAAATGATCGAGACATTTTTTGGCATATTCAAGTTCTAGTCGATGATATAAATTTCCTTCGTCAAAAAACACCGGTACTCGAGAATGACGGTATGTGATCTGCCCGGCTCTCTTATAGGCATGACTGCTGTATCCCACCTGCAAGAAGCGCTCGACCCGGCGCCACCTGGCGGTCGCGTACTATTCATCGCGAGCCGGCCTAGTCATGACTTGTTTATGTACATATGCCTCTTTAAGACGTCTAAACGCAGTCGTTTAAAAAACGTCTTGGCATGGACGTCCTAAACACTTACTCGAACAGACGTCTTAGAAACATCTCATGACAGACGTCTTAAAGGCGTCTTAACACAGACGTCTTAAAGGCGTCTTAACACAGACGTCTTAAAGGCGTCTTAACACAGACGTCTTAAAGGCGTCTTAACACAGTCGTCTAAAAGACGTCTCCACACAATCGTCTTAAACACGTCTCAACACAGTCGTTTAAAAGACGTCTTAAAGACGACTTAAAAAGGTCGTTTAAAAGACGTCTTGGCACAGACGTCTTACAGACGTCTAAAACAGACATCTTAGAAATGTCTCGACACCGATATCTTAAACACGTCTTAATAAGGTCGTCAGACGTTCAGACCAAAAACAGACGTAAAATGGACGTCTTTAAGACGTCGTGTGCTATGTGGGAAACCGGGGCAGAGGAAGTAGTTTGCGCCTAATAAACTGATCCTTGTCAGGACCCTCGCCCGAACCGTCTGACAAGGAGACTGAACGACGTAAACCGAGAGTAAGTGAAATAGCGCACCAGCGGTTGACCCTCGGTCGACGGCGAATTGAGATTCAGTATTGAATATGAAAATTTTCATATTACTGATTACACTTTGATGGGAGTATTACTGATGGATTGGTGAGTTTATGTCGACGAAAATGAGTCCAAACACGAAGCAATTCGGTCCATTTTTTATTATGAAAACACGATTAGATTCCAGTTCCCCGGTTTAAGGGAAAAGCACGCTTCTGGTGATTAACTCACAACATTTCTCCTGCAATTATCTAAGTAATTTGCCAATCCTCGTAGCATCTGGAGCTTCAATTGGAAGATTGTCCGTCATATGTGTCTTTCCTTGGATGTTGAATATGTAAATATGTAAAAAAGTAGATCCTAACCCAGACTGTCTTCCACATTTCATACTGTAAGAACATTAGTATTATTTGTTAGTGGAATAAAGAGATCGGAATATCATACATTTTAAAAACGATTAGATACATACTTATCTTTTTTGGTATTATTAACGTAGATTCTTGTTGTGTTGCAAATATGTACATATGTATTCGTCGTGTGTCTCAACTTCATTTTCGTCCCTGATCGTAATAGTTCTTCAGAACATTGACGTGTACTTTTACGAAATGTGGTTGCGTTTCTGACCACAGTACAAGGTTCTGAAACGTACGATCTATTTCGTCATCGTCAAGATCAGGTGGCGCATTTCCTTGGGGACGTTCTTCATTCTCCTCGATTTGTGGCTCTTCCGCAGCAGTTTCGTTTACTTAGCATACCGCTAGCCAGTCCTGCACTTCTTGCGAAACAGACCTTGTTTAGTTATGTATATATATATATTGTATATAGTAAGCTTAAGGTACATAGTTCGTTTTATTAGTTAAGGATATTTCTTAAATCTCGACATGCGACAGGCCGCTATGCCTGTCGCGATCCGTTTCCTGGTAATCATGGTGTCACCATCTCTCTAATTGCCGCGGAAACAGCTGTTCTCTCCCCACTCTTCTCAGCTAGCTTCGTTTCCGCGATCGCGACGAAACCGGTCAGTCGGTCTCCAGGATTCGATACTTACGACACTTTTGAAAAACGATTACGCTTGCGAGAAGAGAGAGAAGGCGCAGTGACTTGAGCGAACTGTATTCTTCAACTGTGACGCGCGGTTCCTGTGTGCTAGTTTAAACTAATATTCTCTGTTAATAAAACTAAGACAGCGACTATACTAGTGCTGGTAAAAACTCAAACTCGACTTACAAGTAACTAAGGCTAATTTCCCTTAATTCAACTACTTACTCTAACACTCGAATACTTAAAACTATTTAAATCTAGAAAGGGAAACTTAGACAATTAACTATTTTACAACTAACAGGCCTCCCAGCAAGTATTTCCATTGTTTCTCGCATAGCAGTAGTATTACAGAAATCGGGCCTTTGCTGTTGCTGTTCTATTTGTGGTACGAGTTCGTTGGGTCTATTGCCTATTAATTTTCGCCAGGCATTGCGAATCTTAGCCGCTGTGACCTGCTCCCATGATTCCTTCACGAGATCCACGCAAATCTGCACATTATTATTTAGATGAAAATCCGTTACCCCGCGAGGATATTCTACTATTCGCCTCATCATACGATGTCGAAAAGATGTTTTGAATTTGGCGATAATACCTTGGTCCATAGGTTGCAGAATGGTCGTAGAATTCGGGGGAAGGAAAACGATTTCAAAATTTGGATCCATCAATTGAATATTATTTGGTATTTTGTGGGCCGGAAAATTATCAACTAGGAGCAATGCCTTCCCACTGGTACCGTTCTGTAATTGATTTTGTCGAACAGCTGGCTTGAAATAGTTTTGGAACCACTCTAGAAACTTTTTTCCGTCCACCCAAGCGTTTCTCTGCGCCATGTATGTGACTGGCAATTGGTTGCGGCAATGCTTCAGAGCTCTGGGCCTCTCATACTTATGGACGAAAAGCGGGGGAAGTTTATGCGTTCCCGTCGCATTTGCGCAAAACCCCACTGTCACACGATCTTTCTTGACTTTCTTGCCGGAAACTCTTCCTTCCGCTCTATGCACCAATGTTTTCTGAGGAAGAGCTTTCCACATCAGGCCCGTTTCACCCATGTTGTATACATTCTCTAGCTCTATGTCGTCCTCTTCTAAGCAACGCACAAAATATTCGGTGAATCCCTCTGCTCCCGCTCTGTCAGCATCAGCACTCTCACCATGTAGAGTGATCAAACGGATGCCATAACGATTTTTGAACCGCCATAACTAGCCTTTGGAGCATGCAAATGCTGAAGGATCACCATATTCCTCATGGAGTTGTTTAGCTTTTTCCATTACGATTACATCACTGATGCGATCGTCCAGTGCCCGCCGCTCTAAAAACCACGTGTATAAACGATTTTCTATCTCGTGGGATGCTGAAGATCGCGACACTTTTCGTTTTTGGTCGTTCCACGTGTCCGCGCGTTGGTGTACCTGCGCTGAATTACTTTTTAAATGATAGATCGTTGTAAGACTAATGCCATAGTCTTTGCATAACTCTTTCAATGAAACACCATCCCCGATCTTCTGCAGGACCTAGAGCCGTTGCTGTAGCGATAAGACAACACGTGTCTTCGGTGTCGTTGACATCGTACACTATGCACCGTCACACACAGTTCTCAATATTCTTTGCACTACTGAGAAGTATGTACTGATTCACTCGCCGTATTTCAAAAACCGTTCACTTCTTGCAAATGCACACAGACCGACTTATTGATTCTAGATGTGCACTCTACAGAATCGTTAAAGCAAATGTCCACATTCACGGATGGAGTGTAATATACATATATCCAGTTTACCAACTACCTGCCCAAGAAAGTGAATCTTTACGTTTAGGACGTCTTTAGTACTTTCGTTTATAGTTGGAGGCTAGGATTACTTTATACGCTGCAATTCTTTTATTGGCCTGTTATGACTATATGACTGAGATAAGCGTTATGAGGAGCACGCGGAATTTCCACCCGCGTCATGCGAATGGTCTGTTCCGTACCTGTGACCGTCTATTATGTGCAAATGATCACCTTAGTTCAAATAACAGAATATACACGATACTATTACAATAAAAATCAATGCGTGGAACTCTCACGCGTTAGAAGTGAAACTTCTTATTAAATATCAAAACCGTTAATTTTTGTTAATGTGAATAAGTTTTATTCCTCTGCATATTCATTGAAAAGTAGACTATGTGGTATATTTGTTATTCCTGGTGCAATGCGAAGATACTTTTCATCATTCCATAAGAGGGTTTGCTATTGTGCAGTGAGGCTATCTTCGATTGGTATGTCTTCACTAATTTCATCTACAGGAATTTGATTAACATTCTCGGTATGAAACAAAGATTCATAAGCTCTAATGCCATACAGCCTGTAGAGAGGAGTTTCAAATAGACATTGCAGCCAATTTTTTTATGTTTCGTTTTTTCACCCAACCAACTAAATAACGTGATTTATGTATTTTTTCCTCTTAATATGAACATTAATATGAACAGTATTAACATAATGATCGTCATCAATGTTTCTTGGCAAATGATTGCATGTCCCAAGCGTCGAATTTGAATGAACGGTATCCTGGGTGAAATTAAACTCTTTGACAACAAATCTAATGTAGGTATACTTGAGCTCATTTTAGAAGGAACCCGTTTCGCGCATGCAGAATGAGCTCATTGGCTCTGAAAAAGCGTTGGTGGGGGTACAGCCAATAGTGGCTTCTCCCGGCACCAATGAGCGTCAACCTGCGCGGAATCGGTCTAACCTCGTCGGTTGGCAGGTTCCTTCTAAAATGAGCTCAAGAGTAGATGAGAAGGTATTTTTTGTGGATGTACGAAACCATTTGACTTGGATGACGTTGGAATGTTATTATTTCGAGTCCAGCTAATGGCTGGGTTAGGTCTGGGTTAGGTCTGGGTTACCGGCAGGCAGACATCCTGAACGCCAGGCACCCGCAAGGAACCTGAGAGCCAGCAGATAGAATGATCAACGATCACAAACAATGGCAACCCACCGAGCCATTCAACAAAAACACCACAACTCAGCGCAACAGAGGCCTGACACCAAGAGGGACACCACCGTCCCGATCCTGACATAACAACGGGCAGACACACCGACCATCAGGCACCGCAAGGAACCTGAGAGCCAGCGGATAGGATGATCAACGATCACAAACAATGGCAACCACCGGGCCATTCAACACAACCATTATACAGACCTATAATTAAACCTGGATCCGCCTAAAAAATGGATCCACGATGACTTGGTCACTCACTCAAAAGGGCAACCCGTCACAGGGTGAGACCCAACACAACCAACGGTTGTTACCAACGGTAGTATCTCTAACAATAAAGCAAACTAGAGTCGCGTATAAACAAATCGGGCACCAGTTGTACATAGGCTAGAGCAGAGGAAGGGGGTATCAGCAGGGAAAGAGGAAAACAGAGAGTAAACTTACCGCCACGTATCCCGCAGAACATAGGCAGGCAAGGACGGGGGGAGGGCAAAGGCAACTCAAACACCCACGCGAATCTCGGTACCGCGGTAGTATGGCAACCAGTCCATAACGCGATTAAAAAGGGAGTGGGAAGAGCATCGGCATTTCTCGGACCAACAAAGGCCAAGATAAGGACCCCGATGAAATCGATATTGCGTAAGCAATTTCGACGCAGTCGGAGGCACCTATCGGAAGCCTGGTCGGGGTCAAAAACCACGATGGAGTCGTTGCCCTGTGACGCAGGATCTCGACTAAGTCGGCGGGACCACGCTTAGCAGGCTTAATCATGGAGGTAGAAAATGGGCGGGGGTGGGTCAGAGGGAAGGGCAAAGACTTTTCCGTCCAACGGATCAAAGCCCTACACGAACCTGACGATCAAAGTCCGCCGAATGGCGTGCACGGCGATCTTCGGGAACGTAGAGCAGTCTGAGCCCAGTGACAGAGCAGAGGATAGCGGTCAACGACCGAGAGGGGATTTCTCGGCCCTGGTGCCGAGTCAAAAACCCCCCCACACCCGAGGCTCCGTCTAAAGGAACTCGGGAAGAAGGGGGCCCCTCTCGATAGGTAAACGCAGAATCGTAACCGTGTGATAGGAGGGATGGGAAAGGGTACATCTCACGGAGCGCACGCAGCTCAAACTCGCCTTCCCACCACCAACAACCGCGAAAACTCAAGTAACTCAACTTGCCGGGCAACTTAATCAGGGTCACAGCTCCGGACTCTCCGGGCCTTAGGTTAAAATCGACGACTAGGATCTATCGCGGTCACGCTCGACGACCGACGGGCACCAAAAGAGATACTCACCGAACTTGCGCGCGCGGAAGGAACACAGCCTACTCTGTACCACTGCTCGAGAGAACGTGCTTTGTCCCTGTTTTCGAAGTTAGGCTAGGCCGGCACGTTCTCCATGACAAGCAGGCCCCCACTGCGTAGGGACGAGGCGACTCTGTCATCATTAGCCGGTCAAACTAGGCAGGTCGCGAACATAGTAGCGCAGAGTCGCTGCCCGAGAGTGGGGTAAACCGCCCCCGGTTGGGTTATGGAGGCTCCCCCCTTCGGGGGGGTGTAGCTAGTCCGTTAGGACATGCCCCTCCCTTTGTGGCCTCTGACGTCATCACGCCACCCCGCCAGCACGGTAAACTAAACTAAACTAGGTCTGTGTTAGGTCTCGGAGGAGGGGCGGGGGGACGGGTGCGGCCGTGAGAGCCCTCAGAATGGGGCCGGAGGGGACTCAAACTGCAATCATTGAGGTCCCCACAGGTAGGTTGCCTAGGGGCACTGACGCCGTTCGGTTTAAGACGGGCCTAACATATGTCAGGGCTAGGCCAATGATCAAGATGGTTAGGTGTTTCGCCTGCCATCAGCTCGGTCACGTAGCGGCGATGTGTACCAGGGTGAAACTAGGAGAGGAGAGGTGCAGGCGATGTGGCGGGGAAGACCATAATATTGCAACCTGCAGCAACGCCCCCAAGTGCATAATTTATGTGGCGGAAGGAGCAATGGGCCCTAAAGTTGCCCACGTCACGGCGTCGCTGGCGTGCCCGGCCGTCAGAAGCACGGTGTAATAGACAGGTGTTCCGACTCCTGTTCAGAATGTGTGACTTTTTCGTCCTAGTTCTTCTGGCGGCCGGCAGATTTCGTCGATGTCGTAAAGGCATTTACATATATATACATGCGTGGCCTGTTGTTTTTGGCAAGCCCACTAATACCGCTAAAATCTCTACTACTACAGCCACATTAATTCATATGTATATGCCTTGTAAGCCACGACGCCTCTCGTGACGGCCAAGGGAACTAAACAGAAATCGGCACACAAAATCGCTGGGGTAAAAGGTACAGAGTCGGAACACCTGTCTATTACACCGTGGTCAGAAGAGCACCGGCAGCGGAGGGGCCAGGTTCTAAGAATCGACGCTGAAGATCCTACATGCGAACCTGAATAGATGTAGGCTGGCGTAAGACCTGCTCATCCAGAATGTGTCCCAGCTGAACGCGGATGTGGTTCTGATTTCGGAGCCATATAGACAACAGCCGGATTGGGCTAACGATGCCACAGGGGTCGCGTCAGTCTGGATTACGGGCTTCAATGGGAGGTTTGCTTCTCCGCCCCCCCCCCCCCCCGTCGGCGCAGAAGGGATAGTGGCTGTACAGATGCAAGAGATGGTGGTGGTCAGCTGCTACTGTGCGCCCAGTAAGGGGAAGCAGGAATTCCTGCAATATGTGGCGGACCTCGAGGATATCCTTGCCCCCTACGTGCACCCGGGGAGGGGGATTATCCTAGGAGGTGACCTGAATGCGAAGTCAGCGGTCTGGGGCGGTGGGAAGACGGACTGGAGGGGGGACACTAGTTTATGCCTGGTTGCCCGCTTGGGCGTGGTGCCTCTAAGGTTGCAGCAGGGGGTCACCTTCAGTCGGAATGGTAGGTCTTCAGTGATCGACGTCATGAATATGAGCAGGGCGCTGGCGAGGTCCGTCACGAAGAGCGTGACTCTGTCACATTTTACGGCCTCAGACCACAGGTATGTGGTACATACGCTGGCGGGTCCCCATGGCCCAGGGAGACTGCGCGGGGTTGATTGGGCTCCATACTCTGCTAGGGATATGGATGCAGCGGAGATAGTGGACCGATACTTGGCTATTAGAGACCGTGCGGGGGAGCCTCCCCGGCAAGTGGACAGCGAGAATGAACCGAGGGCTGACAGGCTCCAGCGCCTTATAGAAGAGGATTGTGAGGAGGCCCTCCAGAAGAAGAAGATGTCGCGGGGAACCAGGAAACCCAACTACTGGTGGAACCAGGGGATCGCAGATGCGCGAGAAGCTATGCACAAGGCGAGAAGATTGTTCCAAAGGGCGAGAAAGAAGGGGGGTCCCCCTCGCCGATAAACGTAGGCAAGATTATGCGCAGGCCAGGACACAGGTCCAGATCTTAATTTGGAGGTCAAAGGAGAGCCTATGGGGTGAACTGTGCTCCACTGTTGACGCCGACCCATGGGGCAAACCCTACAAAGTCGTTATGGCTAGACTGAGCGGGAAGATGATGAAAATCAGCATGTCTAGGGAGCAGGTCGGGAGCGTGGTCGATGCGCTGTTTACGACTGCCCCCCCCCCCCTCAGGTTAGGTCTCGCGTGCGCGGTAGCTGCAGAACTGGATCTCTCCAGGGATGGGTGACCAAACCTAGGAGTGCGTCGCCCCCCAGAATTGAGGCTGGCCTGGTCGAAAGGGCCTTATCCCGGATTAAGTCCAAGAAGGCCCCGGGCCTGGACGGGGTTCCCTCAGAGGTGGTTGCAAGTGTGGCGAGAGGCGCAGCAAACGACTTCCGAGATATGCTCAAGGACACCTTCGAAAGGGGGAAGATCCCACAAAAATGGAGAGTGGCAAGGCTGGTCCTAATTTCGAAGACAGGCAAAGATCCCCTTAATCCGAGTGCGTACAGACCCATTTCGATCCTTCCAGCTTTGTCGAAAGCGTGGGAATACGCGGTTAAGGAAGTTATTGAGGACCAGGTGGGCAGGGACCCATTCCATAGGAATCAATATGGCTTCCGGAGAGGATGTGGCACTATTGACGCCACAACGGAGGTGTCCCTTTTTGCGGAACAATGCAGATCCAAAGGAAGGATTTGTGCCATGGTGTCCCTGGACGTCAGGAACACATTTAATACGCTCAGCTGGGAGGTGATCCTGAGCGAATTGGATAGAAGGGGAGTTAAGATCCCGATCATGGAAGTCTTTCGGGACTACTTTAAGGACAGAGGGGTTGTTGTCCATACTCCAGAGGGCGCTGTGGAGCGCAGCATATATGCGGGAGTCCCGCAGGGATCTGTGCTGGGCCCATTTCTATGGAACCTGGTATATGACGGGGTCCTCTTTGTGTTGAATACGAGCAGGTTCCTTAAGGCCATTGCGTACGCTGACGACTTGGCACTTTTGTTCTCAGCCAGGGACATGAAGCAGCTGGAGGAGATGATGGCTGCGGCGATGCCTAAGGTGCAGTCATGGTTTGAGGAGACGGGCTTAACCTTGGCGGCAGAAAATACGGAGGCCCTGTTCTTAACGGGTAGACGCGTGGAAAAAGTCACAACACTGCGGACACTAGGGACGACCATCACGACCTCTGAGGTCGTGAAGTACCTTGGTATTAGGTTTAACTGCCGCCGTAATTTCCGCGCGCATCTAGAGGAGGTGACGACAAGGGCAGGCAGAGTGGCGGGGGCGTTGGGTGCGCTCATCCCGAACACCAGGGGCCCAGCGGCGACGGCAAGGAGGCTGTATTATGCCGTCTGGGAGTCAATTGTTTTATATGGAGCTCCTGTATGGGCCAGTTCGATGGAGGTGGAGGCTAACAGGGCTACCCTGAGAAGGGCCCAGAGGACCGCACTCGTGAGAACGACTGCGGCGTACCGCACGGTGGCGGCCCAATCGTTATGTGTCTTGGCAGGGCGACTCCCCCTGCATCTCAAGGCGAAGATGGGTAGGGCAATCTTCGTCGCCAAAATGGGAGATTAGGCGGACCCGGAGCTTAGGACCCATTCGGAGCGTAGAGCGGCCAGGATGCGCGAGCACAAGTCCACGGCGCTGATCCTGACCATGGAAGAGTGGCAGAAGGAGTGGGAAGCGGTGCCGGAGACAAACTGGGTCAGACGTCGGGTCCCGAGGGTGGGGACGTTCGTGACAGTGCCAGGCCCGTCGGTAGTGGCTGACTTCCCCACGATGCAAATTCTGAGTGAGCATGGGGAGTTCAATAAATTCCGCCATAGAATAGGGAAGTCCCCGACCCAATCGTGTTCTGATTGCGGACACTATTTGGACGATGCGGAGCACGTCCTTTGTGAATGCCCGACCTATGATCGGGAGAGGAATGAGCTATCCATAACCCTGGGGGCCCCGATAGATGTTAGAACGGTGGTGGGTGAGGCGACATCCTCGGAAGGAAAGTGCCGAAGCCGTGATGACGGATAGGCGAGAGAAGGAGAGGATCATAGATAAGAGAAGACGTGAAGAAACAGCGAGAATCCTTCAGGGGGCGGCCAAGAGGAAGGCCCTCGTGGCCAGACGTCTTGCGAGAAAAAGAAAGCGGAAACGCTAACGGGGCACAGGTCCTACCTTTTAAACTGTAAGATAAAAGGGTAAGGGTAATGAGTTAAAGAAAAGGAGAAAGAGGAAAGAAAATTTTAAGAATTTGACCCTGGAGGAGGGAGCACCCAGATTTTAATCTACGTGACTGGTGCTTAACTATTTAATATTTAATAATTTATTTATTCACTCGTTGGTGACGGTTCGTTCGTTGCACTTCTGCAAAGCACGTGTGTTTCGAAAATGTGATGGGTTCTTTTTACCTAACGCCTGTCCTGGTGGGGGTTAACTCATAATGGAACGAGAGAATCTACTTGGGGGTAGAGGAAGTTGCTTGGAAAAAATCCTGTCAGTCAGCTAGCAATCACGTCGCAGAAATGTACTCTGATGAAGAATATTACGCGATGTTCTGGGTGTACCCCCCCGAACAACGGGGACGCAAGTGCTGCAGCGTGAGAATTTGCGCGGGAATACCCATGGCTCCGAACGCCAAGTAAATACATTTCCACTCATTTTTATAACGTAGAAACAACACGTTCCATGAAAAATAAATTAAGTGATCAGTGTTAGTAGGTGTGCAGTGAAGTGAATATTCGGTACATTAACCCGGACGCACTTGACGTTGCGACCCTTAACTTTGGATGGTGTCGCGTACCTGAGATCAGCTGTGCACTCGGCGCATCTGTCGATGACCAGGATCGGTTCAGTGACCTAGTGACACAGGTTTTCAAGCTGCAGGTAAATTTTCGAAAGGGTGAGTTTTAGTTACATTATTGGCGACTATTATTTCTTAAATTTAACGCAGGCTATGGCTTATTTCCGGCGATAATTCTAAAAATTTCCATACCTAAATATTTCTTAGGGGTTTTTAAACAAACTTATTCGTTATCAGCAACACTGTTGGCCGTTATTGAATTATGGATATTAATCACAATAACGAACTATGATCACTATTCGTTCATTTCCTGTTACATTACCTTGTCGTGGCTACGTTATTAACACAAGGAAATTTACGTATTCCTTATCCTTCCACTTCAAATAATTATTATTTTCGATTCTCCTAAAGAAAACCTTTGTATTCGTTTTTTTACGTTAGACATGATTTTCATCCATTCCTCCTTTATTCATTATTCACTTTAAATGACAAACAAATCATGACAAAATGTTCGATTTTATTTGTTACGTCTTTTCCATTTGCCATTCTACCCAATTTCCTTCGATGCATGCCGAGTTGCTTGTTCGTAGTCGCAGCGCGGCACGCGGCCACGCTAGCACGGGAACTCGGGCGCCAGACTCGGGCTCTGATTGGTCGCTGCTTTTTGTTAATATCTCGTTAACGAAACCTCGGAGAACATTTTCAAGGAAAAAGTTGTTTGCAATTACTCCCCGAGTCACCCCCTTCAAGGAACCGCAGCATTTTTGGAACACCCTGTATATACCTGAAGTGGCGGGCCCGGGAACGTGCAATAATAGAGAAATATTATAGATATTTGACTTAACCTAGTAGCCGACGAGGCTCGGGGTTGTTGGCCGATATTGTATCATCGGTCGGTAGTATACCGACCGATTACTTACCTGTGGTCGGTAAGGTACGGACCGATTGCTTACCTGCGGTCGGTAATGTGCCGACTCCCTACTTACCTGCGGTCGGTAATGTACCGACTTCCTACTTACCTGCGGCCGGTAAGGTGCCGACTTCCTACTTACCTGCGGCCGGTAAGGTGCCGACTCTCTACCTACTGGCGGTCGGTAATGTGCCGACTCCCTACTTACTTTTGGTTGGTGCCGACGAGCGCCACTGGGCGGCGTGGCGCCGTAGAACATTGTTAGTGGCCAGGACTATACCTGCAAATTGGAGATAGGTAACCCTGGAAGGGGCTGATGAGAGAGAAGTGAGAAGAGAGTAGAGAGAAGAGAGATGAGGGAGGAGAGAAGAGAGAAGAGAGTAAAGAGAAGAGAGTAGAGAGAAGAGAGTAGAGAAGATGGTGAGGCGAAGCAGAAGTGGATGGCGGACTGCCTTAGAGGAGGAGGTTCGTCGTGGTGGTGATTTGGAGGGCCCCTATCATCCGGGATGATGATAATAGCCCCCGAAGTACTACAGCAGACGTGCCGGGGGGTATAGGGGGACAATTGAGGAGGCCATCTAGAGGGGGTTTTTTAGTGGGTAGCTCGCACGCATTGCGAGTAGTCCCACATAACCCCGACTTCTTTGTCGGGGTATGCGTAAGGCATTTTTCCCCCTCTATAAAAAAAAGGTCTGGGTTAGGTCTGGCAGTATGTAGGAGATCACCTCGTTTCACGTCGTTCTTAAACTATATTCGAACACAAGTGAAGCAAACTTTACCAAGCTTATTGTTCAGAAATTGTGTTTGAAATTTTTGATGAGCAGTTTTAAAGAAATTAAAGTTTGTGTATGGTAGCGTAGCAACATCGTTACTTGTTGATAGCACAGCTGAATCATATTCATTAGGTTTATCCGAGGCAACAGATAAATCGTTACTTGTAGAATGTAGTGGGTAGGTACCCTTGTCGACGCGACGGTACAGCTGGATTGTTGTACTTGATCTGCGGAAACGCATGACGTGTAGGAGGAGGCTTGCCAAAAATAACGGGCTCATGACGTAGTAAGGAGTAGTAGAAGGGAATAGGTGTTGAAAGTGGGAACTCGTGACGTAGTAGGGAGTAGTAGATGGGGAATCCTCGCATATATATATTGTTTGCGAAATTCCACCATCCAACGTCATCTCCCAGGTCCTTAGATAATTAGGTTGCGGCCCCTGCGCACTGACTCATGTGGAGCATCGATCTTATCTCCCTTCCATCGATCGGCGATCGATGGAAGGGGGAGCTCTCGCGGATACGAGGAAACCGACGCTGGTTTCCTCGATCTACTTGTCGCTCAACCGCTTTGGAGGTAACACCTAATAGAATCGCTTTCGCTTTGGCTTTCGCTTAGCTTACTCGCTTGCGTGGTATCGGATTCGAGCCGAATTCGCGTGCTTCGCTTTGCTTAACTGTGCTTAATATTCCCACCGCGTGGGTACTAGTATTGCGCCTGTAAAATTACCAAATTGTGCTACATAATTTATTGTACAAACTGTGAATAATACGTATAATTTAAGATTAAAGTACAGAATAAGTAAAAGTTCGCCCTCAGTATTCGAATACAGCCTTCCCGCGAGTTCCGATTTCCCGATAACGTGCGCTGTCCGAATTCTGCTAACTTATATATAGAGCTATATATACTAATATGACTTGTGCACACCGTACGAGGATTTCCTGTGTACAGTATTTTGTCACCAAAAGTTCGTGGTTCTGAACTGACGCGGTGGTGAGCATTCCACGTCGATGGGGGTATACCTACTATTCTGAGCGGGGTCGGCGGGCTTAGGCTACGCTGATGGAGGGGGAAACACCTACAGGAGCGGTAGCTTAAGCCCGCCGATCCCTGATTCTGAGCGATAGTTTCTCCCTCCTTTCTTGGCGAAGGGGAGAGCGAGATGGAACGAGAGAGAGTCAGAGGGACTGAAAGCGAGCAAGGAACGGTACGAGACAGACGACCCGTTGTACTTTGTCTCGCTTCGACTTTCGGAAGGTTGATACTCCGTCGCACACGCAACGGACGGAATATCAGGCGCCCGAAAGACATAGCGAGACAAAGTATGACCGCCTCGTCTGTCTCGTACCGTTCCTCGTTCGCTTTCGGTCCCTCTGACGCGCTCTCGCCTTTGCAGGGTAGGAGTAACCGGAAGTGGTGGGTATCTTGGCGGGGGAAGCGTTCTTGGTGGGGGAAGCGTTTCATACTTCTGTTACACCCGAGAAAACTTACGCTACCGCGGCTAAAGAAGTTTCACTTCAAAAACAAAAGAATTTCAACTCAAAGGAATTGGTTACTGCCAAATCAAATAGGTATTAAACATCCAGGCAATTTCTCGTGAAGGCTGCATTTAAGCAATCTTCAGCAAACACTTTACAATTTGGTGAAGTCGTTGATATTTTCCATTTAAATTTTCTTCTGCATCATTACATAGTGTGTAATAATTTTAGAAAGGAGACACTTTCCAGTGTGTAAATTACAACATTTAGTCAACGCAGTGAAGTTCACTAAAAATGGACCGAATTTCTCCATATTTCTCATTTTCATTGGGAAATCCTAAAAATCCATTGGTAATACTTTCATGAACATTTATCAAAAACATGAACATTTTATTTTTCTCTACTGGGTATTTTACCTGACCCAACGGTTTTATTGCTCTCGGCAGTCAACGGGCTGTCTACCCGGGACGGAAGGCCCTCGCTCGCACCGAGGTAGCAAAACTGTGGGGTGGGTAGGTCTTTCCCGATGATCCGGGGAAAAAAGCATGTCAATAATCCGGGGACCACTGTACCTTGCCAAGTTGTCATCTGTGTAATAAGCCTGCTATACTATATTCCACATTAGAGCATCCAGGTTTCGCGCAGGCACGACCCTCGCGATCGTTGCTACGCCCGACTCCCCACTTAACCGCCTATGTTTTTCTCCGTCGCACGGCCCTCTACTCTCTCTGTTAACTTTTCGTGCGGGACGTTGTTTACGTTGACAACGGTCAGGTCCCGCGTTTGGGATGTATCAGTTATTCCTTGCAAACCAATCGCGTGTGGTTCAAACAGTGGGTAGTAGTGGGAGTTGCGCAGATCGGTCGCAAATCGGTAGGGGCGTCGGGATGCTCTTACATGGAATACAGTATATTATAACATGTGTTTGGTGTAAAAAATATCTATGGATACAACATTTGTTTATCAACATCATGCCTGTGAAAACTATGTGAAATGAAATAGGTACATATACAGTGTCCATCATCTTTTCCAACTCCTTCTCCCTTTCTAGCACAATAACGTGCAACTTTTTATTCTCCGCCTCCACCGACTTCAATCCCTCGAGCTTGTTTTTCAACTCCAACATATCGTTCTGAACGTTCTTCGAAGACTGATGCTCCTTCGCCTGAAAAAACAAGTTCCCTTTCAAGATCAAGTCAATACACCCCGGACTTTATTACCAACGAAATGAAACGTACAAGTTCAGTGATCTTCTGTTGCACCGTAATATGTAATCTTCTTCTCCAGCCCCTTGTTCAGAGACTTGACGTGTCCGATGCTGCGCGCTTCAGCCTTCAGTCTACCGAACACTAATCCAGTGAAATTAGACGAAAATCTGCCCGATCTGCGGAATAAATCCCACCGAGCTGAATTTTGGTATGAACCTTCATTTGGTCGTTTTAAACAATATGTCAAAAGTCCCCATCGATCCGACTGCCGCTAAAAATTTTACAGGGTGTTGAAAAAAAAACTGTTTTTCACGAATATCTCGTTATCTAGCAGTATTATTCCTCTATACTTCACTCTCTCGCATCAGTTCGCACATGTCTTCCTCTCTCGCACGATATCGGCGCATGCGCATTGCGGTCGATTATTCCTCTATAATTCTCTCGCTCGCACGATGTTTTTCTCTCTCACACCATGTTGGCGACAGTTTCAAACTCTCAATGAGACCTCCATGTCTATATGCTTTAAGGGAAGTCCCTCGTTCCACCTCTCTCGCTCGCATCATCGAGAAAGTATCTCTTCCTCTCTCGCACAATGTTGACGACAGTTTCGAGCCATGGACCTAAGAATTAAATGGACGGAGCACAAAGTCTCAACATGGACGAGGGGGTTGAGCCATGATGTAAGGATATAAGGTGTGCTCGCTGAGCGGCTCATTTTCGTCTTTTACTGCGCATTCCCAATTTCCGCCATATTAAAATATGTATATATATGAATGCATATGCAAGTGTACGGACGCATATCGAAATGTTGATAAATTCATTCTATCCTATTGGTTGACAATCCAATATGAACGATCTTGGGAAGAGCACGTTATATGTATCCTTACACCATGGGTTGAGCCAGTCGATCGGGAGGAGAGAAGTCGTGGCTTGTGATTGGCGGAATAGTACGCATGCGTCGGGCTTTATTTGAAACGGAATGCTTATATAAGGTGTATTAAAATATGCTTATTTTGTATAAAACTATACATGTATATGTATACTTATATATTACTTCTATATATGTACTAGAGCTATTCTTCAGGAGTACCCGGGTACCCGGGTAGACAAATATTACCCGACTACCCGGGTAGACAAAAATTACCCGAGTCCATGAGCTACCCGAGTAAATGATCATCGATTTGATCTTTCGACTTTCGATTATTTTCGGCCAACATCAGTAATGAACGGAATAAAGGTCTCGGTCTCCTAGCTGGCTTTCGAGCCGATCGCGTCCGAGTTTTGCCGAGTCGACCTGAAATCAAATTGCCCGCTCATGGTGGTCATGCTTGTAGCCCGAATCGAGTCTCGGGATCCCGAAAACTTCGGGATCTCGAGCAATATGAAAGTATCGAGACCCCGCCCGATCCCGCCCGAAATTTTCCGACCCATCCCGAGCCCGAAATGTGTGGTACCCGCACACCCCTGGATTTATTTGATTTCACGTACTTGCCTTATTTTTTTACTTTTTTGAAGTTTTTTATGGGTTAGATATTAGTGTAAGAATCAATAATTCAAAAAGCCCGCGGCGGGCTCTGTCTGTATCCATGCAAGAAGCGGGTTCTTCTAAAAACAATAGATTATCAGAGGAGCTGGCATCATCATGAATGTGGCAAGGAACCACGGCATTCTCGGGCCGACCACAGCTGACCACGAACGTAGTCCGTCACGAATTTTTGATTGTTACCGAAAATTATATTCCTACGAAAATTGTATTCCTACAAAAATTATACTTCCTACATTAGTTAATTAATTTAATTTAATTGTTCAGTGTTCAGTGTTCAGTTATTCAGTGACTAGGAATTATTGTTAAATATAATAATAAACTATTTGTATTTTGTATTTGTACTATTTGCTTTTGCAGTGGTGTAATCGTATTTCTGGTTTGTATCTTCTTAATTGTATATTGTATAATGTATATAGAGTAATTAGTTTTTCAGTTAAAAAATATTGGCAATTATTTACAGATTATAATCAAAGAACATGGCTCAACCCGCTCAAGCTCAACGCAAAAGCTGGTTTTGGAGATTTGTCACATTATCCGAGGACAAAACTCAGGTAATTTGTGACCTGTGCCATGCGCAACTGTCATACGGTGGCTGGACATCGGCCAGTGGATAGCATTTGCGTGCAAAGCACATTGAAGAGTGCCTTGGTGCATCCAACAGTAATGAGCCACTACTTGAATGTGTGGGAGGCGAAGGTAGTAATGAGGATATTGGTGATTGTGTACCTACACTACCTACACCTAGCAAGGTATTCAATTTTCGGCTAAACGCCAAGAAGATGTGACCCAGGCACTGGCGCGTATGATTAGTTCAAATATGTTGCCAATTTCATTTGGGGATAGCGACGGGTTTAAAAAATTCATGACCGTGGTTGAACCTGAATATAAATGCCCTTCCCCAACGTCAATTACGAAACTGGTGTACAAGTAAAAAAGGGAGAAAATTGAACAGCAAATTGAGGACGCGGTATCCATATCGGTAACCATCGATGGATGGTCTTCTCGCGGACAAGAATCGTATCTGTCACTAACGGCGCATTTTATAACAGGGGATTGGGAGATGATAAGTTTTACTCTTTGCATCCAGGAAATAGAAGAACGGCACACGGCTGAAAATGTCGCAGCCGTCGTAATTGCTATGCAGGAAGAGTGGAGGATAGCAGAAAAATTAGTTGCTGTGGTCCACGACAATGCAAGTAATATGCTTGCATCAGCAAATTTGTTAGAAAATTTAAAATACAGCGTTTCGTGTGCTGCACATAATTTGCAGTTGGCTATAAAAGACGCCCTTAATACTGGCAAAAAGTTTTCAGATGCATTAATGAAAGGCAGTAAAATTGTTCAACATTTTGACCATTCCAAGTTGGCCACATCTGCTTTGCAAGATGTTCAGAAGCAACTGAAGGTACCAGAACTAAAGTTAATTCAATCCTGCCCGACCCGATGGAATTCAAACTACAGTATGTGTGACCGTCTTGTAAGTAATCGAAACGCAATTCTTTCTGTTTTAAATAATAGAAGTTTTACAACATTAAATGTAGCCTTAAAACTTGAAATGACAGAATCTGATTGGCAAATTCTGAGTGACATTATCAAATTTTTAAAACCATTCCATTTAGCGACCGTAGCATTATGTTCCGAAACTAAGGTAACTATTTCCTTAGTTCTGCCAATCATTCATGGCTTAATTAATAATCATTTAAACGACATTAATATGGACACGGTAGAAGCTAAGGAATTTAAGATCATTTTACGAACATCCCTTGCTCGTAGATTCAATATACATTCATATTCTGAGAGTGCCCATCAAATTGCTTGTTTTCTTGATCCTAGAAGCCAAGATTTGACATTGAAAACATCGAAGTGAAAAATATAATTACAAATTGTATTCGGAATAGGATTAGAAATATCTCAATAAATGAAAACAATAGTGATAATAATAATATAATTCCAAGTGCTTTGGATTTTATATACCAAAACACAATTGAGTCTAACGATAGTGATTCGGAAATTGATATGTATTTATTAGAACTACAAATAAATCACAATTTAGACCCATTGTCGTGGTGGAAGACTCATGCGGACAAATATCAAAGACTGGCAGAATTAGCCAAAATGTATTTAAGTATTCCGGCTACGTCTGCCAGTTCGGAGCGCACATTTTCTTCTGCTGGAAATATTGTTACGACAAAACGCACTAGTTTACTACCTGAAAATGTAGATTTATTAGTATTTTTACATCAAAATAGAAACGTGTAGACTCTAGAGATGTAAAAAATACCAACAAATCAATCTCAGGTAGTAGGGTGCTACGTTTTGTGCTAACATTATTTCCAGCTGTTGTAAATACTCGTTCAGAACTGACAGAAGTCGCAAGTAGGTATACATAAAAATATCTTAGCAATTTTTGCAAGTCCAGGGTATTTGCTTCCACGCGTTTTCTCCACTAATGAACATAAATTATGGTTTCTTTGTGCCTTTTATAACTACTTTTGCAGTTCGGAACTGCTATCGTTGTTAGATTGTGAAATTTGGAATATAAAATCTAATTAATGCACTTGCCATAGAATTATCAAATTCTATAGTTTCGTTTATGGAATGTTTTCTATCATATTACCAGTGAAAATTGTAGTAATATTTTTCATATCATTGATTTCAAACGACATCTGCTTGCTTCTTAAATCGAGAAACGAAGCAAAACGGGGTACAGTTTCAACATGTGATTGTAAATTAAATCTATTCACAAAGGACGTTACCAAAACATTTTTAAATTGCTCAGTCTCAGCTCTGCCCGTATTATTACCTGTCAAATGGTTATTAATATTAACTATGCCATGGATAATAGACAGTACCAAAAAAATAGTTATAGTATTTTCGGAGCATAATGCGGTAGTTGCTACTTGTAAAAGTTTTAACAAAGTAATAATATCACTCATTATTAACCAATGATATTTCGACCTTTCAAGGTTTAAGGCAACACAAAATGTTGTAATTGCGTTTCTATTATTCACAAGTCGCTCACACATACAGGAATATCCACTTAACTTAGAACGCGTGTGCGAGGACAGATGAAATGACCGAGTGAGTCCCTGTCCTAAAGAAGAAATTGGATTTTGGATGTAACAGTACCTTGCTTAGGGTTTCTGCGTCGTTATCCCCTGAGCCAAAGGACAAATGTCGAGGCGATTGTCTGAAAGAGGCCACGAAAAGCATCTGTTCTCGCGCGCGCGTCCTGAGCTCCTGAGTTCAGTGAATAGGAATTCCACCTTGTAGGGCAATTTTGAATTAATTTCTGTTTACTTACGGAGTTAGGGCACCTTGAAGGCATGAAAATCAGATGTATGTATGATCATTTTTTGGGGTGAAATTATAAAGTAAATGAAGAAACTATTTTAAAGGCTTTATTCTACATGCCTTGTGGCAGATACAAAAATTTAACTATTTTCTTAAACAAAACGGCGTTATTGGTGCTTTTCCATTATTGCAGTTTTTAAAAAGACACTCCACGACTAGCAGTAGAACTCCCGTACACGACTTCTAACAGTTCTAACCGTGGAGTGTCTTTTCAAAAACTGCAAGAATAGAAGAACACCAGTTGCGTCGTTTTGTTTAAAAAAGTAGGTAAAGTTTTTTTATCTACCATGAGGCATGTAGAATAAATCCCTTAAAACAGTTCATTTCAAGATCAAGGTGTCGATGAATCAGAATTCTTTAAAAACGCAAAATAATGAAAGTGTGTTCATATTGGCAGAGTTTTAAATTCACAAATTATCTGAAAGCTTGTGAGAGGAAAGGTATCGGTGTTGATGAATGATCTTAGAATTATTTTAAAACGCAATATAATGAAAATGTACTCATATTGTCAGAGTTTTAAATTGACAAATTATGTGAAAGTCTGCGAGAGGGAAGGTATGTGCATTGATGATCTGAGAATACCTTGCCTGGCCACGCCAAGTATTTGACTTCCAGGCCGCGGACATCTAGGCAAATGTCTAGATGTTACATTTTATCTTCACATCATTAAAATGTTCACGATATGGGTAATGGAATGTATGAACACAGCATTTTAGCTGTGTATATGTAGTTGTGTCATCTTAAGCGCAGTTGGAAAGCACCTTTATGTACTTATAGCTCATTTTGATTTCACATCTTTTTTTAATTTTGTGATTATTATTATGTTCTATTTTTTGTGATTTATTTGATTTCATGTACTTGGTGTAATTTTTTTACTTTTTGGAAGTTTTTATGGTTTGCTTTAATCGAGTGATGGCTTGGCAGTTCCCTAGATTCTATATCTAAACTGAAGGGATCAATGGAATTTTGTTTGCATCTATCTTTTTGGTTTAGTAGGCTAAGGTTTTCATATAAAGGGAGACCGATGGAACTTCGATTTCTCAAAACGCAGCAACCTCCTCGTGGTGAAACCTAGTAATTGGTGAAAATCGAGCGAATCGCTGCGATTGTCCAACATTCTAGTTAGATATAAGAATGTCTTTAACTTGGAATACTTTGGTAGAATGTAAGAATAAATGTAAGTCGAGGTGTTTGGATAAATCATTCTTTCCCTTCCTTGTACACGTGTATATGAAATAAAGATATGTAAAACTATCAAGTGTTGTTCGATTATTCCTACCCCAGAATATGAGTGTAGTGTTAATATAAAATAAGTGTATAAGTGAAACTTGGAATAGTTCAGCCAACTGCTGGAACTGATGGGATTTTGAAGAATTTAAATATCCTCTCTGCTGCACCACCTTACTGAAATATAAAATCCAATTCCTCCAATTTTGCGGCGAGGTATTCCAAGTTATATCATTGAAGCGCTCCTTCCAAAACTAACATTTTTGCGAGCGAACGACATTTATTTTGCGTTAAATAAACTCGAACAGAACAGCAAGATTAAAGGGGGGATGTGTTTACGTTTTGTTGTGATCATTCTTTTTCTTTCGTTGAACTGAATACATTCATGAGGCGATATTTAAAATATTACTCTAACGGAAGCATTTGTAAATCACGGATTTGGAATGATCTAATTTTACCGTAGACCTGACATCCAATGCAATCTGCTGTTCCGGGTTGGAAGAGGTCCCAGGACTCCCTTACCATTTTAGTGTCACATGCAACGTTACCGAGAAAGTCTCGAAACAGATTGTAACGCTACTCATGGTAGGAATTAGATTTCAACGCTGGTAATTCTCTGTGGTGCTGTGATGCACTATATGTCTATGGATGCAACTACATGCAACGTTACCGGTAAAGTCTCAACGCAGATTGTAACGCTACGCGTGGTAAGAATTAGAATCCACGGTGGGTCAATTTAAGTTATTCGAAACCCGCGATTTACAAATGTTTAGGTTCGAGTAATAATTTAAATTCAACCAACATATTGAAATAAGTTCAACGGAAGAGTAAGAAGAATCATCACAAAACTAAACACATTCAATCTTCAACCTTGCTGTTTTGTTCCAGTTTGTTTAACGCAAAACAAATTTCATTCCACTTCAGCGAAAGGAGTGCTTTAAGGATGTATTGCACCTATCACAGACGAGGTGCTATACCTCGTATAGCACCTCGTCTGTGCACCCAAATAAGCACGCAAAAAAATTAATTCGTCTAAACTTTGGTCTCCTGACCGCGATCTAATTTTTGAACAAAATAATCCAGCCATATATCTCGCTATATCTCGCAAAGTGAGCTCTAAAATTTATCGGTTATGCATTGAATTAGTACCTAAACATATGTAGGAAGACATACTGTAATTGCAGCATCATGTGATCAACAATTACAGAAAGAGAAATATTTTAGTGAATCATAATAGTGAAAAAATTTATTGGACTGCCACAATTTTACATCACATTCGGAGAAGGTGAGTCTAATAATTCCGGAAATGCAAGAATATCTACTAGAAAAACCTAATTAATGATGTACTTAAGGACTGTAATCGATTCAAATATTTTTGATAACAAAAATAGCGTGTTTCTTTTAACAGTATATGTGTTCTGAATACCGCCTACCAGAGAACAATGGTTTCGATGTAATATTTGTTACAGGCGAGGTCACGAAATGTGCGGAGCAACCGAAATAAACTTTATTTGTCCAATTTCCGAACGCAAAAAATAAAATATTATAAAAATCCTGTTTCTATATTTTTGTAAAAAAACATTTTTTTTAAACCCTTTAAACGACTTTAAAAACTCATATATACATGAATTAATCAATATTTCTTGAGTTTGTCTTCCGTTTTTTGTGTCCTAATTAAAAGTTTGTAGGTTTCAACGATTCTAACTTATGCTACATGAAAGATGAATAATTTCTCTTTACTTTGAAACAAACTGCATGCAAAATATGAATATTATTCAATTGACAGCGATTTAACTTTTGCCTGACTAATAAGGTACAGTCACTCTAGTCATTAAAAAATCATGTGCCATTTGAATATATTCTCTCCTTACTTTTTTTACTTGAAAATACGTCCATTTTTTCATGACTTGATTCAGATTTTTAGTTTTCTTTTGGATCAGAGTTGGTTCTTCATGAGATACTTCGCTTTTCGTCTTTATTAGTAATTGAAGCTTTTTTTCCACTGATACCGTAGTAGATGTCTATGGAATTAATGAACGCATATGTGCACTATACTGCTACCTATACCGGTTTACCGTTACTGCAATCCCTACGTGTTAGCACCGAGTTTCGCGGCTCTACAATATATTTTTTCAATGACGAAAAATTCAGAATTAATATTAAAAAAAAATTCATTCATCCGCTTTTATAAAAAAAGAAATTCAAAGAATGAACAAAAATCTGGAGCAGTGGAGCAGTACGAATTTCCGGGCAAAACCCCATTGCTCCACTGTTCCGCGCTCCAACTTCGAGCTCCACTTCAACGCTCTGATTTTTAATGTTTCAATTGGTGAGTGCAGTTTCTAAAAACGTTTTTACTTTGATATTGAAAACCCCAATAATGTCTCAATAAATTCACGACTTGCGGCGGTCATAGAGCGGCCTGCCGCTTTTGTAATCTTATTGCAATTTCTAACTATCGCGATAGCATAGCCGCTTATTCGCCAAAGTTCATTAAGTATCGTGTAATTGTAAATCAAGGGAATGCCCCAGACACGATGCGCAGGCCATAAAAATCAATTACGTCGTCTAAAAAGGGAGTATTCCCACGAACCAGCCGTCAACGATCTACTGCTGGGAATTGGCGGATTGGCACCCAGAGTCGGAGGGGGAGCAGACGACCCGGCCAACGCGGCAACGCGAGCCGACGCGACGGAAGAGCAAGAAATTTGGGGAATTCTGCCGAATCGCGTTGTCTGGAAGTTACATCGAATAGAATTCTGAGAGAAGGTAAGAATCCAATATAAATGTGTTATTCGCCAAATTGTTGGTGCCATTCCATGCATAGATCGCGATGATTGCAATGCTACCAAGCATACCTATTTAAATTCTACTTCGACCAGCCGAAAAATGAAGCTGCATTTAAAGATATTTTTCTTAATAAATAGGTACAACATATACTGAAATTAATCTTTTTGGAATTTATTAAGCTACTCTTATATTATACAAAAAAAATGTAAAAAGATTGTTTCTAATTTGTTTAATCTGTTTCTTATAGCGTCAAAGTGACACCTACAAAAAAGTGGTATATTCGTGGCGTAGGTGATTCCCCGGCTCAGGCTTATATGAAATAAAAAATTCGAAAAGATTCTTCATCTGCATTAGTGTCGCTATCGCCCGTAGCTCAATCAACAATTTTTGTCGAAAAATAACCGAGATATTTTTCGGGGGACATTCGAAAAAACAGTCTTTTTTGGGGAACTTTTTCTTTCGAACCGGCGCCATTTTGTTATCCCTCGACAAAAATGTTAATTGCGTTACGGACAATGGCCACACTCATACAGATTAAGAATCTTTTCGAATTTTTTATTTCAGATAAGCCTGAGCCGGGAAATCCCCTACGTCATGAACATACTTTTTTGTAGGTGTCACTTTGACGATATAAAAAAACAGATGAAACAAATTAGAAACAATCTTTTTACATTTTTTTGCATCATATAAGAGTAGCTTAAAGAAGTCCATAAAGATTTATTTCATTATATGTTGTATTTATTAAGAAAAAAAATCTTTAAAAGTAGCTTCATTTTTCAGCCGACAAAGTAGAATGACCCCTTAAATGTCTGGGGGAGGTTTTGGCACCATCAATGAGGACATCGAGAGTTGTTCCACCTGTTCGGGACCCGATTTGGACATTATTGTAGAGATGTATTGGTTCCAGAGTTTCGCTAGTGTCGTTTGCTCTAATTGTAAGTAGACGTACAAATCCCATGGTGGAAATGCACCATAGAATCGAGTGTGCGGAATGCACAGAATTATTCTCCTCCTCTTCATACAGTTTAGCACGTTCCGTACGGCCATTTCTGAAGGTACATATACGGCAGGTAGTGTCGGTTTGTGTCTTATAACATCAGCCGTGCGGAATGTGTTAATGCATTTTGAAAATCCCTCTGTGAGACATCGACATCGTCTAGCGTAAAAATCAATAATTTTATTCGATCCCTTTTTCTGTTCCACAGCGATAAGTTGCAGTACTTGCTACAAAGCGGAAAACAAGTGAAATCTACGTTCCCACTTACTGAGCAACGTTGATGAACTGAGATAGTTAGGCCAAAAATCCAAAGTAGAGACGTAACAATACACATCTTTAAAATACTCACAAACACAATATTACAGATCACTTCAGGTAGAAACGAAGCAGTCTCGTTCGAATAGCCAACAGCAAACCTGACAGAAATATCTTGTTTCAGGTTCGGAACATTTTAAATACCTACCGCAGTAAGTAAGATGAAGCATTACAAAATGAACTGTGCTATAAATGTAATGCGAATCCCACAAATGCTTGCGTTTCAAATATATTAAGTTCCTATAAACGATCCAAATTTTTGTCGCGTAGAATCGACTGACAAGGAAACATATCGAACCCGAAAATTCTGATTTTAATGAAACTCCGTACGATTGTAGAGCATGTCGGAGTATGTAAGAAACAATTTTTTTTTCTGCGGAAAAACACTCTGAGGGGGTGAAATCTGCCCCCAAATTTTCAGCGAGTTTTCGCTTTTCGAGTATAACTTTGTAACGGTGCGAGGTAGAAGAAAACCGTAAATGGACAAAATGTTCAGTGTTTGATGCCGTATAACGTGCTGCAAAAGAAATTTTGTACGTCCGACAATTTATAAGTAATTTACAAACAATCGATTGTCAAGTGGCAGATGGTAGTAATATGGACAAAGGCGGAAAATTTTTGTAAACAAATAAACAAATGAACCAAAATTTTTTCCTTTTACATTTTAGTAAACCATTGCGAATTATAACTTTTACACGGAAAAAGATTGTCCCCAACCCTCACGGTTAGAAATTATATGTAAAATAACGAAAATTTTAATTTATTTATAAATTGTTGGACGTACAAAAATTTCTTTTGCAGCGCGTTATACGGCATCAAACACTGAACATTTTGTCCATTTACGGTTTTCTTCTACCTCGCACCGTTACAAAGTTATACTCGAAAAACGAAAAATCGCTGAAAATTTGGGGGCTGATTTCACCCCCTCAGAGTGTTTTTCCGCAGAAAAAAAAATCGTTTCTTACATACTCCGACATGCTCTACAATCGTACGGAGTTTCATTAAAATCAGAATTTTCGGGTTCGATATGTTTCCTTGTGAGTTTCGATATACGATTACAGGACCAAGTCAGATATCTGGAAGTGTACCCTCGGTGGTCTTCCGCAGCCACTCGTCCTCGCGCCAGACTATAGCAACGTTGTAATTGATAATCTCCAACTATCCAAAACTCGACTGCAACGAAGGAAGGGGGAGAGTATATAGGTTCGAAACTGTAATCAGATTACCTGAACGGTGCGTGTATCAATTACGTTTGTCGTAAGCCGTGCTAATCAAGCGCAGTCGGCTCAGATAGCACTGTGTAACGGAGATAATGCAAGGAAATTGCGAGAACGCGTTGGCCTCCAGTGCGTTCCAGCTACCGCCTGACGACTGAATAATTGCCCGTACTCGTAACGGTGGAAATAGATTATTGTTCCGCGAAGACTGCTTCAGTCAAATAGTAAGAGGCTACTTCTACGAAACGAAGGAAAAAGGGAAAAGTACAGGAGGGTAGTGGCGCTGAAGCGTGCGGGGTGGGTGTGTAGAAGACCAGCATAATAGAGGAACGAAAAGCGAAGAAAATGGAGACCTCCTCTCGGGGCGACTTTCGATTCAGCCTCGTTTCTCGGCTCATTAGTTACCAAATGGCGCTCAATGCGATTTACACAGTTAGTTGCCTTTTAGGCACTACTTAGGCGTCGCGAGACACATACACCAGACCATAGCTTCGATTATTTCCACGATGGAGTAAAGAGACCGTCGGTTTTCTAGATTAGAGGAACTCGTTCACTGAGATTCTAGTGGCAATTAGAGCTCTTACTATCCGACCCGCCGGGTACCCGGGTACCCGTGAAATACCCGACTACCCGGGTCCCTGGGTATCCGTCAGATACCCGACTACCCGGGTACCCGGGTAGACAAAAATTACCCGGCTACCCGAATAGACAAAAATTATCCGGCTACCCGAATAGACCAAAATTACCCGAGTATCCATGAGATACCCGAGTAAATGAGATGTGTTGAGATAGTTGAGAATTTCGATTTGACAGCCGATCGTCTTTCGACTTTCGATCATTTTCGGCTAACATCAGTAATGAACGGAATAAACTTCAAGCAATTAAATGTGGTATTGTGCGCAGAATACATTCTGTATCAGAATGTGAAAATTGCGAACTGTCAACGTTCTTTGCACTTACAATAGGGTAGTTCGCCCTACTGCAGTGCCTGCCCCTATTAGTGTGTCTCTATATTTAAATAAGCCATACTGTTACTGTAAAAGCCCGAATCTAACGTAAGATTTATCAATCAACGTTGGTAAAAGCCCGATATAACGTTTCCCACTGGGGAGTATGATACACCATTAGAAAGCTTAAAAGTAGAGAGAAAAATATAGAATAAAAAATGTAGACCTGGCATGCAGGAAGAGTGGAACATTACAATATTACAAATAAATTAATTGCTCTCTAGAACACGACAATGCAAGTAACATGAATGCAACAAATTTATTAGAGACTTAAAAAGAGACTTTTGTGTACTGCACATAATTTACAGTTATTTATAAAAGACGCCCTTCATACAGTTGAAAAATTCTTAGATGCGGTGAAGAAAGGCAGTAAAATAGTTCGGCATTTTCATCATTCGAATTTGGCGACTTCTGCGCTGCAAGACGCAGATGATTAGGACACTGTAGAAGCTAAAAAATTTAGGAACATTTTAAAAACATCTCTTGTTCGCAGATCCGAAATACATTCATACCCTGAGAGTGCCCATCAAGTGCTTGTTTTCTGGACCCTAGAAGCAAAGATTTAACATTTGAAGATAGCGCATCAAAAAATGTAATTATAAATTCTATTCGCAACAGATTGGAAATATATCAATTAATGAAAATAATATAGATAATAATAATACCATTACAAGTGCCTCAGAAATTGATATGTATTTATTAGAACCACAAATAAATCACAATTTAGACCCATTGTCGTGGTGGAAAACTCATGTGGATAAATATAAGACTCGCAGAATTGGCAAAAATGTATTTAAGTATTCCGACTACATCTGCTAGTTCGGAGTACACATTTTTTTCAGCTGGGTTACTACCTGGAAATGTAGATTTATTAGTATTTTTACATCAAAACAGAAATGTTAGATTAGGTTGTGGACAGAATCGTGATTCGAAGTCACACATTATTCCTTGTATAGAATTTATTACTCTACTTACCAAGCGCTTTCCAGTGGCGCTCATTTCGCGTAGCGCGGCGCTGCACATTCTGATCAGAAGACATTTTATCATAATATTCAGAATCGTAACGCGCACACACATTCAATTGCTTGAAGTTTATTCCGTTCATTCCTGATGTTGGCCGAAAATGATTGAAAGTCGAAAGATCAAATTGATGATCATTTACTCGGGTAGCTCATGGATACCCGGGTAATTTTCGTCTACCCGGGTAGTCGGGTAATATTTGTCTACCCGGGTACCCGGGTAATTTTTGTCTACCCGGGATCTCACCGGGTACCCGGGTACCCGGATACCCGGGCCAAAAGAATAGCTCTAGTGGCAATAGGTGATTCCCGGCTGCTCTTTGCCGAAACGCGCCGCTTTCCGGGATTCACGAATGAAAAGGATAATCTACAGGCGTGAAGGCTGCATTCTTCGGTATCGAAGCGACAAACATTCCGATTCAGCTGTTGCGAGCCGAGGAGCGGTATGGGCTCGTGCCATTTCGAGGAAATTACATGTCAAACGTCATTCTGTCGATGAGCTTAGAACTTCAACCCTCGTGAACGGTTTACGGGCTACCTATCGTCACACCCTTTAGAAGTGGATACGAGATGAGGACAAAAGGGTCCTCATAGCCGCGAGGTGGCAGAGAAACCAGGCGACAGGTATGAATTCGGCCGTTGGCGATGCAGGCGCCTCAACCACAATCAGCTTTGACGATGTAATTATGGTGTAATGGACGTGTCGCGAGCGCTTGACCAAAATATATCTCGTGATGACACCTAAGTAGAATGAACAACGAGGTCTTTATTTTGTCGGTAGACTTCGATCAAGAAACGCAGTGGCGAAATATTCCGTTCGGGATAAATTCTTGCATTACACTCGATAATATCGATAATTCTGCCCTCGTACAATTAACCCCTTTCAGAATAAAGGATCTATTTCGAACGCCTAGTCCTTCGATCCCCAACGTTCGCTAATCAAGTCCATTATGCGTGTTACGACCACATGTGTGGCGATGTCGGATTCAGATATGCTTTAATCGTATAGCCCAATCTTGCAAACAGTAATTTCAACATACCTGCGATCGGCCCGTACGGGGCAATGCAATCCGGTAATTTATTGGGCTAAATCGAAACCTACCACAAGATAGATTGGATTGTGGATCCTGAAGGTACTGACAGGTTGTCAAAGCTGAATGTCTTGAACCCAGCCGCGCTATTTGGTGTCGAAGAGGTCAACGCATCGTATCGTTGAATGATCTTCATTGTATTGTAGTGGTATGTAGTCGTGTAATTATGTTCGAATTCTGTGTTGCGTGGTCCTGCGGTCCGGCGATGCACAGTGGTGCCTTTTCCCGGAAAGCTGGCCAAAAGTCAATTTCTGAAGTGAATAGCAGCTTGTTTACAGTATGGCAAATTTAATATATTAGTGCAACAAATGCTGCTTGAAATTTTAAAATATAGCGGTCGGTTAATGAGATATAGGCCACCAAAGTTGACGAAATTTCGTGCTTCTTAGATGGCTTGAAAACGCTAGCATGTTTAATGTATCAGGCAAAGTTCATTTTTAAAAAATTCATATGTAAAACATTTTACCATTAAGCTACGTATTAAAAACATACATTTTGCACATGAACAATGCAAAATATCTTTGAACTTACTCTTGTACTTCCCTTCTCAAGATGTCCTAAATATTACTCATATTTTAGTACAACGGAAGGAAAATAGTTATTTTATTCACCGAACTTCACCCAGTGACAAGTTTCTTGACTTAAAGTTACATGTGAAGTATGATATCCAATTGAAAAATCTTGCACATATTTGCACCTTTTTAAGATATTCGCATTTGAAGTGCCTATTAGTATCTATCTACGCTCTCGGTGAACGAACTCTTTCAGGTCTGCACTTTTTGGTTTGTGGGATTTCTTTTTCATGATCCTTCTGTTGTCAAAAATTGCGTTCTCCCAATAGGGTGTTTTACAGAAGAGGTCCTGGAATCATGCCGTCAACTGTGTAAACTGTACAGAAAGGGTTACAGTCTTAAGATATCACAAAAAAGAACGAATCAGGATAATTGCTCCATTCTGATCCATATATTACGCTTTCTGATGCCATTTCGAAACACAAGAAAAAAAATTCCTCTGAAGGTTATCGAAATGGTATGTCACGAGGAAAATGTAAATGAAAGCTCAGAGAGCACAAGTACGATATCCGATTTATCAGAATCTGAATAAATGTACCTAGATCTAGATATAGGCAATAATATTTATTATATGAATAAAATAGCATATTCTCATTTCAAACAGCATTTATAATCCTGACTTTGTTTATTATTATTTTCTACAACATATTTGAACTATATAATCTTCTATAAACGTAGGAATGCCGCATTTTTCATGAAAATCGAAAAAAATAAAATTTTCACAGTAATTAATTTCAAAATTGTTTTAAAATTAAGATCGCCATACTAAATTCGACATTTTGATTATATAATTCTAGGCGAACATCGCAAAATTATCACAATTTCCGCAAAAATGAATTTAAAAACAAGGTTTATGCCAATGCTATTAGGTCTTCGATATTGAAATTTGCATTTCAGACAAGATATTCGTAATCAGCGACCCGAAGAACAGTAGAATACCAACTTTTGTGCAGATATATCAATTTTTTAATATACACGTTCGCCATATTGGATTCGCCATTTTGTTTTCAAAAATTTGAAATTCGCGAATGCCCGCGAGCGCGTTCAAGGCCAAAGGGGTTCAATAATGAAGTGGGAACAACTGGAATAGTGGGAGCGGAGTATTTGTGTGTTTGTAATACAGAGTTGTAACTTGTAATGCACCCACCGGCTCGGGTACCCCACCACTAGGGTGGCTCTTATTTTCGACTTTTGAATTTACCTCGCGGCGTCCCCAAAATACTTGCGAATAAAAAAAATGTGTTTAAAGTTTGATGGGCTAAGGGGGACAGGTGCCCTTGCGCACTTCAACATTTAAATAAACATTTCTCAGCTCCCAAAGTCTCTCTCTCTCTCTCTCTCTCTCTCTCTGATCCCCCCTCTCTCTCTTTCTCTCTCTCTCTTCCCCTCCACATTAGCCGCAAGCAACCTGGAACTTCCTCAAAAACGGGTTTTCCAGTATTTCGGATTTTTTTCGAAAAATTTTATTTGACATATTTCTTTACGCAATCAAGAACTTGGAGGATATTACATAAAATCGGTTTTGTGAGCTGTGAAATAATTATTTAAATGTCCATATCCGATCGGGCTCAAACTTTACACAGACTTCTTTTTATTATTTGGAACAATTCTGGGCACCCTACCACCCTACCCACCACGTTTACCGGGAAGTGGGGGCATCATGCCCGCGGGCGCCGGCGGGCATATACCCGCGAGCGGGTCTGTTGAGCATACATGGTTCAAGGAGTCTTTAGACCACGTCGGGGCTTTTGGACAGTGTTCCCAATTTACGCGCGTGGTGGAAGGATTACTGGGACAAGGCTTTATCCATTAATGAAGTGGTCCATCGATTTCAGCTAACTGCGGTTCGCGCGCCGCGTTTCCAGGACTTTTGGAGGCTATCGGTCCCTTGTCTCCGGTTTCCTTTCTTCTACATTGCCTTCATTAGCATTTACACGCTCCGTCACAACGTTTATAAGAAAAATAGATTAGGATTACATCGTTCTTCCTTAAGTCTTCTCACAAAACAATGCTTTCCCCTTACCACAATTTTGACAACACCCAGTATATCCCGTACATTCCACAAACTTGTCTGTACATGTACGTAATTATATTCGAGTTAATCAAATCCAAAAGCAAATGGTTCTCTGAATCAAACGTTAAAAGCTCGTTGTTCGCGTTTTCAGAGATGTGTAGCGGCGCTTAAATCAAATGAATCAACGCTTGTTCGCCCCCATCGCTCTTCCACTTCGACAAAATAAACGAATGCTCCTTTAGACTTGAATTTTGTCTAAACGCGCCGTAAGAGCTAATAGAACGCACTTTGAATCAGGGTTGCCAGGCGATCCAGTACATGTACTGGCATATATGACGTCACTTAGCTTGGATTGGCTTGGCGTTGGCATGACGTCACGGCGTCACCAACCAAATGTAAGTATTTCCCTTCGCCTACACCGTATGACGTCATATAGGCCAGCACGCCGCCATTTATCCAGTACGCCTGGCAACCCAGCTTTGAATAATAAAGAAACTTTTCAATAAAAGTTTTGACAATTAACACGTTGCGTGCGGGTGACGTGTACGGTCACGTCATGGGGAATCCCTATCCTACGGCGCACAGTGGGGCTGGAGAGGAAAAAAGTCTTAAAATGAAAGTTGAATTTTTATGTATCCATCACTATATCCTGATAGCCAATAGACCAACGTATCTAACCTATATGACAGATATGTCATATTCATGTTAATTGCAAAGAAAAATTGATCTGAAGTTGACCTTTCGTCTTCTAACGGGAAACGTGTCAATATTCGTACCAGATTGTCGAATTTTTTCTCAATTCCTCTAAATATTTTTATTTTTTTACCGCATATATTTCGAATGTGTATAGTCTCAGCTTATTTGTAACATAAATAGTTTTCGAAAATTCTTTACCGTAATCCCACTATACAACTTCAAATGAAGCTACCTAGTATTTCAGGTTTTCATTAACACTTTTAGGTTTATAAAAAAAGCTCCGCCTTCCTCCGGGCTCTAGATAGTACTAATTGACAGCAGATACCAACTACTAACAGCCCTCCAAAAATTGGCTGCATATATTTGCAAGTTTGACTGTTATTAATACATAATCACCCAAGTGCGCTGTGCATGCGTTTTCGCAGAAACTCATCACAGCGGTATTTCTCGCTATTTTTGCCCAGTTTCTATTTTCTATTATTTTTTTATAGTTTTAGTTTGTATGGACACTAATATTAATAACATTAAAAAACAATAAAATAACAATAAAAATTATAAATAATATTTATAATAATAATAAATAATATAATCGATACAGAGAAAACATATTTAATCATTATTTACTAATACTTATATAACATTCCTTTTTTCATTATAAATTAACATTTTAAGATTTTATGATTTTAAGGCTTATAACCAGGAATAGGAACCCTAACCCGTACCCGGTTCGGTACGCACAAGGGAAGATCCCGAATCCGAAAATTTGTGGATATGTAGGGAATTTCCTCCTGATTATAAAGTAATTTTTTTGCTGCCCAAAATCGCACTGAGGGTGTGAAATTAATCCCTGAAGATTCGGCTATTCTTCGATTTTATTTTCTAACTCGCAATCTGTAAGAGATAGAAAATAAATTTCAAGACAAAAGTTAGTTTTTTTTAATGAGATCTATCCAATGGTAAAAGTTTTATCAATTGTTTAAACAATTAGAAAAAAGTTATAAACAAAAATATTAATAATGTTTTCTAAAATTCATTGTTTCACGTGAAATCTGAACTGGATGTATAAACAATTATAAAGCACATTGTTTACGGGGTTTATTACTATTTCATTTGTTAAATATGCTTAAATTTTATTAATGTTCCTGTCCATATAACCGTTGGCTATTAACAAATAATATAAAAAAAATTACTCAAAAATATTGGGAAACACCGAAGTTATGAGATTTTTTCCGCGAATCCTATGTTACGTGCCCCACTGTGCGGCGGGTGACGCGTACGGTCACGTCTTGGGCCTGGTCCCAATAACTGTGAAAGGGGAAGAAGAATTTTTCAGGAATCGAGTTTTCCTATTCCATACGCATTCAGTAGAAACGTGTTCATCAGTGTGTGCAGTCGTTACAAATTTTCAGCGTTTTTCACTATTCTGCAGCTGTTTTTTTTTATTTAACAAGCTAAGTTGTATTTTTTCTTTCGTCAAATTATTTTTGGTTAAAATGTTATAAAATGTTGAAAGTGGCATAAAAGGGTGCACTTTATACAAAACTCTATTTCTGGCATCTGGGACGGTCAACTATTTTTGGCGCCGCACGCAACGTGTTAAGATTCCAAGTTGAAAATAGTAAAGTGGGTGGGCTATCTTATCGATGAACAACCAAAATACGCGCGTAATCCAATGGAAACAGATCTAAAGCGCGCGCTGAATTCGAGCTCGATCGGAATCGATGTCCCGGTATCCTGAATATCCTAATTAACGAAACACTCTCGAATCTTCGTCCCGTTCATCAGCAGATAGCGAAGGCGCATATATTACGAGAGCGTCATACGGATACCGAATATGCAAATGAAATCTTATCAGAGGCATATCGGAATGTCATCTGCGTATCATCGTCGTGCTTCTGGCAACGTGTACAACGTGTTATGTGGTAGAAGTCGAGGATATTTGTCAGAGTCTAAGTAGTCTCAGGGTATGAAATAGCAAAATCTTGAAACAGTGCGTAAATTCCTTGTAAATAATTCATTATTGTTCCGAAACGTTTCGTTCACTCGCCACGGCGATATTTTCAGCATCCGCCGTTCATTGTTAAAAGCATTCGAAAGGAATCTCCCGATTCCATGGTGAAAGGGGCAAACTCGGACGGATCGAATCCCTACGCGACCAAACTTACTCTGTTTCCGTGATTCATATGGCTAGAATCAAGGAGGAAGGCGAGACTGCGGGAAGACGAATTACGTGTCAGCTAAGCGTCAGGAATTCTGTTCATGCGAATCGACCCTGGAGAACCTTGCAACCTGTAGGGGGAGTTGGGGTAGATCGGTGCACTCTTTTTAAACTTGGCACAATTTTCATGCCAATTTGTTAACAATTTATTCTAGTTTAAAAAAATATTTGGATTTTTTTATACAAGGTTTACAAACAAAAGTTATTAATATTTCTTTAAGAAATGAGATTTGCATCAGTCTGCCCCATAGGTGGGGCAGAATTATTCATAGATAGGGGTACATTAATACAGGATGAGGCACATTGATATTATATGAGGTGAGTTCGGGTAATAAGGCCCACCTGTAATTTATCCTTGGTAGGTCAATCCACAATCTTGTTAATGCCATCTATTGCTTTTACTACATACGAAATGTCACTCGAAGAACCCCCACGCGATTAATATAACATTTGTCGGCTGTAAATTCAACAAATGTTTCCTCCGCAACTAGCGTTGCTGCAGTTATAAGAAGTACGTTGCTCGCTAATAACCAAGTAGTTGATGCGACGGTAAACAAATAATAAAAAAAAATTACGTTGGTTTCTTAGCTTTGTATTAGGAGTACGCATTATCCAATTACTGTACAACTATAGGTATGTATAAGTATATATGTTGGCAACATATATGGCAACTATAAATTATAAGGCTCAGGAAGTAAGCAGAGACCTCTTCCAAAGCAAGACCGATATTGAGAAGAGTTCCAAAGCACGTACCACTTCGACCGGAAGAAAAAAGACAAGAGTGTGTGAACAAGAACCCATACCATCCACCTCCAGAGAAAACGTGGACGGTAACTCTGCAGACAGTTGGTTTTGAAAATTATGCAGAACTGCATTCAAGACAGATATGCGACAGTGTGTCACGTGTCTCACCTGCATACACGAGGAATGCGTTGGGCTCACACCTGAGGTCGAAGATGTCTTTGTTTGCCCAAATTGTGCATATTAAATAGGTAGGCCTTATTACCTGCACTACAGGAAGTAAAGCCCGGTTACAAGGTTTTTAAAATCCTATTAATTTCCGTATTTGTTGTGTTCATATATTGTTACAAATATTACAGTGCATAGTTTAATGTCCATAGATTTCTATAAAAAAAAGTTTTCAAAAATATGTACAAGTTTTTTTTTAATTATAGAACCTTAGGTGGGTCTTATTACCCGAACTTACCTTATCTGAATATTAATTAGAACACCACAGTTTTTCAATTTTCTTTTAATATTTTAGAAATAACAATCTCAAAAGTTTAGTTTGTTTAATAATAATTATGTAATATAATATTTAAGTGTTTGGCATTTATTGCACATTATAATTGGAAATATTAATCGGAAAACTAAAAATTGCCGCGGCTCTAGATGTTCCTTTGGTGGAGTAAGGTGTTGGCAGTTTTAAAACTATATCACTGATGTCAACACTAGCTGTATCATAGTGCCCCGAAGGATACATTTCCGCAAATATTTTTTTTCCAAATAACTAAAAAGGATCATCAGAAACCAAATAAAATAATCGCTACTAGAATCAATAACTTAACTTTAATATAAATGATAACCTGAATAAGCAAGCAAAACTTTAATTGCAATACACTTTTGTACTATATGTACTAGTTTAGTACAGAGCAACGAAAACACATTCGCTCCTGCTCTTGATACATTGTTGACCGCAGAGTGACGCGGATTATATTAAAACGGTTGCTCATAAGGTGCCATCTTGTGGTCATGTTTTAAACTTCTAACTGTATACAGGTATCAATATAGTATTGATGTTTCATTGTGCCCCTTGCATCAAGGTGCCCCAACTCCCCCTAGTCTGAATCGGGATGCACTCCCACGCTTCTCATTTGTACCGAAAAATATGAAAAAGGTAATTAATCCTATGATTGCAATAGCACTCTTTAACCGACTTCAAAAAGGAGGAGGTTATAGATTCGACCCGTATATATTTTTTGTTTTATGTTTGTCCGCGCATAACTCCTCAGCACATGCACTGATTTTGATGATCTTTTTTTTATTCGATAGAGGCAGATGCCACGTTGGCCCCATCCTACACTGCATTAATACTTTGCCAGTATGTACTGGTTAATTCAAACTTCGCCTCATTACATAATTTGTATTTCATGTATTCTCGCATTTTAGAGTATTTCCGCGCGTCGAGTTGTAGACCCCATGTAATGAATTTGAGACATCCTTATTCCCACTTTTTCAAGTCGCTTATTTTTGGAATCTTCTGTTTCCAGCAAACAGTTCTTCTTTTACGAGCAGCTGATTTTGTAGGCCTACCCATATTTTAGTTACACAACTTAAATAACTAAAAAGTAAAACCGACTTCCAAAAAAAAATGAAAACGCACTAAAAAGTAAAAAATATTTTTCCCTATTTTAATCTACGGCTCTCCATTTTTTTAAGTCGGCGCCAGATTTACACAGTGCAAATGACGAAGCGTCGACATAAAAGAATTGAGAGTCGTAGATTAAATATGGAGAAACCAATTTTACTTTTTAGTGCATTTTTATATTTCACGTTAATTCAGTTTGGAACCTTGATGGGTAGTGAAGGAAAATACATTTCCGTATTTCGTCAGAACAACTTTCATGTAATCGTCAAAATGTAATTAATGGTCTGCCCATAACATTAATTAATATTAATTCGCAATATTGATATCTTGTGATTTATGTAATAATTCGTTCTTCTCCTGACTTCAACAGATTTCATTCGTTAAAACGATTGTCATTCTTGACAGATTTACTTATTCCTAACTTTCAGTAGAAAACTAAACAACTGGTAGATATTATATCTCTTTTCTTTTGTACCGTAATTTTTTGCTTTTTCTCTCATTACTATCGCGACATTTGTTAAATAACTACTTTCAATTTATCTCAAACTCTAATTACAAATCATGTATCAAATATAATCAAATGATCTTACCTCAAATAATTTTTATTCCGTTCATTTTTTATTTTTATTTCAAATAAATCGATATTCAGTTGAATTCCATGTAGGTAATATTGCAGTACGTCAAATACTGAATTACCACTTGCAATTGCCGTTTCCTATTTTGACTGCGAACAGAGTTTCTGCAACTGTGACGCGAAATCGTTCGTAGAACAATTACACACATATTACACGCTCCCTTTTTCGACTAACAATTGTTTAAACGCTACTCCCACAACAAGTGATTAGAATTGTCACTTTTCTAATAGAAACGAGATATTTCGTTATTGCCCAAAGTGTTTCGTGAAAAATCGATCAACAAAGCACATATGGACGCAGATGAACTGCGACCCCGCGCAGACCCAACGAAATCATCGGTTTTTACGTTTCGAGTTTCGCCTTAATGCGATTTATCTGCCGTCCGCCCTTTAAAACCCTCCAACCGGAGGTTCTTGCAAAAACTAATTGTCGCGCTCCCTTGAACACGCGAGAAAAAACGAAGCTCGAATGGACAGCGTCCATGCTGGCAGAGATTGGTCGAGGAAGTCCGAAAGATCTGTGGCTGGGCAGTAAAAGAAGAAAGGAAAAAAAATTGACGCAGTTGGATACATGCGTGGCAGCTTAATTACCGTCCACGCTCGAGTGTGAAATTGTCAATTACTGGCGAAAAGAGCACGTACACTCCCTTTGCTTCGGTTTTCCAATTAATCTCGAGGGACTGTGTGGGTTACGCGTGGCACTTGCCGGTGTACATGCGTGTTTTATGATCGTGTGAGAAGCAAATTTGGATAAACATTGGCTCTCGCTTCCTGGCGCGCGATCTCGCGATCGTTTTTTTTCTTTGTTTCGGCGGGGAAAGAGCGTTGCATGCGGAGGAGAAGGCAATCCGCCACCTGCGAGATTGTCCATTTTGGTTTCGATTATGAATGACCATTCTTAATTGCATGGTTAATGCTTCAAGAGGCAAACCTAGAACAGTACAAAAAAACATGTTACACCTATAAACGTGTATTGTTCATGTCTTATTTTTGTGGTCATAAGAAATAGAGAAAATAGTACAGGACATGTACTCGCACCCATTTTGTTACGTCAAATGGAACTAAGAGATGACAATTTTAAGGAATGTTTAATATTGCCTCAATGTATTAATTAGAACGGTGTACAATTTTTTATTTGTTGAAGTACGAATACAGTAGACAGTGAAGTTTTTAATGGGCAGACAGTGAAGACATTTACTTATAAGGAATCAAAGAATCACTGTGGTTTGTTGGTAGTAAAAGAAAAATGGTAACGACTGTGGGCATCGAGTGTTATGAGAAACGTAAGCAATACAATTTTCAAATTCCATTGCATTTTATCTAATTTTGGGGATGAAGTGTTTAAGGAAATATTCACACTTGCGAGTGGAAAATGAAGCTGCTTCCCAAGTACCTATTTCTTGCGGGAAAAATATTAGCGCGAATAATTTGAGATTTTAACCCAAGGCTGTATAATATAATTACTATTCCACGGTTATATTTTTCTTCTTCTCAAAATATGTAAACCTAAATGAACCCATGGGTCAGAATTGACGCGGCGTCCACTTTTCAAGGGTTAACACTTTGAAATTCAAACCATCCCCTACAGCACACTCCGTTGCATGAAGGTTGCAGGAAGGTTCCACGTGCGTTGCCGTGCAATGTCCCACAGGAGCGGGCACAGGAGGATTCCTGCAACATTCCAGCAATGTTGCGGTGCAATATTGCACAGCAAAGTCCCAGCAGATTTTCTAGCAATGGTCTCGCAACGTTCCGGAAATTTTCTAGCAATGGTCACGCAATGTCCCGGGAAATTTCTAGCAATGGTCGCGCAACGTTCCGGAAATTTTCTAGCAATGGTCACGGAATGTTCCGGAAAATTTCCAGCAATGGTCACGCAACGTACCAGAAGTTTTCTAGCAATGGTCACGCAACGTTCCGGAAATTTTTTAGCAATGGTCACGCAATGTTCCGGAAACTTTCTAGCAATGGTCACGCAACGTTCCGGAAATTTTCTAGCAATGGTCACGGAATGTTCCGGAAAATTTCAAGCAATGGTCACGCAACGTACCAGAAGTTTTCTAGCAATGGTCACGCAACGTTCCGGAAATTTTCTAGCAATAGTCAAGCAACGTTCCGGAAATTTTCTAGCAATGGTCTCGCAACGTTCCGGAAATTTGCTAGCAATGGTCAAGCAATGTTCCGGAAAATTTCTAGCAATGGTCACGCAACGTTCCGGAAATTTTCTAGCAATAGTCACGCAACGGTCCGGAAATTTTCTAGCAATAGTCACGCAACGTTCCGGAAACTTTCTAGCAATGGTCACGCAACGTTCCGGAAATTTTCTAGCAATGGTCACGCAATGTTCCGGAAACTTCCTAGCAATGATCACGCAGAGTTCCGGAAGTTTTCTAGCAATAGTCACGCAACGTTCCGAAAAGTTTCTAGCAATGGTCACGCAACTTTTCGGAGATTTCACAACAAAGGTCCCGCAGTAAGCAGGACTCGAAAACTGTTATAATATCGATTTCGGTTCTCCAAACGGTTATAAAGAACCTTTATTCTGAATAACTGTTATGAAGAACCGAAATTTCCAACTATTATCTTTTTCGGTTACGGTTCCTATTTCCCTCCTCATATAGTATCCATAACCGTTTTTTTTTCGGTACTATATCGGTTCCGAAACGGTCCCAGAATCGATTCTTGTATCGACTTTTCCCTAATTGATATCAATAATAATTATTGTAGGTGCAGATTATTATATACGTGCATATTTTTACGTTGCGTGACCATTGCTAGAAAATTTCCGGAACGTTGCGTGACCATTGCTAGAAAATCTCCGGAACGTTGCATGAAGGTTGCAGGAAGGTTCCATGTGCGTGGCCGTGAAATTCCTGCAACATTCCAGCAATGTTGCTGGAACGTTCCGATGTTGCAGCGCAACCTTGCTGCAACTTTCCTGGAACCTTCCTGCAACGGAGTGTGCTGTATGGGATATGACTACTATAGAGATAATTATCAACCTGTATTTTCTTCCACTGCAGAAATAAAAGATATTCTCTGTTTCCCTCTGAAAGATTCTTTGGGGGTCTCTATTAATTATTTCGACAAGTTCCACAGAGGTGTTCGGCTATTACGTCGGTGTTTAACTTGGTATCAAACAGGATATATCCGTAACAGGAAACACGATATCGGGAGAGTTCCCTAATCGATGTCGGATTAATAGATTCGTGTTCCTCGAATGGACGTACACGGCCATGGTATTACCTTGGTCGTAAAGGAGCCCAGTATCCCCGAGGATAATCAAATGGGGGATAATCGATGATATCTACATTAGGCGGTGATATTCGTAGTAACAGCAGCCTAAAGTAAGCTGTAAATGGACTCTGGAAATCGGGGACCCTCGAAATCGGATGGATCGGATGCAACGTTAACGCAAATGCAGATGACTCAATTCGTACTTCACTGGACAAAGAAATCCTTTTCATTTCTTATTTTCACTTCGATAATCTAAGCTAGAGGTTCACAGGGAGATAATACTCGCGGTCACTCCACTTTGCTAAACATTTATTTCGTCGACGTACAAAAGTAAACCTTCACATGATCTCGCTGCAACCGTTAAAATATCATTCGCCCGCTTAAGCAACATCCTGATCGAGTGGCAATTACATTCGGTATTCTGACGAGCAAATTAATTCGTTTACACGCAGCTTTGCCCTCGAGAAAGCTAGGCGATACCATTGTTACAAAGGTGTCAACAGAATCGACGGTTTTGTCATGAACGCTTCGGAAGAAATAGTCTCACAGAAACTATTGATAAACTAATTAGATTGCTTTCAAGTAAGTATTCAGTGGTGATAAAGATTTCGCCAAACATCCATGCGAAGTTGCGGACAATCACACATTTGATCTTACGTTTTACTTACAGATTCTTTCGTTATCTTAGATACTTTTATTTTTCCTCCACTTACTTTAACTAACAACAATCAAAATCTTGGGATACTTTCCAATCTGACGTCGGGAACCAGAGGACCGCAAATCTTCACCTGAAACAGAATTAATCACAAATCAACAAATTATAGAACTACCGTTATGTTTATGATCGAATAAGTCCACTTAAGAATAGTTTACGTCGAGCGGATAAAGATCGTATTCGCTTAGAATGTTTCCTTTTACATCAGACTAAAATGCTGTTGGTGCTTTTTTTTGTTTAATTAAATATCATTGCCACATTCAGCCCGAATTTCTACGTGTTTCGAAACTTAACGTTAATCTGAACAACTTTTACTCGAAACAGTTTTTGAAATACCGTATCTGTGGGAAGTTATAGAGACATTCTAGTTCCGGTTATATTGGTCCGCAATTGCGTCTGATTATACGTACTTCTGTTCCCCTTATTCTCTTAGTGTCGCCTGTCTCCTGTCTCTTATCTCGCATATTACTTACAAGGAGAGGTTCTCAGATGTCCGCCTCCGATTGCTTTGTATTTTGGATATGTTTTACAGGATCAAAAAATAAGAAATACGTGTCTTTTTATAGCGGCCCGCTTTCATATTTAGGGGGTGAAACCAACCCCCAAAGTTATAAGATTTTCAGGTGTTCATCTCCGACTACTTTGGTTTTTGGATATGTTTTAGAGGACCGAAAAATAAGAAATACGTGTCTTTTTATTTTGGCCTGTTTGAATGTTTAGGGGGTGAAAGCACCTCCAAAAGTTCATAAGAATAGTTGGTGCTCGCTTCCGATCCGATTGCATTGAATTTTAGATGTTTTAGAGGACCGAAAAATAAGAAATACGTGTCTTTATTTTGGCCTGCTTGAATGTTTAGGGGGTGAAACCACCCCCCAAAGTTCATAAGAACAGTTGGTGCCCGCCTCCGATTGCTTTGAATTTTGAAAAACATATCCAAAAACCAAAGCAATCGGAGGCGAGCACCAACTATTCTTGTGAACTTTGGGGGGTGGTTTTACCCCGAAATATATAAACCGGCCAAAATAAAAAGACACGTATTCCTTATTTTTCGGTCCTCTAAAACATATCCAAAAAAACCAAAGCAATCGGAGGCAAGCACCAACTATTCTTATGAACTTTGGGGGGTGGTTTTACCCCCTAAACATGCAAACGGGCCAAAATAAAGACACGTAGGTATTTCTTATTTTTCGGTCCTCTAAAACACATCTCAAATTCAAAGCAATCGGAGGCGGGCACCTGGCAACCTCTCCTTGTTAGTTATGCATACAGTGTTTTGTAATAGGTGATAGGTAGAACAAAAGAAAGCTAGTGAATCTTGATGAAAGAATAATTAGGAAATGTGCAATGAAATTTGTTCACATAAGGCTCCCTTTTCGAAAAAAATTGATTCTGAAAACTTGGCTGTTACGCGCGCGCCTAATTAAAAATCGAAAAAATTCACCAATAGCCACGGTATAACTGCGAATAAAATGAATCCTTGTGTAAATCAAAATCGTACAATAACTTTCATCAAATTGGGGTCGAAAAATTTGATTTACAGGTGGAACCGATTTGCAGGCAAGCGCACGCATACTCAATGGATTTTTTAACTCGATTTTCTCGAAACCACACTTTCATTGGAAAAAAGTTATTCTATAATTTTCATTTGTTTCTATACAAGTGTTCATTCCATTCTCTGGTGTACCATATTTATTAATAAATTCTATCGAGTGTTAATCAGCTTTTTAGTTAGTAAGAATGTTTATAATCAATTTTTTCAAAATGAGAAAGCCTCATTTAAACACATTTTCTTTTCTACTGGCAACTTATTTTTGCATGAAACATTCTGTATGTCGTACATTCCTATATTTTGCCGCATCGTTTAAGGTTGAAGGTATACACCTTGAAAATCATCACGAGTAAAAGTTGCTTACAATAGATTAACGAGATTTTTGCAGAGATTTACTTTATTGTCGATTCCACTCAAATAAAGTTCACACTGCTCAGAAGGGGTTACAAATTTTCTCTTCATATGAAATGGAAGGATCTTCATACAACATTATTTAATAGCCAAATGTAATTTTCATAGCTGTAGGTATTTGTATTAGTATTTTTGTTTTTCCTGTGCTTTTTACACAGGATGGCGTTTCAAGCATTTGCTTATATTGGCCCAACGAACAATAGTCATTTTTCTTTTTCCCTCCTCTCTCCTTCGGGTCGCAGCAGCAGCGGCGTACCGGGAGACAGGTGGTCACCCATCATTCCCCAATACGCCGCCCCGTGATGTTTAACTTCGGTGATCTTACGAGAACCAGTGTCTCCATCACGGCTATGGCCGCCGGTATTTTCATACCTTCAATAAGTTCTTGAAATCTCCTCGTAAGAGAGTCAATGAAACAAAACTATACTTCACTGTATACACACGAAAATTGATACTGATTTTACTTTTTCTAAATAGTGGCTTCTGATGTAAGTAATTAAAGTCCCGATCCCCAGCGGTTATTGCATTGTGCGATTTTCATCAATCGTGATATCATTGAGGCCATTAATCGCGGAATTACTTACTTACGGGGTCAACTGAAATAAGCTACGTATACTTATACTTTACCAGTTTATCAATTAGCCGTAATTTTGTAATTTTTCTTGTTTTACCTTTTTGTTAAATTTTTTTTATTAACTTTCTATCGATTTTGCAAATTATTTTTCGGTGTTACACAGATTTGTAAATAATGATATAAAAGATTGCTAATGGGCAATGGAAGTGAAGTAAGAAAATTCCTAAGAATTCGAATTCAAAATACACAACCTGCGTTTCAAATTCAACGAGAGGTTTAACTGAAGAACTAAACAAAATTTTAAATACTTCGTCGCTTGATTCTCATCCCAAGTGACTTCTTATAACTCGTATCTTTACGTAATGTAATTAACGTCCTGCTAGCAAAAAGCGACGAAGGGGATGAATACAATTTGGCCGTCAATACCAAGGTCAGAAAAGAAAAAATCACTGTACAAAGATCAGTGATGATCAAACGAAAGTTTAGAACTCATATGTTACATGTTTCTATAACTATGTATACAATAATTATTAGGCTTTAAGGAGGGGTTTATCCTTAGGATTTTTTAGGATTTATTAAATAATAGACTACTGAGTGGGTTCTCCTCTAATTGGACAATTCGCACAAATTTGATACGTATACAAAAAACATTATAAAAGCTTTAAAGTTCTTGTAGTTTCTGGAAGCTACATTTTTTGAGTTTGTGTAAGTAGTATCTCAAAAACTAATAAAGCTATTGATATTGATACAACATTTTCAGAGATTGTAGAAAATGTATCCCTCTATTGTATTAACTGGAACTAGAACTTTTGGGTTATTAATAAAAAAGACCATTTTTTTACAATTTTAATTTTAGATAGCGTCATTTTGTGAATTTTCAACATTTTATGTTTATTCTAGGTCAAACCCTAACCAGGCTCTTACCTACTTAAACGAATCTTGTTTCAACTTTTCGCCCAGCTCACAATAATAACACACAATTACTTGCGCAAGCGGGACAAGTTTTTTTTTAATATGACATTTTTGAAAAACTATTATTTGTACGAACATGACAGAATTTGTGTATATTATCCAAAAATCAATGAACATGTATGTAAATTTTTAGGACAATCCACCCTGTAGTTAATTCTCTACAAATTCTTGAAAATATCCATGCTTTTCGTGCCTCCGAAGGAGATACGCTTAAATATTATCTTGCTACCACTGGCTTATTCTGGCAACTCCCCAATCTATGGAATATAAATTTCAAGATAAGGTGAATGTCCCAATTTCTGCTCATTTAAGAGGTTACTCGTCACAAAAGAAGGTGTACAAAATTTGTTTGTGATTAAAATTTGTAGAGTAATTGATTAATTCTTTAATAATAAATCAACCAGTCGAAAACTATTTAAGAAAGATATTTCGAGATGTTTAACTACTAGTAATTTGTAATTAAATATACCTAGTGCTCTGAATGTCCGTATTTCTGCTCACGCATTTGTACCAATTTATGCTCACATGATATGTTGCCCTTTCAGGTTAAAATAAGTTACATCTTTTATGGAGATGTTTTATGACACAACAGTAAAGCATAAAATAATGATAAACAAAAAATAAAATGCCTTCGAATAGAAATAGAGGTTACAGCATATATTGAATTGTGAGGTTATGTTACTAAAATTTTGGTGAGTAGAAATGCGGACATGACGGTGATTCACTTGACCCTGAACCTAATCACATGTTTTCTACTTAAAAAAATTAAAAATAGTAAACAAATCTACATCCAGAGCACAATACGGTATCTGTTTTTGTTATTAAATAAGAACTTTTACTGCAAAATCTATTTTCTGTCGAATTATCAAATACCAATAGTGACCCTGTTCCTTAGCACAACCAGCTAAAACATGGTCGACAAATCACGAGCCTCTCGTTTTAAAAGTTTTTCGTTGCTTATGCTGCACTTTGATTAGCCCCAAGCTCGTGCAACACTCGCGTAAATTTTCAAATAATTTAGAATTATTTTGTTGCAACTATAGTACAAACGTAAAAACGCTTACAATAATAAGAAAAATACGAAGTGAGCAGAAATGGGGACATGAGCAGAAATTGGGACATTCACCTTATACCTATGTACTTAAGTAGTTCCTTCTAGTGGAACTATATTATGCTTGTTACCATTCCTCAGTTTAAACATTCTTTTGACCACTACTGCACTTTGGACTCCAAAGTTTAGAATTGATAAAGTGTCTCATCACGTAGAGAACGATGTCACCACCTGACGAATACGTACAATTAGTCATCAGCAAGCAGCCTCACACTCTGCTTTTAGCAACGCAGGGAGCACAAAGGAAGGCGAGCACTGCACCACCAGCGAGGATTAAAGCGACCATGGCGAGGATTGTCCATGCGGTGTATCCTGAAGTCACTCGAGTTGAAAGCAGCCTCTTGGTAGCTGGCAGCTCGACAACCTCCTCAGCATTTAGACCCAGCCTCTTGGCCTTGCCGAGCAAGAACTTGAGACGTCGTGACGCCTTCTCACAGGTCATCCTCGACGACCACCCCAGATGCACACTTATCAACCCTTCAAACTGTGTATAGTTTCCTAATGTTGGTCATCGTACTCCAAACGCCCAATCGATTCATTTAAATCTCCGCCACGCGGTGAATTCTTCATGGACCTCTTTTATTTACGTCGTGACGAATGATTTTTAATTGAATTGCGGTACGTTTGCGAACACCCGCCGAAGCTTCTCCCAGCAGTAATACGAGCAATTCTCAAATATCATTGTGTAAGCGGAATATTTAGATGCCTCTAATTTTGGATCAAGGAAATTTAGTAGGTAAATCGCTTGAATTGAAGATGACTGCTGAGTACAGTTTTAGGGACGCTTTATAGACGTAGAGGAGATCCTACTTAGGAGGTCTTACTTTCTCACTAGACACGCTGAGTCTTGAGGACCTTGAAACCTTTCGAGAGCTACTAAATTTCTTAATCTTGTGTCGCTCCCTAACTAGTCATCTCTAACTCTAGTGATTCGTAAAATTTACAACTTTGTATATCCTGCGAATCTCTTAAGCTTGTGAATCACTCGAAGTTGTAAGTCCCCGATCTAATGAGTTTCTATTGATATTGTTGCCAACCACGCCAATCGTCTTCAAAATCCTGCGAACAAAATAAGAAAAGCACCGTTTGAACGAATTCACTGTAAAGCCAGTAACCGGACGAAATGCAACACTGCGTCATCATGTCACGTGGAATGAAAATTAGTCAACTGGTTAAATATCATTGATGCCTGTGCAGTGATTCGATATACAGGACGGAGCTTTGATATTCGGGAATTTACACGGTTCATCCGTGTCGTACGCTTCTTCCATGATCTTACAACAAATATTCGCAGAAATGTAGGTCAAGTGAAGCTAATAACGTTACCATTTCCTATTTCGGCAATAGAACGGTCCTAGGGGTGAAAACACCCCCTCAAAGGACTTGTAAACCGTAAAAGATATCCAAAAAGAGTTTCATTCAAAGTTTTGTCGTTTTTTATACTCAACAATATGGTGGTCAAGAGTTTTTGAAAAAATTTGTGGCAGAGATTAGGGTTTGTACAAAAACCGACTTTTGAAAAAAACCGTTTCCGAATTCCACTATTCTCCAAAAAAAAAACGGTTTTCGAATTTTCACAAAAAATATATAATTAAAATGGAAAGTAATACCAGTATTTATTTTAAAAATGGTCAGTTTTTTTAATATTAAAAGAAATTAAAATAACTAAAATCCGTACCATTTTTGAGTTCACTTAATATTTCTGGATCTACAAAAATCAGCACAATAAAATACACTGCATACAACACCATATGGGGAAAAAACTAAAATACCTAAAATCCGTAGAAAATATACATTATAAATCTTTATTGCATTTAGTATTTTTCTTCTAAAAATATGAACTCATGAAGATTGGTTTTACAGTAAACTGTTACGTACTACAATATGCTTGTGTCCCAGGCGATTTCAAATCAAAATGTTAACGTTTTTAATCAAATAATTAATTCAGTTTTCCATATTAAGTCTAGTATATAAAACCGGTTTTTTCAAAATTTGAAAACCGACAAACTCTAGTAGAGATAAATTGGGTAAAATAATCTTTTTTTTTTAAACTCTTGATCACCATATTGTAGGATATCAAAAACCAAAAGCAGAATTAAACTCTTTCTCGATCTGTTTTACAATTTCGTAGATAAAACTCACAATTTCTTTGAGGGCACTTGAACAACATGTCTGCAGTTTCAAAGTTTTTTTAATTTTCGGGTTGCCGAGCATCCCTTGCTAGTCGTCGTTTCTAAGCTGAGCCCTTCCTATTGACTAGTTAATTGCGTAAGTTAATTACAGAGGATTTTTATGATAGCCTCGATCGTCTGCACTCTTTGAAAAGTGGTCTCTGATCTAAACGCATTTGAAAGAGAATGGGGAAAGGGAAATTAAAGACACTATAAATGGATTTCGCGCCCCATCGATTTGTAGTTGTATTTCTTTTTAAGACGTCAAGAACGTCATAGCAGAAAACGTTTATTTTCTGATGCAGATTTGTATAGCCTCTGATAACGGTTACATCAAGTCTGATAGTAATTACGGCTTAATTGGAGTAGTTTATAGATGTACACAGTATAAACACGTGTAACGGTAATTGAAGTGATTTAATTGCAATTAAGAAAAAGCAATAATCAATATGCTCGCAGGAACCGTGCAGTTTGATTATTCGGACCGTACAATTCAAATCACATCCCTTATGCTTGTTACGCGGTCAAACGCAAGCTTCGTGCATGGAGTAGGTGAAATTTATTCATTAATTTAAAACAAGAATTACCTACGAATCAGGTCAAGCTTTTACGAAATTTGTTTTCCCGCTAACAATCACTGCTTCCCTTATTAATTTAATCATCGCGTACGGTTTTATTTGTGAACGTGGATCAAATCAGTTTGTCTCTCAATTAATGTCGACCTGCAGAGTCTAACACGATTTAACGTTATTAAAATTTATGCGAAAATTAAACAAAAACAGAATCAGAACAGTAGGTACTGCATTAACCGAAAACCATGAAAATATAGAAATTTAAAAGGAGATTCCGGTCTACAGCTCATAAAAGTAGGTGACATTTAGGAATTAATTAGAGGAAAACTACCACAGACAATTTAATGGGACTTTTGGTATTGTATTAAGAATGTTTTAAACAATTTAAACTACAGAAATATATTTCTCTATTTAAGCAATTAATCACTGCAAATGGTACGGGGAATTCGTTGAAGTGGGGGCGTGAAAAATTCATCCAAAACGGTGGGACTTGTAGCATCTAAACCATTGGTCTGAAATAAGAAACACTGCTACAATATTTATTAAGCCCATGAAATTCCCTAGCGCACATAACTTTAGAAATGACAAAAAATTACATTTTTTGACAAGACAACGACACTTGAAATTTGAAATCACTTTTTCGTGTTTTTTCAATCATTCAACGCCATTAAAAAATACAAATTTACAAATTTGTTAAAATGTTAGAGGTTTCTCCACTGCACAGAAGTATATTCTTCAAAAGCAAAATAATTTTCAATCGAATTAGATAATAACATTGCGAGATATATGTCCCACCGATTTGAAGAACACTGTTTCGAGAAAACCGCGTTTAAACTGTTTAAAGTTTCACGTGAGCGCCGAGTGGCCGGGTTTTACCCACGCATTCGCCGCTACTCAAATACCTATAACCAGAGCTTGAATAGGTCCCGAAAATAACTGTTTCAAACTGTTATATAAAGGTTCTGATTGAAAGAGTTATTATGCACCTTTATTCTGAATAACCGTTATAAAGAACCTAAATATCAGACTATATCAGTTTAAGTTACGGTTCCTATATAGCTCTGTAACTTTTATTTTTTAGGTTCTACATAAGTTCCAAAGCGGTTATAGAACCGATTTCTATAGTCCTATAACTTTTATTTTTTAGGTTCTGTATAAGTTCTGTGGGATTGGGAAGCGACCGGATCAGAAGCAGGGTGAATGTGGCAACTCGCATGCCTCTGAACAAGTTTATTATATATATATATTTAAGTATGCGTATTAAGTCTATCTATTCTGTGTATTATTATAGCAAAAAGTGCAATAAATATTTAATTCGATAGATCGAAAGTTTTATTTGTCAAGTTCATTTTTTCAAAGAGGGTCCACCTCACCATCAGGACCATGATTCTGAGAACATATTAAAAAATCATTGAAATCCGTGAGCTAGACCCTCATCGGTATAACCACCAAACATTTATATTAACGAACACTTCACATTACAAAATAATTGTATATGTAAATAGCTATGTACAAATGTGTACATAATATATATTCACTTACTTATTTATAATAATTTTTAAACAATTTGGTTATACACAGTAATCTATAGTTGTAATATGTTGTGATTTCATTTACTGTAAAATTCTGTCCAATTGTTACAAGAATCGGTTCTATAACCGCTTTGGAACTTATACAGAACCTAACAAATAAAAGTTACAGAACTATATAAATCGGTTTTATAACCGTTTTGGAACTTATATAGAACCTAAAAAATAAAAGTTCTAGAGCTATATAGGAACCGTAACTTAAACTGATATAGTCTAGTTATTTAGGTTCTTTATAACGGTTATTCAGAATAAAGGTTCTTCATAACTCTTTCAAGAACCGAAATCTTTATAATAACGGTTTCAAGCCCTACCTATAACTTCAGGAATTCTTGAAATTCAAAAAGTCCTTTTAAACACGTGTTCCTACTTCCTACACGGTTGAACATTCGAAAAATGAAATTGAAAGAATTGATTTTTAGACCGGAAACTCCCCTTAACCAGAAGTAAATATATCATTCACTGTGCAAACATGGACATAATTTATCACGTTGCAACATGGATGGCACGTTTGAACAAAATTATTAAAAAATTCTGTCAAATTGAAGAAAGTAATAGATGTAATAGTGAACTATTAAGGATAGAATTGTCGAGAAGCTACTTCCTCATCGATTTCAATGACCTTTAAATATCTTGTCAAGGTCATCATTTTGAACAACATTTCCCTTTAACATTTTTGGCGATCCCAAAAACCTTTACTCCCAACCTTTACTTAACACTAAGGTAAGTTCGGGTAGTAAGGCCCAGCAGGTAATAAGGCCCACCTGTAATTTATCCATGGTAGGTCAATAAAAAATCTTGTTAATGCCATCTATTGCTTTTACTGCATACGAAATGTCACTCGAAAAACCCCCACGCGATTAATATAACATTTGTCGGCTGTAAATTCAACAAATGTTTCCTCCGCAACTAGCGTTGCTGCAGTTATAAGAATTACGTTGGTTTCTTGGCTTTGTATTAGGAGTACGCATTATCCAATTACTTTACAACTATAGGTATGTGTATAAGTATATATGTTGGCAACATATTTCCAAAAAATTGATGATTTTTTAAAGCGTACGTTTAACATATAACCTCGGCAATGAGGAAGTGACAAAGCAGATAATAAGGCCCACCAAGAAGGCTGTAAATTATAAGGCTCAGGAAGTAAGCAGAGACCTCTTCCAAAGCAGGACCGATATTGATACGTACCACTTCAACTGGAAGAAAAAAGACAAGAGTGTGTGAACAAGAACCCATGCCATCCACCTCCAGAGAAAACGTGGACGGTAACTCTGCAGACAGTTGGTTTTGCAAATTATGCAGAACTGTATTCAAGACAGAATGAACCTCACACCTGAGGTCGAAGATGTCTTTGTTTGTCCGAATTGTACATATTAAATAGGTGGGCCTTATTACCTGCACTACAGGAAATAAGGCCCGTTTACAAGGTTTTTAAAATCGTATTAATTGCACCAGCGGCCGTAGCCGTAATGGAAAACACCGGTTCTCGTTAGATCACCGAAGTTAAGCATCGCGGGGCGGTGTACTGGGGAAAGATGGGAGACCACCTTTCCCTCGGTGCGCTGCTGCTGCTGCTGGGGCCCGAAGGAGAGAGGAGGGGGAAAAATGGGACTATAGTTCGTTGGGCAATATAAGCAAAATAAGCTTGAAACGCCACCCTGCTTAAAACACAGGAAAAATAATAAAACACAACATAAACATAGTGTGGATCGTACCCACATAGCACACGACGCACAGTGTTGAATGAGTATAGGGAAATGGACAAAAATTAATAACTTCTCTCTGGAGTAAAATGTTTGAAAATTAATTTCATATTTATTTATAAAAGGATTATTTTTATACATCTTTGATGTTTAAGTTTAAAAAATTTTTTTTTGAATGTATGTAAGGTAAGTGCGGGTAATAAGGCCCAGCAGGTAATATTGCTTTTATTACATGCGAAATGTCATTCGAAGATGTTTCCGCGTCGTTGATATAACATTTACCGGTTGTAAATTCAATAACTGTTTTCCTCTGAACTTTCATTGCACGAATTATACTATTTACATCGTTTTTCTGGATTTATTTTGGGAGTCCTCATCATCCAATTACTGTACAACTTCAGGTATGTATAAGTACATATGTTGGCAACGTATTCCCAGAAAATTTGTGATTTTGTAAAGTATGTACACGTTTAACATATAACCTCGAGGATGAGGAAGTCACAAAATAGATAGGGAAGAGCTTCAAAGCACGCGTCTAATGACCTGCTCTACACGAAAGAAGGCCCATTTTCAATATTTTTAAAAACCTTAACATTTTCCTGCTAGTTGTTTTCATATATTATGCAAAATATCATAGTTTATAGTATAATGTTCATAGATTTCTATAAAAAAAGAGTTTTCAAAAGTATGTATAATTTTATTTTTAAAATGATGAATCCTTAAGAGGGCCTTATTACCCGCATTTACCTTGGTTCATTCAGCTTCTGATTCTGAAACAGTCGATAAACTTGCTTCCGTAGCACGGGCCTGAGCGGCGAACGTCTTAATAATGATTTTTACTTTTTTCTGTTTCGGGCAAATTCGGGCAGCTGAAATTGATATTAATATAAAGCTTAATGTCCCCTAAATTAATATACAAAAAATGGGAGGTACTTTTTGGTACTTTTTTTAAAAGTCCCCTTGAAGTTGATAAACACTTAACATAAAAAATTCGTACAAATTGTTAGTATTGTAAAAAACTGACTTGGCAGTTTTGAAGGTATGACAATATTAAACACAACTTTTAATAATCAAATGAAAAGCATAAACATTCCGCCAATGGCACGTGTTTGAAAAAATGCACCAAGATTTGGAATAAATTTCTAGTGCCATTTTTTACAACAAATAGGTAAATTCAGCAAAAGTTATGGGTAGCATTAAAACCTACGTTTCTTTATTAACATTTTAAGATACAAGAATTTGTGGATCGAACACTTCAGATTCTTGACTTTTGTGCATTACATCGAACACTGTGCGACGTCTTAAAGACGTCCATTTTACGTCTGTTTTTGGTCTGAACGTCTGACGACCTTATTAAGACGTCTTTAACACGTCGGTGTCGAGACATTTCTAAGATGTCTGTTTTAGGCGTCTTTAAGGCGTCTTTAAGACGTCTGCGCCAAGACGTCTTTTAAACGACCAATTTAGTCGTCTTTAAGACGTCTGTGCCAATACGTATTTTAGACTACCTTTTTAACACGTCTTTACGACGTCTGTACCAAGACGTCTTTTAAACGACTGCGTTTAGATGTCCTAAAAACGAGTAGGCCGGCTCGCGATGAATAGTACGCGACCGCTAGGCGGCGCCGGGCCGAGCGCTTCTCGCAGGTGGGATACAGCAGTCATGCCTATAAGAGAGCCGGGCAGATCACATACCGTCACTCTCGAGTACCGGTGTTTTTTGACGAAAGAAATTTATATTTCCGACTTGAACTTGAATATCCCAAAAATATCTCGATCATTCGCTATTGCAAGACGTTCTTCTTTTTTATGAAGAAACGAAAATATTAATCAGCATGAAAATAGACTTTCTCAAATGAGAACAGGAGCAGCTACTCGACGGGCTTCCTTTTTGAAAATACTTAATTTCATTAACAGATATTAATTCTAATCAACACGAATCAAAGTCACGCTTAATATCGCTGATATCACTTTTCAGTGTGACCTGGAAAGTGGCTACCGGCGGTAGCTATTTTGGAGTGAGGGTAGCTACCCACGTCCACGCATGCGCGCAATGACGTCACGAGCGTTGAGCCAATCAACTCCAAGATGAAAATTAGCCGACGCCAGCGCCAAGTCAAGTCAACTAGCCAAACCAAGTGAGGTCGCAACCAACCAGCGTCGACAACCGATTCCCCGCGATGCTGATTGGCTAGTTGGCATGACTTGGCGCTGGCGTCGGCGAATTTTCCAGCGATTTTCATCTTGGCGTTGATTGGCTCAACGCTCGTGACGTCATTGCGCACTTGCGTAGACGTGGGTAGCTATCCCCACTCCAAAATAGCTACCGCCGGTAGCCACTTTCCAGGTCGCACTGTCTCTTTTAAAGAGCTGCAGTAAGGCCTAATCAAGTCCTTACGAAGACGTCTTTGAGGCGTCGTGAAAGTCTGAAATGGACGTCTTTAAGACGTCTTTACGACAATAATAGACGTCTTTAAGACGTCTTGAAAGTCTGAAACAGACGTCTACAAGCCTTTCAAAAGACGTCTTAAAGACGTACCGTTTCCTGACTCACGACATTCAAAAATGTCTATAGACGTCTTTAAGACGTCTTTCAGAAAATAGCAAACGTCTTTAAGACGTCTTGACAGTTTGAAACAGACGTCTACAGGGAATTTAAAACACGTCTACAGGGCGTTTTAAAGACGTCTGACAAGACGTCTTAAAGACGTACGGTTTCCTGACTCACGACATTAAAAAATGTCTACAGACGTCTTTAAGACATCTTGAAAGTCTGAAACAGACGTCTTAAAGACGGCTTATAGACGTCGGGTGCTATCTGGGTAGCGTGGCGAGCACCGCTTTGCGCGAAAGAGATGCGCGTGACGGTTGGCCGCACAGTGGTGGGGATGCTAAGTCACATCGTTAGCTGTTCTGTGAGCGCTGCGATGCACGCAAATCTTGCTTCACTAAAATCGTCATTGCTCGGCTTCTTTTTGTCATAGGTTAATTTTGCACACACCTAAACCTCCCTTGAGAAATGCTCTACAAAACGATGCAAACCGCATCACACTCCGTCCAGTGGTTCTTGAGATTAGCGGGATCAAACATACAGACGCCTACAGGGGACTTTATTTTATACTATGTAGAGATATTTCATTGTATCGATAAGGTAGGGAATGACATGAAAATAATTCATGTTGAAATCAAAAAAAGATATGTTTGTTGTCCATCTGTTTTACATTTATCTAAGTTTAATGGAATACTGTTCAAATTTAAAATTCTACAACCATCTGGCGCCCAACACCCTGGGGAAATCGCTCCGCTCACCCCGTGATCATTGATTTACAGGGTTTATTTGTTTAATAAAAGAGTTTATTTGTTTGCCAACTTTTTGTTACAAACAAATCTGCATTAATAACCTGCAATTCAAAGTCAAACAAATCTCGACAATTAAACAGCAAACGAAAACACCTGCTGAACGAAACAGTAAATTCTGCAAAAAAGGGAACCAGTAACGAAGGAGGCGAACGAAGCGAGCCCCCGGGGGGTTGGGCGCCGAAGGTACCAGGGGGGCGTAGCACCCCTAGTTGTATATAAAATATACAAAATGTATTCTGATCACGCCTTTCTTATTACTTTCCTCACAAAATATGTCAAGGTCATTGAACTCGGTGAGGAAGTAGCTTTTCGACAAGTTTGCCCTATTAGGAATGATAGTAGAAAATCAAATTGTATCTGAACTTATTTTTGCTCAGCTATTTTTCATCCATCCTTGTTTCATTATTTTTCGTGTGACACCTACTCGTCATCACAAACAAATGCTGCTGTTACAAAATATAGCTGCGTCTTATGAAATTTTGGTATTAAGCTTCGTTTGACCACCGCCATAGATACAAACTTCTTCCGCAGCATGGAAGGCGAGAATTTAAGCTCACTAGGCTGTTGAATTTGATTCTTAATGCCAACAACGGGTCTCGCTGGAAATTGCATAATACGAGGAGCATAATGCGCGTCTACGAGGAAAACAGGGAGAGAAGGAACGACACGGTTATTTTCCCCAGTTACGAAATACAATATGTTTTAACGTATAATTGAGAAAAAGGACTCTCCTCGTTTTGGACTTTCATCGGGCTTCTTACTTCTCGACCTAATAGGAATCTTTTTCTCCGCGTTTATGTGCATTTAGCAGAATAGTACCTGCGGCACTGGAAGATGAATATTATACAGTAGGGCGGAGCAATACTATATAGGCGAAAATTTAAATTTGAATTTTCAGTTGGCCTGGGTGCAAGGTAGTTGTCTTTTGATTAACCAAACAAAACTGTAAACAAATTTTGGAAAATATTCATTTCTGCAGGTTCCTTTTTCTTCAAGGTTCTCTTAAAAATGCAAAAAATAATATTCACATTGTAAATTTTTACATTTTTAAGAGAATAAGTCAGTTGCAGAAATGAATATTTTTTCTGAAAATGTTTTCCCAAGTTATAGTAATTATTGAGATACAAAAGTTACTATAACTCGGGAACAAAGTCAGATAGGGCATATGTTTATGTGAACTTTTTTCATTCTTTTCAAGTGTCCGTATTCTTTCTATCTGTAAGATGCATCCCACGTATTACGGAACAGCCTGTACATGGATAGTTCTACGAAAATTGGGTAACTTTGTTGGTGTCCCCGAGCCATAACTAATATAACAACCTGTATTAGGGTATATTTTTTATTTTAAAACAAAAGAAAATTATCTCTTTTTTTTGTCATCGAACTTGAATAATATTTGTTTGTAGAATAATACCCCAGACATCTCCAGTTTCCACTTAAAATATTAGTCCCCAAGCGTGTCACCATGTCAAAACTCAACAAAGTGACGTTCCAAAATGATCTAAAATAATTTACATTTTGTTATTGAGAAATTCATTATAGATACGTTTAATACAATATTAAAGTAAATTTTCACTAAAAATTACTTAATTATTTACCGAAATTTATCATTAAACTTGCGTACTCAGTTTCGTACGCCAATCCCTTGTCGTTTATGAAATGCAAAAAAAAATAGTAGGAAATAATTACGCGTGTCGAGAACTACAAAAGCAACACATTCTCGTGCAGCGGTCTTGTAAATAGTGCAAGCAGCCTGTTTACAGGGGAAACACGTGTTGGAGGCAGTCACATTATCAGTCTCCTGGTACGCATAATCTTAACTACATATTTACAATTAACTTTTTTTTATTTATTTATGCCGGAAATGACATTAAAGTGTGCATTAATGTGAGAAATAATGAAGTTGATTTAGTAAATAGTTTTAAAGTTATCTTTATTTTTCACGTAGTTCATCAGCCCCCTGTCGTCAGTCCAATGCCTGAAATGGCGACCCTACTAGTGGACTGACGTTTTTGTGTATTTATCAGGGCACGTCTAATTAAGTGATAAAATACTGTCATTTTATAGTTTTACTGCTGTTTCGTTCAGAGTGCAAAGATTTCGTTAGTCGGTAGTTGGGAACGGAGCTCCTACAAGGGAAGATTCTGAAGGCGAAAATTTAAAAAATTCTGACACTTTGTGGGTATGTAGGGAATTTTCTCTTGATTACAACGCAATTTTTTTGCTGCCCAAAATCACATTAAGGGGGTGAAATTAACCCCTGAAGAGTCGGCTATTTTTCGATTTTATTTTCTAACTCGCAATCTGTAAGAGATAGAAAAGAAATTTCAAGACAAAAGTTACTTCTTTTAATTAGATCTATCAAGTGATAGAAATTGTATCAATTGTTTAAACAATTAGAAAAAACTTATAAACAAAAATATTAATAATGTTTTCTAAAATTCGTTGTTTCACGTGAAATCTGAACTGGATGATTAAATAATTACGAAACAGAAGAACGTTGCTCGTCGTGCAGCTTCAGGTACGTTACAATGGCATCCAAAAGTTATTCGATTGTCGAGGAGCATATGTCCGCAATACAACAAAAATTGAAATGGTATGGAAAAAATATGGATTATGCGGTTTCATAATTATTTAAACATCCAGTTCAGATTTCACGTGAAACCACGAATTTTAGAAAACATTATTAATATTTTTGTTTATAACTGTTTTCTAATTGTTTAAACAATTGATAAAACTTGTACCATTTGGTAGATCTAATTGAAAGAAGTAACTTTTGTCTTGAAATTTCTTTTCCATCTCTCACAGATTGCGAGTTAGAAAATAAAATCGAAAAATAGCCGAATCTTCAGGGGTTAATTTCACCCCCTTAGTGTGATTTTGGGGAGCAAAAAAAATTGCGTTGTAATTAGGAGGAAATTCCCTACATATTCACAAAGTTTCAGAATTTTTTTGAATTTTCGGGTTCGGGATCTTCCCTTGTAAGTTAACTTTCACCTATTGGAACTTTAACAGTTTGTGAATTGTTATAGATTTTAATAACATTATGGGGCTTAGAGTGTAATGTTAAGGTTTTTAAAGTTACCAATTGTTTCCAAGACTGATGCTACTATACAATTATAAACGTAAACATTTAAATGTAGAGATATTTTTTTAATTACAGCGCATGAGGAATACTGATTTTTGTTTGTAGATTAATAATTTATTTCTTTAATGTTTATGTGTTAAATTTTAGAACTAAGAATCCAAACTAACTGATTGTGACATTCTTTGTTTAATTGGGGTAACAGAACAGTGGAATTTATAATAAAACAGCATTCTCTTAAATAAATTGTATTTTCTTTCAGTCCCCTAGAGGCAATTTACAGAAAAACTCGAATGCCCGTTCCTGTCGGGAGCAGTATAATTTAATTATATTTTCCACCAAATCTATGTTAAGACACATTTTTTAAACTTAGTAAAGGATGTATGCAACACCCTCCGAAAAGTTACCCACTTCTCATAGAACTACCCATATGCACACAGCATCTATGGGAATATTTCAATTTAAAGAATTCTCTAAAAAATTAAATTTTCACAAGAATGAAGAAAACGCAAGTTCTCGAACACGATTGTACTTTCCGCCAGCGAGGACTATAATTCAGGGGGGAGGAAGTCGCGAGGGGTGTGAGGGCTCAAAGTTCTCGCAATTCATCGCGCTTTTTACTCGCAAGTCTTACGATGCGGATTTACCTCGAGTTACCTAACTTATTCTGCGGATGATTACGCCTCGCGCTTACACGGAACCCCTTTTACGCGCACTCCACCTGTCCTGAGTTACCGCACCCCTCGTAATTATACTACTAAGGCGATTCGTTATACTACTACTTAGCTACAGACTATTGTACAAATTACTCCATTTCGTCACATTTGAAATAAAATCCTTTACTTGCTAACTTCTGTTAGTGATAATTGCAGCGTTCCTCATTCCAATAAACTTTAACATCCCATCGCGTGCAAAAGTTAACGAGAAAAGCCCCGCTTCCCTTAATTTGTGAATTAAGCGGGGTGATTTCACACTCTCAAACAAACGCTTAAGACGGGAATCTACCTGAAAGCTAAGCTATCATACGCTATGCTAAATTTAAAAAAATTAGCTTCAATACATCCTTATGGAACCGTTTGCACCAAAAACTATGCTAAGTTGTGCTTTGTGTTTTTTTTTGTACTCTTAAAGAGATGCGTCTAAAACCGTTACTTTACATACGTATTTTAATTTCTGTTTGACCAAGGTCACGCATACATCGCGATGTTGAATGTTGAATCTTTAGATACTAATCTGTGCAAAATGAGAATGTATCGCTCGTAGGAATAATAGAAGTGTCTAAGAATCGGACGGCTAGGCGAAGAGTATAAAAATAAAATGACTATTAAAACTGCTAGGAAAAACTTACCTGCGACGAATCACCGAGAACATCCTGGAAGGAAGTTCAATCTTAGGAAACATAAATCACTTTTCACCGTGCTGTCACAGCGCAACTTTAAAGTTTCTTTACTTTAATGCGCTAACCGCAATTGCGATAGCACGAATCAAGCGAAGCTCAGACGTTCTTCCTTTTCCACGGAAAAACGTGTCAAAGGTTTTCAAGTGACCACGTGTCGAAGATCCCGAGGCGAAAACACTGTACACCACATCGTCGAAGGACGTCGCAACGCTCACTGGCTTGGAATCAACTGGCAGCGACGTTTTATGGGCCACCCCCTACCCCGACCACCTCAAACTACCCTCTTTGCCAGCGTTTCCTGTTCCCTTTCTCCTTCGAACAATTCAACAAATGTGAAAGAGAAGTGTTCGTCATAAACAGAGATGAATGGAATGTTTAAAAGGAACTTCTGCCTTGCAGGCCCGGAAAACTTGGGTATTTCCAGGAATTTCTACAGAATAGATTACTGGGTGAATTGTTCTCAAATTTCACATCCATGTTCACTGGCTTTGGGATAATACCTGCACAAATTGCTACGTGTCAGGACAAACAATAGTTTTTCGAAAATGTCATATTAACCCTTCGTTGACATTCCGGGTGTGTGCCACCCATAAGCTGATACTGACGCTCTGTACCTTCTATATGCAAAATAAATAGTTTTTTTCCAAAGCCGACTTACACGCTATTTTTTCTCCCAAAGTATCATATCCGAACAACAACTCTGTAGATTTCTAGCTTCTAATATTGAAATTTGTAAAAGTTACAATTTTTTAAAGATTTTCTTCGTTTTCTCTCGACATGTAGTAATCTAGAATTTTTTTCACAAAAGCGGTAATAAAATTGCAATCAAAAATCTATTGGAATACATTCTAGAGACTTCGAAATTGACCCATGATTTTTTTTCATAAAAATTGGATTTTTTAGAGGGGAATGGCAGTCGTTCAAAATATGCTCTGGGTGTGAGCCACCCAGGTATGTAAAAGTTGATCGACAAAGGAGGTGTGTCAACGAAGGGTTAACAAGATGCTTATAAAGAAACCTGTCCCGCTTACGCAAATAATTGTGGTTTCTCACTGTGAACTGGAACACAAACTGAAACAAAATCTTGTATGAGTCTGGTTGTGGTTTTAACTAACAAGGAGAGTATTTTAGGTGTCCGCCTCCGATCATTTTGATTTTTGGATATGTTATAGAGGACCGAAAAATAAGAAATACGTGTTTTTTTATTTTTCCCCGTTTTCATATTTGGAGGGTGAAAACTGCGTTCAAAGTTAGGGTTGAAAAATCATTTTTTTTTAATATCTCGAGAACTATTAGAGATAGGGGAATAGTGTCAATGGACGAATTTTGTGTCTTTGAATGCGAAATATGACTGACTCACCAGATTTGCAAAAAGTCCATTTGTTTAAATAATACATAAAAAATTGTTATTCTTTTGTTAATCTGGTGAGTCAGTCATATTTTGCATTCAAAGACACAAAATTCGTCCATTGACACTATTCCCCTATCTCTAATAGTTCTCGATATATTCCACAAAAATGATTTTTCAACCCTAACTTTGAACGCAGTTTTCACCCCCCAAATATGAAAACGGGGAAAAATAAAAAAACACGTATTTCTTATTTTTCGGTCCTCTATAACATATCCAAAAATCAAAATGATCGGAGGCGGACACCTAAAATACTCTCCTTGTAAGTATAAAATGTTGAAAATTCAGAAAATGGCAACATTCTAAAATTACAATTGTAAAAAAATGTTTTTAATAATATCCATGTATACTTACAAAATTGATGTATATTTTGCAAAAGCCAATGAATTAATGCTTGTATGTAAAACATGTATGTACAATAGGGAATTTGCATTTAAAAAGGATTGCATAATTTATTATTTATAACCTGAAAATACACCATAAGCAATAAATTTACAATAAAATTTTTATTTATTATAAATCGTTAAGTATTAAAAAATGCAATTAAAAATTGGTAATGTTTGAAACGTTCCGTATTGCGAAGAAACGATTTTGATTGGTCGTAAAGCTTCGTGACGTCACATAGTAGTAGTTTTAAATGGCTGCTATGTATTTATGATTGCATCGTGAAACTGGTGTTATGAGTTGCCTAAAAATACGTATATCAAAACAGCCGTCGAATAGTAATGTATACGTATATCAAAACAGCCGGCTAATAAAAATGTATTTTTTAATGCTAAAAGTGTGAAAATACTACCATGTGACGTCACAGGCTTCTTCGGCTACGCTCGGGAATTTCCGGATCGTTTTCGGTAATTTTAAATATTGCAATTTCTAATCATTTTTTTCTCGCTTAATATGCAATAAAAAATTATGAAAAAAAAAATTACAATACAACTTATATAGGAGCTCCCAAATATATTTTTTTTTAGAATCATGCAAATTCCCAATCCACCCAGCAGTTTATTCTATAAATTCCTTAAAAAATACCCGTTCTTCGAGCTCCCGAAGGAGAAATCCCCCGTAAAGGGTCATTCTACTTTGATCGGCCGAAAAATGAAGCTATATTTAAAGATTTTTTCTGAATAAATACAACCAATAATGAAATTAATTTTTTGGGACTTTTTTAAGTTACTCTTATATTATACAAAAATATAAAAAGAATTTTTTAAATTTGTTTTAATCGTTTTTTACAGCGTCAATATAACACCTAAAGAACAGATACGTTCGTGACGCTGAAACAAAAAATTCGAGAAGATTCTTAATCTGTATGAGTGTCACTATCGCCCGTAGTTCAGTTTACAATTTTTGTCGAAAAATAACCGAGACTTTCTCAGAGAACACCCGAGAAAACATCCTTTTGGTTGTTTTGGCAAAGGTTTTATTTAACCGGCGCACAGTGGGGAAATTTTGCGATTTTATGGCCAAAACTACAAAAATGAAATTTTTGAATTTGACAAAATTAATGCAAATGTCAATTGAAGAACTATACCCATTTTCGTGGTCAAAACCTCAAAACTTATTTTTAATATATAAATTTCGGCACTTTTACGTTCTGATACATGAGATAATAAATTATCCGAAAAACAGCACTTACAAAAATTACAAACGATGAAGATTTTTTTATTATTTACATTTATACACTTAAACCTATGAAATTATATGCCCTTAAAACTAGTTGTATTAAAACATTTAACAGTAAAACTGGAAGCATTTGATGCTCAAATTAGTTTTTCAATTGACATTTGCATTAATTTGGTCAAATTCAAAAATTTATTTTTGTGGTTTTGGCCATAAAATCGCAAAATTTCCCCACTGTGGGTCATTTTGTTACTTTACATAAAAAATTGGTAAAAATAGCTTAATTTTTCGGCTGATCAAAGTAGAATGACTCCTTAAATTGACGCCGGGACTATTTTTTTGTCAGTTTGGAAGTACAAAAATTACTGACTTATTGATTTTAGCATCGAAATTGACGAGGATGATTATTTTACAAAAAGAAGAGAGATTTAGAAGATTAAAAAGTTCAAATTTATTCAAAGAAGTGTGTTAAAATTATTTAGCCACTTAATAAGCAGTACATAATTGTTGCGTTTAAGAATATGGCCCCCCATTTCATTTTTCGATACTATGCAGGGCGGCTATAAGACAAGTCCAAATAAGTAAATCCTTGATAGCAAAAGAAATATAAAAGCTCTCCACTGATTTGTAATTTGCGGCTTCGTTTCCGAATTGTACAATCGATGTAAAAGAGTTTAAATTAAATGATAATAAAACTGCCATGATTTAAGACAGAACTCTATCAAGTCAGTGATATAAAAATAATGACAAGCGAAGATTCCGAACCCGGAAACTCAACGCACTCCTGATTACAACGCAATTTTTGTTTGCTGCCCAAATTCACTCTAAGTGGGTGTAATAATTGACTCCCGAAAATCCGGTTATTTTCAGATTTTGTGTTACAACTCGTAAACTCTAAAATAATTTTTTTAGCAAATGATAGATCTAATTAAATGAAGTAACCTTTGGCCTGAAAATTTTTTTCTATCTCTTACAGTTCGCGAGTTATAACACCAAATCGGAAAATAGCTGGATTTTCAGGAGTTAATTTCACCCCCTTCAAAATTTCAAAATTTTTTTAATATCCGGGTTTGGGATCTTCCCTTGTGAGAAAATTGTAGGTAGGTACTTATTTCCACGTGCAATTTCTCGGAGTAGAATTTATCAATTGTGTAATTACCATCAGTTTATCAAAATAAATGCACTATCGCCGAGAATTCCAGAATTCTCGGTTTCTGGTCAAGCTTGTACCGTAAAACGCAATTTGAGGGTAACCAGTTGGTCAACCACGGAACGCATATTAGAAACTTCCGGTTACGCTCGCGTGTCATCTGGTTAGGCACGTCCTGAAGCAAATTTTAGCCACATTTAGGGCGCGAGTGTATGTTATTTTAGCAAAACACCTGGTGCAAATAATTTTTCCACGATAAAACCTGTATTCTTTAGCATAATGTTTGCATGACACATTATTAAAACTTCTAAATCAACGTAAAGTACTAAAATATATATCTTGTGCCGACATATCACCTTTGTGTGTTAAATTACCATAGAACTGGACGTACATCTACATTTTCTCTAGTCGCGGTATTTTCTAGCAATTTCCTTTCATTTCATCCCACTTGAAAATTATTTCGATTTCTCCCCCGTTCTCTTGGGAATCGCTTGCAATTCCAATCGAACACTATTGAGTTTCTTATATAGTCTCCATTATTTATTCACCACAGCATTCGAAAATAGCGAGTTTACTGAAGTTTTTATAATGGTTTAAGCATGGATATTCTCCTGCCAATCCTTCGCGTGACGTGGAAAACGATTTCTCTTGCAATCCGCTCGAATTAAAGCAGCAATTGACAGTAGCTAAGCGACTTCAAAACCCATTTTAGCAAATCGAGATAATCATCGGTATAGTAATATAGTTAAAACAAATCGTTAGTAAATTCCACTGCGACAAAATCAAACTGTTCAAACTACCTAAAACTTCTATCGAAATATATATTTCAGAGCCTTCGCTTATTTTCAAAATGTAAGCTTCACAGTCACTTCCCCGAAGCTATCATGTTCTGGCACTGTTCGAAACTTAGTCGAGAAGAATCGAAACTTAGCGTTGCAAACTATATTGACAAGACATGCTGTAACTTCTTCAAAGCAAGTTTCCCGAAAGTTACGATAATTTTCTAAACAGAAATGGTACGGCGTAGTTAGGTAAGTTCTAAAGCGCAAATGGTGCTTGCAACTTCGGCAAAACAAAGTCCTTTCTTTGGCCTCTGTGGATGACTATTTCGCTCGTTGCCATGAAGTCGTAAGTAAGGCAATAAGTACGCCTTTCAACGTTGGCTCCCTCATTAAGCTCATTAGCTGACGCTCCGTTTCATTAGCGATAGGACAACGAACGTACAGTGCATAGTCAAAGAAATTCTTAACTGTCACGCGTGTTCTCCGCACAGGACGCATTTAACGTCCCCCTAAAGTGACTTCTTTTTATTTATGTTAGTGCCATACGTTCACGATTCTATCATCCTTTGACTATACTCAAAGCCGAGTTTTGATAACCCACGTCCACTGTGTTCACGTTAGAAGAAGGAATTTATACATACAGGGTCATCCGTTAAAACTGCAACCTACGCGCGCGCGAACAGATAAAATGGCAACAGCGCCTCACGGACGCATTCCACTTCAACCATGCATCGGCCCGGCGCACAGTGGGCGATTTTGGCAATCTAGCTTTACTTTACTGAAATACAAATTCTTCCTGAAGATAAAAAATTGTATGTCATAATATAATATACAAGTTCCATTAATAGTACCGTTACTCTTTTTATGGGGTATTTATAAAATGAGGTTTTATGTTTGTACTGTGATTTCGTACTTCATTTTTAAAAGTAAATAACTTTAGTGTTCATCTATATTCTTCAATATCGCTTTTTCTAATGTATTTTGGACAATATATCAGTTATTACTAAGTTTTGTAAAAATGTTTTTTTAAAGTATTAACATTGTACAGTACAATAACAGTTTTTTGAAGTTTCAGAAGACTGAAATTTTTCTGCAGCTCTTTTCAATCCAATTCATGGCACATATCAATTAATGACTAAAAAGGATTATGTTGTAAAAAAATTGGCTGCGCATATTTGCGCGTTTCGAAGAAAATCGTTCGAGACGGAAACGAAAAGACATATTAGACAACTGTATTTTACCATTAGGACAATTATCAGAAGAAACCCCGGAGAGTAGATATAAGGACTATAGACGTTATCGAGAAATATTTACACGAAAGAATTGGCGAATATGTACCAACAGAGACATATTAAATAGATGTCTGTTTTCATCTGATCCAAAAATATCGAGCAACAACGCCTTTTCATTGAAATCATCCAAACAACACAATAAAAGCCCTGATGTCAGCCTATTATTAAAAAATGAAGATCAGAATCCATCAGATTCCAGCGATTCACATGATTCGTCTGACGAAAGTGACATTTGACCATTTTTTCTTCATTAAAAATTCATTGAGTATGACTAAAATTTTATACTTATAACATGCTCTGAAGACATTAAAAAGATATTAAAATAACTTTAGGCAAAAAACTTAAGCCAGTAAAAAGTTATTAATTTAGTAAAGCTAGATTGTCAAAATCGCCCACTGTGCGACGTTCGGAGGGTTCCCAGCGACCGCTGGACAGCAGTGATGCCCAAGCTTCGAGAATTTTAGGATGGTCTCTTTCAAATTAACGTCGCTAAGAGCTATTCGAAATTTCCGGGCCCGGGTTGAAGAATTTGGGGCCTTTTTCGTATAAGTCTTGAACTATAAAAGATATCGGAATGCAATTTGCGCCGAAAAATGAGGAAAAATTATTCCCTCTTAATGATGGAAAATTTAAAATTTTTACGTTTACATAATTTTTCTTTTATCAATTTTTAACCATAATTGTTGTGAAAAGCTTTGCAAACTATTTTTTTGATACTGTATTTAAGGCTCTTTTTAAAATTCATGGTGTTGATAAACAATAGGCAAGTTGTTTCTGTATCATTACTTTCAGAAATGGAGAATTTAAATTTTTATTCAATTGTTCTGGTTTTCTTTTTTATAATTCTATCCTTAATACAGTGCATGCATAGATCGGACGTAAGGGCTAACTAATGGGACGTGTCTTTGATTGTAGCGGTGTTTGAATTTTTTCTAGAATTTTTGTGTCTGAATGTTTTAACCTTTTAGCTACTTAACGCCACGCCTATATCGGCTTCAGGGATATATCGCCGCGGTCAACCCTGGGTGCGTTCCACTTACGCCCAAATCGCCCGTGATTTCATTAAGGGGTTAAACCACTGTAGAGCACGAAAAAATAGGCATATTTCGGGAATTTTTTTTTGCGCAATAAAGATATCAATCGAAATGCTGTAAACTGGGATTTATAATTCTAGTAATGAAGTACAACAAATATTTTTTTCAACTTCGTTCATGACAAAATGGTGGCTGCGCAGCATTTCTCCGTCGGTGCCTATTTTTTGAAAGGGTCCACGGCCGGAAACCTAACTCCCGCAATTTTTGACGTGGAACAAAAAACCAAAGTCTTTTCGATTCTATAGAACAACAGCAAGAGACGTACGTAGGATTTTTTCGATATATTGATTTTTCGCGAAATGGTGCATTTTTTAAAAAAAAGTTAAAAAATTTCATGAAAGAAATCGTCACAAAAATTGTTTTTAAACAAAAAATATGTAATATAAAAAAAATCCTACGTACGTCGCTCGAGAAAACAATTTTGAATATACTGTTAAATTTTTCAGATCGATCGGTGAAGATTTGTTCGAGTTATGTTTCCGGCCAGTTAAAAAAAAGTGGTTTCGAGAAAAACGCGTTTAAAGTTTTAAGTACTGTAAAATCATATACCTTCTTATATACCTTTAAGCGTCCTTTTCAACGGTCGATCCTCACTTTACTAACCCTACACAGACGTTCTTAACATTCTAGACTATTCCGCACTCTAAACAAAAATTACAGCGCGCGCAGTTATAACAAAGGCGCTCGGGGCATACACGAGAGCGTTGCGGTAGAATTGAAAATTTTGCCATTTAGACATTTTTGCCGCTCTCCATCTTTTGGTATATTATTTTTAAGACCGTAAAGCACCTTTTAAACAAACAAATTTTTTTTTTTTTAAATGCTACAGTGGTTCTCCTGTACGCGACTGGACCCAACGTCAAGAACTTCAAAGTCGAATTTCTTGAAAATGAAGCGCGATATGAAAAAAAGTTATTCTTTCTTTTCGACTTATAATAAGGAAATAAGTCGGGAAAAAAGAGTACAATTTTTTGATATCGCGCATCATTTTCGAGAAAATCGACTTTGATGTTCTTGACGTTGCGTCCAGTCGCGTTCAGGAGAACCTAGCTTAATGAAATCACGGGCGATTTAGGCATAAGTGGAACGCACCCCCTGTCGTAGCTAAAATTTTTGAAATTGTTTTCTAACCTTATTACAGTAATCTGAGGTGCGAGTAGTAAATCGATCATAATAGCGGAGCACGCGCCTCGATTACCTGCATCGGGAAATTTCCAATAGCTTTTTGCGACGTTAATTTGAAAGAGACCATCCTAAAATTCTCGAAGCTCGGGCATCACTGCTGTCCAGCAGTCGCTGGCAACTGCTGTTGCCATTTTACCTGTTCGCGCGCGCGTAGGTTACAGTTTTAACGGACGACCCTGTATAGTAGGTAGGTACTCTTACATTACGAAGGTCACTCAACTTTGAGCTTCCATAGTGCCCGGTTGAATCAAGGTAGTGTCTTAATTCCAAGTCGCCTCGTAACTAGGGCTGCCATCCGTCCGGGTTTCCCCGGATTTGTCCTCTTTTTTAGGGCGTCCGGGGACGCACAGTGGTTTGATAGAGGAAAAAAGTCATTTTTTTAATGTTAAGTAAATAGAATTTTTTCAATACAATTCCATAGTAGGACAGTTGAAGCACCAGAGCCAACAAGAATTTTCTGCAAATACCATTAATTTGTAAGAAAATTAAAACATGAAAGTTGAGGAACAGAACACCTGCAATTTCGAGTTACAAATGCACTATCTTACAAGTACAATTTAAAGTATTTGCAAATTAAAAAACAAATCGCAATTTTGTAACTTGATTATGCTCATACTGAACAAATATATTACATGAATTAAGTCAATGACACCATCGTTGATTTCGGTAGGACACAAGTTGAACGAAGAGGTACTTTTAACGATAGAATCGAAGTTTAATTAGACATAACTTTTTTGCGATAGCTAGCGTCAAGGTAAGACTTAATACTAGTGGTGCATTATACCTTTGAGTACATAACCAAACAGGTTTCAGCTGCGTAAACCTGCGATTTTGGTGTCGGGAGCATTTTTTCTATAACTCTTATCAGTACTTGGAGTATCTTGCTTTCGTTTTTCATAATATCAAAAAATGTTTTAAATAAAAGTTGAATGGTTCCTAGGAGGTCATAATTTAATGTAATTAGTTTGTGTTTAGTTTGATTCATTCCAAAACTATAATTACATAGGTATGCATAATTATATTCCTTTTTCGTATTTTATTTAAATTTCAAATATATTTTTTTACAAATCGCAAAACTATCAGTTTTATTTTTATTATGAATCGTCCCCAACTTTAAGTTCCTCAACTTTCCGTACCTACACCTCTCAAAACACCATTAACGCGGATTATTGTTTCACTTTGGAGTAGCCATTTTGTTTTTAGTAATTTTGACTTCAGATTTGTAATCAGCGACCTCAAAAACCCCAGGATACCAAGTTTTGTGTAAATTGAAGCTTTCACATTGATGCTATCATATTTTTTCCTAAATATGGCGATTTCGAACCACTGTGGGACGCCCGGGGGGATTTTCTGTAGTGATCCGGGTTTTTCGATGCTGCTCGCTCAAAAAGTCATAAATACTTTACCTTTATTTCCTGATTGCGGTTACAGTCTATAATTTACAGAAATGTTTGTCTTGGTATATCCTACCTTGGCCGGTATTCATAGTCGCTACTTATTCTTAAGCGTGCGACATCCTCTACTAACCTAGTAGCTAGTAAAGGATACCGAATGCTTAAGCATTTGCTTAATAATTACAAGTGTCCGGGTTTCAAGTGGAAATGTCCGGGGTTTTAATGCTCTCTGTCCTGGATTAATGATTTTACAGATGGCAGCCCTACTCGTAACAGATTTACAAGGAAGGTGAACAAATATAGCAAACGTAAGTGAGATAGACGTACTACGTTGAGCGACTGCGATTAAGGTCTAGTATTTCAAACTGTCACGCGCGTTATAATGTATCGTGGAATCACAAAAATTTCAAATTCCATAACTTTCATCCTATCTTTACGAAAATAGTGCGAATTGATTGGTGAGGTCCTCCCGATGAAAATGAGTCCAAACACGACATAAATCAGACTATTTTTAAGATTCTATACGGTGCTAGTGTTCATTCCAATTAGCAATCACTAATCGCAAAGATAGCCCAACTTACGACTCATTTTCATCGGGAGATGAAAATTTTCATAAAGATAGGATGAAAATTATGGAAAGTGAAATGTTTATATATTGTTTTACTTTTCTTGTCCATCTGTTATAATTCGCCGAGCTTGAAGTGATAAGGGATAAAGGTTAAGACGATCGCATAAAAAATGGTGTTGGGGATGATTCGCTCAGAACCGGAAATGATTTCGCTAGACTTCCCCAGTCATTTCTTTTCCGCCAATACGTCTGCAAGTAACGAGTCTACATATTCGTCCATTCGTCTTCTCGATCCGCTTCGTATGCACTTACGTCGGGATGAACTAATTAATCCTCAGCATGATTGCAAGTAAATCGAATCTGGCTGGCGCGTTGGGGTGGCTGAGAACGCAATGTGGGCGGTGGGGTGTGGCTAAAGGAGAGAAGGGTTGGTGGTTCGGCACGCTCGTCGAGTTAAATATGCAAATCGAGTTGCACTTATGTCTCTGGCTGCAGAACCCGCGGTAGAGTCTGCTATTGGGGGTGCAAACACTGTTTTCGCGCATCCCCTCCAATCTGTCGGCGGTCGTGTATATACTTGGAGAGAGGCGTTTCCTGCCTGAGCGTGTGCACTTTCTGATATTTGTTCAACCAAATTCCATCCACGAAGCGGTGATTTCCTTCGTTACTCCAAGCTTTGTGTCTGAACTAATGAATGTGATGCAGGAATTCAATTTTTAGAATGAAATTACGCGATCTACTTGGTATAAAGTGGTGGCCAGAAGAACGTATAAAAGGTGAATGATAGTAAAATAATTTAATTTGATACCAAGGGACTATACTTCTGTGATGATATATCACATACATCAACACTGTAAATAATCAAAACATATACGTATAAACGCAGAAAAGCATATGATTCGTGTAAGGAATTTAACAGAATAAAAAAGTTAGATTGACAAAAATAAGTGCAACAGTCTAAGGGAATATTTAAGTTCTGATTAGGCCACCGTCCTAAAAAATATTTTAACGACTTAAAAAAGCATTTTAAATTCCATTCGTTCTAGAATTTAAGATGTGTTAATTATTATCTATATTTCACTTTTGGCAATTAGGCTAATACCTTTTATTATAGAATACTGCAGCGAAGCGCAAAGTGAACATTGTTATATTTGTATAAATTCATAAATAACTTTAGTACTGTATTCGTCATGTTGGTAACACTGGTCTTTTTGGTCAGTAGTAGTGATGGGATCAAGTTCAATATGTAATCATGAATCCGAGTCAATTCCAATACAAAAGTTTCACTTCATAGGATTCGAATACTATTCAAAAGAGCTGGCGTTTCATTCTATATACCTCAAAAGTACTTAGGTTATAGAAGCCGGCTTCGAACCTCAGAAAAAGTACCGGAAGAGTTCGAGAATGTACTTCTAAGTACTTCGGCGTTTGAAAGAATCGAATCTCGTAAAATTAGTATTCGAACCTTGAAAGACAAAAATCTACATAGTAAGACGTGTGATTTGTTTTCGGCGAAAACAAAGGTTCGAATCTATAAATAGTCAGGGTTTCATTATACTTTCAAGTACGGCTGACGTTTCTCAAAATTCTTATAGAGAGTTCAAACCTTTCCCGCCAAGGTTCGAATCTACTGGAAAGTAGTGTTTTTTTCCCGAAGTACTCGTGAACTGTTCGAAACTATACAGTTAGATTCGAACCTACTTCCAATATACTTGGTCCCATCACTAGTCAGTAGTCTTACTCCGCATAATATAGAGACGAATGTAGACTCTCCCTATCAAATGGTTGTATTTATGCATATCGATCACCTTTAGAGCTTAACGTCAATGTCAATGTATTATAAAATATTTAGCACATAGTCTTTTACTTATTCGAATAAAAAGATTCCATATTTTTTCGGGCATTTTTCAAGATTTATTTACTTATACACAAGATCGAGTTACAATACAATGTAAATGAAATGTTCATTTCTCTTTTCAATATGGAACACTACGCGAACATTCCACTCTTTATAGAGCAATAATCGGCGAAATATTAGAGCTCGGAAGAACAAGTTGTCCTTCACGAGTCTCTTATTGATGCAAACAGAAAGTACCAAATAGTATTTAAATATCGAGGGGAAAAAATGATTAATATACGTCTATAATCTAGAAAATTCCGATGATCCAATTCAACAAGTAATTAAACGTCAAGAACTAAATGTTGAATTACAAACACAGCGACATATGCTCATACATGTATTCATTAAAATATTAGTCAAAAATATTTGAATAATGAGACTAACGTCATCGAGAATACAAAAGATCTTCAATGTTTTATTCAGAATTTCCTGCTCGGATCAGTTTAATTCTCGGATTCCGAAAAAGTAAAACAGAGTCAACCAGGAAGAAATACTGTGTTCGGATTTGTACACAGTCACACATCTGGGCTAAACCCGTTTGAAAATTAAAATAAAATTCGTATCCGTATTTAACGCTTGACTTTCACTATACATCGTAGAAATTACACGAAACCCATGCTTAAAATGGAATAAGAAACAAGGAGATGATCTGCCCCCTATTTATAAGTCGTATATATCAAATCTACAGGACTCGATTTAAACATGTAGACCTAATTCTAGAGTTTCAATTATCAGCAGCATTCCTTAGACTTACAACTTGATGGGTTGATAGTACTTGTATACTATATCCAAGTTATAACGTTCAGTCGCATTGCAAAATCGTACACATGCTTTGCTCATAATAACAACTGTGCACATTGGATAGTAGTAACTCTCTGCGATAGCTGTTCATAAACGTATCGTACTTATAGTATCGTTTCATTCTAACAAGTCACGTGCAATTATCAATTATCGTCGCCATCGTCATCGTCGTCGGATATATATTTCTTCGTGACCCTTTTTCTTCGACCACCTCTACCCTCGCCTTTCCTACCCTTCAATTTAATTTTCATCCTCACGCTGGAATCGGCATCCGACCCGTCTTCGCCATCGCCTTCAAACAATCACCAATAAATAAAGTTATATTCCTAAATTTATTATTGATCCACCCCTTTTATAATCACTTTCAGCGATAAAAAGTACCTTTGTCGTCCATGTCGGAATTATTTCCCTCCTCCTCAATACGCTGACGCGCGTTCGTGAAAACCGATTGCAAGACGATTGAATCTTCGTGTATAAGAGAGGCTTCTTCGTTGTAAATCTGCGCATTTTTGCACAGCTGCATGAAATCCTTCTCGAGCTCGTCGAAGTCAGCGTACTACAATAACAAATGCATGGTAACTTTTATCCCTTTAAAAAAACACACACACACACAAGCTTTGTCATGCTTGAAATCAAAGAAACTATTTGAGTTGATAACCCCGCGTAATCTATACTCACTTTTCCTTCCTCGATCTTCTGAAGCAACTTGTTGATGGTCAACGGCTTCTTAATGATTTCATAGTAATCTGGCAATTCTCTTCTAGATGGTAACTTCATGAAAGGCTCGCTAAGTAGTCTGCCATCCGAGCTGTCAGTGTAGTTAACAACCACCATGAGCAACTTCTTCATAGCCCGCTTCATTTTCGGGTCAATTGAAGACCCAGCACCTCTTCGTTTCTTTGGCATAGGCTCGTCGTCCTCTTCGCCTTTCTTCTTCCGTTTCCTGGTCTTCTTCTTCTTTTTGTCGTCCTCTTCCTCCTCCTCATACTCCGCACCGTCATCGTCGATCGCCTTCAGCCACTCTTTCTCTGTCAGACTGTCAGTATAATCGACTTCCTTTCGTTGCCTCGAGCCTCGTCCGAGGAATCTGTCCTCATCCTCCTCGTAAGTCCACCGCTCGACCTCGTCGTCGTCTTTTACCAACCAATCTGGCAACTCAGCTTCCTCCAATAATCGGGACTTCCTGTTTGGGCCCAGCTTCGCCTCCTCCCTTCTTCGTTCCAGGTCCAATTTCTGGAATGTCTCAAACTCACCCTCGGTTCGAGCAATCATCTGGTTAACAGTCTCGTCGTCGGGCACCTCGTTCTCCTCTTCGTCTTCGGCATCATCCTGGTGCAAGATACTTTGCAAGAACTGCTGTCGTTCAGAGCCAGTGGACTTTTGATCGAACATTCCTGCTTGTATGACTTTCTCGTCCATGTTCAGCTTGTACCTCGCCGCAGCTAATATTCTCTCTTCCACAGAATTGACCGTCATCAATCTAAGCACGCGTACCTCGTTCTTCTGACCGATTCTGTGCGCCCTGTCCTGCGCCTGCAAATCCTGATGAGGATTCCAATCGGAATCGAAGATGATTACAGTATCTGCTGCCTGAAGATTCAATCCTAGACCTCCAGCGCGCGTCGACAGCAGGAACAGAAAATATTCAGAGCCAGGATCGTTGAACTTCTTCAACAAATCCCCTCTGTCCTCGGCTTTCGTTGTGCCGTCCAACCGGAGGTACATGAACCCTCTCCAGCTCAGATAATCCTCCATAATGGTCATCAGCTGTGTCATCTGACAGAACAATAGAACTCTGTGATTGGTAGCCTTTAGCTTTGGAAGAATACGGTCCAGTAGCTCGAACTTTCCAGAAGCACGGAACAAGTCTGGTCCTGTGATGACTCCCGAGCCCTGAGTGCCAACGTGCTCGCAATACTTCTCTTCGATGGCTTGGAACATGAAGGGATGGTTGCAGAGCTTCCTCAGTTGCACGATAGTGTTCATCAAAGCTTTGGCGCCTCCTTTGCCCTGTTTACCCTTTTCAGACCCGTCAGTTAACAGAACACCCTTGCTCTGCATGTGCTTGTAGAGAACCTTCTGCAAACCTGACATGTCGCACTTGATGATGTACTCGACTTTGTCCGGCAACTGTGATTCGACCTCTTTCTTCAAACGTCTTAATAGGAAGGGTCGCAACACTTTGTGCAATCGACGAATGATAAGAATGGTTTCTTCTTCGTTCAACTCGACCTTCTCGCCGGTAGTCGCGAAAGGAGCGTTGAACCACTGCTCGAAAGTGCTGCAGGACTTGAAGATTGACGGAAGAAGAAAGTTTAAGAGCGCCCACAATTCGGGTAACTTATTTTGCAACGGGGTTCCTGTTAGAAGAAGTCGATGGGGAGCCAAGTAATGCGTGTTCAGAACTTGAGTCAGTTTGCAGTGATGGTTCTTCATCCTGTGACCTTCGTCGATGATCATGTACTTCCATTGTAGCTTGGCTAATACGCCCTTATCCTTGATCACATACTCGTACGTAGTCAGCAGAACGTTGAACTTGGTGGCTCTCATTTGCGACTGAATCGCCCTTCTACCAGCTGGCGAGCCTTTGTAAGAGACTACCACAACACTGGGGGCCCATTTCTCAAACTCCAGAACCCAGTTCGACAACGTGGATAGAGGGACGATTATAAGGAATGGTCCGTTGACTTTCTTCTTCTCCATAAGATAGGTGACCAAAGCTATTGTTTGGATAGTCTTGCCAAGACCCATCTCATCGGCGAGTATACCATTCAAATTGTTATTAAATAACGACACTAACCACTCCAGGCCCTTTATTTGATATTCCTTCAGTTTTCCATTGACCATGATCGACGCTTGCTCTGTCACCACTTCGTGAACAGTATGAGCAATGCTGTAATATGTCTGCTCTTCGGTTTTATATTCATCGTCCTCCACCTTAGCCTTGTGTAATGTTTTCTTCGATTTCTCCTCTTCATAGTCGCCAGCAGACTGTTTGTGATCACTTTTATCTTCGCCATCATTGTCATCGTCATCATCGTCGTCGTCATCTTCGCTCTCCGACTCGATGGGTTCCCAACCTGGATGAGCTTCCAAGAACGCTGAAAGTTGGCTCATCATTGGAGCTTCTTCGCCAGTTAATGTGCGACCCGTGGACGTTTCGATCACTCCAACGCGGGTATCTTCGTTCATGCCGCCGTCTTCACCTCCCTCGCCGTCTTGCAACTTCTTCTTCTTCTTCTTCTTACGTTTCTGTTCCTCCACTTGCTTCCTCTTCTGTTCGATCTTATGCTGCTTCACCATCTCAGTGAGATTGCTAATGTATTCGTCAGTCTGGGACAAGAGGAATGCCAACCGTTTGTCTTTCTTCTGATCGATCAGTTTCCTGTATCCTTCTTCGTCCTCGGCCATCAGACGTCTCATACGTTCCTTTTCGATACGTTCTTGCTCCTTTTTCTGCTCACGCTCCGCATTCGCGTGGTGATTGAGAACCGCCTTGTTGAGCCTAGCCAACTTCGCAACGTTGTTTCGATGGAATTCCTTGAAATCTTTGCCATGTTGGAGCACAGAAGTAAGGAATTCCTTTGGGACAAAAGAGGATAGAATTTTGTATCATTGTCCCACTTATGTACAATCCTAATCAAATTGAAGTATAATTACTTGATGTTTCTGTCTGCGTTTACGCTCTGCCTCCAACTTCTGTTGCTTCTCGAGCTTCTCAGTAGCCCTGGCTTCTCGAAGACTTTGTTTCTTTGTACGTTTGTAGGCCTTCACGTTCACTGCAGTCTCCAACGTGGTGTCCTTTCGAGTGCACGCCAAGATCTGAAAATAATCATAGAACATAATTACAACAGATACTTATGACGATGCTAACGTTTACATCCATTCGATATCTACCTCCGACCTTAACTGTCTCTGAAAATTCAGCACTCTGAGCATTCTCAGTTCAATCTGTGCTTGAATACGAAGATCTTCCGGCATGTTGGTGGGCAAATTGCTCAACTGCTCCATGCGTAATGCTATACGTGCTGCCACTCTGTCATTTAAATATTCACATTTAATTGTGTAGTATTAAAAACCGTCTTGACAATTAATTCATGAGACCACGTGACAATTAAACTTGTTACCATTGTTGAAAGGCGACAGTGCAAACGGTAATAATTTAAGTAGAACGCTACTAGAGCATTGTTCTGGTAAATCTGGAAAGTACCTGTTCTCACGTTCTTGTAATATCAGCAGTGGGTCTAAGCCAGCTGGTTTGGCTACGCTTGTGACTCTGTTCGTCTTTGCACCTGGTTGAGGAGGCTGCTGCTGCTGCTGCTGCTGCGGCGTTTGACAGCCTGGCCTTGGAGGCACTGCAGGGCCAATTACATTTGGCCCAGGAATCTGTGGTACTGCGGTAGCAGCAGTTCCTTGAGATGGATCTATAGGCGGACGTTGTGCCATACCTGGGGGAGGAGGTGCTCCACCTATTTACATCAATCTTACATCAAACCCCCAGAGCGCGGATCATTCTACTCTACTTTTGTATTTTTACAGTATAATTTTAACGAAATTTCTAACTACGCCTTTCAAGAAATCAAATTCAAATTGCATCTAGTTAAGAATAAAAACTGTACTCATACCAGCCATCGACGTATCACGACACTGAATTATTATTATTAAAGCTCAAATTCACAACAGCTCAAACAGGTACAATAGCAAATAAAATAAATCAGCAAGCGATAAACATTGAAAGTACATAAAACGATACAAAAGATAGAGTAGTCACCTACAAAACAAAGCTTATGACAATTTTATTGTATGACTTACTTTGAAGAGCCAGTGCTAGTTGCTGTGTCAATGGCTGATTTCTTGCTAGTAATCGATATGCCATTATTTGTACACTGTAATGGATTACACGTGAAGTATTAATCTCCTACGACAAATACAAATTACCTTATTCAATACTATGTAAAACATACCGTAATTGCTGCAATTGCTGAGAACTGAAAGCTTGTTTCTCCCCAATAGTACCTTGACGTGCCCTCAAAGCAAGCAATTGAGAGTAACGGGGATCTTCCTGAAGCCCTTTCTCTTCCATCGAATCAATCGCTTTCTGCAGAGCATTTAAGTTCTCTTGCCCAGCTCCAGGTGGGCCTCCAGGACCGGCAGGTCCAACTTGTCCAGGCCCAGTTTGACTCATCTGATTCACAGGAGTGCCAGGACCCATTGGTGCTGAACCGCCAGGACCAATTTGCTGATTTTGAGAACCAGGCCCCATTTGACCAGGCGATGGTTGTCCACTGGGACCATTAGGTCCCATTTGATTACTTGAACCACCATGACCCAGTTGACTGTTCGGTCCGCTTGGTCCCATTTGACTTCCAGGGCCACCAGGTCCCATTTGACTACCGGGTCCACCAGGTCCCATTTGATTTCCAGGTCCACCAGGTCCCATTTGACTTCCAGGTCCACCAGGCCCCATTTGACTTCCAGGTCCACCAGGTCCCATTTGGCTTCCAGGCCCACCAGGTCCCATCTGACTACCAGGTCCACCTGGTCCCATTTGACTTCCAGGACCACTGGGCCCCATTTGTCCACCTGGACCACCAGGAACCATTTGTCCCCCAGGACCACTGGGTCCCATTTGTCCACCAGGTCCCATCTGCGAACCTGGACCACCACTTCCCGGTCCCATTTGTCCACTGGGTCCGTTTCCAGGACCCATTACGCCTCCAGGTACATTTCCAGGTCCCATTTGTCCACTAGGCCCACTTCCCGGGCCCATTTGACCGCTAGGACCGCTTCCTGGGCCCATCTGTCCTCCAGGTCCACCTCCAGGCGGCATTCCAGGATTTCCAGGAGGATTTCCTGGCCCCATTTGTCCTCCAGGTCCACTCGATCCCATTTGCCCACCAGGTCCACTTCCAGGGCCCATTTGTCCTCCAGGCCCACCGCTAGATCCCATCTGTCCACCAGGTCCACTTCCAGGTCCCATGGGTCCTCCGGGCCCATTACCAGGTGGCATTTGTCCTCCAGGACCACCTCCAGGGCCCATTTGCCCAAGACCGTTCGGTCCCAATTGTCCACCAGGTCCACCTCCTGGACCCATTGGACCACCTGGTCCTCCAGGTCCCATTCCCATTTGTGACGACGGCCCTCCCATATTCATTTGTCCAGGACCATTAGGGCCCATTTGCGAAGGTCCATTGTGTCCCATTTGTCCTCCTGGACCAACAGGCCCCATGGAGCTCGGACCCATCGTACCCTGACTGCTAGGAACCATCTGATTTGGACCACCAGGTCCCATTTGATTCGGGCCTCCAGGAGGCATATTATGAGATCCAGGACCGCCAGACGGCATCTGACCAGGACCTCCGGGTCCCATATGACTTCCTGGGCCACTAGCACTCATGTGGCCGGATCCTGGCGGTCCACTTGCATTCATGTGACTCGGGATGGGCGGACCGCTGTTTAGGTGACTTCCTGGACCAGGAGGACCACTGGCGTTCATGTGTGCGGACCCTGGGGGTCCACTGCTACTCATGTGTCCTGATCCTGGAGGACCGCTCGTGTTCACGTGACCCGAGCCCGGTGGACCAGTCGTGTTCATGTGACCTGGTCCGGGAGGACCACTTGAGCTCATATGTCCTGGTCCAGATGGTCCAGTTGCGTTCATATGGCCTGGCCCAGGAGGACCACCCATGTGGCCCGGAACTCCAGATACCATCTGCGAATTTGGCGGCCCACCAGGACCCATTTGAGGACCTGCTACAGGTACATTACCTGGGCCCATTTGTGCTGGACCTTGCCCAATGTGGGGACCTCCAGGTGGCCCTCCACTTCCCTGTCCTATGTGACCAGGCCCCATCGATCCTGGGCCGGCTGGTCCCATCTGGCCTGGACCTCCAGGGCCCATTTGACCAGGCCCACCTGCGCCCATCTGTCCTGGCCCATTCGACCCCATCTGATTTGGACCAGACGGCATCATATGAGACGTTCCCTGAGGCCCGTTTGGACCCATTTGACCTGGAACCATGGGCCCTCCTGGGCCTTGTTGGGAGCCAGAGCTTTGACCTACTGAACCACCGGGTCCACCTTGACTCTGCAACACCGAGAGGGGTCCACAATTGCTTTATTTGTCATGAAACACAGTTGTTTTGGGAGGTACTGTAACACTGACGTTTTATATGTGGATGCATGAAGATTTCTTGACAGAAACGAGTTTGTTCATCCAGGAAAAGGATGTATGATGATGTTTCGTCTCTATGCGTTGATTTAGGGTGGTCTGAACGATAAGCAAGAGGAATTCAAATATTTGAATGTTGAACATTTTACCTCCTATTCGCTTAATATATAACGATTCTGTTTAACCCTTATGTCAATAACCAAAAGTCCCTACGTTGTTCAATAACCAGGGTGTCCGGGTACCCACCTCCGTTTTTTATTTATTAAATAAACACTTTCTTTTGGGGCTTTCTACGTTTGTAGCCGACAGCTGCTACGTAGATACAAGTTTTCAACGCCTCTGCTAGCCAAAAAGACCCTGCCCGATAATATAAAGGGACCTTACTCAGTATCTTTCGATCCATGTACAAGAACAGACATGTTCATAGGAAAGAAGACTTCGTGTATTGCCACGAATAAATGTGAAGTTTGTGCTTCGCCAAAACATCTATTTATTACTAGAAAAATATACCTGCGCTTCGTTTCGGGCCTAAGAGATATTAAGGGGAAGTTCCGGTCTAGAGCCCCAAAAAATAGGTGATCTTTAGGAATTAATTAAAGGAAAACTACTACATATAACTTAATGGGACTTTTTGCATTGCATTGAGGATGTCTTAAATTATAGAAATATATTTTTTGTTTTGTAATTAATCATTGCAGACGGCACTGGGGAGTCGTTAAATTCAAGGCGTCAAAAAAATCATCCAAATCGGTGGGACCTGTATCTCCAAAAGTTATTATCCGATTCGACTGAAACTTTTTTATTTTAAAGAATATACTTCTGGCTAGGGGGGAAACCAGACAAAATTACAAAAATGACATTTTTTTAGAAAATAACGATACTTGAAGTTTGAAGTTACTTCTTCCCTATACTGTTCGACCTTTCCACGCCTTTAAAAATTATAAATTTTCACTATTTTGTAATTTTGTCTGGTTTCCCCCCTAGCCAGAAGTATATTCTTCAAAATAAAAAAGTTTCAGTCGAATCACATAATAACTTTTGGAGATACAGGTCCCACCGTTTTGAGAACACTGTTTCGAGAAAAACGCGTTTAAAGTTTTACCTGAGCGCCGAGTGGCCAGTTGTTGCGCCCATGCATTTGCCGCTACTCAAATGCCTATAACTTCGGGAATTTTACGAATTTCAACAAATCCTTTTAAACACGTATTCCTGAAAGCTTGAACAATCGAAAAACGAAATAAAAAAATCGACTTTTAGACTGGAACCTCCCCTTAAGGACTCCATGAAAACACATTTCACCCCTTTTCACCACCCCCTTAGGGATTGATTAGGGCAAAATCCTGAAGTTGGATATCTAATCGGGCCTAAAAGATTTTGAGAAATCCGAGAAAATACATTTTACCCCTTTTCACTCCCTTAACCCTTTCGCACCGGACGGGACATATGCTGTCCCAGTCTGGAAAATATTACATCAATGAAGCTTGTGAAATCATTGTTGTTGATGGTGCGCTGTTATGGGGACGTTTATGCGTCTCCAAGACCTTCAACCTTTTAGGCATAAAAGTTATTTTATCCAATAATCGCTTGGAGGAGAAATAACTGATCCCGGCAATGGGGCGCACTCGGACTAATTTTTCGCCGTATTGAAAGGGTTAAGGACGGAATTTTCAAATATCCTTTCTTAGTGGGCGCCTGCGGCATGAAAACAATGTACCTTCCAAATTTCAGGATCCTACAGTAGCGGACAAAAATGTTACCACTTTCCTGATTTCTTTATTTTTATTATTTTTAACAGCAACTTAAAGCTGTAGTATGTGTTTAATATACATATTCTGATAGAGAATTAAACGCTGCATAAAACCCAGTTAAAGTCGAATTTATTTAATTAACAAACAAAAATGTTTTATAAGATTAAACAGAAGCTATACATTTGTATGACCGACAAAAAAGTTACCACTTTTGAAAAGTAATAAAAATTCTAATATTTTGCCGGGGCACCTCTTGCTTTTAGGACGGCCTCGCATCTTTTTGGCATCGAATGTATTAATTTTTTAATAAGAGCAACAGGAAGGTCATGCCAAGCTTTCTCGACAGCCACAAATAACTCATCGGCCACAAGTTTTCAATGGGGTTTAGGTCTGGCGATTGCGCCGGCCATTTCATTACCCTTATTTTATTGTTGGAAAACCATTTTTTGACGGACTTTGCAGTGTGTTTTGGATCATTATCCTGTTGGAATATCCATCCAGCAGGCATGATCCGGCGAGCATGTGGCTTCATCACATTTTTCATAATGCTACAGTATTGATACTGATCCATTATACCGTTTATTCGGTGAATAGGACCTAATCCCGAAAGACTAAATGCCCCCCACACCATTATACAACCTTCTCCATGCTTAACCGTACCAATGGTATAACGAGGACTAAACCTTTCATTGATCGGACGCCGTACAAATCTAATTCCATCGCTATGTATTAAATTAAATTTTGACTCATCGCTAAATAAGACCTTTGCCCAGTCAGCAGCGGACCATGCAAGATGTTCACGCGCAAAATTCATCCTTTTTTTGCATGTTTTTGTTGGATACAAATGGCTTCTTAGCAGCAATCCGGCCATTTAGTCCCTTCTCCACTAGTCTCCGTTGAACCGTTCGGACACTAATTTCACAATTTTCAACCAACACTTTATCGCGGATTTCTGGGGCTGTTAGCTTTGGGTTCTCTATAGATTTTCAAACTGGGAGTCGGTCCGTTCTAAAAATATTTATCGATTTTAATGAAATTTTGTTGCCGAAGTAAGACAAAAATATGTAATAATTCCAATAAATGAGAATGATATCGGCGCGTTGGTTCGGTCAGTTAAACGTAATAAAAGCAGTTGTGCAATTTAATTAATTATAAATTCCAACGTTTCGGTCATAATTGTGACCATCTTCTGGGAAAGTTAGAAATAAAATACTGCGTTTGCCTTTATACCGCACGTCTGCTGGAAGCGTGCACCACACGAGTCGGTTGAAACGTAACTGAGTGTGTGAGTTTCGCCATCCATTTTTCGAAATTCTAATTATATTATTTAAAAATATGTAATATTAACCTTTCGTTAGTTTTTCTTGGTCGCCCTCGATTCTCCACAATTAATGGATTCTTTTCACGACAATAAATGCGACGAATTGTGCTTTTATTCATCTTCATATGCTCAGCAATTTGTTGAAAAGTATAGCATTCGTCATCGCGTAACCGAACTATTAAACTTCGCAATTGGGGATCAGTTCTCTTTCCACAAGGCATTTTTAATCTTAAGCGTCTACTCAAAACAAAAGAACGCAGAAAAGGGGCGTAAACCAGAAAAACGAAAGACAAATACGCGGGAATTTGAAAATGGTAACTTTTTGTCGGTCGTAAAAATGTATAGCTTTTGTTTAATCTTATATAACATTTTTGTTTGTTAGTTAAATAAATTCAACTTTAACTGGGTTTTATGCAGCGTTTAATTCTCTATCAGAATATGTATATAATATGTAAACACATACTACAGCTTTAAGTTGCTGTTAAAAATAATAAAAATAAAGAAATCAGGAAACTTTTTTGTCCGCTACAGTAGGTTAAACGATTTGAGCTGGGCGTTGATCAGTCAGTCAGTCAATCAGGACTTCTTCTTTTATATATATATATCGACGTGCGTTACGAAGGGTAGCACGTTTCAGTTTACGACGTAAAGGAGCACATTTCATCGTTTCTGACGAATGTATGGCCTTCCGCCGCGAAAACTAACATATTTGACTGCTTAGCGACGAAGAATAGCACATTTCGTACTTTGCGGCGAAAACTAGCACATTATCCTGTTTCGCCACGAATAATAGCACGTTTTAGCTTCTACTGCAGAAACTATCACGTTTCGGTGCGTGTTTAGTTTAAATTGTTGAAGTGCATTTCGCATCGAAGAATTCAACTTTTGAAAATATTGCTTAATAAATAATAACTCCATCTAATCTCCAAAAGGAAACACGTATGAAAATTTTAATCTGCGTAATTTAAGCACGGTATTTTAAGGTATTTTACCACTGTAGAGCACGAAAAAATAGGCATATTTCGGGATTTTTTTTGCGCAATAAAGATATCAATCGAAATTCTGTAAACTGGGATTTATAATTCTAGTAATGAAGTACAACAAATATTTTTTTCAACTTCGTTCATGACAAAATGGTGGCTGCGCAGCATTTCTCCGTCGGTGCCTGTTTTTTTAAAGAGTCCACGGCCGGAAAGCTAACTCCCGCAATTTTTGACGTGGAACAAAAAACCAAAGTCTTTGCGATTCTATAGAACAACAGCAAGAGACGTACGTAGGATCTTTTCGATATATTGATTTTTCGCGAAATGGTGCATTTTTGAAAAAAAAAGTTTAAAATTTCATGAAAGAAATAGTCACAAAAATTGTTTTTAAACAAAAAATATGCAATAAAAAAATCCTACGTACGTCGCTGGAGAAAACAATTTTGAATATACTGTTACATTTTTCAGATCGATCGGTGAAGATTTGTTCGAGTTATGTTTCCGGCCAGTTAAAAAAAAAGTGGTTTCGAGAAAAACGCGTTTAAAGTTTTAAGTACTGTAAAATCATATTAGATTTTTATATACCTTTAAGCGTCCTTTTCAACGGTCGATCCTGACTTTACTAACCCTACACAGACGTTCTTAACATTCTAGACTATTCCGCACTCTAAAAAGAAACTACAGCGCGCGCAGTTATAACAAAGGCGCTCGGGCATACACGAGAACGTTGCGGTAGAATTGAAAATTTGGACATTTAGACATTTTTGCCGCCCTCCATCTTTTGGTATATTATTTTTAAGACCCTAAAGCACAGTGGTTTAACCCCTCAATGTTTAATAAATTACCGACCTAGTACTAAATAAAAATTGCGTCGGAAGGTAGGTATTTATGTTGGCGCACTCGATGTTTCGTGCCCAACCATCCAAATGTGCAGCTTTTTGTCGCTACAAACGGAGCATGCTACTTTTCGGGGCAACCCGCCCAAACATGCTAGTCTTCGCAGCGAAAACCGAAACGTGATAGTTTTCGTAACAACGACGACAAACGTGCTGTTTTTCGTAAGAACATTGGAACGTACTGCTTTTCGTAACGCACGTCGATATAACTAGACTGCGGATGTTTATGCACGTATAATATGTCCTAATATGCAAAATATATGCAACACTTATGCAACATAGGTATATGCAACATATATGCAAAATACAAAGTGAGTCATCCAAAGTTGAAACTTGAAATATTTCTTGGAAATTGCTAATTGTAGCTAAAAATGTTGCACACAGAAGTATCTATAGGACATTCATCATTTTATTATTTTATTTAGGTATTATACTTCAAATTGCAGTATATTACAATAGTTTTCTGGATGTTATTTACAGTAAATTGGTGCCTCTTGTCAGTTAAAATTAGTTTATAGGCCGAAAACGAGCGTTCTACGTCACACGACGTTATTCGAGCATATTTAAACATGCACCAATGATGTGGCGAAATCTCCTGTGGCCCTTGAACATTTGCACCTTTTAAAATGTCACTTACTTTTGACAATAGATTAAAATTATTGACTCCGCCATCAACTATTGTCAATTTTGTTTGTGCCTATATTCAGCACGTAATGCAAAGTCAGCCGCGTATCCACAAAACATACGAGAAATATGCACGAAATGTGCAAATAATATACAAAGAATATGCAATATGCACAAAATATGCATTATGCAAAGATATGCAATATGCATAATAAAAAGTATAATTTTGGATTTCTCTAATGACAAAACAAATTTTCGTCTAGGTCCCATTACTTTATTCTTTGCCTATAAAAATATGCATTTGCATGAACATCCGCAGTCTAGATATAACACACGCTGTATAAAACAGTGTGGCAGGAAAGCCCGCCTTGTGATATCAGACAACAGTTCACGATATTGTACGCCAAAGAGCTGGCCCCAACAAAAGCCCAGAAACATTATCAATTTGTGATACATTCAAGAAGATATTCACTATGGAAATAATTGAATCATAGGTCCTCACACTAACAAAAAGGCATGGGCACTATTGTATCAAGAATACAACGCACAAAATTCAGGAAAGACGCTAACATGGGCAGCCGCGACGCATAGTAGGACGAGAATGCCTTAATTATTTGGACATCGGCCAAAATTTGAAGTGTCGAAATTCTGTTCTATAGTTTCATTAAATCTTTATTAAGTGTTCGTAGCATTAGAAAACACAAAGAAATAAACTTTATATTCACATTAGGTTTGATTCAATTTAATTTGAATCTGACATGTATGAAAATTTCAGCCTTTTTGTCTTTCAGTTGCACCACTTTAAACAATTATTGCCTAAATCCTATTATTTCATAAGTTCTCATTATTTTACATATTACTGAGTATCTTATTATTAATGATTTTGTACAAAAAACATTCTGAATTAACTTGGACTTCATCACTGAACAACTGTATAAAATAATAATGCATTGCACTCAATACTATAATAATTCAACCAGTGATTTAAAGATTTGCTCAAAGTCGCCCAAGGTCTAAAATGCCTGAATTTAATCCTTTAATGGTAAGGTTTTAAAAAGTAGAAAAATGCTACTAGCTGCGATTAATAAAATAAATCTAATGTAAACATTTCAGTTTATACGTATTTAGCCTCGGCCAGCAGACATGCTCGATCTTCGCGACGCGCGTATATCGATGAATGCATTAATCTTTTTAATCAAGAAAAATAGTTAAAACTATAAAACAAGTATTACTATATAGTTAAAACTATAAAACAAGTATTACTATATAGTTAAAACTATAAAACAAGCATTACTTCCGGAAGCAATAGAACTTTCAGCCGAAACAGATATTGATGTAAATGTAGAAGAAGAGGAAACTCTAATGAACATTAGCACATAATTAATTTTAAAATGTGTATTTTTCTGTTCATATTTTTAATAAAATTAAACAATTATTTTCTTCTAAATCTCAGTTATTCTACTTAACATGAATTGAAAGTGTGCAATTTTTTTCAATGAAAGTCCAAACCGTTTAGAAATAATTGCCATGTCCATTTATTGTCCTTACGTCGTTCCACTGTGCGACGTCAAGCGAAATGTATGCACTCTTGGGAGTTCCGATATGTGCAGGTGCTAACAATCCAAAAACTGAGCACGCAACTGATATGTGGAAAGTATCATCGTATCATCTATACCGCGCAATATTTGGGATTAATCAAATTATGAGGCATTATACAACTAAACTTGATGTCGAGTAGTCGACTAGTCTTCCGGACACTCGCACAGTGGTCCGAATAGGGGTAGTAGGGGACATTCGATCGATAAATGAACTCTCCCCTATCGAAATCTAATGAATGTATACTACTTCCTAACAATCCATCAATCTCTAAACTGAAAATATTATTAAAATTTAATAAAAATTGTAATTAGGATGAACGCTTAAAGTTGGACATTTTAAAGATAGCATTTTTCACCAGATAAAACTGTTTCCTTCTTAGAGACGCCCTGACGACCCTATTTAATATTTTCTCTCCATTCTTTTTCTAGAATGAAGAGCATTCTTTTGCGTTAACAATTAACACCGTCAACTAAAAATTACTGTTCATAATGTATTAAGAAAGTAAGGCTCAATGAAATAAAGAAAATTGTCTAAGTTCTTTACAATTAACAAAGAATATCTTTCAAGTTCCATTGAGTTCCACGTTCTAACCAATTGGAATATTTTCAGCACACCTTGCTCTACAGAATCGTGAAAAAATCATTTCCCCCTTCAGCCCACTCTCCAAATTATTACTGTTTAAAGCCGCCAGTAAGGCGGCTCCCCGCGCGTTTTACGTATACGCGGTCATGCCAGCGTCTGTACATAAATTATTGATACACGGTGCAGAAATAATCACACATGCATTATGTACTTCCAATTGGGCAGCTCTCTGAGGAAGCTCAAGAGACGAAACACAAGGATTTTAAAAAATTTAGAAATAATAATACGAGAAAATGTTCTAGACAAGCAACAAAACGAAGATACATTTAATAGACTTGTTTTAACATCTGATCCACACATTTCTTCAATAAGAATAAAATGGTGTCATAAGAAAGATAAAAGACTAGATTCGGAAGCTGCAGATCTAATACTTGAATAAAAGAAAAGAAACATCGATATTATTATAGGAATGATAGAATGACCTTACATTCTTACATTATATCTACAGTTCAAGTTTCATGACGATATCTCATATGATTCAAAAGTTAACGAGCGTTTAAAATAATATGTCAGGAATATCTTGTAATTATTTAGGCCACTTTGTACCGTCACTGTATTACTAACATTGTATTGATAATAATATTTAACTAAATTGTAGATTTCGTCACAATTTCTTAGGCCGGGTACAGACTTGAGCACGAACGCGAATGAGGCAAGCCGAGGCAGACCCGAATGCCTCGGGCTGGAAAAATTGTAATTTTTGTCCTGTGCGTCCCGCATGAGGCAAACCGAGGCAAATTGAGGAAATTTCTCAGGACATTGCAGTAGCTTGTACAAGTTTCGTTATTTTGCAAACGTTATTGGAAAAAAAAGAAAAAATTGCGAAGACGTTGGTGGTCGTCAGAATTATATTTAAATAGAAGACGATTAAATAACGTCAACGACACATTTTTATTGACGGATATGTTAACTGATGAAGAGAACGGGAAATTCATGAATTTTGTTAGAATGTCCGAAGAAGATTTTAGTTTTTTGTTAAATGGTGTTAAAGATAAAATACGAAAAAGTGATACTACTTTTCGCTTAGCTATCCCGCCTGAAGAAAGATTGGCTGTAACGTTACGGTTTCTGGCAACTGGTGATTCTTTCACCAGTTTGCAGTATTTATTTAAAACTTCGAAACAATTAATATCACAAATAGTGCCACAGGTGTGCCAAGCCATAATAGATTGTCTCATCGGTTACATAAAGGTAAGTAAAACTATAAGTACCTAAATAATTTTTAGGTAGGGTGACTGTACCTAATATCGCCAGGCAAAAGTTAAATCGCTGTCAACTGAATAATAATTGATATTTTTGCATGCAGTTTGTTTCAAAGTAAAGAGAAATTATTCATCTTTCATGTAGTATAAGTTAGAATCGTTGAAACCTACAAATTTTTAATTAGGACTCAAAAAACGTGAGACATGCAAAAATCGGGTCCTGAAAAAAGTGTACCTCATATCGCCACCTCAAGAAATATTGATTAATTCATGTATATATGAGTTTTTTAAGTCATTTTCACACGTGCTTTTATTATTTCTTGCACTACAAATGTATTTTTATCCATCTTTGATTTTATTTTTATTAGAAAAATATAGAATTTAAAAATATAGAATTTAAAAATATAGATGTTTAAAGTATTTTATTTTTTACGTTCCGATGTACATATTCGACAAATAAAGTCATTTTCACATGGGCTTTTATTATTTTTGCGATATTGGGGACACTAACGGTAGGCGGTATTGGGAACACACATACTGCTACAAGAAAAACGTTATTTTCATTATAAAAACTATTTGAATCGATTACAGTCCTTAACTACATCATTAATTAGGTTTTTCTAGTAGATATTCTTGCATTTACGGAATTATTAGACTTAGCTTCTCCGAATGGGATGTAAAATTGTGACAGTCCAATAAATTTTTACACTATTAAGATTCACTAAAATACTTCTCTTTCTGTAATTGTTGATCACATGACGCTGCAATTACAGTATGTCTTCCTGCATATGGTTAGGTTCTAATTGAGTGCATAACCGATAAATTTTAGTGCTTACTTTGCGAGATATAGGGGGTGGCGATATTAGGAACACTGGCGGTATTAGGTACAGTCACCCTAATTATGCATAAAGGGGGGCCTCAACTCCAATTTTGTTGAATTTCAGATATGTTATAGAGGGGAGGGTCTTGATTAATATGCACTTTGTCCAATCCGAGGGACGATCGTCCAACGCTTCAGACAAAGAGTATGTCACTCAGAACTTTCCCCTTTACAACACATTTAATGTGTGGACACCTGATTGGGTGTAAGTTCCATACGAGAGACCATAAACATGCATCTCGCCAAACAGTAGTATGAACTATGAAATGTCCGACCCTGGTTTCGGTCACTCAATCGAACAGCAAGTGCAAAAAAATCATAAATATACATGTATAGAAAATGTCTCGTCTCTCTCTTGCTTTAGCCGCATACCTCGGGCCGATCCAAAGTAATCGGATCGGCCCAAAGCATGCGGCGAATGGTGCCGCGGCACGTCCTGCCTCGGAACGACACCCGCATTGAGCACGAATTAATTTTTTTTCGACCGATAGCGTGCGGCGAACAGCCCCGAGGCAGCGGCGAACGGCCCGAGGCATGCGGCGAACGGCCCCGAGCAATTCACCGACGTGCAACACTTGCATACGCATTCTGCCTCGGCTTGCCTCATTCGCGTTCGTGCTCAAGACTGTACGCGGCCTTAATGTACTATTCGACTTTTCTTTATAACTCGGAAACGAAAAGTTTCCCCAACATGCTATTTAAATCACTTGAAGACCATTACATAAACTACTAAAGAAACCGTTTTCAAATTTTTGTAATAACAATTAAGTTGAAAAAATTGAAAAAAAAACATTAAATAAACGTAGGGGAGACCGGGGATAGATTGGACAATTTTTGATTAATAGTCTTTAGCGGGCTGGTAAAATGCCTTACGGCTATAAATTATACACCATTCGATAGCTTAGAATGTGCGCTATTCATTTGAACCTGAGAAACGGGCCTCACATTCCCTAGTATTACTTTGAGATGAAAAAAGTTCAGAGATGCATATTGTCCAATGTATCCCCATTGGTGGGGTTACATTGGACATAGCACGGGGATAGTTTGGACAGATGGAAAGAAATGATAATGAATAATCCAACGAATATATAATTTATTTAAAATGACAAATAGATAAGAAATAATGAAGTTTAAACACTTTACAAGGTATGCTTCCAGTAGTTGGGGCCTGTTGGGCCATTAAGGAGCCTGACCTCCATGGTGCTTTCCAGAGCCGCCCGGAAGGGGAACTCGAAGCCAATACTTCACCATTACTTTTAAATATTTGTAACCAAAGTAAAATAGGGTTTACATTGGACAGACTTAGGAATAAATTGGACATCTGCCAAGTCTGTCCAATGTAACCCCTCATACCAAATCGAAACAAAATGATTCGTGCCTTTCTTCAAAAAGGATACTTTGATTTTTGCATAGCATTACTTTATTCTAAACACATTCAGCAATGCCTCAAAAAAGTTACAATAAAATTCTTCCATAATGAAGTATCCGAATCACAACAAAAAGTAGATGAAAATATTATATAGTAACATACAAGAATTGAAAAGTGTGACTTATCTTGTTATTCGTGAATACAACACGCCATATTGAATATCAGTTGATTCGGTGTGATCATAGGAACAAACTACAAAAATAATTTCAATAATCATCACACTATGGAGGCAATTTTAAGACTGTCCAATGTATCCCCGTGTCCAAACTATCCCCGGTCTCCCCTACAATATTTTAAATTATAAACCATTAGAAAGGGATATTTTTTCCTATTTTTTTGCGTATATTTCATTCCGATATCTTTTATAGTTCAAAAGTTATACACGAGTGTCCCCCTACTACCCCTATTCCGACCAGTGTGACTCGGGAAGAAAGGTTATAGCAGGCTCATGCCATCTCTGTTGCAGAGCAACGATGCGAAAACGCAGGGAAACTAGAAAATCTTGCATCGTGAGCGACAAACGAGTCTGCGATGAGCATGCAGCCACCGTCACCAAATGTAAAGAATGCATATAAATAAATAATTAATGTTTTTTTACACATAAATATTTGTTTTTATTTACTAAATTATCCCTGCAACGACAGCGTATAATAAATTGTTTCGTTCATTCGAAATTCGTTCATAAATCATATGTTTCTACAGGTGGGTACCCGGGTATCCTGGTTACTGAGAATCACTATGTAAACTGACAGGATAATTCTCCGAATCCAAGACCGAAGAAAAGAAGTCTGAATAAAACATGCCCAGGTGGGCACTCCGGTACCCGGTTATTGACACAAGGGTTAACTAAAAAAATCACGAACTTTGATTCGCTATAAAATATTACGTGCATTCCATATAATGATGGTTAACGTGTGATGTAACTTGGATCCTAACTCACCCGAGTGAACAGTAAGCTCGATTAGCTCGTAACATTATTACGTCGAGAACTACGATTACGTTGCGCTAATGTTTATTATATCGCGAAAGGGTGACTCGAAGCAAATATACTTCATTTTACGAGCCCTTATCTGAAGAAAAATATACCAGACGAAAAGTGCCGTTTATCTAATCCAGGGCGATGCTAAGAGAGAAAAACGTTCAATTTACTACTTCCTATCAATCGTTTATAGATCCCCCAAGGAAATATGGCCGCAATATAACAATAAAACGTGTAAACACCAATGGCAGACGGACGAGGCGAATTACACTCGCTATTAGAATTCAGCTTACTTTCCGAACGTTTTTCGTCCAATCTAAATTAATTCTACAGTCAAGTGGAACAAAAGCAGCGTTCCAGCACCGAATAGTTATCCAATTACAATGGCGATTGTATAGCTTGGACCAAGAAAATCGTTTGTGACGCATGATCGTACACATCGTGACGTGTACCGATAATAGTACACACTTTCAGCCGCGATTGAAGCGGTGACGCATTGCAGAAGATTATTTCGACCCATAGAGATAGAAACGAAGGCGATCGTACGTCGTGCACGTGGTCCAGGTGTGGAAGCAACGTATTCAGCGAATTTTTTCCCATTTCATTGAGTTTCGCGTAGATAGGAAGCCAGCAAAAAGTCACGTTCCAACAGCGTGCCAGCGACCAGCAAGTTCTTGCCGCGGCACTCTTTCCCTCGCGACGTCGATAAATCCGGCATGCTTTGCACATATTTAGAGACCCGAGGGATCCCTCGGATCCTTGCGAATAGCAAAACTGTGGCAGTTACTGCCGCTGTGCCTAGAACCAAATAATATGAAATATAAGATAAGATTCAGTCTCAATGTCGCCAGGGCACGCAGCAATTTTTCGAGCACCCTGTAGCGCGTAGTTTGAGCCTGTGCGGGCACTGATAGTGGGGGATTGACAATTGTGGGATAAGAACAGAGCTTTCGTGAGCGATGCTGTTATTTCGAGTGAGGCGAGGTGACACACCACAACGGAGTGACAGATATCATTCAACCATGATCAGCAAAGAGGAGCTCGATCACTGCTACGATTTCGTTCTGAAGCTGACAATAAAATCGGGACAGGTAATTCTTTTCCATTCGCTTCTTAACGCCCGTTCGATACGTCCATTTTGCCTCCATTACAACTGCAAAGGGGAAACGGATCGTCGAATGCCGCATACACGATGAAACAATGAGGTTTCGTAAGAAGAAAATTGTTTCACCAACGGCGTGGTAACTCTTCATATTTCGAGGGGCGAAAGCTGAGTTTGAAATTGTCAGGAAAGACTTCTGACAATTTCACAGAAAATATTACATAATTATCGTCGTTATAGAATTTCCTGCGCTCTCGTGGAAATCCTGCCGACCATGAATGCTATCGAGCAGTGCAAAGAATTCTTGATTTCACCTGGAACTCGTTGCATTGTCAATGTCAAGCTGTGTTATACGACTTGTTAGATAAGATCCAGTGAACTCACAAATCCCACTACAAAATAGAATATTTGCATTAGTGATTGAACGTTTGATCTTGAGAGTGACTCTGGCCGTTGCTTCATAATTTGAAGCGAACGCAATTGTTCTTGGCTGGAATCTACTAACAGAGAACTAGAAATAAATGAAAGTGAGCTTGCTGAAGCATTCGTACGCGTTTCAGGTGATTCGTGACGCTATTCAAGGGTGCAAAAGCGTCGAGACCAAAGCTGGGGATTGGGACCTAGTGACACAGTACGACAAGAAGGTGGAAGAGATTCTGATAAACGGTATATCGGAGGAATTCCCAAAGCACAAGTAAGTCCTTTCGATTGTAGAAGATTATAGACGGGGGAAGGATGAAAACTTTCGAGACGCGAGTTACCTGTACTCGTACAAATACTTAGATTTATCGGCGAGGAGACGGTTTCGTCCACGAACCATTTACCTGAGCTGACGGACGATCCCACGTGGATCATCGATCCGATCGACGGGACCACGAACTTCGTGCACTCCTTCCCGTTCACCTGCATATCGATCGCGCTAACGATAAAGAAGGAACTGGAGATTGGGATCGTTTACAACCCGGTGCTGGAACAGTTGTTCACGGCTAGGAGAGGTTCCGGAGCTTTTCTCAATGGAAAACCTATCAAAAGCTCCGAAGTGGAGAGTAAGTTACTCTTGGAAATGTTATCCACTCGTTTCTTTATCTGGGTGAACTGAAAACGAAATTTTAACAAATGTTTTGTGTGATTACATGCAATGAATTGCAAAAACCTGATGATTTAGCTATTAAGGACTTGCTACTGCGATAATTTATTATGGGCATGATTTTCGCTGGGGAATCAGAGGGTGGTGCACATCGCCATTCCTCTTTGAAGTTTGAAAATCTCTACGAACTCTTTAACTAGGATTAGGGAATCGACATGCAGAATTTTGTCCGGACCATCTTCTACAATAAATGTTAACACTTTGAGTGGCGAAAAGTTTGACGAAATGCCGTTTCAAGTTTCCAGGCTTTTTCGAGCGCACTTTTGTCGGGAAGGTTTTGTCCATGTTTTGAATTTGTATATTGACGCTAATGAAAATTTAAATTTCAATATTTCGTATTATACGTTGGTCACACTAGGTGCTGTCAATGGTGGAACAAGATTTTATCGATGACAATGAGTCGGAAGAGAATCTTATTCGGACTATTTTTAATTAATTGTACATTACGTGTAATTAAAAATAGCCCAAGTGGGTGGGGACTCATTTTCATCGGGAAAACTTCGCCAATTCATTGGTACAGTGGTGCTTGGTTAAATGAGGCAGTCAGAGCAACAACGGACTAACCCACATTTTTTTTCGAAATTGAATTAGTAGCAATAACGTATTCCAATAGGCTCTAATAACCATATAAAATAGGAAAAAAATTTGTTTAATCTCGGTTGGTCCGTTGTTGCTCTGACTGCCTCAAATGTGAATAAAATCCGCTCGGTTTTGAATGAATCATCCTCACCCCGCCATTTTTTGTGTGACCGTCTTCACACTCATCCTTCATCACCTCCAGCTCAACGAAAAATAACAGATTGACAATGGAAGTGAAAAGGTGTATAAAAATCTCACTTTCCATAATTTGAATCCTACCTTTATGAAAATAATACGAATTCATTGGTAAGGTTCTCCCGATGAAAATGAGTCCAAACAGGAAATAAATCGGACTATTTTTAAGAACATTAATATTTAAATAGGAGTTTACTCTACCATGGTATATAATTCTAAAAATAGCCAGAATTATGTCGTGTTTGGGCTCATTTTAATCGGGAGGACCTCACGGATCCATTCGTACTAATTTCGTAAAGATAGGATGAAATTGATAGAAAATCAATTTTTTTGTCATTGACACTCGTTTGTCACTCATTTGAAATGCCGGACCTTGGCCGCGGTCATTCAACGAAGTATGTACGTCCATTCTGGTGCGGTCAAAACGCTACTCTGCTCGCAAGAATTTGAACGCGCAAACCTGACTGATACGAATTTAACTTATCACTGTAACACTCTCATGCAGATATAATGTAAAATATCGAAATTTATATTTTCGAGTTCGAGTTGTTTTCAAAGCGAACACTCGAGGACTTTCGCGTAATGCTTTCGATGCTTCCCGGAAAATATTGAATTGAAAACACACCCGAAAACCTCTCCCGGCGTGAAAACACGCCGGCGCCACTCAAAGTATTAAACGCACAGGACAAGACATGAATATATGGAATATTTTAAACATGTCCATGCCAGTCAAAGAGTTGAAAATATTCCAATCTTTAGGGGGGAGTTCCAATCGACGAGCGCAAATTCACATGATTTTTTTTGGAAACTAAGCAGAGAATCCATTTCCAATTGTGGGGGTATTTTTTTATACTTATGAACAAAAGGAAAAACCATTAGTCAGCAAAAAAATATTAATTCAAATAATTATTTATACATTTGTCAGGAGCTTCGTTTCAAACGTTGCTGAGCGGCATGCAACATAGTGACTGTTTTATTTATTTGAAACAAAAAATCCAAGATTTTTTCTTTTTAGAAAATTATGCAGCTAATGAAGCTCGAACGGTTGTCTATTTTGCAGTTTTTTTTCGCCGATTCGAGCTTCAGTACTTGCACAATTTACTAGAAAGACACACTTCTTTTGTTTTTTTTTGTTTCAGATAAATAGAACATCCACTAGCTACACACCGCACAACAACTTGTGAAACGGAGCGCTTGACAATTGTATAAATATTTTAATTAATTTTTTGTTACTGACTAATGATTTTTTCTTTTGTTCATGAATACCTATAAAAAAAATAGCCTTATAATTTGAAATGGATCCTCTGCTTTGCATATGAATTTGCGCTCGTCGATTAGGTTTCCCCCTTAATTCAACATTAACCGACTTCCAAATGTCTGAATTCCATCGAAGTCTTCTACCTACGCACTTACATGTTTAATCTCCCGCAGCTTTCGCTAATACAGATTCTATAACCATTTTTCTGGTACTCCTCAACAGTGGCGGATTTAAGAAAAAAGGCCCAGGTGGCAAACATTGAGAGGCCCATTTTTTTCGGGAAAATGAAGAGGTAGTTTACCAAAAGGGAGTAAATGTACAGAAAAATATAGAAAAAAGTGCTTGGATAAAATCATTATTTTTGAAGACAGGGCCCTAGCGGGGCCTTCTGAGCAGGGGCCCATTTTTCGAGAAACTAAAGCGGTAGTTTACTGAAAACGGGCTCGGTGTAATAATACAGAAACAAAATATGGTTTGGATAAAATCATAATTTTGGTTAAGGATGGGGCCCTAGTGGGGCCTTCTGAGCAGGGGCCCATTATTCGAGAAACTAAAGCGGTAGTTTACTGAAAATGGGCTCGGTGTAATAATACAGAAAGAAAATATAGTTTGGATAAAATCATAATTTTTGTTAAGGATGGGGCCCTAGTGGGGCCTTCTGAGCAGGGGCCCATTTTTCGAGAAACTAAAGCGGTAGTTTACTGAAAATGGGCTCGGAGTAATAATACAGAAAGAAAATATAGTTTGGATAAAATCTTAATTTTTGTTAAGGATGGGGCCCTAGTGGGGCCTTCTGAGCAGGGGCCCATTTTTCGAGAAACTAAAGCGGTAGTTTACTGAAAATGGGCTCGGTGTAATAATACAGAAAGAAAATATAGTTTGGATAAAATCATAATTTTGGTTAAGGATGGGGCCCTAGTGGGGCCTTCTGAGCAGGGGCCCATTTTTCGAGAAACTAAAGCGGTAGTTTACTGAAAATGGGCTCGGTGTAATAATACAGAAAGAAAATATAGTTTGGATAAAATCTTAATTTTTGTTAAGGATGGGGCCCTAGTGGGGCCTTGCGAGCAGGGGCCCAGGTGGCAACTGCTCATCGGCCGCCCTGTTAAATCCGCCACTGTTCCTCAAGTATCCTCAGAACGATCGATCAAAGTACCACTTTGCATCTCATAATAACTGCGTTTTCAGGGGTAGAACAATCACTGCTGTGTTTAGAGGTATCCTACGCAACGATCGCGGATATCAGAGACACTGTTCTTGGAAGATTGGAGGCTTTCGTCTCGGTGGCTCATGGAATACGAACAATGGGATCAGCAGCACTAACACTTTCCTATGTGGCAATGGGCGCTGCGGAAGCTTATCACACTGACAACCTCATGCCTTGGGACGTGGCTGCTGGTGTACTTATCATCCGAGAAGCTGGTGGAGTAGTGATAGCTACGAACGGTGTGTAACAGCCGGATTTGAAGTTATCAGAAAATTTCGACGTGTTTCAGGGGTAGCTTCTACCTTTTTCCCCCCTTCAACATCGTGATTTAAAGCTCAGATGTTACATAGCTATTGTAAAGCCGAGATTTAAACCACGCAGACTTCCAAGCATTTGGATAGTGAATACTTTTCGCCCTTTTTTTGTTTTATTTTCAACATATTACGATTAGCTTCTAAGAATCAGTTATGCGGAATATCATTGCTGAACGATTTACACTGCAGATGTAAAGCAACATCCTCTTTTAGGCAGCGAATTCGACGTCATGGCGCCGAAACTAGTGGCAGCTGGTAATCGCAGGTTGGCCGACGAACTGGTGAAGCTAATAAAGAAAGCTGATTCTAAACTACCGCAGAAGAATTAGATTTAAGAAACAACGGTGTTAGTATTTATCGAAAGGGGGCTTCGGTTGTTACAGTCAAAGGGAAATTGATTGATTCTTTGGGACAGGGTGAAGACATCCCCGCCGTACCTCTCGCCTCTTCGCGCAACTACAAAAACAAAGATCGTATCTGGCGTGGATCGAGGAGGTGCGAGTGTGAGTGTGTGTTGTGTCATAAGCGGCCACCTGATTTTCTTCGCACTGTACCACGTTCTTCGCCATGTTTTAACCGTTTCGATAATAAACAACTTTAACTGAGACTTATATGCTGAATAGTGGTAAAACCGAATCTTGGATCCCCGTATTTATCAAATACAAGCTATACGCTGCCTGCGGTAAAAGAGTGGAAATAGTATTGAATAAATACGGATAAATTAATATAAACACTGCTCGGAATATCAATGTTACGTAAAGATCACCCGAAACTCCTCCAAAAGAGTTAATAATTGTAAAAATAATTTTACAGCTTTGCATTCAGTTTAAGCAAAACGATTGGAGAACTGTACCTACCCTCGTGAAATTAACTACTCGCGAGAAATGCGACTGCGACGCTAAACAAGTGTCAGTCGGCGTCTTATTAACGTTAATTCCGTTAATTGTTAGATTCCGAAGAACGCGATACACAATGCCGCGCGAGTGTTGCGCAAACTTATTAACAAAGCCTAACCCCACGTCGACTCAAGGTCGATAAAGGAAGGTCTTAAAAGAAACTCAAGTACTTCTTTCCATGCAAAATGGGCGGAAGACATTTTCCGTTATCCATTCAAATTACCGGAAACTTGAGGGTATCCTAAGGATCAGTGTTCCAAACACTGAGACACCGGAATGCGCGCATGTAAGTTCGCTAATTGTATGCTTTAAGGTCATTTCGAGGTCAGTTGGATTTTTTTAAATGGCACGTTGTATATTTTTTTTAGAGATTCATACAGCGTAAAAAGATGAGTTCAACGACCCCCATGTATCATATTATTTTGTTAGAAAATTTGGGAATTCAACGACAGAACGTAAGGTAAACGTACCTATTATGAAACGCCTTATCAAATTTACTATATAAAAGTAGAGTCCACATCTGGTCCACCTACTGTTTTAAGTAAAGAAGAAGAAGAGGAAATTGTTCAATGGATTTTATATAGAGCAGTGAGGGACTATCCAGTAACAAAAGCTGAGTTATTGGATAATGTGCAATCTTATGAAGGATGTGCAATCGTGTGAAGGATTTTATAAACGCCCTTCAAATGTGACTGTCAGGACAGCTCAACATTTAAATAAAGTGTGATCCCTAGTCATTTGAATAATGAAATCAATCAAGCAGGTTTATAAAAATTGATTTGAAAATTTGTACGCTACTGCTATATATACATATTGTTTAGTTTTTAATCATTCTTTTTTAGAAAATAAATGTAATACACAATTGGGTGAAATTGACAATCACGTAAACAGTGCTTGTCCAATTTTACAAGAAAAAATCATATCACATTCTGTTACAAGTCAAAGTTTTACTGAAGCTTTAACGTTATCTCTCCAGTATCTGCCAAAGAAGAAACAAAATAAATTAAAAGCAACTGGGAAACCGAAATTACCTGCAGTGGGGACTTCAGATGATTGGTGGAGAGTTCAAATGAAGAAAGAACAACAACAGAAGATGAAAGAAGAAAAGTTTTTGCAGGAAAAAAGTTAGCAGAGGAGAAAAAAATTACAAAATCAAATTAATGAAATCCAACAAAAATTAAAAGTGAAAAAATGTAATTCAACAATTGTCCTATTAATATTTTCATTTTATTTATAATATGGTCTTTCTTATATTTGCAAACGTTTATTAATGTTTTTCATTTCTAAAGATTTCATATGATAATATAAGATAATAAAAGAGGAAATTGATCATTCATTTTAACCCATTCCTTACAATCATTTAATTTTCCATAGATGTCGGGATACTTAGATCGAATCACATTGCGTTAAAAAATTGCGTTTTTCTTTCCTTTTTGATTTGTTTTTATGTGACTCATACTTACAAAGTGTTTTTCCTGCTCATTTGAAACGATCAGATTTGGCTGACGGGGCGTTTCATAATAGGGACATTGAACATGAAACACCGGGTCATGGTACGACAGTGTTTCATAAGACAGTGTTTCATAAGACGTACAGGTCCTTCATTTAGTTTTTTAGTCATATTATTTATTATTTATAATAAATATACATTTTATGGCTCATTATATAATCACAAAACAATGGCCTATCGAATGGTACGCAAATTTTCAAAGCTAACACACTAAATTGTATTAATTAGATAATAATTGCATAACCCCATCGAAAAGCGTTTCATAATAGGTACGTTTACCTTAATTGAACTGTAAACGTACTGAATATTTTAATATTACAAAATCCTACGATGCTGAGTAGCGATCGTCAAATATCCAGAAACAAGAAGCAAAAATTCGCAAAAATATCGAAGATATAGATTCAAATTTGGGACCGAAATTTTCAAGAAACATTCATAACATATCAACCACTAAAAATAAGAAAATAATTTTTTTATCTTTTTCGCATATTTCGGTATATGCCCCCCCTTAAATGCTTAAAAAATAGTCCTCGAAAATAAAAATTCCCTTTTTTAACCTTCATAAATAAAAAGTGTTCCAGAGGCATTTAAACTTTCATAATTTGAGGGAAAAGTTTTTTTGTTTAGTTTTTCTGACCTTTTTCGAAAACCGTTTGTCGCACGAGAAAAAGGAATACAACATAAAAGATGCTCCTTGTCCGGATCTACAACTTTTGTTTGACATCTTTTTTTATTTAATCAATAACTTGGAGGATATTATATAAAATCGACTTCGCGAGCTATTAAATAATGATTTAAATGTTTATGGGCACAGGGGCACCCTTTTCCGTTATCCGATCGAGGTCAAACTTTACACAGATCTTTTTTAATTATTTGGAACTATTCTGGAGAGTGCGTCGAAGAAAATTCAAAGGTCGAAAATAAGAGCCACCCTAATGTACAGTAGTGGAAATATTGATTGCATCACTCGAATAAACATGTTCCACAGCCATCTGGACTTATAAACATTCAACAGCCGTTTCTTCACCCACAGTTTTTGAGAAATTCGATTTTGAAAAAAATTGCAATTTTTAAACTTTGACCATCTTTTGTGTCGAAACAGTAATAGTTATTCGGATGCTCGGTCCGTTAAATTATTCTATGAACCCTTCCGAATGCAACGATATGAGTGATTAGTGCATTATGAACATTTAAATATGTTTAAACAACGATGAAAGGGAAAAGAACACCCGAAATGTACCCATTTTTAACCGACTTCAAAAAGGAGAAGGTTATAGACTCGACCAGTATGTTTTTTTTTTGTTATGTTTGTCCCCGCATAACTCCTCAGCATATAGCCCGATTTTGATGTTCTTTTTTTTTATTCGAAAGAGGTCGATGTACAGTGGTCCCAAATCGCCACAAGCTGGCCAGGACCTCAAAAATGAAGTTTCAAATTACAGGTTTTGAGTCGTACGGTTGGGTACACTGATAGTTGGGGCATTGAATGGCAGAGAGCATAGAAATCAACCGCGTTTACCTGACGTGCACACTTCAGTACAAAAGTGTCCTTTCGAAGACCAGATAGCGTGATACAAAAATTAAAAAAAAATTAAAACAGACTTCAAACAAATTAAAATGCACTAAAAAGTATAAAATAATTGTTTCCCTTATTTAATCTACGACACTTATATTTTTCAGGTCGGCGCCAGATTTACACAATGCAAATGATGAGGGGCCGACTTAAAAAATATGAGTCGTAGATTAAATAAGGGAACAAATTATTTTGTACTTTTTAGTGCATTTATATATTTTTTTTGAAACCGGTTTTAATTTTTTGTAATTTTTTATTTTTACATGCTCATGGAGATATGCGCGTTAAAAAAAATACATACAATGTATCGTATATGATCAAACAAAAATCTGGCCAATTCTGTCAATGTATCATATATGATCAAATGGAATAACTTTTTTGATTTTCAAAAGATTTGAATGAAACTTGGTATGTAATGGTTTTTGGGGTCGATGCATCTGAATTTGGCATTGGAATTTTAAATTTCAATATGGCAGACTCAATATGGCCGAACCAAAATGACTAGCGAATTGTTGGGATTTGTATAAATTATTCGTACTGTGGCATTGAAAAAAGTAACTGCTGCAATTGAATTATAGACAAGAAAACTTCACAAATAAAAAATTTTTAAATAAAAAAAGGTTTAGTAAGGAATTGACAAACTCACCCCTAAATTCTATTTTTTAGGGGTTGGGGGTGTCAGATAAACAAAAATCACCCCCGGAATCGGTTCAGCGACTCAAAAAACCGCTGTATACCAAATTTGGTGTGATTCACTTAATTTTTCGATGTTACCAGTTTGGGCCCGAATAATGAAAAGGACCGTGCCAGTTAACCGGTTAATGACAATTTTCAGCACATATAGGATAAAGGACCCAATTACTGCCACCCACCCAATTACTGTCACCCTAAGCCGTTTTACTTAAAATAACGAATAAACCTTGTGAAATGATACATAAAAAAAATTAGCATAAAATTGAAACTGTTATTTATACGATACAAAAAGTAGCACTTAATTTTTTCTTCGTCAATTTGGATAAGACGATCAAAAACTTTAAGCAGATATTAGGAGAGTGAAAGCGATGATTTCCCTACTAGCGAAAGTGAAAACGAGGCGGAAATGAAAATTCTGTAATTGTAATATTTAAGCTAGTAACATAACAAAATATAATGTTTTAGATAATATAAGCATCATAGAAAGTAATAACGATCGAAATTCAACGATTCATTAAGTTTTTTTATTTAATAATTGAGTGACAGTGATTGGTACAAGCGTTTCAATCATATTTGAATTACTGCCATGGCAGTAACTACTCATGTGAAAACAGCATGTCGGCATTACTGGCACCGGCACCTAACCTATTCTAGTCTTCCGACTTTGGTTGAACGGATAATTCGATAATCGATATTGAGGTTAGTGTGCACAGTTGTAAATATACATAAATACCTAGGTATATGTATAAAATTATAAGATAAAATAGTATATGAATTAATAAAATGTAATCTAAAACGAGTTTACATTTCGTAGGCAATGAGTTCAAAAAATAAAAGATACCAGTATTCCAAAGAGGACATGCAAAATGCTCTTGCATCTGTTAAAGCGGGCATGTCTGTAAAGGCAGCTAGTGAAAAATATAAAGTACCCCGTTCAACATTAACTGCAAGAAGGGATGGAAAATATGCAGATAAAAAGCCAGGTCCATCGACAATACTTTCAGACTATGAAGAAAGGGTTCTAGAACAATGGATTTTGGACAGAAATAAAATTGCAGTTCCTGTAACAAAGGAGCAACTGTTAAATAGTGTGGAAGAAATGGTTTCCAGTAGGGACAATCCATTTACTAACAACAAACCAGGGCGCAATTGGTATAGAGGTTTTATGAATCGCCATCCGCAACTCAGTGTAAGAGTAGTCGAAAACTTGACATATAGTCGTGCAAGAGTAAGTGAAGATAATATTAGAGGATGGTTTAATGAAATCGACAATTATTTAACACTGAACAATATAAAAGATCTTGCACCAACAAGGATTTTTAATGCTGATGAAACAGCGTTATTATTGAACCCCAAAAATAATACCGCAATTGTGCGAAAAGGTTCTAAAGTAGTTTATAATAGAGTAAATAATAATGAGAAAGAAAGTATAACTACCCTTATTACGGGCAACGCTGCTGGACAAATAGCTCCACCGCTGATGTTATTTGAATATCAAAGAATTCCTGGATATATTGGTAGAAAGTTGCCAGAAGGATGGGGTATTGGAATATCCAGTAATGGGTGGATGACCGGACAAAATTTCTTTGAATATGTAGCTAACATTTTTTACCCATGGCTAATTCAAATGAATATAGAATTGCCAATAATTTTATATATTGATGGTCATGTATCCCATTTAACACAACCACTCACCATGTTTTGCATGGAACATAAAATTATATTAATTGCGTTGCATCCCAATTGCACACACATTCTGCAACCACTGGATGTTTCAGTGTTTAAACCACTGAAAAGTGAATATGTCAAAGTTGCGGAAAAGTATAGGAGTGAAAATAATCAATTGAGCGTGCAGAAAGAAGACAGCTAATTTATTATATAAAACATTAAATAATTTGAACATGAAAGATATTTTAAAAAATGGATTTCAGAGGTGTGGTTTATATCCTTTCAACGTAAATGCTGTTGACTATACTAGAATTATTACATTAAACAGAAGTAACGTAAAAACAAAAAATGTAGAACCATATAGTGAGCAATATAAAAATGCCTTAGAATGCATTGAAAAAAATATGACAAAAGATACGCTAGATTCTTTCAAGAAACAGAAATCAATAAATTGGACAGGAAAAATCGAAGATAAAAATTTATTTGAACTTTGGTCGAAACTGTCAAAGACAAACAGTGATGAAATGGAAATTAATAATATAGTACAAGAAATCGAGTTCAGAAATATAAGTGTCAATGAAGAGGAAATACCAATTCTCAACGAAACAGATACTGATATAAACATGGGGGATGATCCCTTAGATTATTCATTAATTTTATGTGATGAAGATAGTCATGTACCAAATGAAGACTATAACACTAGTTTACAAAATCCAAACACTTATTTTTTATCCAGACTCCACTATGAAATTCTTATGTAAGGTGGTCCCCTAAACTCAAAAATCGACATGAAAAAGAATCCTATGGATACGTTTTTGAGATATGGCCCGATGAATATTTTGGTAATTTTTTAAGAAGACGACCCGACGTTTCTGGCCATATCTTGCGTTAGAGTTGACCGATTTGATCGCGACATCTCTTAAATTAAAGGCAATTAAATTGCATTTAATTCGTTCTTACAATGTTTTCCAATCGGACTAATAGTTTAGGCGGAATCAAGCGAAACTTAAGACAAATATAATGTTTTGGGGCCGAAATTGAAATCGAAAATTCACTATATAACCTGGAAGACAGAAATTATCCTGTGACGTCCAGTTTCTTATTTTTTACGTAGAGTGTGCACTTTTGCGAAGAAAATAAGCCCAATTTCAGCAAAATCCATGCACAAATAAGGAAGTTATGGGCGATAGAGTGGGAGTGCCTATTTTCAACTTTTCCCCTATTTTTGCATTTCTTCCCGTTTTTTGGCGAATTACGTATTTGTCTTCAATGAAAACAAATTTAAATATATTTTATTTTATTTTATATCATTTTTTAAAAACAATTCTGGCTCTTTCTGTTTCTTTTGCCCGCATTCAGATCAGTTTCTCTTACAAGGAACCAGTTGTAGTCTCCCATCATTGATTAATCCCAGAATCCTTGGTAGCGTTTCTCAATAGTTTTCATCTGCTGATGAAATCTCTCGCCATGTTCGTCGCTTACAACGCCAAGATTTGGTCGGAAGAAATCCAAATGTGCATTAACATGTCCTTGAAGATTCATTTCCTCCACTCACATTTGGATTTCTGATGAAAACAAGAAACAAGAAAAACCAATTTCATCGACAAAGAATAAAAACTTGAAAATTTTATAAACTGTGATACGTAGATTCTTAACAGCATTAGAGAAACCAAATATTTAATTACCTAGTTTTATTCATGGTTACTTTTAAATATTGAGTTTTATTTTATAGTAGGTATATATATATTGAAAAGTATAGGTTTATATCGTATTTTTAAATACCTAGTAATTATACTAGGAGACTGAGACTTCAGTATTAATTGAAACAATGTATTATGATTGTGATAAAATATTTAATTATGTGCAATTATGTGTACCTATACCTAGTACAAAATCCTTCTAAGTGTTATTTACCTAGATCTAAGAAACATTGACTTTTACTTAGTTAATGGTCAAAATAAAATAGGTTTTATTCTGCCACAAGAAACTGTATTTTTTTCATATTTATTATTGATTTATTTTTCATTTCATGCATTTACTATAAATTATTAATACAAACTTACTTTTAAAATTAATTAAAGCAAAAATTATTTTTGGAAAAATGACAGTAAGTGTATTAGGTTAGCTAGCAGTAATTTGGGTGACAGTATTAGGTTAGCTGACAGTAATTGGGGTGTCAGTATTAGGTTAGCTGGCAGTAATTGGGGTGTCAGTAATTCAGTCAAACACATTTTGAGGGTGTCAGTAATAGATCCCGAAATATATTTTTGAAATTGATGATTTTATACATAAAAATCTAAATTTTAAGGTTCAGCAAATTTTTGTTCATGAAGTAAACATATTAAACAATAATAAATAACAAGGACAACATTATACATTTAGTCTATAAGTACAAAACTATAAGATAATGTCAGAGTCAACGCTTAAAGTGTCAGTAATTGGGTCCTCTACCCTACTACTTACTTAACTCTACAAACGGGGTTTTTAAATTTTCATTATAAGATCAGAACAAAACTGGTTAAAAAAACGACCTTTACTATTTTCTTCGCTATTTCGACCAATAGTATTTTTTTTAAACGGCGAACCACGTCATTTAGTAAACTAATCCTTCCAGCTTCTCCAAATAAATTCAGGTCGTTTGGACCAATTCTAAAAAAGTTATGCGATTCTAAATGATGTAAGCTTTCTTTCGTCCGCCACTGTAGCTCATTTGGTCAAAGTAAGATGGATCATATTTCGTTGAAAATCTTATACTATAAAGCAGAAAGTGTTTCGTATGTTGTGTGTTTGTCTGTCGCCTAAAAACTTTCGAACGGTAAACTTGGGGGTCACTAAAAGTACCTCGGCTTATTATGCCTGGCTAATCCAGATAAATGTGACTATTTTCACCCCAAAAGAATAAAAAAAAAAATTTCTTTATAAAATCAGAATCTAAATTTCGGGCGACGCCGAGTAGTAAAGCTAGTTACGCATAGGCAGGTACTACGTAAAGAGAGTGATACAATAAATACTAATATTTCGAGTACTGTATTTGATCATTTACAGAGATACCATTGTATTTCCAAATCTTCTAATAAAAAATCGTGCAACATATGGGGTCGTTGAACTTTGCCTGTAAAAAAATACATATGTACAACGTGCCGTTTAAAAAATCCAACTGATCTTGAAATTTCAATTCCCATTCTGTTTCACGCCTCCCCGGCCCTCTTCAATCCCTCGGAAGAAGGTTTCCCAATTCAACGTAGCTTCCTAAAGACAAGCATCTATAGCTTAAAATGGGTCGCCCTGTACAGACGAAGAAATCGAGTTGGACTCATCCTGGACCCTTCAGGTGGAAGTGTCAATCCATTGAGCCGCCAACTTCAAACTTTACTCGCGCGGAGCAGCACCGCAGATAAAAAAAACTCAGCCTCTGTGCTACAAATGTTTAGGTTCAGCTACCTATGCCGCTTGCGCGATTCTATATCACCGACTACAATGATAAGAGGATCTCGTCACGCGGACTGCGCGCTCGATCGACCAGTCGTGTGGTTGAGAGCCTCGACATCGGTGAACATGTCGAGCGAGGCAGACATCAGGAACTACTTCGAGTCCGCCAAGGAGCTGGTCCTGAAGGCTGGCGAGGTGAGTCACGGCGTTTCCTCCTTTCAGTGAACTTTTCTTGGCGCTACCACGTACACGAACAGAGCAGAAAAGAAGGAAGATCTTCAGAAATACGTAGGACCAACAAGAACTGGGCAAACTGAACATTTGCCTTAAGTACCGGTGTCGTTATTCCGTTCGCATTTTAGCTGAGTTTCTTGGTAACGCGATCGAAGGTTCCGTGGATATTAAGTGTTATCTATTAGGGTAAATAGATGGCTTCCGAAATAAAGCCTTGTCAAGAAACAGGGATTCTTATCTTTCCCCGGAGACAGTCAGCTATGGTTTCACACTTTTTCCAATCTATACTCGGTTGTCTAATTCAAGGGTAAATATGAATTTGATTTTAGGACGATACAAGGAGTCTGTTCGGTTGAACCTTTGCTGCATTGAAACATGCCACCTATTCAAATGATATCTCGTTTCTTCGTAACATTAATAACTAGAAATTATTCGGTTAGTTTATTGCCGCACGAACGTTTGATCCTTTCTTATGATATCAGAAACAAGTTTAATTAATATCGGATCGAATGAAGGCAAAGAAAGGCCAAATTGTACGGCAAAATGGAGTTGGTCACGCGTCGGTTATTTGCCTTTGCCTATCACGAAGCTCTTATCAGACAAATCCGAGTGAGATAAGTGACAGAGATTTGAAAGATCGCGGCTTTCATCAGCTCGCCTCTAACTTCGCTGCCTTTTCCCGCCAGATATTCAAACGTGGCTTCGAAGGGGAGAAGGTCGTGGAGTCCAAGGCTGAAGAGTGGGATTTGGTGACGGACTATGACAAGAACATTGAACAGCTGCTGATCAATGGTCTGAAAGCGAAGTTCCCCGATCACGAGTGAGTTAGAAATTTCTTTTGGATCGACAGCCAGCGACAGTTCCAGGCCCCTTCCTCCGTTGTTGCGCCGAGGCGGTCGAGTGGTTGGCGCAACGTCTTCGCTCTTCGGGCCGCCTCACAGTGGGCCGGATTGAAAATTTGGTGCCTTTTGCGTTTTTTTTAAGATATCGGAATAAAATTTGCGCCAAAAAATAGGAAAAAAATATTCCTTTCTCGTGATGTATAATTTAATATTTTTTAAAATTATTTATTTATTTTTCAATTTCTTTTACTGTTTTGGGATAAAAAAATTAATTCTGTTTATTTGATAACTTATTTAATGCTCTTTTCAGTAGTTTGAATGGAATGTTCGGAAAACTTTTCGTTTCCAAGTTATAAGCAAAAGTCGAATAATAAATGAATGCAGCCAAATATCGTTTTGTTTGAATTAAAGACCAATTTTTTGCGCTAAATATCATCTTCTATTAGTAATTAATGTAAATGATGCGTTGAAAAATAATTCTGAATATAGTGAGGAAATTTACGATAGAAAAATTTAATTTTCGAAGTTGGACGAAGCGGGATGTGGTTTTTACATAATCATGTAGAAGAGGGTGTACTGAAAATATTCCAATTGATTAGAAGTTGGGACTCGTTGGGACTTGGAAGATATTCCTTGTCAATTTTTAAAAATATCGTAAATTTCCTCGCTATATTCAGAATTATTTTTCAATACATCATTTACATTAATTACTAATAGAAGATGATGTTCAGCGCAAAAAATTGGTCTTTAATTCAAACAAAACAATATTTGACTGCATTGATTTATTATTCGACTTTTGCTTATAACTTGGAGACGAAAAGTTTCCCGAACATACCATTTAAACTACTGAAAAGGGCATTCAATAAGGTACCAAATAAATAGAATTATTTTTTTTTATCACAAATCAGTAAAAAAAATTGAAAAATATATAAATAAATTGAAAAAATATTAAATTATACATCATTAGAAAGGAATAATTGTTTCCTATTTTTTGGCGCAAATTTTATTCCGATAGCTTAAAAAAAAGACCCAAAAGGCACCAAATTTTAAATCCGGCCCACTGTGCGCCTCGAGCAGTCAACTGAGTTCGTCCTGACTGTACAAGGTTTCCCATTTCTGTGACTACACAAAGATATCGCCCAAGCTATAAGCGATGCCAGGAAACATTTCAGGCGAAAGATGGAGGGTATCTTTATAGCTAGAAGCTTTTCAGATATTTGCCGGTGTCCGTTATTTCATGTCCCTCTCAGCAATCTTTAATTTACTCAACAATCTCGACTGTAATCGACAGTCTTCAACAACGCAGCTGGGCACAAAATATTGCAGATTCATCGGCGAGGAGACCATGGCCGACACAAAAGAGACGCCTCTGTTGACGGATAAGCCAACCTGGATCATAGATCCTATAGACGGGACTGTAAATTACATAAATTCATTCCCGCACACCTGTATCTCTGTTGGTCTGACCGTTTCCAAGGAGCTCGTGGTGGGAATCATTTACAATCCGATATTCTCGGAATTGTACACCGCGGTCAAGGGACAGGGCGCCTGTCTGAACGAGAAACCCATCAAGAGCTCCGGCGTCACTGGTGATTTTCCGCTTTTTTTTATCTTTTAATCGACACTTCGCTGCGGGATTCTTTAATATTTCCAATTCGAGGCACCGATCTTTCAAACGGAACTACTCAATTCGTTCGCCATGTTCGTAGGTATTGTGCACATCTACAACGCAACAACGATCACAGACTTGGCTGTCTATTTCTAAATAGTAGTTTCTAATTGTTTTATAACAGCCAACAGCGATCACGAGCTTCCTTGCGTAATTTTCATTATTCATACGGCGCAAAAAAAAACAGGCACGATAATCCTATTAGAGATCGCCGAGACCGATCTAACTTTTTCACGTGAGTTATTCCTGTTGCAGAACTGAAGCAGGCTTTGATAGAGATCGAGCCGGCCACGATACGATTTTCGGATAAGAATCGGGACGTTAGGGTGGGCAGATTCGAGGCTTATATTCAAGCCGCGAGAGGGTGAGAATTCATTTCTTCTTCTTCTTCTTTCAGGAAATATTTCTGAATGTTTCTGATAGAAGCGAGACGAACGGTTCAGGGTGAACTTTGGAAAAATCGGGAGAAAAACTGAATGAAAAAATTTTAGTGCGGGTGCTGACGAATACAGCGAATTGGTTGGTTTTTGCGTTTTTAGGGTGAGAAGTATGGGATCATCAGCGATGGCTCTGGCGTACGTGGCGAGAGGCGCGTTGGATGGCTATCACATGGACCTCCTTAAGCCTTGGGACGTTGCTGCAGGAGTGTTAATCCTTCGTGAAGCAGGGGGAACAGTGATCAACGCAAAAGGTACAATGAGAAAGTACACAGCAGAGATGGGCATTATTTGAATAAAACATTATTTAAATAACGTATCAAATAAAAGAGGCTTCATCTTTATTTGTCATCAAATAAAAATAAGCCAGACTTACTTTTATTTGAACCGTCACAAATAATTTTTAGACAATAATAATTTTTTGTTAATAATTTTGTGGCCGTCAGATAAATTCACGTCAAACAAAAAAATTATTTGTGAAGTTTCAAATAAAAGTAACTCTGGCTTATTTTTATTTGAAATAAAAATAACGCTGGCTTATTTTTATTTGAAATAAAAATAACTCTGGCTTATTTTTATTTGAAATAAAAATAACTCTGGCTTATTTTTATTTGAAATAAAAATAACTCTGGCTTATTTTTATTTGAAATAAAAATAACTCTGGCTTATTTTTATTTGAAATAAAAATAACTCTGGATTATTTTTATTTGATGAGTCTCGAATAAAATTTTTGTCTTTTATTCGAAACCAATTTTTTATTTGAAATCATTTTTTGCCCCTCTCTGGCTACAAAGGAAGAGGAAAGTAGAACATTTCTAAAGAACTTCTCACCCTGCTACTATGGAACATTGATTTTCTAAAAATACTGATAAAAAGCAAGAACTACCCTTGTTTATCTTGAAATGAATTTTCTCCAGGAGACGAATTCGACGTCATGAAGCCGGATACGACAATCGCAGCAGGCAACGACAAGCTCGCGTCGCGAATTCAAAAGCTGATCATCGATACAGACCTGAAAGTATTAAGAAAGAGACTGACAAAATGCTGACACCGGCAGTTAGGTTCTCTGAAGAAGTGGAAAAAGTCGAAGATACATGTGTTCAGATTACATATCCCACAGACAACGTTCGATTGTATAGAAGCCATAGAAATAGCGGTTGTATTTTTGACAACTTTGATCGTTTTGAAAAAATAAAAAATGAACCTCGAATACCATACATTCCTGTGGAGAAGCGTGATCACTTGAGTGGCGGGTGTAGCTCAGAGATTGATAGCGATAAGTTGATATATCCTTAATGAAAACACACAAGAATTTTCGGGCAATAATTGGCATTTTAGCTGAATTTTAACTTGCAGTATTTTATGAGATCTTTTTCGCAAAGATACTAGGAAAGAGCCTGGGAAGAAGGCACGTCAAAAGACCTAGAGAGCGTTGCCTATATCGTACCAGTTAAGATATTTTACGTTATATTTCATAGGTATTCAATACTAATATGAACGCAAGTGACTACTGGATATTGTAGCTTGATCTTTTAGGCACCTACTATTATATGCTTAACCTTTAGTTCAGAACAAATTAATTTGTTATTAATCTTTTTATGACATAGGGTAAACTGGGGTAATATGCCACCGCAGGTAATATGCCACGTCTCAATAATTTTTTAAATAATACACAGATAGCGTTACATTTGCACTAATTCCGTTCAATTTAGTATAACTGCTAACACGAAAATAGATTTTGGCTTTTACCTTCTTTTACTTACAGTAAATCCTGGTAATTTATAAAAGTATCGTCTTGATCTAATTTCACACTGTAAGTAGAATACAGATTATACATTTGTGTGACCAGTTCTACAAAAAAATCAATAGATTATGATAAAGTATAGTAACAAACGAATTTTATAACCGCTCACACATCCATTAAAACTATATACCTACTTGGTGGAGAGATTTTCAATCCTTCTTTTTATAGCCGAGTGGAGTAATATGCCACATGTTTGTCGGTATAATATGCTACTTCTAGCAGATCTTTATAACTCTTTCTATTTAATGTCATCGAGTTATTTTTTCGTATTAGAACCATGCCTAAGAAGTATGTATGAACTTCAAACCGTGCTGCTTGGTCAGACGAAAGTTTAAAGGAAGCCATTCGAATGGTGAAGGAGGCTCGTACTACTATGTAGAACAAATTTTGAGAATGTAGATATTTCTTATGACGATTCGACGGATGCAGCAAATGACAACTACTGTGCAATATGTGAACTATATTATTACGATAAAAAAGGACCTAAATGTGACTGGGCAAAAACTACTTGTTGCAAAAAGTGGATCCATGAAGACTGCGTAGAGATTGGAGACTGTTTAGTTTGTAAGAATGAACTATTTTTTCAAATATATTTTACGGTTCATTGAGTTCAATTATTTGTTATTAGTTACTAATAGTTTGAATAGTTTAAAATATTGTTGATTCTTAAAAATTTGAGTGATTAGTTCGCACCTCATAGCTTGTGGCATATTACCTCAGTCCTTGTGGCATATTTACCCACCACTTGGGTAATATGCCACTTTCGAGGACTTTTGTATTTGTACGTTTCTCATTGAACTATAAAAGTTACATATCTCTACTTATTAGTCAACACACAGAATTACTTCTTATTAATTATCTACTTATATTTGCGAGTTAACGTGTTTCAAAGTTAACTGTGGCATATTACCCCGAGTTACCCTACTGCAAAAGGTATTTACGATTTAGGCAACCAATCCCCTAAATCGTACCCATCGATTTCCAAAATCGTAACTCTTGTAAAAATAGGGTCAAAAACAAATAAAGAAAAAAATATTCAACAAAAGTTATGATTATTATATAGTTACATATACATGTGTATATAGATTACACACAGGTCGCAGTAACCTATGTAAATGATATTTGTACATAAGCTATATGACATAACCTATACTCAAATCCATAGTACGATGGTAGTGGTACGATTTAGGAAACAGGAACAATTTATTTCTAAATATCGATTTAAACTTTATAATGAATGTAATATGTAGGGGAAAGGTGGGATAAGGTAAACGTACCTATTATGAAACACCTTCCCAAACATGTCCCCTTCTTGAAACAGCATCACAAATAACGAAATAAGAAATAATTATGGCATATATAAGCAACTGCCAAACATTCTATCGATATTTATACATTCTTTTCTGTACAAATTCACCAACATAAGTATTATTATACAATAATCTATTACAAAAAACTGGTTTTAATGTAATTCATTGATAAAAATAACCGTTTCATATTATGTACCTCAATTTTTTGAATGTCCCGCTTTATGGAACGGTTCGGAAGCGTATTCCAAGACCACGGACCCGTGTTCACATAGTTGTACCAGTTCGTGAAACACACGCCTCAGCTTTGATAATTAGATATTTCCAGTGAAAAAGAGAAATAGTTCATTATTTAAACTGCCCTAGAGCGTTTATAAAATATATTATATTCACGTTTTCATCATAAATACGAGTAAGTATGCGTAATTCAAACTTTTTTAATAAATATCAAAAACCTAACCTGACGGGGCGTTTCATAATAGGGACATTGAATATGAAACACCGGGTCATGGTACGAAAACAGTGTTTCATAATACGTACAGGTCCTTCATTTAGTTTTTTAGTCATATTATTTTTTATTTATAATAAATATACATTTTATGGCTCATTATATAATCACAAAACAATGACCTATCGAATGGTATGCAAATTTTCAATGCTAACCCACTAAATTTTATAAATTAGATGACAACCCCATCGAAAAGCGTTTCATAATAGGTACGTTTACCTTAGTTGATTAGCGGGGATACGTGATCACATCAGTTTTTTAATTAATATATTGGCAATTTGTGCCTGCTTTGTCACGCTATCGTGGTAATGTTTGCATTATCGCAACACTTCACGTTGCAGTTTTCTTTTGGGAGCATAGAATAATGTTGTTAGAAGCATCTAAGTCTGCTTGTTCTTCCTCCTTTCCGAGTAAATGTTGCATTTTCAACGATTTGAAATATATTAAGTAAAAACAGCAATTTCTGGTCTATTAATGCTATTTATTGATTGATTTATATATTTAAGGTAAGTGTAATTTTTCATCTTTTTCAAATCGAGTGCATTGAGGGATACTTGATCAGTGTGTGAAGTGGGATACTTGAACAGCTGAAAATGCCCCCAAAAGAAGCATAGAACAGCTAATGAAACAGAAAAATATGGCAAAGAAAGTGAGAAGGACAATATTTCCTTCATCATCATCTTAATCAGATGATATCTAAGTGAAATGTCTTTTAAGAATGCATTTATATTGTTTCATGTCATAGATTTTAATTTCTTCGGTCTTATTTTTTCAGTAATTCTTTCAAGTTAGTTATAGTTTACTTTCTTTTTATGGCATTCCCTTTATTTCATGTTATTGACGAAGATAATAAATATTTTTTAGAAAGTTAATGTGTTATTTACTCTTAAAGTTCACTGATCAAGTCTCCCCTTCAGTGAGGGATACTTGTGCATAACGTCACTGCCAAAAAATATTGAATTTCAGTCATTAAAATTAGTTTTCAGCTCTCAAATTTGTACAAATATATTCAGAATACTCTAAGAATTACAATTTACATAATTAAATACAAACAAACCAAACCATTGTTATTATATTAATAAAAAAGCAAAACTGTGATCAACTATCCCACCTTTCCCCTACATAAAATGAATGTAAAATATTCCACATTAAGGGGTCATGCTCAGTCAGGAGGCTGAAAAAAGAGTGGTCTTTGGAAATTTTTTACTCGAAAGCTATAACCCATTTCTCAAAAAATCTTTTTTCCTTTTAAGGATTGCATCTAGTACCGTGCATCGTAATTTTTTTATTTAAAAATATTTATCAATAACTAAGTTATTGTCCATCACTCGAAGGTTCTAAAAAAAGGCTTCTGCGGTGATCACTGCTGCTCGAAAGTCGATCATCCAAAATAAAAAATTCAAAAGAATTTACTTATTATATTATTTTATCTAGAAATATTGTCTAGAAATATTGATTTGGGAAAAATGCCTAGAAATATTGATTTGGGAAAAATGCCTGATGTTTAAAGTAAAAGTTTCAATTTTTATCATAAATCGTGCCTGATTTTCGTCAATTAAAAGAAAACTAAGCATCGGCTAAAAAAATCCTTCGTTCAAAGACTAGTTTGTTGTTCCTATAGTAAGCTTGTAAAATTTGAAGTAAATCAGTTGAATGGTTTTTTAAATATTTTGGTCACCGATTTTGAGAGAACCTTCGAGTGATGGACAATAACTTAGTTATTGATAAATATTTTTAAATAAAAAAACTACGATGCACGGTACTAGATGCAATCCTTAACCCTCGGTTGTCACACCTACTTTTTCGAACGTCATTGTCACACTAGGTCAATTTGACCCTGCCGATTTTCAATCAGTTGTTACTTAAATACTAATTGTTAAATTAAGTCTAAAATATTCTGAGATAAAGTTTGAGCATTGTACAGTATATGCCCATCGTCGCAAGTTGACATTTAAAGTGTCATCATGCTTAAAACAAAATTTGAAGTAATAAGAGTTCCGAGAAAATGTGTTTTGCTTCAAAAATTGCAGGGTCAATTTGACCCAGCATTTAAACCCGCTTTTAGAAAAATACAGGATAAAACTGCACTATTTAATTATTATCAGCTAAGATAAACTGGTAAAAAGTTACATTAATCATACCTGATTTTTTTAAATGTTTATAGCACGCACAAAATAGGGTGTAAGCTCCAAAGGTTCTGTTTCTATTTCGCATTTACTTGATATTTTTATCATCAGATGTCGTTTATATTCAATAATTACTGAGAAACTGATGAGGCACGATTTAGGTGACCAGTACGGTATTGGCAACTCTCCCCTACATCAGTCAACAGTCATTGTTCCGACTATAGCTTAGCTGATTTATCAAAGACCTGAATTACTAACAGATACAACGAACCTAGCTAATTATCATGGATGGTCGAAAGAATTTTCAGCTAATTCGAATAACCTATTAGCAAAGAAATATCCCATATTCCGTCCTGAACGAGTGTTATTCTGGATGAAATCAAGCTCAACACACAAAGGCATCCTAGAAGACTAAGGGTTTCTATAAAACAAAGAAGGATTTATAAAAATCAAACGTATCTTCATTCCAGTCGCGTTACCCCTCCTTAGGTATAGAAGAGTTTGCTTTCCAAGCATCGTGTGGTTAGGTGATTTCCCTACATTTACACCTTGAGAAATGAATAGCCAACGATTCCATTGCATAACTTTGTAACGAGGAGCACAGATTCCAAGAAGCCAAAGCCAACGTCTCGGTAACGGAATTGAATAATAAACGGTGCGATATAGCTGATTAAATTCGCAAAAAGTCACACAATTATGAATCGAGCCGAGCCTCCGCGCGCATGGACGTATGTACCGGGTGAGTCACCTGGTTCGACGAGCCTAAGTTCCAAAGAAACATGTTACGGTGAACCGTTTGCACGCAGCACGGCGATTAGACACAGTGGAACGGTGAAGGCGGGATCGAAGGCTGGCCAAGGAAGTGCAATAATTCACGAGGTGTATCTAGAATCGCGATTGCGATACTTTACGGCTGAACGAGCATCACCGGCGACGCAAAAATGTCGAACAAAAAGTTCAATAAAGACACGTAAGTAGACCTTGCGCAACGAGTGAATGAAGGCTTACGTTTCCATTAATGCACTGCTCCAGGCAATCGGGGGAACACCAAATCTCTGAGGTGTTTCGGAAAGTTAATACGAAAAAGATTAAGGTAAATGTACCAATGACTAGCCATGTACCAATGCATGGCCACTGATGCAGATATTAATTATTATTAAGCCGTGTATATCAATCAGGCACAATATATTGATTAATTTGTGTTATATAATCCTTAAACTTCATTCCCTAAAAATGATTTTGATAAATATTATGTTTAAAACACTTCAAAAATTGTTTGAAGTCTCACAGCAAAGACGCATGACGAATTTTGCTGGATTCTTCAGAATTTGCTAAGGAGAAAGCGATGTTTGTTAAGCGAATAATTAATGTAATATTGGGTTTCTTTATATGAACGAATAACTTCTGGAATCCTAAGAGTATTTAAAGCAAGTAATTATAGCGGGATTACGCATTTAGATTGTATTTTATGTAAAAAATACGTGGCTATTTATCGGTACATAATATTCGCGTCTGACCCAATTACAAACCAAGCGTACATGTATAGGGCAAGTCGCTATTTAGTATACTCAAAGACTTGTATTAGTGTATAATCAGGAGTATTTTTTAATAGTATAAAGTGCTTTGATTTTCCCTAATGCAATTCCAAATAAAAAAGCCAAAAAATCAAATAGGATCTCTACGATATTAACGTCTGAAGAATGGCAGATGCATCACATTCAAATTCTGGAGGAGAAATTAAGAAAACAAATGGAAATGCAAGAAAGAAAAAGAAGTAGAGATGAAGCAAAGAAAAAAAGTTGAAGAAAAAAAGGCAAAAAAGCAATTGCCGAGGAAAAGAAAAAACTTAACAATGAAATTAAAAAATTAATAGTCGAAAAAAGAAGATAATAAAAAAAGAAAAACAATTAAGTGTATTTAATAAATTATAAAGATATAATTGTAATAACATATATATAAAACAAAATCATATTACTTGTAAGGTAAATAAAATGATTTTACTTTTATTTCCTAATCTGTTTATTATGGTTATTTATACAATAATTTTATATTTCTGTACTTCTTAATTTTCCTTAACAGATTTTTACATTTAAGACAAAGAATTCAGTTTTTTAAATAATTTTTACAAGATTATAAAACCTATGGCTGGGTACTGGGATATGAAAATCGGGACGCTAGTTCAATTGCGTGAGGTTGGCTATGTATTGGTAAATTACACATACATTCTTGTTTATTTTACGTTAAATATAAAAAAAATAAAGTTTCGTTATGTCAGTACTGATGAGAAACAACAAAATCTTTATGAATGAAAAAAGTCCCATTTAAATTGTTAATTTTATACACAATATTCATTATACTTTGTCACCGTTTCCTTAAACAGCTAGTTATTGGTACATTTACCTTACATTTAATGTAAAAGTACTTAACACTTCGAGGTCGCACGGGACATATCGCACCCCAAGAGCAATTTTCCAGTTCAAATGTCGCGCCTTTACGACTTTCAAAAAGGGATTTATCGCAAAAAGAATATCGCTTTTTCCACAACGGTGGAAAATCGCTCTTCCTGAACTACAAATTTCAGCATATCAAAATTTACATTTCTAGAAAAAGACTATTTAGAGCATAATTGTACGAGTATGACGAGTGTACAATTATCACTCAAAAGTTAAAGCATGTAAAAATACCAAAATGGTAACTCAAAAATGACGCTGGGGTGCAGTGAACCCCATCTGATCAATTTGTGATTATAATGTGAGAACACGGAGGGTTAAGAAGCTGCAAACACCTAGGACTAGAAAAACCGGGGTGGACATTGACAATTTGGTTTTCATTGTATACTTTATATACTTTAATGTAAAAATTGTGTAAATTTAATTCGAGAACTAAGAAGATTGAATGTGGAATAGCTATTTCCTTTAGGGAATTTTTTTATAACAGCTTCCGCGAAAATATTCCCGATAATTTTTATCTGAAGCAAAAAAACTTTCTCTTAAAATACATAAAATGCCGATCTGAAATCTTGCCGATTTTAAAAATATTAATCGGTGCACTGGTTCTCGAGATATATTATTTTCTTTACACAATTTACACAATTGTTATATTAAACTATGTATTTTGAGATGCATATAAAGATTTTTAAAATAAAAAGTATTGTCGATAAAAAAAATTGTCTAAATTTACACTGGCTTTTCTAGTCCTAGGTGTATATAGCCCCGTAAGTATTTTAGGTATTGAAATAAATATAGTAATACAGGGTGGGTCATAAGTCACAGAGGGGTTAAAGAAGGTAATCAAATCTTTGTCTTTCTAATTTTATTGGATAAGGATTTATTAAGGACCGTTGGTAAAATAATTATGCAATGAAAATTGTTTTTAAAAACCTTCGGAACTTTTAGCTCACCCTGTATATCAGGGCAACTGGATTGAAAAAATTCCAGAATTGAATGAATGATGCCTGATAATTAGGTGACTCAAAATGCCTGTACGCCTTCTAACAATATAATATTAGAAATTCAAAATGGATCGGCCGTGTGTCGTTCGGAAAATCTCAAGGATACAGCAGGTGGCAATACCTGAGATTTCCCAACACGCAATCTCGTTTGACGCATGCAAATATCATAAATCCAATCGTAGATTTTGCATTCACATATTTATCGGTAGCTCCGTATTATTTGATCGTTTTGCAACGTCTCTCCGGAGTGAAACAGACATAACCGATAATACACTGATCTAACTAAACGCATGACAAAGTTGATCAGTTGGTGTGAAAGTGCAATCGAGCCTTAGTAATTCACCTTGGCACAGTCTTTTAACCGCGTACCCTTAGACATTGGTTGCAGAATAAAAACCTCCTTGGCAATTTAATGACCACGCTGATAATCATCTTGATGCTTTCATAATAAACGTGTTGTAAGGAAATGATATCTGAAAAACTCTACGTGCGTAGGAGCGAAGGATTCACACGCGATATTCCACGATAGAGATTCTAATAAAACGTAAAAAAAAAATTATAATGTGGTCGATTGTCCCGTATTTTTGTGTGTCACAGTAGACTTTATATCATTCCACAGATGGAATGATTTTTCACAACAATGGCAAAATCGATAAACCTAAAACTTCTAGTCAAAACGATTTTTTACTAACGAAAATGTTAAAAAGCCGACTAATAGTGAGCGTATTGTTTTCAATCGAGATAGTTTTGAACGAGTGCTATTTGGTTTCAGCAATTAACGAGTTTTCATAATCTTATTTGTCGACTGCTTAGTTTGCATCAAATGTATTTTTCAAAATTTCTATTTTTCTAAAATACGAAATCTGTCAATTTCGTACACAATATAAGCTACAATGACAATTGAAGGCTTGGATGCAATAAGGGGACTAGCGCTCGAAAATGGGAAAAATTATTGTCCAAACGCTAAGAAATATTGGAAAATTAAATATTGTTAAACTGTATTTGAAAAAATATAGTGTTGTAAAGCTCTTCACGACACACCTTTTTTCTATTTACAATTTGTTTATCGAATCATTACTATTCGAGTTAAAAATTATAAACAATAAATTTTTCATCGTTCAAAATCATTATTTCTTTAAACATAAATTGCGATAACTTGAGTAAATATTAACGGATCGTTATGAGACTTAAAACATAACTTCAGAAAACTCTAGCGAAGCCGTAGAATGTATGCACAAAACCCTTATGTTAAAAAATGTAATAATATTTAATTAAAAAGTAATACTGGACATGACCCATGTTTTTCAACGTTTGCCGTTAAAAAGTATCGAGGTAATTTTGAGGTACATATATCTTGCAGCGACAAAGTTTTTCCTTAATATACAAGGAAGATTTTCACCAATTTTCACACCGATTAATAAATAATTGTAGAAGTTATGACGGTATATATAAATCTCGCGCGCCACCAACAGTCAACAGCCGCGTATAATGCCCTATTTAGCAGTTTTAGCATCCGCGTTGACAGTTGACGCCGTGCGAGAATTATATATATCGTCATATCTTTTACAATTAGTTATTAATCAATGTGAAAATTGGTGAAAATCTTCCTTGTATATTAAGGAAAAACTTTGTCGCTGCAAGTTATATGTACCTCAAAATTACCTCGATACTTTTTAACAGCAAACGTTGAAAAACATGGGTTATGTCCAGTATTACTTTTTAATTAAATATTATTACATTTTTTAACATAAGGGTTTTGCGCATACATTCTACGACTTCGCTAGAGTTTTCTGAAGTTATGTTTTAAGTCTCATAGCGATCCGTTAATATTTACTCAAGTTATCGCAATTTATGTTTAAAGAAATAATGATTTTGAACGATGAAAAATTTATAGTTTATAATTATTAACTCGAATAGTAATGATTCGATAAACAAATTGTAAATAGAAAAAAGATGTGTCGTGCAGAGCTTTACAACACTATATTATTTCAAATACAGTTTAACAACATTTAATTTTCCAATATTTCTTAGCGTTTGGACAATAATTTTTCCCATTTTCGAGCGCTAGTCCCCTTATTGCATCCAAGCCTTCAATTATTTATAAAAAGTTTTTAACGGTCCCCTTACCCCACCTGAAAAATTATACTCAACACAAAATTAATGATTGCTCAAGGTCACTTCGCAGCATTATCTCCCCATCATTCGACTATCCCCACCGACTCCACTGTAATTCGCAGTGGGGAAGAGTAACTTTAAGGTGGATTCACACGTCAATTCTGCGGCGATTCAGTGGCGTCAGTGTCGGTCGTAAAGCACACCGTTTCCCTATTCTGGAATGGAGCAGTTTACACTTGTCCGTGCCAGTTACTGACACCGAAGCAAAAACACCATTGACACTGACCGACCTGATACCTGTGACTCCGCCTTTAAGCGACCAATAAAAAAAACAGCACCTTAATTCATCATCTTTTAACATTCCAGTGCTCTCCCAACCGTGAATTCTAGTGTTCATTTCATAAATTACACCTCCAACTCTCATTTCGCAGCAATCCGATCGTAAACTTCGGAAGCAAAGCCGAAAACAAAGTAATAAAGTCACGCGAGCCGGTATTTTCGTGCACACATCCTGCGAATTGGTATCTATGCGTCTGGCACCGAAGCGGTGTTATCAAAACCGTATTCTATTGGCCCCGAAACACAACACGACGCGCATACATTACTCAAGAAGCAAGGGAAAGAAGACTGTTTTATCTCGAATAAATCATGCTTTGTCTCCGTCGGGGTTCGTCTATTTGCCGAATTAATCGCGGCATCGAGTCACGTAACCGCGCGTCAGTCTCGTTATCTCGACGCAAGGATCCGAGAGAGTACCTGTCCGCCTCGGCGAGGCGGAAAACCCTGAAGGTGGGCCGAAAACCGCGCAACATTGGAGAACGCGAATATATCGATGAATCCAGGCAGCCTTGAATCGTTCCTGCGACGCGTTCCGAGTCAATTCGAATAAAAAGTACGCGGTGCCAGCTTGTCAGGCGCAGTAACCGCCGATGCGTTTCCGCGTCGAGGATCTCGCGTTCGTTGTTCACCAGGAGGCTGCGAGGACATGGCGCGCTACGCCGAGGACGTCTACTACGACTTCGCCATCAAGCTCACCCACGACGCCGCTCAAGTAAGCAACTATTTAGCCCGTTTCACGTAGGATGATCCCAGACGGTCACAGTATTTATTTGGTTGGGTGCAGAAGTTCGTTCGCTCACTGTTAGGTGATGTTAATTCTACGGAAATGCCTTTTCTCACCACACCTACTTGTACTTTTACCAGATGCGGCAAAAGGTCATAGATAGCCAAGGAAAATACTTTGATTAAACAACTTGTAATATATTTCTGCTTTTAAGACTGATTTGCGCTGACCGAATATTTTGCAGAGTAGTAGGTATTCGTATTGGGAACATTTAGATAGATAAAGATGTTGCGTTGATTTAATGGGATCTATGCAGGGCCGGCGCGAGGATGGTTGGCGAACTCAGTGGCGGATTTAAGAAAAAAGGCCCAGGTGGCAAACATTCTGAGGGGCCCATTTTTTCAGGGAAATGAAGAGGCAGTTTACTAAAAGGGGGTAACTGTACAGAAAAGTATAGAAAACAAATATAATGCTTGGATAAAATAAAAAATTAGTTTTAAAACGGGGCCCTAGGGGGGCCTTCTGATTCCATTTTTCGGGAAAATAAAGCTGTAGTTTACTAAAAACGGGCTCGGTATAATAATACAGAAAAAAATATGCTTTCGATATGATCGTACATTTTTTCTAAGACAAGGCCCTAGAGGGGCCTTCTGAGCAGAGGCCCATTTTTCGGGAAAATAAAGCTGTAGTTTACTAAAAACAGGCTCAGTGTAATAATACAGAAAAAATATGCTTTGGATATAATCATTTTTTTTAAGGATGGGGCCCTGAGGGGCCTTCTGCGCAGGGGCCCAGGTGGCAACTGCTCATCGGCGGCCCTGTTAAATCCGCCACTGGGCGAACTTATTCCAGAAAATTTTTCGCGCTCCCAAAGAATGACCCAAGAAATAGCCTCTATTTGGTCCCACGGGTTTGGAACTGCATTTTATGCGAAACGATACCGTATGTTAAGACATCGATCACACGAAATTTTCAAGTTGAGGTGACAATTAGTTTCTGAGATATGGGAGGTCAAAGAAATGAAAATTCGTTAACGCGTCAGCGCATACCTATGCTTCGATATACGGACTTTTATGTCAGTCCGATAATTTAAACAATTATTTCCAGGGATTTTGCCGACTGCTATCGACGAATTTTAACTTAGATTTTCAAAATTCACCATAGCCGATTCAGCATGGTTGACGATGTATTAAAAAAAGCACCCACTACACAGAAACTTATATTTTTTTTTGTGAATTTTTCACCTCATATCTCAGAAACTAATTATCACCTCAATTTGAAAATTTCGTGTGATTGACGTCTCATCATAAGGTATCATTTGGCACAAAATTCAGTTCCAAAATCGTGGGACTAAAAAGAGGCTTTACAAACTAAAAAAAATTAAAACCGACTTCAAAATAATAAAAATGCACTAAAGAGTAAAAAATAATTTTTTCCCTTATTTAATCTACGACTCTCATATTATTTAAGTCGGCGCCAGATTTACACAGCGCAGATGATGAGGCGCCGACTTAAAAAATATGAGAGTCATAGATTAATTAAGGGAAAAAATTATTTATTACATTTTAGTGCAATTTTATTATTTTGAAGTCGGTTTTAATTTTTTTATTTTTAACTTTTTAATTTTATAAAAAGGCCTCATTTTTGGGTCACTCTTTTTGCAACAGGTTTCTATTTAATATTTGTCTTTACGGAGTACAATGAGAAAAAGAATTACATTTACATTTTGTTTATGTGAGAGTTGGAGTCTATTATTATTAAGGGTACGATATAGTTTTTTATATCGCCCTGGATCTATCTTTTGGTGATTTTGTAATACATTGATGTAATTGTAAAAATGGATCCAGCACTGGAAAGAAAGGAAACATTCATATAAACGTTTTTTTATCCATCCCGCTATTAGATATGGACAAGTGAAGTGTATACTAGGGAAGTCATAGGAAAGGTACTCTAGTTTATTCTAATGGATGGATGGCTTTTAGCTGGATGTATTTTTTACGTTGGAAAATGGAGTAGATATATTTTCGATCGAGTTTTGTTATATTAAAAAATGTAATAGCAGGTATGACCAAGTAGGTGCACGTCACTGATGGAAAGTTTATGAAATTGTTCGATAGGAGATGTGTGTGTATCACTTTCTTGCTAGAGAAATGCTATGAAAACCTAATTCACGATGATTTATACAACCGTTTACACGCGCATATTTTGATGCAGCATGTGGTTATTCCCTACTTTCGAACAATATTCTAGGCGAATAAATAAATAATTCAAACGGTCGAGTCTAATAATATCTCGCCTGATTTTTACAACGAATCAAGTATTTACGTAGAAATTAGCAGCTCCTCGATCGCAATTATGCTAATACGATAAGTGCACGTTTGTTAGATTGGCCAGAACAATTATAGAGAATTATCTACTACAATGATTGCAATTCTCAGTGAAGTCTTGGACATCCTGGTAATTATTTACAAAAGGGTCGTCGTCACCGATTTCGATAATCTTGAAACATGTTGTCAAGGTTAGCACTGTGAACAACTGCGTTCTATAACATACATGTTACCGTCGCTCGGCTTTCGTTTCCGAGATATTCGCAAAATACTGTGATCGGTAGTTGGTTGGGGTTAGATGGTTTAGCGACTCCACAACTTTTGGGAGATTTAAGGTAATGAAATGTGTAACCCTCCCAAAAGTTTTGGTGCTGCAATTTTTGTGTATATTTTTGTAGGGTTACTCAAGACACTATAGAATTAAAACTTTCACTATAGGGTAGATGTACCGTTTGTGGCCATTGCACTGTTTTTGGCCATGTGCATAATTATCTTATTTTTAAATTGCTTGCAGATCATTATTGTGTGGAGAATTTCACGTCATAAATATTTCGTTTAGTCTACCGCCAGAAATGTAAGGTTACATTTATTGCTTACACGAAAAAATATTATATTTTTTAAGAAGTGGTCAAAATTGGTACAATACCTTAAAGTGGCCACAAATGGTGCATCTTAAGTAGTGGTTTAGTCTGAAATGCCAATTCACCCAAAATTGTGGGTTGCGCCACTATTGCGCTGATAGTTTCATGTTATATGTTACCGTTGCTCGGGTTTCGTTTCCAAAATATTCGCTAGATTAAAGAAATGTGCAAATCTCCCAAAAGTTTGGCGGTCGCTAAACCATCTAACCCCAACCAACTACCGATCACAGTATTTTGCGAATATCTTGGAAACGAAAGCCGGGCGACGGTAACATATAATATGAGCCTATCAGCGCAATAGTGGCGTAATCCACAATTTTGGGTGAATTGGCATTTCAGCCTAAACCACTATTTATAGTGGAAAATTTTAATTCTATAGTGTCCTGGGTAACCCTACAAAAACATATACAAAAATCGCAGCACCAAAACGTCTTTTTGCACTGAGCATTTTGTTGATTTACGTCGGGAAATATTGACCTGTGCAGCATTTGTCAATATTTTATATACTAATAATATACACGTTAGCAATTATATTTTGTAAAAAAATCATACCTATGTACATGTACCTAATAGGGATTGCAATACCAGTAAATCGGTTTCCCGGTAAATCGCGAGAAACATCCTCAAATTTTTACCGGTAATTCGATAAATTACGTACAGCAATATAGCGCATAAATGCGTTCATTAATTCCGTCGACATCTACTACCTTATCAGTGAAAAAAAACTTCAATTACTAATAAAGACGGAAACCGAAGTATTTTATGAAGAACGAACTCTGATCCAAAAGAAAAGAAAGAATCTGAATCAAGTCATAAAAAAAATGGACGTATTTTCAAGTAGAAAAAGTAAGGAGAAAATATATGATTTTTTAATGACTACCCAACAAGTGTAGAATCTGAGACCGCTTTATCCGTGGCTGGATTATTTTGTAAAAAAATTATGTCGCGATCAGGATACCAAAGTTTAGACAAATTATGTTTTTCGCGCTTATTTGTTCAAATGAATTGTTAAATAAAAAATATTTAATTATGTACGTAAGTTAAGATTCTTTTCATTGCTTTCGTGGTGAAGATCCATATTAATAAGTATTGCTATTAGTTATACAAATATATCTATTTTCTGTTATATCATTTTATATTTTATGTTCAGAATAGTTTCATATGCATATATTTTTTATAATGTTCGATTAGAGTTAAAGAAAAATTTGTAATGTTTACTCTTATATTTTCAATACCTTAAAAAAATACCGGTAAACCGGTTTTGATTGAAAACTTTACCGAATTACCGGTAATTGAAAAAGTCGGTAAACTTGCAATCCCTAGTACCTAAGAGTAGAAATTTTAAGCAAAGACTTTAAAACGTCAATAATTTCATTTGCCGTTATCTCAGAACAAAAGTTTTGGGGTTCCGCCACTATAGCCTCAGAGAGAACAACATTGTTCAGAATCACGCCCCCGAAACCATATTTCAAGGACATCGAAATCAGTGAAGACGACCCTTTAGTAAATAATTACCGACATATTTGAAAGCTACTCCCAACATATACAAAGAATTTCTAGCATTGTCGAGAACCGAGGAGGAATTATTTCGGAAACATAGTTGACTGGTGGAAATGATGTCAATGGTAGGAAATAGTATGTTCCAGTTACCGCGTACACGGAACGTGAGCAACAAGAAAAGCGGAACTCATTGACAACATAGGAAAATACTATGAATCGGAGTGACACAGTCATCGCTCGCGTTACCCGTCGCACAGGTTTCCCCGGTTTCCCCAGCTTTACGCTCGGAATTCTAATTAATACTTCTCCAAGCCTGAAACGCGCGAAATTCTCTTGGACTCTCCCAGGCTTTCCCGGATTCCCTGTGACGAACGTTTTAAAAATATGTACAAATGCGAACACATTTACCTCCAAGGAATAACAGAACCTGAACTCCTCCGTGCAAAACAAACTTGCTTTTACTCATCGATTTTATCCCCCAAAAAGGCATTCAATTCAACGGCGTCAGGGATGATCACACAGAGACCTTGTCGCGCGGAACGCTGTCGATAGATTTTAATACATTCTTCCCTGCTCAAATATTTGAACGTGACCCGTTTACACACGATTCTCTCCTAAAGATTCTCAAGACGGCGATCAACGGTCTCAAGAAAGTCGACGAGAAACTAGGCAACTGGGACCTAGTGACGGAGTACGATCGCAAAATAGAGGACGTTATCATCGGCACGCTGAAGGGCAAGTTCCCAAATCACAGGTAAATATTTCAGCCGCTGAAATGATTTTCGTTTCAAGCGGAAGGAACCGCCTAGTCAGCGAGAATTCAGAGCCTTAACGGCGAAAAGATTTCTCAGAAAAAAACAGAGGAATAATGTACATCTGTGGCAGATTTATAGCTGAGGAATCAACTGGGAAGGAACTTCCAGAGTTAACGGACGATCCCACGTGGATCATAGATCCTATTGATGGTACCACGAATTTCATTCACGGTTTCCCGCACACTTGCGTCGTGATCGGTCTGGCGATCAAGAAGGAAATGGTGATCGGTATAGTTTATAATCCTGTTCTCGAGCAACTGTTCACCGCGAGGAAGGGACGCGGCGCGTTTTTGAACGGGAAGCCCATTAAGGTGTCTGAAGTTCAAGGTAAGACAGGCCGGACGAGGTTACTGACCATTTGGTGATGTAGTTTGACGGCTTGGGCGGGGGAGAAAAAGAAAAGTGAAAAAACTTGAAAGGCAAATGACTGAGAAAGGTTTCCTACGTCCTTGCAGACCTGTCGAAAGCTCTAGTCTGCATGGAAGCTGGTTTCATGAAAGTGGAACATTTGAGGGAGAAGACGGTCGAGAGATTGAGAGCGGTTGTTCAAGAAGCACAGGGGTAAGCTCCCTGCGAACCTAATTCTTTCCTTAATTACGGCTTTTAAATTGCATTAGGTGAATGCCCGAATTTCTGCTCATTTAAGAGGTTACTCGTCACAAAGGAAGGTGTAAAAAATTTGTTTGTGATCCAAATTTGCAGAGTAATTGATTAATTCTTTAGTAATAAATCAACCAGTCGAAAACTATTTAAGAAAGATATTTCGAGATGTTTAACTACTAGTAATTTGTAATTAAATATAATGCTGTAAATGTCCGTGTTTCTACTCGCGAAAAATAGCGATGTACGTATTTCTACTCACCATTTGTACCAATTTCTGCTCACGTAATACGTTGCCTTTTCAGGTTAAAATAAGTTACATCTTTTATGGAGATGTTTTATAACACAGCAGTGAAGCATAAAATAATGATAGACAAAAAATAAAATGCCTTCGAATAGAAATAGAGGTTACAGCATATATTGAATTGTGAGGTTATATTATTAAAATTTTGGTGGGCAGAAATGCGGACATGACGGTGATTCACTTGACCCTAAACCTAATCACCGGTTTTCTACTTAAAAAAATTAAAAATAGTAAACAAATCTACATCCAGACCACAAAATACGAAATGAGCAGAAATGGGGACATCAGCAGAAATTGGGACATTCACCTTTGCTGGATTTTGATTTCCCTGTTTCATGATAAAGCGAATATTCACATTTACCAAAACAATTTCTCGTTCCCACATACTTTCCTTTGCTGAAACTCTATTTTGCAACCCTATTCTCTCGGACGATATTATTTACCTACTCGGCTGAGTTAAAAATATGAATTTTGTGAGAGATTTCTAAAACATATTATCCATTTCGATTCGTTTCTTCCCCGCAAAGTATCCGTACCCTTGGCGTGGCAGCGTTGACTTTGTGCTACGTTGCATTGGGAATCGTGGAAGCCTATTACATCGAGGGGCCAGGAATTTCAACGTGGGACATTGCTGCGGCGTCGCTAATCATTACAGAAGCTGGTGGTGTCGTTGTCGACCGCGAAACAGGTGAATCATTACAGTAAATAATTACTTTATTTTGTTCCCCACATTTTTCAGAACAACGTGATTATCGCATAGCATAGAATCTTTACGTCAATCCTGTTTAAATTATAGGAGATAAGATCGACATCATGAAGCCACGTGCGGTTGGAGCGTGCAATGAAAAAGTTGCGTGGGAGATCGTCAGAATAATCTACGAGGCTGATCAAAGAGTGGACCAGAGAAATAAATGATTTATTCTTAATGTACTGATGACGATGAGATTAAATGAAGCAATTAGTTCCTAGCAGACAAATTTTCCTTTAACCTTCATTAAATGAATCGTGTTGATACTCGCAATATCGAGTTTTTATTTGACTACTGTTCGTTTTTAGTCGAATTAAGTTGTGATCAGATTAGGGAATACAATCCCGGGATACGGTATCCCGGGATCCTGCGATCCCGGCTATTTTTTGGATTCCAAATATCTCGGGATTTGATATAACTAATCTCGAGAATTTCGGAATTTTTTAAAAATGTAAATTACTTTATGAACACCTGAAACATATAAAAATATACAGAATAAATGAACATAGTCATTTCATAATAATAAGGACAATAATAATAACAATGATTTATTTAAATAATGATATTAAGTCGCATATAACTGTCTAAACTATATTTATTTTTACAATGGATATTCTCACTTTCCACTATTTCACAAATCAAACATCATAGATATGTATTTTAGGTGCTTTGCTGTTTCTTCATTCGCATTTCCAAAAATCTTCATAATGATTTACTGATATTATCTACTTATTGAGGCTTTATTATTCTTCATTGTTCTACTGTTTTTATTGGTAAAAATGATTTTAGCTTATGTTTCAGACTAATGATAGGAAGTATGTTTGTTCACTTAAAATAAAGATTTAGAATTTTAACATATAATAAATCATTTTCAAACTACTGGAATTTTCTATTACCCAATCCTAGGATAAGTCCCGGAATCCCGAGATAGACTTCAAAAATCCCGCAATCCCGGGATAGTAAATAATGACCGGGATTGTATTCTCTAGATCAGATGCAACTAACAGAAGTACCTTAAGAGAATATTCAAAAACTCATCAAGCTTAGACCTTGAATTTTTTGGGTGATAAAATGTATGTAGAAGCTTTTAAACAGAGTATTGGAGCGGAGCTGGGAGCTGAGCGCGGAGCAATGGAGTTTTGCCCGGAGCAGGAACGACGGAGCACGGAAAATTTTTGCTGTTCCACTGCTCCAATTTTTTTTTATTATTTGAATTTTCTTTCATTTTATAAGAGCAGATGAGTGTTTTTAATTAATACCAATTCTCAATTCTCATCATTGAAGAAATATTATATCATAGTACTTTTTTTGCCCGAAAATTAAGCATTCTTTATGAATTTTTTTCTATATAAAAATAAACAAATGAAAGATCACTATTTGAAACTATTAAGAGAATTTTATTAAAAAAAAAAGCAGCCGGAGCGGAGCATGAACGGAGCTGGAGCAGCTATTTTGATGTCGGAGTAGAGCAGGAGCGGAGCAAATAAAAAATGTAAAAAAATTAAAGCCGACTTAAAATAAAACAAATAAAAGGCACTGAAAAGTAAAAAATAATTTATTCCCTTATTTAATCTACGACTATCATATTTTTTAAGTCGGCGTCAGGTTTACACAGTGCAAATGATGAGGCGCGGACTTAAACAATATGATAGTCGTAGATTAAATAAGGGAAACAATTATTTTTGACTTTTTAGTGCCTTTTATTTATTTTTTTGAAGTCGTTTTTAATTTTTTTATTTTTGACTTTTTAGTTTTCTATATATTGATAGAACATGCTGAGGATATATGCGCGTACGTAAGTAAACTGATAATAATTAGGTGACAAAATGACGAAAATGGGAAAAATTATTGTCCAAACGCTAAGAAATATTAGAAAATAAAATGATGTTAAACTGTATTCTAAAAAATATAGTATTGTAAAGCTCGTCACGACACACATTTTTTCTATTTAGAGATTGTTTATCGAATCATTACTATTCGAGTTAAAAATTATAAACAATACATTTTTCATCGTTCAAAATCATTATTTCTTTAAACATAAATTGCGATAACTTGAGTAAATATTAACGGATCGTTATGAGACTTAAAACATAACTTCAAAAAACTCTAGCGAAGCCGTAGAATGTATGCACAAAACCCTTATGTTAAAAAATGTAATAATATTTAATTAAAAAGTAATACTGGACATAACCCATGTTTTTCAACGTTCGCCGTTAAAAAGTATCGAGGCAATTTTGAGGTACATATAACTTGCAGCAACAAAATTTTTCCTTAATATACAAGGAAGATTTTCACGAATTTTCACACTGATTAATAAATAATTGTAGAAGTTATGATGATATATATAAATCTCGCACGCCACCAATAGTCAAAAACCGCGTATAATGCCCCAATTAGCAGTTTTAGCATCCGCGTTGACAGTTGGCGCCGTGCAAGAATTATATATGTCGTCATATCTTCTACAATTAGTTATTAATCAATGTGAAAATTGGTGAAAATCTTCCTCGTATATTAAGGAAAAACTTTGTCGCTGCAAGTTATATGTACCTCAAAATTGCCTCGATACTTTTTAACGGCGAACGTTGAAAAACATGGGTTAGTATTACTTTTTAATTAAATATTATTACATTTTTTAACATAAGGGTTTTGTGCATACATTCTACGGCTTTGCTAGAGTTTTCTGAAGTTATGTTTTAAGTCTCATAACGATCCGTTAATATTTACTCAAGTTATCGCAATTTATATTTAAAGAAATAATGATTTTGAACGATGAAAAATTTATTGTTTATAATTTTTAACTCGAATAGTAATGATTCTAAAAACAAACTGTAAATAGAAAAATGTGTGTCGTGACGAGCTTTACAACACTATATTTTTTAAAATACAGTTTAACAACATTTAATTTTCCAATATTTCTTAGTGTTTGGACAATCATTTTTCCCATTTTTGAGCACTAGTCCCCTTATTACATCCAACCCCTCAATTATAAATCATAATCCTTAGCGGTTACCCTGTCAAAGTTCAATTTCACGATCAATGTATCAAAATTGCTTGATACCTTACCAAACCTACGACCTAGACTGCAAAACGACAGAAATTCCTTCATTCAACCCCCCAGCGAATGTAGGGTCCATTTGGACTCATCCAAAACTACTCATGCGACATACTTTCTATAAAATGTCACTGCTTAAAAAAAAAATTTTAGACCACAACATCTTCTGAGAATTGTACGAACGAAGTTGCACTATAATGGGTCAAAATGGGCACGAAATCTGCTATCCAAATATTAAAAAAAAATCTGATTCATTCTCTTATCAGATCGTGTGTCAGCGTCCTGATAAGGCTGAGTGGTGTAAAGGAGGGGTACCTCATAACTGTTCATAACCATACCATCATCGATGATCTATGGAAATCAATATCAAAGTGTGGCGATTAATAAGAGACGTAAGTCCCACTCGAGATTCTGTCTGTGCGTTTGAAAAAAAAAAGAACAGTTGCGCCAGACAACTACAATATTTATTAGAAGCGATGATACGCGCGTTCGTTAAATCAGACATAACAGATTTTCGCCCCACCTATCTCTTTTCTGCCCCGCTCTTTTCTTTCTTCCATTCTGGTCGCTATATAGGCCAGCCAGTGCATCGTTGCAGCGTCAGTCAGTACAGGCAAGAAATCTCGAATAGACGTGCGCGAGACGGCAACTTTTTGTCGAGTTATTCAAACGTACCTACAAGTATAAACCTGGTGGAGAGGATGATCGAGTCACACGACATCGAGGAGTACTACAACGTTGCTGAAGGACTGGTTTTAAACGCGGGAAAAGTACGAGTGCACATTTGACACGTAAAAGAAAGCTTGCAACATCCAATGAAACCTCGCACAGAGCCATCAAAGGAATTCTAAATGCAAAAACTGTGTGCCTTCTCAAAGACAACTAATCGGTCACTGCTTCCTTTGTGCTTTACTCACGTGATCTCTTGGGAAATTAATTAAGTCTCATACTGTGTGATTCAGCTTTCAAACATCTCAAAGCTAAATTCCTGAGAAACTGTTTGTGGGACAGGAATTAGCGATGAAAGAAACAAAATGCCTGTCGTATCCGTTCAAGCGAAATAAATGTTCTTTCTTGACTTTCAGATAATAGAACATGCTATTAATTTGAACAAAAGTGTAAAAAGCAAAGGGATCGACTGGGACCTTGTCACAGAGTACGATCGCAAGATAGAGGATGATTTGCAGGAGAAATTGTCGAAGATGTATCCGCAGCACAAGTATGTGTATGAGAAAGGAAAGTAGTCGTGAAATTTAGGCAATCGCTAAAGAAATAAATTCCCAGATTCATCGGCGAGGAAGCAACTGCTGAGAAGAGATGTTTACCAAAGCTGACCGACGATCCCACATGGATCATTGACCCCATAGATGGGACAACAAATTTTGTCCACAGATTTCCACACACATGCATCTCTTTAGCGTTGCTCATAAATAAGAAAATAGAAATCGGAATGGTGTACAATCCTCTGATGAGGCAATTTTTCTCCGCCAAAAGACAGAAGGGAGCCTTTTTAAACGGTCGTCCAATAAAGACATCGGACGTAACGGGTACGTAGATTTATTTGTAAAAACGACTAGCGTTCGTATCGAATGAAATTTCATTGAAGTAGGCTTAAAAATGTATTTACAAAGATACAAAATTCAACGACAAATTCCTGTAATTATTTCTCATCATGTGCGTAAAGGTGTGGAACTTTTTCAGATCTATCTCAAACCCTGGTCGCAATGGAACCATGGATTGCCAAAGACTCGAATTATTTAGTCACCGTGTACAGTAGAATGCATGCGTTAATTCAAGGAACCCATGGGTAGCGTATCTTTACTGCGAATCACTTTCTCCGTGTTGAGAACAACGTTGAAATAATTAGAGGACAATTATTCGAAATAACTTTCCATTTTCAGGATAAGATCATTGGGCACCGCTGCTCTTACGCTGTGTTACGTCGCAATGGGTGCAATAGAAGGATACCATATCGAAAGTATAGATGCCTGGGACGTTGCTGCTGGGAAATTGATAATAGAAGAAGCAGGAGGAATAGTGCTAGACACGTCCGGTACATATTGCTTACAAATTCCACTTTGATACTCTAACATGCCGAAGACCACGTTCCTTGTAAATCGACCATAATTCAGAACCTTAAACCTACGTAATTTCAGGTGGGGAATTAGATTTGATAACGCCGAGGGTTATAGCAGCCTGCAATCATCAGATCGCTGCTCAGCTAGTCGACCTTTTTAAAAGCGCTGACTTGAAAGCTATCGATAGAAATTTGAGATGAATCCTCTCAAGTTGCGCGTCATGGTTAAAATGCGCGGAGTTACGGCGTAAGATTAAAAAGCCTATACAGAAGCGGTTTTTTATATACAATGTAAAAATACATTTTACATATTGCGTACTGTAATAAAAACAGTTTTAAACTTTAACGGAACAACGTCTTTAGTAATTTACCATGTAACTTCATATTTAATAGAGTCTATATTCTAATTCTGTAAATATCAGTTTACTGTCCATATTTATGTATTGGGAGAATCGACTACAGCAGGCTTAGGAATTAACACGTTCGTCGCCGCGTCGCCCAAATGTTGGCGACGGGTATGCTTCCCCGTCACGCAGATATGGGTGACGCTCTTCTTCGTCCAATTACGTGGCTCTGGCTACATTTAGATTGCATCGTATCGCTCTTCCAGCTTATCGCGCTGTTTACACTCCGAGTTCGGATTCGGGCCCCGGGAGAAACTCCGCCGACTCACGGTGGGCGACGAGCGTGTTAACTGAACTTGGCGGCTGATTTTCAGAGGCAAAGCCTTCCTTTCCCCGCCGCGCGTCCTGGCCCCTGCAGTGGCCTAGCTGCTTGGAGCTGCTCAGGCAATTGTTTCAATTGTTTTTAATATACTTTACTAACCTGTGGACCCATGTTCGGCTGCATTTGCTGTGGATGCGATGGATAGCTCTGCTGTTGCGGCGGAGGTTGTTGAGGTGGCTGAGACATAGGCGGACCACCGGATGGAATTGGCGGACCACCTTGATACGCTTGCGTCGGACTATGAGGGTGGTGCTGCGGCGGCCCCATTGGACTGCCTTGTGGATTAGACGGCGAGGGCGCCTGCTGAGGGGGCCCCATAGGGCTTGGAGCTTGTGGCGGAGGCATGGGAGACGACTGTGGCGAAGGACTTGCCATCTTCCTACGCTTGACCTCCTATGTAAAAAAAACAAACTGCCTCCTGAAACGAATAAACAATTGAAAGCCTGCCGTATTTAGTTCGGAATCATTTATTTTTTCGTCTATTTCGATTTAGATATGAATGAAAAACTTGACGCTTCTACGTCTGTGTACATTTCTGTATTCGTGACTTGCTACTGCTGCAAGCGGTTTCGTAATATTCTACCGCATTCGACGACTACGATCCTTAAAGGCCGAGATATCCGATTCAGCATTTGCTTCGTTAACTAACCTCAATTACTAATAACACAGATCCAGTCGTAAGCAGTATCAAAAATATATATAGTAAACAATGCTTGTGCAGACGAGAATTATCGCGTTTCACAAAGTATACAAACTTCGCCCGAATGCAAATAAGAATTCACGGGATGCATATGTTACGAAGCGTCGATAGTATATGTTTTAGACAACATACACCGCTCGGCGTTCATTAAAAAATAGCCCATTCCAACGGGGAATCTGACAACTCATGCTGGGTTTGTTGGAGGATACGAAGGTACCGTGACATCATGGAAGCTTCGATTCGTACTCAGGGACGACGCATTGATACGTACCGTTTTAAAATTCACTCTGCCTTGGAAGGATAATCCTTTTCGGCCATTCGTCCATGTAAGAATTAATCGAAAGCTACACCGAATTCGACAACACCGCGGCACACGCTACCGGCCATTTTCCTTCTGTCCCTACCCGTCTAATGCGTTAAATATGGCCGTCACGTCGAAGCCATGTCCTACGCCACTGTTGGTCATTTACGCTCTGGAGCTTTTGCTTCCCCCACCAGGCTTCGTTGCTATGACATGAACGCAAAACCGAAGAGGAGATATAATAAGAGGCGTCACTCGACAAGGACAGAAATAAGCTAGGGAAATCACTAGACAACCAATTTGAATGCCCATTCGGCAATGATCGCTAAACTTCGGCAATGATCGGCAAACTTCGACAATAATCAGCCAACTGCGGTAAGGTACATTTAGTCGATTTGAATATCCCGCTCGAATAGGCAACCAATTTAAATGCCAAGGTCAAGTAAGGACTTCAAAGGTTCCGCCCGGAGTGACGCCTCTTATTATGGGTGCGTTCCACTTACGCCCAAATCGCCCGTGATTTCATTAAGCTAGATTCTCCTGTACGCGACTGGACGCAACGTCAAGAACTTCAAAGTCGATTTTCTCGAAAATGAAGCGCGATATAAAAAAATTGTACTCTTTTTTCTCGACTTATTTCCCGCTTATTCGAAAGCGGGCGATGCCCCGGTAGTCTCATCCTACACTGCATCAGTATTGGCTCAATAAATTGTCACCTAATTTTTATTAGTTTACGCACGTACGCGCATATCTCCTCAGCATCTTATATTAATATATATAAAACTAAAAAGTCTTAAATAAATTTTTTTGTTTTAAATTAAAACCGACTTCAAAAAAAAAAATAAAAGGCACTAAAAAGTAAAAAATAATTTTTTCCCTTATTTAATCTACGACTATCATACTTTTTAAGTCGGCGCCTCAACATTGGCACTGTATAAATCTGGCGCCGACTTAAAATGTATGATAGTCGTAGATTAAATAAGGGAAAAAATTATTTTTGACTTTTTAGCTGCTTTTTATTTTTTTTGTGTCTTCTACCGTTTTAAAGGTAACAAGGGAAGATCCCGAACCCGGAATTTCAAAAAATTCTGAAACTTTGTGGATATGTAGGGGATTTCCTCCTGATTACAACGCAGTTTTTGTTTGCTGCCCAAATTCACTCTAAGGGGGTGTAAGTGACCCCTGAAAATCCGATTATTTTATGATTTTGTGTTATAACTCGTGAACTGTAAAATAATTTGTTTACCAAATGGTAGATCTAATTAAAAGAAATAATTTTTGTCTTAAAACTTTTTGTCTATCATTTACAGTTCGCGAGTTTTAACACAAAATCGGAAAATAGCCGAATTTTCAAGGGTTAATTTTACCCCCTTCGAGTGAATTTAGGCAGAACACAAAAATTGCGTTGTAATCACAAGGAAATCCCCTACATATCCACAGTTTCAGAATTTTTCGAATATCCGCGTTCGGGATCTTCCCTTGTAAGCCTGACCCAATTGCATGGCACACCCTATATACACACACACACACACACGCATATATGCAATGACAGTTCCCCACAGAGCTGCACTAAACTATGACAGATGCCTAAAGATTTTATCTTATTGCTTTATGCGTATTGAAGACGACGAACAGTTGTTTTTATGTTAAAGTTAAAACGCTTTTCTTCGATACTATTTGACGGACAGGTTTGTTAATAGCTTCCGTAAATGTTCACGATGAAATGTAATAATATTACTTTCTTCACGTACCTACCTACTTAGTAATAAGTTAATTTGCTCTTACATTGTGCTTACGAAAACATAAGCTCTGTAAAAGAGTTTTACTTGAGGTTCTATCATTTTCTAGCGAAATGACGCGCGCGTAATACAAGAAATACTATTATATTTAATAGAAGTATTAATTAACCTTTCTCCCGGTTAAGCCGGTAATTTCACGTAATTCGATTTTTAGTAGTTACTGTCACACGCAAGTACAGTTAGAAAATGATTATTCACAACATAAGTCAGAATGTTGCGAAACTTATTATCGTTTATCATTGTTAAATACGTTTTTATATTTCATTATCATTCTAGGCAGACCTTGGACATAAATTAAAGAAAGGACACGCTGTACAATATATAAACACTATTACACAAATTGAACGTTTATTGCATACAGAAATGGACAATTCTCGTTATTATAAGAATCCCTTCGAAGATTACCCTAATCCTAATTCAAATTTACTGATTAACGTCAACACAAAAGAGGTAATTATACGCATCGTACGCATTCGTTACAACTTTCGATGTGTAAAACTGAAAATGCCCGTGTCCGTCAGATCAATGAAAATTACAAAAGTACCCTACACACGAGCACAAAGAAATTATTAGATCGATTGGAGGAGATGAAAAGTCGTTGGGCGTACCACGACGACTACTCTGTGTATACAGGGCCAGCCGGGATTGCATACACGTTCTATCGATATGGAAAGTGTTTCGACGAACCAGCTTACATCGACGTAAGCACACAAGATTCTTCGATATCAAGACAGAAGCAATTGTTTATCGAACATTTATGTGTAATTTTCTGCGCAGAAAGCGGCGGAGCTGTTAAGAATGTGTGTAAATAAATTCAGAGGTAAAAGAGAAATTACATTCTTGACTGGCATCGCGGGTCCGCTAGCTCTTGGCTCAGTTGTGCTTCATTCGCAAGGCGATCGAGACGAAGCGAACAATATGATCTCTAAGTACATACATTTTGTCGGTACTTGGTAACGATCATCTACGAGTACTGATTCATACGTTCTGTCATAGACTGAAGTCATTGTCGTCTTACGTTTTGAAGGAGAACAGTGACTTGCCCGACGAATTGCTTTACGGAAGGGCCGGCTACCTGTTCTCCCTTTTGTTCTTAAATTCCAATATATCTCCGCCACCTATAGAGGACGAGCTTATAAAACAGGTATCGAAGTATAACGAATTCGAATTTCGATATTTGGCGATACTACTTCACTATAGAATTAATCATGTGGTAATTAAATATTATATCAGGTGATTGCGCATATAATTAAATCTGGACATATATACTCTGCGTCGAGAAAGTACAAGACACCTTTAATGTATGCTTGGCACGATGCGGAATACATCGGCGGCGCGCACGGATTGGCTGGAATACTTTATTTGTTGTTGCAAGTACGATAGCCGTATCGACTTAAACTTCGTTTCGAAAAATTCCATGCCCGGGAGTAACGGTATAAGATATTTCGATGCATAAATCTGGTTGTGTTGCAGGCACGGAAATACTTGACGCAATCTCAGTTAGAGAAAGATATAAAACCAGCACTGGATTTTCTTCAGGACTTACGATATCCTTCTGGGAACTTTCCATCGTCGATTGGAAGTCACACTGATAAGTTAGTGCACTGGTGCCACGGAGCACCTGCGATGCCCATGCTGTTCTGTTTAGCTTACGAGGTTGTTGCTCCTGTAATCAAACAATCCGGAATGGCATTTAGTGTCTGTGTATAAGTAATTGTATGCTTAAACAGATATATCAAGATGATCGGTATCTGAAGACTGCTCTACAATGCGGAGAAGTGGTGTGGTCAAGAGGACTGCTGAAAAAAGGATACGGAATCTGTCATGGAGTAGCTGGGAACGCTTACACGTTCTTGTCCCTTTTTCAACAGACAAAAGTTAGATTGGTTTCGTAATAAGTGCGTAATAAGATTGCCATACATTCTAAACAAGTACTGACATCTTTTTCAGGATGTGAAACACTTGTACAGAGCTTGTAAGTTCGCGGACTGGTGCATGGATTTTGGAACGCATCAGAACAGAATTCCTGATAGACCATTCTCGTTATTCGAAGGTAAGTAATATACCACAGGCTATTACCCTAGTAGCATTTCTGGTTGGCCCACAGTATCCCCAAGTTGGGAATTAGTTGGCCATCAAAATGCAAACAATAAATGCTACTAGGGTACAGTCTATAGATTTTCTATTAATACTTTCTCCTACATTAATAAGTTGTGCATGTATTATTTATGATTACTTTAGGTGTTGCTGGTGCCATTTACTTCTTGATTGACATGCAAAATCCACTTTCGGCAAAATTCCCAACGTACACAGTGTAAAGTATGGATACTTGAATTATTATAAACTATTTTTCACGAATTTTAAGCCAACCATCACAAATAAATTCCTTTTTCACCGTGTTTATATATGCATTATCATTACACATTTTAAGTATGTAATTCAATGTATACTTTACTGGAGAACAATAAACTATAAATTCATAAATTGAATTTTATTACAGAACAAGGAATACATTTTGGTGTATGTTTCTGTTATCAGTAATCAGATGTACTTTGACAATGGTAGTTAAGGTATGTACTCATTGTTTAACACGTTGCGTGCGGGTGATGTGTACGGTCACGTCATGGGGAATCCCTATCCTACGGCGGGTGACGAGTACGGTCACGTCTTGGGCCTGATCCCAATAAATATGGAAGGAGAAGAAGAATTTTTCAGGTATCGCGTTTTCCTTTTGCATACGCATTCGGTACAAACGTGTTCATCAGTGTGTGCAGTGGTTACAAATTTTCAGCGTTTTTCACCATTCTGCAGCTGTTTTTTTATTTAACAAGGTAAGTTGCATTTTTTCTGTCGTCAAATTATTTTTGGTTAAAATGTTATAAAATGTCGAAAGTAGCATAAACGGGTGCACTTTATACAAAAATCTATTTCTGGCATCTGGGACGGGCAACTATTTTTGGTGCCACACGCAACGTGTTTAACCAGGCCCGACCGACTCATGCCTCCAGGAGCCGCCCATTCCGAAGTTCGGAATCATTGATGCCTAGATTCGTGGATTTTCATCCACGAGCTTTTCTCCTCTCTGCACAGCCAATCGTGTTCGCCTCCTGACTTGTACCAAAGAGGAGATATAATAAGAGGCGTCACTCCGGGCGGAACCTTTGACGTCCTTACTTGACCTTGGCATTTAAATTGGTTGTCTATTCGAACGGGATATTCAAATCAACTAAATGTATCTTACCGCAGTTGGCTGATTATTGTCGAAGTTTACCGATCATTGCCGAAGTTTAGCGATCATTGCCGAATGGGCATTTAAATTGGTTGTCTAGTGATTTCCCTAGCTTATTTCTGTCCTTGTCGAGTGACGCCTCTTATTATATCTCCTCTTTGCTTGTACCGCACTACACAAACTTACCCCTATCTTCTGCCCGTGTGCCGTGTACACTGCCTGACCGACGCTCTCCGCCAAGAATTCATTTCATCGAAACCGAACCCAACCGTTTGGGTCGCAAACACAAATTCCGGGCATCAAATTCCATTGCGGAGGATTTATTTTTCTTTAATTATTCTCCAATTTCACTTTCTGACATCTCACAATCAGTAAAATAAAATCATGAAAACTATTAATTTACAAAGCATTGTCGAAGCTTGATTTTGTTGCTAAACATTCAATTCGCGATACCGAACATCGCTACAGCCGGCTAATGTACGATGCTAGACTTCTGCCTTTTTTATAAATAAATAGAAATAATTCCTTGAAATGCTACTTACAAAATAAGCTCCTTTCAACCATGAACTGTTAAAAAATCAGGGTTCACCGTTTCAGGTAAGCGAGCCGCCCGATCCGCTATTACGGTCGGCTTACCACTCGCACCCGAGATTACTATAATCAAGCAATAAAATCAAGCTTTGAAAAGCTTGAACTTAATAGTTGTCAAGCTTTTATTTCACTGAGAAGTCAGAAAGGGAACTTGGAGAATAATTTAAAAAAAATAATAAAACCTCTGCACCAGGATTTGAACACCGGATTTTCTGTTTGCGACACCAGCGCTTGGGTTTCGGTGAAATGGAGTTTATTCTCGACGAAGAGTGGCGGCCAGGCAGCGCGTACGGCACATATAGGGTCAGCGTTTTATCCTGCAACTCGCGCTCGCGCGAACTTGTAAAATGGCAACAGCGCCTCACGGGCGCATTCCACCATGCACCGACCCACCAGAGAGCTGCCACTGCTGCCAGCGACCGCTGGACAGCAGTGATGCCCGAGCTTCGCGGAAAATCTCTCCGTACAAGGGTATAGCGCCGCTGTCAACCCTGTCGTAGCAAAAATTTTTGAAATTGAGACGGGTACGAAATCAGTCCACATTATTTTCAAACCTCATTACAGTAATCTGGGGTGTGAGTGGTAAACCGATCATAAAAGCGGAGCGCGCGGCTCTATTACCTGGGCCGGGAAATTCTCAATAGCTCTTTGCGATGTTGACTTGGAAAAGACCATCCTACAATTTTCGGAGCTCGGGCAGTGGCGCATTTAACAGGGCGGCTGATAAGCAGTTGCCGCCTAGGCCCCTGCACAGAAGGCATCGGCAGGGCCCCATGACCCAAAAAAATTATGATTAGGTATAGGTATCCAAACACTACATTTTTTTCGTACTACTACACTTAACCCGTTTTTAGTAAACTGCCTCTTCATTTCCCCGAAAAGTGGGCCCCTGCCCAAAAGGCTCCCTAGGGCCCTATGTTTAAAAAATGATGATTTTAACCAAACACTAGATTTTTTTCTGAACAACTACACTTGGCCCGTTTTTAGTAAGCTACCTCTTCATTTTCCCAAGAAAATGGGCCCCTGCCCAGAAGGCCCCCCTAGGGACCTATCTTCAAAAAGAAAGTTATGATTTTAACCAAACACTATATTTTGTTCTGTACTACTACACTTAGCCCGTTTTTACTAAACATAACCTCCAAAAATGGGCCCCTCAGAACGTTTGCCACCTGGGCCTTTTTTCTGAAATTCGCCACTGAGCTCGGGCATCACTGCTGTACAGCGGTCGCTGGCAGCTCTCCGCTGGGCCGGTGCATGGTTGTAGTGGAATGCGTCCGTGAGGCGCAGTTGCCATTTTACAAGTTCGCGCGAGCGCGGGATGCACGATAAAACGCTGACCTTGTATTACACACCTAAACGCTCCGCTCCCACTACTCCAGCCGCTCCCCACTGGGTTGGCGGACTCGCTTGTCATTGAACGACCTCGGAGCTCGAGCTCAAGTCGAGCTCAAATGTGCGCTCGCGCCCGGAATTGAGGGTTCTGTGCATGCCTGCTATAGGGAGTGATCGGTATAACCGCAGCTTTCTGGCAGTATTTCTGTCTCTTTCTATCAGCATTTCTGACTCTTTCTTTTTTACAGTTTCTCTCACTGTCTACTTCCGCTTTTGCTCCAAATCGCGGCAACCAATCAGCGACGATACACGTTGTTCCGATCACTGCCCAGAGGATCACTATCCGCTGGGCCGGTGCATGGTTCTAGTGGAATGCGTCCGTGAGGCGCTGTTGCCATTTTACAAGTCCGCGCGAGCGCGGGTTGCAGGATAAAACGCTGACCCTGTATAGTGGAATGCGTTTGTGAGGCGGTATTGCCATTTTCTTCTGTTCGCGCGCGCGTAGGTTGCAGTTTTAACGGATGACCCTGTCTAACGTACATTACTGTTCTAGGAAAAAATTGAGTAAACTGTAGCAAGGAAAATGTTGGACAAGCGGATCGTCCAAGCGGTACGCTTAACTTATGGAATTCCAAGAGTGCAATAGAGCAGCATCGAAGCAAAAAGTGTGTATTAAATTTATACAATGTAGCAAATTACATTAATGTTCATATACACGAGCATCTTTTTCTTTTCAGGTGTTTAAGGTAAGCGAAATGTTTATTCGTCAACTATTACAGTTAAAAGGGATGTCTGTAGAGTATAGATTACTGTAGATAAAGCTACGACAATCGTGGAACGGTATCCAACCCCGCGGATCTTGATCGACTCTTTACAACGATCTGATTGCAATAGAGAATCATTATTGTCGAGCATTCAATTTGGCGATAAAAAACGTCAATTTGGAGCAGCGATTAGTAAAACAATTTATCAGTTATATACAAAGAATAATTTAAATTAATAAATGATCTTATACTATAAAGCAGAAAGTGTATCCGTAGATATGTTTGTGCGTTTGCCTGTCGCCTAAAAACTTTCGAACTGTAGACTCTGAGGACACGAAAATGTACCTCAGCTCATTATGCCTGTTTAATCCAGATAAATGTGACTATGTTCACAAAAAACTGAAAAAAAAAATTATTTTTCTTTTATAAAATCAGAATCTAAATTTCGGGCAAAGCCGAGTAGTAAAGCTAGTGTTTTATACAAAGAAAAATATTTTACACTTTGAAGAAATATTGAAGAATGGTTAGCACTGAACATATTAAATTACTCTTATACCCTGCCTAGGAGAATGATCAATTATTAAGGGCGAAGTGTCGGACATAGGAAGGTTTCGTGTATGATGTCCGTTAAAGTTTAAAACACAATGGGCGGTATAATGACAAGGTAGGAAGTGTCAGAGCAGAGATGATTACATGCCCTCATTCTCGATGTCAATACAGCATATTTCTCCCTGTAATCGTGTACTCTGTAAATTCTTCTTCAGGCCCGGTGTAGATGAGCGGTTTACCGCTGCGTTCATTCCGGGTGAAACAATACGTACACACGTATGTCCGTCAAAACGAATGCGAACATGCCACCTAGTACCTAGTCGCAAAACTTCGCGCCCCGTGCGAACTGCTTCATATAAATTTATGTTTGCCGCCGCGTCAAAAATATTATATTGATTGGTTTTCATCAACATTACTAAAAGCCTGTTCGGAAATGCGTTTCCTATCTGTCAGAAAACCATTCGTATATGCACATAGTTGGATCCTCCCTCTAAAAATTTATAAGCAAATTTCACTTTAGTCGCTATTACCATTCATATCACACAATAAGATCACCGACGGGCAGTTAATACGTGACGGGGTAATTAGAACGATCACACTATAAAGCTCAATACTAGGGTAAACTCGGGTAAGTCCGTGATAGTTTTAGAATTTGTCTATTAGGGTGGAACGAAATATAGGGGCAAAATATTTTTTTATTATTCATGACTTCTAATAGAGGGCAAAAGTTGCCTTTTATAATGTTATTTAAGTTGTGCAAGTTTGATCTTGATCAACAAATTTGTTGAGGTGCCGCAAGCCACTCAAACGCTACACAATTAGTAATTATGAATTTTTTAATGGCTTCCGGTACCTCAAAAAATTTGTTGATCAAGATCAAACTTTTACAGCTTCAATAACTTTATAAATGGCAACTTCTGCCTACTATTAGAAGTCATGAATAATAAAAAAATATTTTACCCCTATATTTCGTCCCACCCTATTGTTTATTAACTGCTAATATTCACGTGTTCTGAAAGTGGGTCTATGATATAATGATAGGTCAGACATCATACAAACAAATAATAGGTTAGCAGAAATTTACTAAGTATATTTAATTGAAAATAAACAAAATTGTAGCCTTCCAGGATGGGAATAAGGATAATATTCTGGACAGACAAGGTTTATTCGGATTAGGTAGGAATACATGGTTGGTTGACAGGACGGGGCTACAAATTTCGGAAGTCAGACGTTGTGTCCCGTTGCGTTTAAACAATTTTACAAGATTCTACTGTGCTGACGGCACTTGATTTTATTCTAATGAGGCGTCCAGGAGTTACTCTGTACTCTCCCGTTCGGTTGGCGTCCAGGTATTATCGCCGAACTCTCCATACCGAACGGGCGCCCAGGAATATTCTCCCGTACTCTCCTCTCTAATTTAACGAGGCGTCCAGGAGTACCTCTGTACTCTCCCGTTCGATTGGCGTCCAGGTATTGTCGCCGAACTCTCCATATCGAACGGGCGTCAAGGCATATTCTGCCGTACTCTCCTCTCTAATTTTAACGAGATGCTCTGTACTCTCTCGATCGATAGGCGTCCAGGTATTATCGCCGTACTCTCCATATCGGTCGAGCGTCCAGGAACACTCTAGTGTATAGTCCCTCCAGCAGGCGTCCAGGTATTATCGCCGAACTCTCCTGCCGGAAGCCCTAAGCTGTCCGAGAACGGCCGTTGGTCTTACCTCGTCCTCTCTCTCGAAACAGCGAAGAAGAAAATGCCTTTGCGGGCCTCTAATTTATACCCAATCGTTGCTATCCGCGGCCGCAGAAATCAACAGACGCGTCGTCAAGCGCGGGCCTCGCGAGCCGCGGTTCCGCGCCCGCACGTCTCTCCTTACGGGCGGCCTACAAGCGTGATCGCGAAACTTCTCTCTGGCCAGCGTTTCTAAAAGCTTCTTTTTTCTGCATGCTACAAAAAATTAATTTTTCACGACATACTTTGGTTACTCCGTGATAGCTCTGGTAACTCCGTGATAATTCTCGCTGGCCCGATATATGTTCACCAGCTACTTATTTATATTATTTTATATTATTTTATATTATTTTATATTACTTTATATTACTTTATATTACTTTATATTATTTTATATTATTTTATATTATTTTATATTATTTTATATTATTTTATATTATTTTATATTAATTTAAATTATTTTATATTATTGTTATTTTGTGTATAATCAGTCGTTTTATGATCGTTAGATGTCTGAGACGTAAGGAAACATTGTTTCTGGTATTGAACATTAGAATTTCTCAAACGGCGCAATCAGAGACACAGCCTCAAGCACACGACAAATAAGAATTTCGTCACTTTTCATAAGCAAAAATAACACCGATGCCTTATTGTATGATAATTTCAAGAGTAAGACTTGTTACAGTGTCATTTTACCATCACTTACCTGCAGTTTGAACTTTCTATTTAACTTCTAAAGCACATAAAGGTAATACATAAATAAGCGATCGTCCACAACTAGCACGAAGAATTTCACAAATAATGCACTGCTGGAACAAAAACGCTCTCTCACTCTATCACACTAACTTCAATTGACTAATTCGTTTACCACAACATAAATGTAGATTGTAGAAGATCAAGTCTGTCAGTTACTTTTTGTCCCATCTAAATTGAGTCACAACAATTTGAAGTTACAGACTAATGAAACAGTAGGTATCACCAATTCACCATCGACGAAGTATAGAATAGACCTATCACCTTATGGGACTTCGTGTCACCACCCAAACTGTATTACCGACCCATAAATCGAGGACTGAATTTAGCGGCCTCTGTTTATGAACAGCGTCCAACTCCGAAACTACTCTGAAATGTGTTGAAATGCTGAAAGGTGTGCGCGGGCTTGTATACGTGTGACTTGTTTCGAGCGAGAGTTTGACATAGAGGGCAGGCTTTCGTTATGCCCCCGCTTAGAGCATATATACATGGAGGTATCATTGCCTTAGAGTGACTGCCTCGAAACTGTCGGGCAACATCACGCGAGAGAGAAAAAGATAAGTATATGTCCTATTCGACCGATATGCGCATGCGCCGATATCGTGCGAGAGAGAAACACATCTTGCGAGCGAGAGAAGTATATGTCCTAATCGACCGTAATCGATATCTGGTCGATTATGAATATGAACAAGTATACTTCTCTCGCTCGCAAGATGTGTTTCTCTCTCGCACGATATCGGCGCTTGCGCATTACGGTCGAATAGGATATATACTTCTCTCGCTCGCACATGTCTTTCTCTCTCGCACCATGTTGGGGACAGTTTCAAGCTTTCAATGAGACCTCCATAGTATATGCTCTAAGTGCCCCCGGAGGGAGTTTCGGCACAGCTTTCGGGAATGGACCAGGAGGAGGTCACCGCATCGGTTCTACAATGCCACGCGGACTAAGTATCCTCCAGGGAAACCTGAACCACTGCAGCGCAGCACAGAATCTTTTCGAGCAAACGCGCGCGGAGTGGGAAATAGGTTTGGCGGTAATCGCGGAGCCGTATTGGGTCCATGATCGGCCGAACTGGGCCAGCGACCCGAACGGCCTAGTGGCCATCCCGTGGGGGCAGGAAAGAGGTGCCCCGTCGAGCTGCGTCGCCGGCATGAAGTAAGAGTAAGGAGACTCATCTGCCTAGATTGAAAGTGGTCAGAAAAACTGTTCCGTTTATCGACAGGTTCGCCAAATGGAATAACTTGGACTTTGTCGTCGCCATCTTGAAATTGTAAATGACAGATGATGAGACAAAAAGGTTAGAAATACATGGCTACATTACAGGAGATGTACATATACACATATTCGAAAATCATAAAATAATGTACGGATGGTGCAATAAATACTACTATTACGTGGTTACAGTAGGACGTGTGAATATGAAAAAGTAAAAGGAAAGTAATGACATAATTTTTTAAACGAAGTAAATTCATAACCTACAGTGTGAGTAAAATAATCATTATATAAATAAAAGAACACGTATATATATAAATTAAATTTAAAAGAAATAAATTCTTTAATAACAACTATGTTTACATTATTTAAAGTTAATATAATTAAATATATTACACAGAGAAGAACACTGGACAAGAATATTTTTGAATACATATCTATAGAGGTATATAATCAATATTCAACAAAATTAAAATTGAAATGAATATATACATTGTTGCAGAGAAAAAGAAGTAACAATATTGAAATGTATAATAATATATGATATTTTTTATGCAATACAAAGAGTTACAAAAGAACTAAGTAACCCCCAAAAAAATCAGTTTAACTAAAAATTATGGAACGCAATAATTTTAAATACTTACAAAAAATTTAAAGTTGTGTACACTTCCTTCTGCCGAATGGAGTTATTCAAAAGGAAATGAAATGTTTTTTGCTTTCCAAAAAGTAGAAACTGATTATAGTGTAAGAAAAAGAATTGCTTTTTTGCAAAATGGACAGGTTAATATTTATATAGATGATAAAATTCATCCTCTTTCAAAATTTCTGATAATCGTTAATATCGAGGAATTAAATGAATTTTTAAAAATTCTTGATGAATTCTAAAAATCATGAGATATTTATTAAGCGAGAGCAGTTTAAATTTGATTGTAATATGTAATAGATATTTTGATACTTTAATTCATATAATATTTTAAATTCTGATTGCTATTTATGCGATATAAGCAGTACCATATGAGGTACGAGGCTAATCAATTATGAATTATGTATATATATTTGAGTGTGTATATAAATGTGTGGATTTTTATTATATAATTGGATCATGGACGTCCGGAGGGGGGTGCAAAAGCTCCCTGGCTTTATAAACCGTTCTTTTTTAAATTGATCTTTATTAAGTTTATTCTAAAAAAGTGTATATTTTCAATTTCTGATTTTAATTTTTAATTAAACGAGTTCAAAAAAGCAAGCGGGCTACTAGCTCTCATTACTATATTTTCATCACCGTCACCCCAAAGTTGCCGCCTCTTGGAAAAAAGTCTACAGGCGCCCTTCAATTGGATGCAGTATATGAATTATTGTATTATTATATAAAGGCAGAAATTGAAATGAAGACGACATATATTGTATCAAAAAGTAAAATTATATTTTTTATTTTGTAAAATGAATATTTTTAGTACTTATGATAAAATATAAAAAATATGAAATAATAACAAAATTGTTATTACTTGTTTTTAGTCTTTTTAGTCGGTAGCCTTTTTCTCTTTGATTTCATTTCTATAACAGTTTCAATTGCATTCAAAAACTGAACCGAACGCACTGCACGTAACATGTATTATGAGACGAATATTCAAGATGGCGACGAGAAAGTCCAAGTTATTCCATTTTGCGAACCTGGCACATAAACGGAACATTTTTCGTGACCAACTTTCTTCTGTCTGGGATATAGAAATGCGTCTCCTTACTCTTACTTCATGGTCGCCGGGCACGGACACGGGTGGGTAGCGGTGGAATGGGGGGAATATACGGTGGTTGGATGCTACGCCCCTCCCTCCTTGGACCTTCGAGACTTCGAGGTGGTCCTCAGGGATGTGCACTTAACGTATTTTTCTGTTGGCAAAATCAGTACCCTCTAGCGGATTGTGATATCCACTAAATCAGGCAGAGCGCCAAATTCAAATCATGAATGATGGTGTTACAAGGGAACATATCGAACCCGCGGCCGCCAATTGCAACAGGGCTTTTGTAAGAAGTAGTTGACAAATTTTTTTCTGACCACTACTTCTTACAAAAGCCCCATTAAAATCGGCGTGTGCGGGTTCGATATGTTCCCTTGTTAGTTAATTTCATTACACATAAAAAATGAAGTATAAAAATGACTAAAATAGAATTTCTATATGACTATAAATAAACAGAAGTGACATTTCTTTTATTAAGTGAAGTCATTTATTTTTAAGAAGAGGGGACTATAGAATAATGCAAAAAATCTAATTTTTCCCGTTCACTGATTTTTATTAAATAAATGCTTATTCTTACTCTCCAAATTAGGAACGAATTAGATGATACATCATTTGTGGTAAAATGTTTATGGCATACGCGATAATTCGCAAATACGCGTTCCGGGGCCATATTGTACAATTTTGGATTCCGAATAATGCGTATCCAAGTACGAAAACGTTCTCCATCTTTACTTGGATTCGGAAACCGGTGTCGTGCGGAATCTTTGTCGAAACATCCAGGCACCGCACAGCAGACATAACCACGACCCATCCTGAATCTGCTGAATCTAGGAATTTGCAACAATTGTAGGGTTGTTTTAAACTACTATTCCCTACGTTCGTCGGGATATAGAAGGAATTACTTACTTTCTTAATATTTTTTTCTTATATATGTTTCTTGATAATGTTTCTTATTCACCGTGCTCAACACGTGCTGACGCTATCGCAGGATGCTACGTGATGCTACGGGACGCTTCCACTGGACGGCGCTGATTATTTTTCTATTCCCGCCATAAAATAATCTCATCAACGCCATCTGTTACAAAAATCTTTCAACTATATTGATCCCAGTGCCCTCTAGTAGATTGTGATATTCACTAAATTTTGCCAACACTTTGCCTATGCGAGTGCCCAGGCCTGGTGGTCCTGAACCAAATGGTGGCATCTGTCGCCGCGGCCGGGAACCGCCCGGTCCTCGTCTTGGGGGACTTTAACGCCCACACCACTGAGTGGGGCTCCCCCAGGACGGGCCCGAGGGGCGAGGTACTGTCGGGGTGGGCGGCGAGCCTCGGGCTCTCGTTTCTTAACGAACCCGGGATCACGACATATCGCGGCGCGCGCGGGGAATCGACAATCGACATCTCTTGGACGAACCCCGCCGCCGCGAATCGCGTGACCGGCTGGCGGGTGGCGGAGGAGGTGGCGACGCTTTCGGACCACCTCTACATCTTCATCGAGACATCCGTCGCCCCCGCTCGGCCGGTCCCCCTTGGGCGCCCGGCTCCGCGTTGGAAGCTCGGGTGTTTGGATCCCGACGCGGCTCAGATGGCTGCCGCCGTCGTCGCGTGGCCGGAGCTGCCGGGCGATACCCTCGATGACCCGGAGACCGGGGCAGAATGGTTCCGCAAGGTCTTGCAAAAGATCTGCGACGCCACGATGCCTCGGGCCGGTGCCAGGGGTGGGGGCCGGAGGAGCGTGTATTGGTGGTGCGCCGAGGTCAACGACCTGCGTAATGCCAGCGTAAGGGCGCGTCGACAGTACACAAATGCCCGCCGTCGTGCGGGTCGGGGGCGGGTTACGGAGGAGCGGCTCCGGGAACTGCGCACCGCGTTCTCGCACCCGCGCTTGGAGGTGCGACGGGCCATCGCGAGGGCCAAATCCAGATCCCGGGAGGAGTTCCTCGCGATCCTCGATGAGAATCCCTGGGGGCGTCCCTACAGGGCTATCGCGTCTAAGATGGGGCCCTGGACGCCCCCGGTCACCGAGGGCCTTGCTCCCCAATTCCTCGGCGAGATTATGGCGACGCTCTTCCCCCCTCCTGAGGGGGAGGGGGGGGGGGGACGGCGTCGCCCTTGCCGAGGATCCATGGTTGGGCCAGCCGATGGACTGGACGGACGATTTGGGGATCGGGGATGAGGAACTCGCCTCGCGATGTCGCGCCAGGCGGGGGGCCCCGGGGCCTGACGGGGTCCCGGGCAGGGTCCGGCTATTCAACGCCGTGCTGAGGACCGGAAGATTCCCCTCTGCTTGGAAAGAGGCGAGATTGATCCTGTTGCGCAAGCTCGGCAAGCCTCCGGAGTCGCCGTCGGCTTACAGACCGATCTGCCTCCTGGATGAGGCGGGCAAGCTTCTTGAAAGAATCATTGCCGCCCGCTTGGTTGAGCATCTGGAGTCCGGCGCTGGCCCGGACCTGTCGAGTCGCCAGTACGGCTTCAGGCGACAGCGCTCCACAATAGACGCGATCCACAAGGTGAGAGAGCTGACTGAGGTGGCGACGGAAAGGGGCGGAATCTGCGTCGCGGTGTCGCTTGACATCGCGAACGCGTTTAACTCCGTCTCATGGACGGCGATCGAGAGGGCATTGCAATATCACGCATTCCCTCTCTATCTCCGCCGGCTGATTCGGGATTATCTGCGCGGGCGGGTGGTCCGATATACCACCCGGGAGGGGGCGGGGGGGCCCTGGTGCACCGCGGGGTTCCACAGGGATCGGTTTTGGGACCCCTTCTGTGGAACCTTGCCTATGATGCGGTGCTGAGGGTGGCGATGCCCTCTCCGGAGGTGTCAATGGTCTGCTACGCGGATGACACTCTGGTGGTGGCGGCCGGGCCGCACTGGAGGACGGCAGTCTGCCTCGCGGAGGAGGCACTGCGACGGATATTGGCCGAGATAGGGACGCTCGGATTAAGGGTGGCCGTCGGCAAGACAGAGGCCGTCTGGCTGTCTGGCTTTCGTTACGCTACGCTTTGGCTCGGTTTGTCAGCGACTCACGTGGATTCTCGTGGATTTTTCTCCGAAAATCTATTTCGGTGATCTGGAAACTATATGGCGCCGAAATATGGTTCTTCTTGAAAGCTTATACAAGCTATAAATTGCAAGTCGACATTGATTGTTAGTACTTTACGTGTAGTGGAACACTTAACTAACATTTTCGCGTGTCGTACGTCGAAAAATATTAAAAATTGAAGCTGTTACTGACATTCCCGCAAATCTCTGCACTCCGCGCATGTCTAAATAGACGTTGCCCATCCTACGACACGTATAAATTATTGAGAACAAGGAATTCAAACGTTTTTGTAAAGTTTATATTCGTAGTTTTCGGGACCCGAGGACATTTTGCAATAGTTTATGTATTACTTGGGAACGGTAGATTAGTAGTTAAAACTCTACGTTTCGTTACAAATTGATTGGCCCTTTCCTTATTAACTATTGTATGGATTTAAAAATTGTAAAAAACATCTACGATGAAAGTACCCGAGCGCATCGCTTGCGTTAAGGTCTATTTTCATTATTCCTAGAGTTAATATGAGAAAACAGTTATGGTATTTTTTAAAGCACAAGTAAAAAAAGATTCTGTTTTATGGACATCGCGACTCGCGAGTGATATAAAATAGGAGGGAAACTGCACGGAGGTCCTTTACGCGACAAACGATCATTCTGGCAACGGCAACAAAGTATGATACCTACATTGTCTTCTTGCGTTCTCCGTGCGCCTGATTTTCGCAGGTCGATGTCGGCCCACGGACGAGCTATGCCCAAATGCCCGTATTGAAGCAGATTTCACTTCTATAAATTCTGCAAAAACCGTAATCAGTAGCTAAAAGCGGAAAACATGTATGTATACATGCTAAGTTAATTATAAGATGAGATTTTTACAGTCTCTGTTTCCTCTTTATTCGATCATTTATGGCAAATTAGTGAAATTTTTTTAATAAAAGGAAAATCAAACACGACGTCATTCGGGGAAGTAAATATACATATACATATGAGATGGTGGTGAAAAAAATGGACTGTTTTATATATGAAATATGCCCTTTTTATTTATTTATTAAAAGCGGTCATACAAAAGACAACAATAATATAACTGTATAATATTTGTGAACTCCTTTTCTTCTCTCGGTCATAATAATTTTCTTACTTATATGTATAATGGGTGACAAAAATCACATTTGCCCAGAGCGGCCGAAGAGCTGGTTCGGGCCTTGAAACTACATGTGTCCATCCGAGGGTTCGAACACATCTCCTGCTGAGATACGTGTATGTAGAATGCATGGGATGCATAGCTGCAGTTGCGAAAGGTGCAAATTCGGGAATCAGCATTGCTACGTAAAATTATTTGGGGCCTTGACGAATTTCAAGTTAGCTGGGAGTCGTTGGAGCGAGACAACAACGTCAACAACCTCTACCAAAGTCGCACCACCGAGGAGCGATGTAACTTGTCAGTTTAACTTTACCCGCGACGGTGATCGGATCTCAGTGAACGTGTGTGCATATTATTTCGGGATATTTCGATTCGTGGATTAATTTCATCGATTAGTGGACCATGTGGGAGATCGCTCAACAAGATTCTACTGCAATTCACCCAGTAGCTAGAAGACTTCTTGAGGCAACACTTTTCTCGGGTGCTATCATGGGTCCCCACTGCTCAGGGACATTTAAAAACGTGCAGTGCTTTGTGTTTAAAAACATGAGATGGCTGTGTGTGTTAGTAGTGTCAACGTGTAGTAGTCAACGAGTGTAGAGTCAGTGTTTTACGCACCTAGAACTATTTAAGACTAAGCACCGGTGCTCAAATTGCTTTTTGATCGTGAAATTAAAGTGACATATTTGTGAGTGTGATACATTCTATTCGATACTACTGACCTTGGACTGTGAACCTGCTGAAGCGGCTGCCTGTCTGCATTCATAGCATTGAGACTGTGTTCAACGATCGGTGAGTGGTACATTTTAATTTTTTCAATTTTTCTGCATTCTATTGAACAAATGATTGCTGTAGCGAGCACTGTGACCACGATTACATACTTAGTAGGTACTCGTGAATAGTAAGATTAACGCGCGTGCTTCCAAATGTTTAATACAGACAAAAACAATATGTAAATAAATTTCAAATTCGAGGTCAAAGTTCTAATATCGCGGTTTAAATATTCCAAATTATTTTTCTTGAATTTTATAATCAAAGCTTGATGTTTTGAATAGTATCAGCTACTAAACCTAAAATTGTATACATAACGGAAGAACTTGCACGCGGCTTAGTTTCAACAAGCCATAGTCCTAGCAATAAGTCTTAGTTTAAGAACTTTAGACGTAAAACTTTTTCCAAATTTACAAAAATGCATTGGTCGAATATGGACCAGAAATATTTCGTAGAAATGGGTTACTTTCGTAGGTACCTCCACGTTGGTGTAGCCTGGACTTGGTAACGTTTTCCAATGCATTGCGTCTTGCAAAACGTTATCAAGCTGAAGCCTACGATCTAGTTTACGGGTCCAGATCGAGCCAAACTTACATTCGGTGAGTTTGGTTCTGTCTGGACATCTATTCAGAAATGCACTTGCGTACTTCGAGCGATAAGCTTCTGTTCCGCCTCGTTCTTTTTAAATATAAGAGTGCCAAACGCACTCTTCTAGAAATACAATTCGCCTTCGATCACTGATTTCGATTTCGCGCATGGTGTACTCGCCCTTCATAGGCCGGCTGTGCTGGGTACAACTTATTACGGCTTTACACAGAGGACCATTGTTAGACGATGATGTGCGCCAGTTCGTGACCATTCTGATTTACTAGTTATCGCGCCGATACCGGGCTTCGGTCCACCTCGGCCCGCTCTGTGGTCTCAGATGGCTCGTTCTCGGTCACGCTCGCCATGGCTGTGTACAGTCGTGTTATGGAGTACGCCATGTAGAAACGAAATTTCGGTGGATCGAGGGTGAATGTTCGCGCTGCGCCGCGTCTTTCGGTCCTTTAGTCGTTTGGAACCCCTTTAATCCCTCGAAAGTTACGCAAGTGCATATTTGCAATAGATTATGCCACTAGGGCCCATTGTAAAGAGTGCGATAGGCTAGATTTAAGGGTGGAGGTATGCTTGCTTGTTGAGAGTGACATCTTTTACTTTTGCTTTCGCTTACAATTAGCTTCACCGTGCATCGTATCGTTTCCCATCTAATATACTTTTAGAGACTTGGCATAGTGTCTCTTTTATTCCTTACTTTCAATTCTCTTTACCTTTCTTTCCGGAAATATAATTCGCTCTCGGGAGAGATCTTGAATTAGCACAAGATGCTCGGGCACGATACACTCGCCTGTGCAAATTGTCGGCTTTGTGATGGGAGCGCGTATTGCAGCTGCATGTGATTTAATTGTGAGGCTGGCTGCTGTGATTCTGACCCCTCAGGCGCGGCCCCGAGCGGGGAACTCCCGTTAATGGGGGGGCTGGATGAATGGTGGTACCGTATTAGCGTTTTGTCTGTGCAACTGCAATGCGTGAGTGTATCGAGCAGCTCGAGATCTCTCGCGACGGCGAATCCGTGTCCGTGTGTCAATTATTTTTCTATCTCCGCAATGAGATACTTAGAGTCTATTTGTCACTTGAAAGCAATGCAAGCGTATCTCTAAAATTTACGAAAGAAATTGTAATGGGATATGTGTAGAAAGATCGACGAGAATGTCTGTTACGTGCGCATGTTGACCCTTTGGACTTTAAAGTAAAGTCTTTGGAAAGAATTCTAGTAGTCTTTTACCTTATAGTGCAATCACGGTCCAAAGGGTTAGTATACCAAAGCATAATCTGTTATGCTTATTCTGCAAAAACTAAATGTAGAGTGGCGTGTGTGGCTGCGAAACTTAAAAAATTAAGCCAGGCGCGTCTAGTTTTAAGCGCATCATCGAAGCATTCGCCGAGGGATTCGCCGAGGGATTCGCCGAGGGATTCGCCGAGGGATACGCCATAGTTTCCTCTGTTGAATTCTTTAATAAAGATGGGTTTGCCTGATTTATTTTATTTCATGCATGTCTTCTATGGGTTTGCATCATTTATTCGATTTTATGTATTGCTTCAATGGTTTTGCATCATTTATTCCCAATTTATGTATTTTCCTAGTTTCCTCCCAAGGCTATTACACCATTACTAATATACCATATTTGATTATTTCAGCATTTTTTCAAAATAGTGAAAAGTGATAGTGAAAAGTGACAGTAAAAAGTGACAGTGAAAAGTGACAGTGAAAAGTGACAGTGAAAAGTGACAGTGAAAAGTGACAGTGAAAAGTGATCGTGTAAAGTGACAGTGCATGAAGTATTTAAGGCCCCATGTAAAATTGCGAAGTAGTCACTAAATCATTAGCTTTGTTGCTCGTTTGTTGGCTCCTTATCCGTGATGAGGAGGTCGCCGCTGGTTCCTTTTCCGGAAGCAAGCGACTGAGCATGGAATCGGTATGGGTGGATTGGTTCCATCCCTTGGTGTTCTTGTCCAAAGGGAAAAGTTTCGGGCGTAGGGGGTGTACCTTTTGGTACACTGCCTGCGTAAGTCACCCGGTCCGATACCCATGCTCCGTGTTAGACGGCTCAAGTCAGGTCACGCTTAGTGTTGCTCCTGGCGAGTCGCATCGGTGCCCAGTCTCCGTGTTGGACGGCTCAAGTCAGGTCATACTTAGTGTTGCTCCTGGCGAGTTGCATCGGTGCAACGGGAATCGTCTGGGAGGCGCCGAGCGCTTTTCCCTTTCGTCTCGGACATTAGGGTGGTAGGAACTGCGCCATTCAATACTCTTTTCATGCTTACCCTTCGTCTTTGTTTCTTACCTGAATTTTTTTTAATCGAGTGATTGCTTGGCAGTTCCCTAGATTCTACATCTAAACTGAAGGGATCGATGGAACTTTGTTTCCATCGATCTCTTTGGTTTAGTAGGCTTCATGTACAGGGAGATCGATGGAACTTTGATTCCATCTATCTCTCTACGGGTCTCGAAACGCAGCAACCTCCTCGTGGTGAGACCTGGTAATCGGTGAGAACCGAGCCGATAGCTGCGATTGTCAAATATTCTAATTAGATTTAAGAATTTCTTTAACTTGCAATACTATGGTACAATGTAACTTGGAATGTTGTTTGATTGTTCGAACCAGACCCCAGAATACGAGTACAGTGTTAAGATAAAAGAATAACTGCAAGTTGGCATATTTCAGCGAGATACTGGAACTGATGGGTTTTTGATGATTTCTAAAGTCTTCTCTGCTCCAGCACGTTACTGAATATACCAAGGTACAAATCCTTGGCGCGGTATTCCACGTTACATCGTGAAAGCATGTCTTCGACAAATAATGTTGCTGTTTATATAAATTTTTATGTTAAATAAATTTATTTTGCGTTTAATAAACCCGAATAGGACAGCAAGGTTAAAGGGCGAATGTGTTCTTGTTTTGTTGTGATCCCTCTTTCTCGGTTGTTGCACGGAATACGTTTATAAAACGATCTTTAAATTGTTACTGTAACAGGAATCATTTGTAAATCGCGGGTTTCGAATTACCTAAATTTCTACTTCTTGAATTCTAATTCCTGCCATGCGTAGCGTTACAATCTGTGTCGAGACTTCACCGGTAACGTTGCACGTGACACGAAAATGGTAAGGGGGCTCACGAGCCCCCCGAGCGTGTGACACAAAATTACATTGCGTGATAGGTCTATCCTATACCTGGTCTGTGGTATCACGGAGTAACCTGTATTACCGACTTACCCGAGTTTACCCTTTTTTTTTTTTTTTTTTTTTTCACCTGGAGGAAAATCCCTAACGGATGCCCCATCCCCCGGGGGAGGGACGGGGTTATGTGGGGTTTGCACCCACTAAAAAACTCCAGGGTGGCCTCCTGACTGGGGAGGCCCGCACGGGAGAGGAGGACTTGGGCGAGATCCAAACAGAACGATGCGTTCGCCACCTCCCCTCCAGTGCACTGGTACCTCTCCTGCCAAGCCCCCCGCAAATACGGGGGGCCCATCCTGGAGGGCGGGAGGAACCCCCTCCGGTTAAACTCTTTTCGAGTTATCACGCGGTGGCGCGATGGAACCACACATCGCGTCACCTCTCGCTCGGACCGCTGTTAGAGGCCGATGAGCCCCCGCTCGTCGAACCCTCTCGATCCCGCAGGCCTATAAGCCGCAATAAAACGGAAGGCCAGCCACACCCCGACGCACGCTCCGAGACCCCCGTGCCCAGAGCTCCCACGCTATGGCCGAAGGCGCGCGAGGGGGCGGCTGCCCCGACCCCTGCATCCGCCCGAAGCTGCTCTTCCTAGCCCCCCACGGGCACCCCTCCCGTCTGCTCCTGCGCGTGCACCCAGCCTACAAGGGTGTCCCTCCCACTCTCGCACCCGTTCTGTCTCCTCCTTAACGGACATAACTACCTCCGCGAAGGAGGACACAACGGTCAATCCTCTCCACCCCTGAGCATACGCTGAACCAAGGCAGGCATGCCGAGGTCGGGTCCCACATGAGACTTGAGGACCCGGCGCTCCACGTCCTACTCCGGGCAATCTTTCACCGTGTGGTCGACCGAGTCCACGTCGCCAGAGCCGCAGTGGTGGCACCGCGGGGATGTCTCCCGACCGATCCAGAACAAGTACTCGCCAAAGCATCCGTCTCCGGTCAAGACCTGCGTCAGTCGGAAGGAGAGCCTGCCGTGGCTGCGCCCCACCCAACGGTCGAAAATGGGGTAGAGCGCCCCGACAACGCGTCGGCCGATGTGTTCGGGTCGCGCCAGCCACTCCAGTCACCGGTCCTGCATTCGTTGCCGGGCCCGGAGGCGCGCCATAGACGGCCCGTCCGCCGGGAAGTCCCCGGCCTCGCGGAGTGCGCGGATCGCCGAATAAACCTCCGCGTCCATTTCCGCGAGGAGATGGAAAGGGGGAGACCTACCCAAGGCGGACAGCTCGGCGTACGCGACCGTGCGGTACGCTCGCACGGCCCTGAGGATGACCTTCCTATGCACCTTCGCGAGGAGATCTTTTCCCGCGCGGCACGTCCCCAGATCGCCGGCCCATATCGGCGCTCCGTAGAGCACCATGGATCGAACGATGCCGATGTACAGACGCCGAGCTCCGTCCGATGGGCCCCCGAGGTTGGGCATGATGGTCGCGAGTCGACCTATCTGTTTCTCCAATCGGGGACCCAGGGCCTTAAAGTGGCGCGTCCAGCTCCAGTAGCTGTCCAGCTCGAGTCCGAGATATCGCATAGACCGCGAGACCAGGACACAGGTTCCGCCGACGAAGAGGGTCGCGCGCCTGACGGCCTCTGTCTTGCCGACGGCCACCCTTAATCCGAGCGTCCCTATCTCGGCCAATATCCGTCGCAGAGCCTCCTCCGCGAGGCAGACTGCCGTCCTCCAGTTCGGCCCGGCCGCCACCACCAGAGTGTCATCCGCGTAGCAGACCATTGACACCTCCGGAGAGGGCATCGCCACCCTAAGCACCGCATCATAGGCAAGGTTCCACAGAAGGGGCCCCAAAACCGATCCCTGTGGAACCCCGCGGTGCACCAGGGCCCTCCCGTACCCGAGTTTACCCTACCCCACAGATCGAAAAGTGGCTTTAGGTTCAAAATATTCTTGTGAGTTGCCCTTGAAAGTGGAGGAACTCTATTTTACACAGAATCATATATCTGGACCCCGGAGGCAGAGTGTAAAAGTGCCATTTTACATGTTTCCGAAAGAGTGAAAAATTTGATGCGGGAGACATGTAAAATGTCATTTTTTTTTCAAAAGTGGATCCAGAGTCCAGAAGATTGATCAATCGTTCCACAATATTCGGTATACGTATTTTTTGCATCGCAATGAAACTTACAGCTGTACAATTCCTCGTTAAGTAGCTTATTAAATTGAATCAGCTTCATGTATCGATGCCTTGCAGTTAATTGACAACCAAGCGGGGATACGTATTAAATCAAGTATGCGACCTCGTCTCATTTAATTCAGTTAATGGCCATTGGCCACTACCTCGTTGGTACAAGTTATGTTCGACTAGCTTAAAGTACCCGTCGTTGCCCGGGCTTCTCATATGCATTTATAACGGCAGCATTAATATTTTAAAATTAACTGGCGCCTTCATTAATTATTACGCAGTGCTTACTTACACTATCCTACTATACTTCATTACCCATTGCTTACGTACATTATATCTGTACATAATGCAGACTCGCGCGCCAGGCCCCCGCGATTGTCCTTTATCACGGCAGAGACTTTACGACAGCGCTGTCCAGCGTAGGGGCCCCTCACGCGCCTGCTTCCCCTACTACTCTTTCTCTCGCACAGCGTGCCTTCCGTTGTCAAGGAGACCGTATGACGCTAAGAAGCCTGCCATCAGGGTGGCGCGGAAAATCGCTACCGGCGGTAGCCATTCTCCAGGCCACCCTGAACAGATCCCTTATCTCTCGAGTATAAACATGCGCTCCAATATCAAAACAAAAGCACGCGTGGACGTATTCCGTGCGAGGGAAGGTTGGCATTGCGGAGGAGATATTGCTGTGAAGAGGGCCTCTTCAAGAGAACAGCTGTTTGGGAAGGATGCAAATCCGATTGGTCCTAATACAATCTACTCCCTATGGTTGACATTTGGTCTAGCAACTTTTTTACACCTCCTAACCTAACCAATCGAACTTGCATCCCTCCCAAAAGAACCGGCCATCCGAGCGTAGAAGGAGGTGCGAAATAAAAGACTATTGAAGGTGAAAATTCAGTCATCTTTTTCTACTTTTCCTTGCGTACAAATTCTAAATAAATTTTATGACGTTTTGAAACTTTAACGGTACACTTCTCGATACCAGGGATTGTAACCGTAACCCTAAGCCGGTTCGGTTCTCAGTACCGTAGGCTAACTCGCATAACCGGGTAACTTCCAGGCATAGAGTTACATACCTGGTGAACCCGCTCTCAGAGCGGGTTGCAGTAATACGGTAGAAGGCGTAGTGTTTCCCTATTTTCGTGAAATCGAGCTGTACTTATGAATTTTTATCCCAGAAACTGTATATCGCATTACGTTAATTCTTTTTTATTCTAATGTAGAAGGTTTTGCATATTTGAATAATATTTTTGAAGTGAAACTTTTTTAGCCGCGGTAGCGTAAGTTTTCTCGGGTGAAACGGAAGTATGAAACGCTTCCCCCACCAAGAACGCTTCCCCCGCCAAGATACCCACTTCCGTTTACTCCCACGCTGCGAAGGCGAGAGCGCGTTAGAGGGACCGAAAGCAAACGAGGAACGGTACGAGACAGACGACGCATTAATACTCTGTCTCTCTATGTCTTTTGGGCGCCTGATATTCCGTTCCTTTCGTACCGTTCCTCGCTCGCCCTCAGTCCCTCTGACACGCTCTCGTTCCATCTCGCTCTCGCCTAAGGCAAGAAAGGAGGGAGAAACTATCGCTCGGAATAGTGGGTACCCCTCCCCTCTGCGTTGAATGCTCACCGCCGCGACGGTTCTGAGCCGCGAGCTTTTACTTACAAATTACTGTACACAGTAAATCCTCGTATGGTCCTACAAGTCGTTTTAGTATATATAGCTCTATACATACATGAGAGAATTCGGTAACAGGGTCTCCGGACAACACTATGCAGGACCACATATTTAGCGGAGGGGGAACACCTACAGCAGTGGTGGTAATGCGTGCGTGTGGCGACGCCAGCGCCAAGCCAAGCCAAATGACGCCAACGCGAAGCCAACCACGGCCAACCAGCGTCGCCTGATGTCCAAATTCAGTGATTAGTCTACAAGATGAGCTTCGGAGGCTGGATCTTAATCGATTACACACACTGGACAGAGTGTTAATCGATTTTATTACAAACAGAAGAGGAATTTCGTTTTGCTCGCTTAATTGTCAAAGTCTGCGGGCTCACTCTGTGGACATGGGTGATGCAGTGATGCAACGATGTAACTTCTTGCTGTTATCGGAGACATGGGTCAAGAATGAAGAAAGAATGGACATTACCAATTTTCATTGTATTGTACAATCGAAACGTACTAACATGAGAGCTGGAGGAGTAGCAATTTACAAAAATAAAAATGAAGTGACAAACGTTGTGAATGCTAATATGAATTTCAATCTAGAACAAACCGATTCAGTGGGTGTCCATTCCACAGGAATTGGTGATATTTGTTCAGCCCAATGTCGATTACAAAATGGGCAACTGATTATCCTGGTCGTCATCTACATATCGCCAAACAAAAACGTTGACGAGATTATTGAATTTATTCATGAAGTCTTGCTGCCATACACTATTGAGGGTGCAAAATTGTTGAAACGAAATCTGGACAAATTACCCATGATTTTATGTGGCGATTTCAACATCAATTTTGGTTCAGAACAAGCTCAACCACTAATCGCATTTTTAGAGCAAAAATTCAATTTGAAAATAAATACTGATAGGAATAAATCCACTACCAGGTCGGACACTACAATCGATGCAGTATTTGCTCGCTATTTTTATAATTTGCAATCGAAAATGTTTATTTCCTATTTCAGTTTCCATAAACCAATCATTTCATTCTTCGAGTATGAAGAGATGGAAATTAATGACTAAAAATTAATAAACCTTAAAATATTTCATTTAATTACGTTATGTTTACTCAATTGATATACCGCATTACTGTCTCCTAATCCTAACAACCTAAAACTTATTCACAGTAAGGAAAAAAAAATTAACGGTTTTGATATTTAATAAGAAGTTTCACTTCTAACGCGTGAGTTTTCCACGCATTGTTTTTTTTTAAATTGTAACGTCAAATTATAAACAAATTTTTATTTTGCAAATTTCTCCTCGAGGGTGGCATGTTTCTAAATTAGAAAAAAATGAGAATATTCTTTGAATTTCGTATATAATAGTTGTGTTACAAATTATTATTTTTATTTAAATAAATAATTTACCTTTCGAACTTCTACAGAATTGTTACGACATTTGTTATAGGCCATTCATCCACCACGATGATGCAATTTGACCAAGAAACAATTTGCATGTAATGTCGTGGGTATAACTCAAGAAAATTCGTCACATTTTTCTTCGAGAGATTAGAAATTAGACCGAGAAACAAAACCCTGCAAGTGTTTGACGGCATTGCATGCAACCCGGTTCTTGTTAAAATTGCAGTTGCATCGCAGCGGTGAACGAATGACCATAGTTGGATTTTTGACGTAGAATGTCTTATGTCACTTTTTTCTTCCAGTGAAAATCAGTAAATTTGCAAGCGTAATATCTCGAAAACCAGTGGAAATAAGGTGTATACATTATAGTTTATTGAATTTGTCTTGGAACGAAATATCAAGTGAACTCTATAAAAAAATAGTTCCATTTAACAAACCAACCTTCACCATCGTATCTTTTAAAATAATAATCGAAAAAAAATCGTCTGGGCTAATAAATTTGCCCCCTCAAATCATGCAATTCCATATAATTTTTTTTCTCCAATACGTTAGGACATATCCAGCTGTTCAGCCTTCCCGTGAACACACTGTACATTTCTTTTACTATTGTTAATTTTTTAAATCTTCCATCTCCATCAAAGTATAATATGCCTAAGTAGTGTTAACTTTTTTAAAAAAATGATAACTGTTGAACTAACAAAATGAGCTTTTGAGTGCTTACAATGAAGACATAAGAGTAACTAATAAAAATTATTTCACGGAAAAAAATTTTGACCATTTATTTTGCAATTGTTCTAAACAATTGCCACGTTTTAATAGCGGGACACTATTTAAAAATTTGAAAAAAAAATGATGACACTTTAAAATTGGCCAAATTTTGGTTGAGCCGTGCGTAGTGCGTACTTCAATATTGAACTATCTATTTCTTTCATTCCTAACCTTGCATGGCCTTGAAAGTCATAGTATACCATATGATTGAATTTGTATTGACGGTCACTTTCATATCGGGTAACTAAATATGTAGCATTCCACTTAAAAAACTGAAGGTCACCTTCGGTTCACGGAAAACATCGCGAACACCAAAAGTTGACATGCCGTATTGTCTTGGGTATAAAAAACAGTAAAAGTTTTCCTCCTTCAATTTTTTTCAAATACTGACCGTTTGCGAGAACCCTGTATAAGAATATCAGGTATAGCCGCTTGGCCGCTGCTAGTACCGCACGGCTCATTGTCAGCCAGTCGAGCCGGTGCTGGGCGACGTTCAATTCAATTCATTTTCCTTTGGCCAATTTTAAAGTGTCCGTATTTCTGAAACCGAGTCCGTAAAAGGGACAAATAGGACTATACCATCATTCTTTTCAAATTTATAAATAGTGCCCCGCTATTAAAACATGACAATTGTTTAGAACGACTGCAAAATAAATGGTCAACATTTTTTTTCGTGAAATAATTTTTTTCTTTGATACTCTTATGTCTTCATTGTAAGTACCCAAAAGCTCATTTTGATCAGATTGTTAGTTCAACAGTTATAATTTTTTTAAAAAAAGATAACACTATATTTCAAAGAGCTATAAGATCCACAATTTTTGACATTTTGTAAAATCCGTCGAGATCCATTTATATATCCCTAAAAACTACAACATATCCAAGTTTCACCTAAATCTGAAATGTTACTCCGAAAAGTGTCCGACTTCGCATGGAATGACCCGCAATAATGAGGTTTGAAAACAATGTCGACTGATCTCGTACCCGCCTCAATATGAAAATTTTAGCTACTTTAGGGTTGACCGCGCCGCTATACCCCTGTACGGAGAGATTTTTCGCCACCTGCGTGTAAAAGTCACAATAATGGCGCATCGTTCCAAAAAATGGCATTAACGGAAGCCGGTATAGGCATGGCGTTGAGTACCTAAAAGGTTAAAATATTCAGACACAAAAATTTTAGAGAAATCAAACACCGCTACAAACAAAGACACGCCCTATTAGTTACCCTTTACGTCCGATCTATGCATGCACTGCATTAAGGATACAATTTTAAAAAAGAAAACCAGACCAATAGATTCTGAAGCTTGCAGAACCAGCACATAACTGAATAAAAATTTAATTTCTCAATTTATAAAAGTAATGATACAGAAGCAACTAGCCTATTGTTTATCAACATCATGAATTTTAAAAAGAGTATTAAATACAGTATCAAATAAACAGTTTGCAAAAGCTTTTCACAACAATTATGGTTAAAAAATTGATAAAAGAAAAATTAAGTGAACGTAAAATATTTTAAATTATCCATCATTAAGAGGGAATAATTTTTCCTCATTTTTCGACGCAAATTGCATTCCGATATTTTTTATGATTCAAAAGTCATACGAAAAAGGCCCCAAATTCTTCAACCCAGGCCGGGAAATTTCAAATAGCTCTTTGCGACGTTAGTTTGAAAGAGACCATCCTAAAATTTTCAAAGCTCGAGACATCACTGCTGTCCAGCGGTCGCTGAATGGTATAGTGGAATGCGTCCGTGAGGCGGTGTTGCCATTTTCGTTTGTTCGCGCGCGCGTAGGTTGCAATTTAATCGGATGGCCGTGTCTAACGTACATTACTGTTCAAGGAAAAAATGGAGTAAACTGTAGCGAGGAAAATGTTGGACAAGCGGTTCGTCCAAGCGGTACGCTTAATCTTATGGAATTCCAAGAGTTTAACCCTTAACTGCTATACTGTTTTTTCCAAACGTAACTGGTATACTGGGGTCGTGGCTGACCCCAAATAAAAAAGGACACACAAATTTGTAAAGTCGACAGTAGATCTATCTCTATGAATATTTTGTTCTTAGGTAATGTATAAAACAATAGAAACGTAGAAAGATAAGCTATTATTATAAAATTAATTAGAAATTCAGTTTACAAACTTAGATAACCAAAAATTTTGCAGCGGACTTTGCGTGCTTGGGGTCATGACTGACCCCAGGATACCAGTTAAGGGTTAATAGAGCAGCATCGAAGCAAAAAGTGTGTATTAAATGTATATGTATAATGTAGCAAATTACATTAATGTTCATATACACGAGCATCTTTTTCTTTTCAGGTGTTTAAGGTAAGCGAAATGTTTATTCGTCAACTATTACAGTTAAAAGGGATGTCTGTAGAGTATAGATTACTGTAGATAAAGCTACGACAATCGTGGAACGGTATCCAACCCCGCGGATCTTGATCGACTCTTTACAACGATCTCATTGCAATAGAGAATCAATATTGTCAAGCATTCAATTTGGCGATAAAAAACGTCAATTTGGAGCAGCGATTAGTAAAACAATTTATCAGTTATATACAAAGAATAATTTAAATTAATAAATGATCTTATACTATAAAGCAGAAAGTGTATCCGTAGATATGTTTGTGCGTTTGTCTGTCGCCTAAAAACTTTCGAACTGTAGACTCTGAGGACACGAAAATGTACCTCAGCTCATTATGCCTGTTTAATCCAGATAAATGTGACTATGTTCACAAAAAACTGAAAAAAAATTATTTTTCTTTTATAAAATCAGAATCTAAATTTCGGGCAAAGCCGAGTAGTAAAGCTAGTGTTTTATACAAAGAAAAATATTTTACACTTTGAAGAAATATTGAAGAATGGTTAGCACTGAACATATTAAATTACTCTTATACCCTGCCTAGGAGAATGATCAATTATTAAGGGCGAAGTGTCGGACATAGGGAGGTTTCGTGTATGGTGTCCGTTAAAGTTTAAAACACAATGGGCGGTATAATGACAAGGTGGGAAGTGTCAGAGCAGAGATGATTACATGCCCTCATTCTCGATGTCAATACAGCATATTTCTCCCTGTAATCGTGTACTCTGTAAATTCTTCTTCAGGCCCGGTGCAGATGAGCGGTTTACCGCTGCGTTCATTCCGGGTGAAACAATACGTACACACGTATGTCCGTCAAAACGAATGCGAACATGCCGCCTAGTACCTAGTCGCAAAACTTCGCGGCCCGTGTGAACTGCTTCATATAATTTTTTATGGCAGTGACACCAATGGATTCCTTATGTTCTTCCGATGAAAATCATACCCAATGTTATGTAAATCGGACTGTTTTTAACGAACCTAATTTTAATTATGCAAATCAATTTTTTATGTAATTTCCTTAATTATGGTCCGAATTATGTCGTTCGTGGGGCCAATTTCATCGGGAAACCATAAAGAAACGATTGGCGGCACTTTCGCAAAGATCTGATAAGAAATGCAGAATTCGAGATTTGCCGCTTCTTAGTGCGCAACATTGTATGGACCCGTTGGTTTCGAGTACCAAAGACCACGGAACTCAGCGAGGCGTGTAATTGCTGGCGGTATCGCCTTTGATGATGCTGGCTAGAGAATCACCCCGTATTTTGCGTCGCGTTTTTTTTTGACATTTTGCAAATGATTGTACTCAGGAAATGTTATCAAGCCCTATAACAAAATTTGTATTTACTTACAACATATTTTTTATATATCGTTTCCAAGATATACTGAAAAATAGGAACACACTCATTAACCTTTAGGGAGTGTTTTCACCCTGAAAACCCGAAAATGGGCACAAACAAAAATTTTCCTGATACTTCTATTGAGGTCCTCTACAAATCATATAAGGTAAATTCGAAAGATCAATGAAAACTTGGCCGATACTGATAGAATTGCGGTTTATTCTATAAAGAATGTGTCGAGGTCTCGAAGCGTCCGTTCGTTTTAGAGACTCCTCAAAGACTGCTCGCCTCTGAAGTGACGGGCCCAATTGTTTATTGGAAACAGTAGATAAGCGGCGAAGGCGTCGGTGTTTCGGGGTGGTCGCCGTAGCCGTGGTACCGTAAACAGACCCACGATGCCTCGACCAGCCTTCTCTGCTCAGCGCCGAATTATCTTACACTCGTCCATCCTGATAGCGTACTTATCCTCAAGCAGTGCCTTGTTTCTATAACAAAAAGTCAACAGCATATCTGAGGGTACAATCCGAAAACTAGCACATCCATTGGAATCTAAAATTTGTCATTAAATTAATTGGTCAACCCTTCATACCGCTCCCCTTTCCCGGTTCGGTGCATTTCTTACTCAGCAACAACCACATTCCATGATTGTCATAATCTTCAACGAGGTGTTACATCTGACCTACATCCAGGGTCGATGTTCTCCAATCTCTCTGCTTCAATGTATACAACACAAATCTGGCGCCCAGCCATCATTGTAGTACAATTCCAAAATCCATACAACACAACGATAAACATCATTGTAGTATATGCACAACACAAATCCGGCATCCAGCCATCATTGTAGTACAGCTCCAAAATCCATACAACACAACGATAAACATCATTGTAGTACAGCTCCAAAATCCATACAACACAACGATAAACATCATTGTAGTATATGCACAACACAAATCCGGCATCCAGCCATCATTGTGGTACAGCTCCAAAATCCATACAACACAACGATAAACATCATTGTAGTACATGCACAACACAAATCCGGCATTCCAGCCATCATTGTAGTACAGAACACAAGACCAATACAAAGATATAATACAACTCTATTTACAACCGAACTCCGTTAATTACCGCTCCTATACCTGCACCCTTTTCAAGATACCACCGCAATCTATGGTTTTAGTCTGTCAACCGCGACGACTGTCTTCGCCCGTCGACCCCCTTCTCGTAAATCTTCGACCTCATACCGGTCATTTACAAGGACTCTGACGATTCTAAACGGTCCCTTGAACTTGGGACAAAGTTTTCTGCTCCCTCCTGTTGCTCGTTCGCTAGTAATTTCAACCATGACAATATCTCCTTGGTGATATCTTGTTGCTTCACGTCTGGTCTTGTCATATCTCTCCTTTTGTTTCCGCTGATCATCCGTGATATGGTCGACAATCCTATCACGAACCTTCTGCAAATCCATGCGTTCAATCTCTGTTTGCACTTCTTGTAACAATCGCGCTTCCGCAATAGACTTAGGCTTGTAACCCATCAGCGCCTCCGTTGGGGTAACCCCTATATCTTAAATAAAAGCAAGATTTAAAACTATAAATGTGTATTGAGTTTCCATGGCCTAATTCCAATAATGATTGCATCTTCGAGGAATGCGTCCGGAATTTTGAGCCGCAGAGCTCTCAACTTAGTGAGCTTCTCAAAACAATAATCTCCCAGCCGCTGCCCCGGTTTCGCTTCATATAAAGCAGCTTCCTTAAGCATCCGCCCGAATGGCACAGGCTTCCTGAACTGCTTCACCAGTACTTCCTTGACACTATCCCATGTGGGATCTTTTCGTTGCTCCTGGTCGTACAGTTTCCTCGCGTGACCCTTCAGATTGCGGGCGATAATTCGCATCACACAATCGTCGCTCCACCGATATCGTCGAACAAGGCGGTCGACATCTTTCACCCACTGTTCCACATCAGCACTGTCGCGTCCGGGATCAAACTTTGGCACCAAGTATTCGTCGTGCACTTGTCTATATGAGAGGTTTCGCAACTCCCGCTTTAATCTATCAACAGTGTTTTGCAAATCCTCCGATGGAGACCTGCCTCTATCACCCCCAGAGCGTCCCCGGTGGCGTGAATGATCGGACGAACGACTCTCCGAACGATTTCGGTCACGCCTCCTTAAATCGTCTCGCGGGTGATTCCGTGAACGATTTCGCGAATGTTCAATAGAGCGCTCCCGTGAGCCATCACAATCTCGTCGGTGTTGCGAGTGGTCTCGCGAACGATCTCGCGTGTGGTCTCGCGAGCGATTTCGCGATCGCCCTCGCGAACTATCTCGCGAACACTCCCGTGAATAATGTCGCGACCGACTCATCACTCTACACACTATTACGCGTGGCTAAAAAGTCTCACACTAAAGTACTTCGTTGATTAACGGTAACACCAACACAATCACGTTGAAAAACGTCCACAAATAGCGTGACGGCGCTATTTACGTGTCGCACGTGTTACTATCCCACTTCTGATTTATAAGGTAAATTCGAAGGATCAATGAAAACTAGGCCGATACTGATAGAATTGCGGTTTATTCTATAAAGAATGTGTCGAGGTCTAGAAGCGTCCGTTCGTTTTAGAGACTCCTCAAAGACTGCTCGCCTCTGAAGTCACGGGCCCAATTGTTTATTGGAAACAGTAGATAAGCGGCCAAGGCGTCGGTGTTTCGGGGTGGTCGCCGTAGCCGTGGTAGCGTAAACAGACCCACGATGCCTCGACTATTCTTCTCCGCTCAGCGCCGAATTATCTTACAATCACAACCGTAGTTCTACGTGAAATATGCAGCATAATACGTTTATGCTTGTTTGTTCACGACCATACAGAGTGTCCCACGGTAGACTGGACAGCAGGATATCTCCTAACATATGGGAGATAACAAAATTTTAAAAATATGGAATTGCATGGTTCGATGGGGCCAATTTATTAGCGCAAACGAATTTTTTTTCAATTATTATTTTAAAAGATACGATGATCAAGTTCGGTTTTTTAAATGGAACTATTTTTTGAAGAGGTGAGTTGATAGTGCGTTCCAAGACAAATTCAATAAGCATAAATGTATACACTTGATTTCCACTGGTTTTTGAGATATGGCGCTTGCAAATTTACTGATTTTCACTAGAAGAAAACCCGCTGAAATAGCAAGGACCGGGTCGGTCTTGCTGGCGCCACGGGGGGCCTTGCCTGTTGAAACAGATACCTACCTGCCAAAGGTCTACGCCAGGCCCTAAGGCTGGACAATTCTTTTCCGTCAGAAATCCTACTTAAGGTCGTGTTCATATATGTATATTGGCCGGTGAGTTCGGTTTCGCGAGCAGCGCGTGAGGAGAAATCAGCCACCACCACATGACGATCGTGGATTCGTCACTTGGAGTTGCTTGGCCCCCGAAGGGTACGGTGGGGTAACGGGAACGCTGCACGGCTCCGCATGAACGAAGCCGTGTGGCTGTTGTTTATTTACGAAGCTATTCGCGACGAATTGTGACGCGCTCTCGTACCATCTCGCTCTCGCGTTCGACAAGAAAGAAGCGAGAAACGACTACTCGGAATCGTGTCCCGCTATGTAGTTAAAGTGGTGTGGATGGTTCGATGCATGTGTGCGTACGTCACGGGCACCGAATCCTCACCGCGCGACGAGCAGGCGTAGCCCGAGAGAGAGTGAGAACGTTGAGAAAAGGAGCGCCGCGGCAGGCAAGCGGTGTGGTAGGAGACTTCCCCTCACGAAGCTCACCGGCCAATAAATCTGAACACGACCTTAGGTAGGTACATCTGCGGTATCAAGAAGCGGGTGCAATATCCATTACAGCGTATGAAGAAATTCTTTTCTTCATCGTATCGAAGGGGAAGTGACGCCAATGGATTCCTTATGTTTTTCTGATGAAAATCATACCAAATATCATGTAAATCGAACTACTTTGACACAAGCTGTTTGTATTCCTTATGTAAAAGTTGTCCGATTTACACGACATTTGTAATGATTTTCATCGGAAAGGCACTCGAACTCCTTCGAGGGTCGAAAGCCATAAAAATCGGGTGAGGCACCGCGAAGATCTGTCCTCGCCACGGGGTAGGTCGCATCTCCTTGGCGGGCGTTGCTCCAGAATTACCCTGTATCTGTTTGAAAAATAAAATAATTCTTTATTCTTTATCGTATGGATATGGAAGTGTCGCCGATGGATTCCTTGAGGTTTTCCGATGAAAATCATTACAAATGTCATGTAAATCGGACAACTTTTACATAACGAATACAAACAACTTGTGTCAAAGTAGTTCGATTTGCATAATATTTGGTATGATTTTCATCAGAAAAACATAAGGAATCCATTGGCGTCACTTCCCCTTCGATACGATGAAGAAAAGAATTTCTTAATACGCTGTAATGGATATTGCACCCGCTTCTTGATACCGCAGATGTACCTACCTAAGTAGGATTTCTGACGGAAAAGAATTGTCCCGCCTTAGGGCCTGGCGTAGACCTTTGGCAGGTAGGTATCTGTTTCAACAGGCAAGGCCCCCCGTGGCGCCAGCAAGACCGACCCCGGTCCTTGCTATTTCAGCGGATTTTCTTCCAGTGAAAATCAGTAAATTTGCAAGCGCAATATCTCAAAAACCAGTGGAAATCAAGTGTATACATTAATGCTTATTGAATTTGTCTTGGAACGCACTATCAACTTACCTCTTCAAAAAAATAGTTGCATTTAAAAAACCGAACTTGACCATCGTATCTTTTAAAATAATAATCGAAAAAAAAATTCGTCTGCACTAGTAAATTGGCCCCATCGAACCATGCAATTCCATATTTTTTTAATTTTTTTATCTCCCATATGTTAGGAGATATCCTGCTGTCCAGTCTACCGTGGGACACCCTGTAGAACAAATTGACCGATTGAATATATATTTCCTTTTTGCAGCAACATTAGAAAATCAATCAATTCTATTGAAATCGCACAAAACTGTTGTAATTATGAGATTCTTAAAATACGTACGCGACACGCTATTAAATAATTGTTGAAGAGTCATATAGTATGATAACTTTACTCTTGTACGTAACAAATATTTATATAAATGTCTACTATAATATTAACATTTTAAGAGTTTAATATCCCATGTTGAAGCACTTGCTGTTAGTAGGCACAGTACACATTCCTTCGCCGAAATCATTGTATAGAATAGTAACGAAGAATCACTCCTTCATGGAGAGTAACATCGTACAATACGACATGCATGTTTTAAAAGCCTTAAAATTGAAGTATATTCACCATTAGTTGCCACTTACGTTACGGTATGCGACGCACAGGCTTGTACTTAGACAGCCCCATTATTTCTATATTATTTTATACCGCTCCAAAATTCTCTATGTTCATCTCATACAATCCTCCTGCAGTCAGCTGGCAGGGTCTGCTAGCCCTCAGTTGCATTATGTTCATCATTCTTTGCATTTTCGCAGACGTGCCGTGCCAGTTGGAGTTGTAGCTATTACAAGATCCTCCAAGAATTACGCTTCGTTCGATTATAATTATCGCCGCAATTAGAAAATACTAAGCCCCTCTCCCCTGTTACGTAATTGAAAACGTACATATGGTCGAGTACTTCTGCGCTGTATTCCGAGAGTATTTGCCCGGGCAAACTGAGGAAGTACAAATGAAACTTCTGTCCGCAGAAGAAAAGAGCGTATCTGACGGCTCGTTTCATGTCGTCCAGGTGCGTAACAGCCTATGAAAGAGAATGTCAGTGCGTTCATCGGTTCCCCGCTGTCGGCGTTGCCCCAGCGAATCGTCTCTTACTTGAAAGGCTGTCACGCTAATGCCCATCATGTTAAATCCGACTTGAAGCAGGAAGTTCATTCGGTTCGTTGCATCCAGGAAATCGAAGAATCTCGAAACAGAAAGGCACGAGCGGATTAATTGAATTCTGCGGCATCCGCCACTGCCTTTCGTCGGTTCAGTTTAGTATTAATCAATCGGTACAAACTGGATGGCTTTATTGTGAGCAACCACGCAATCCCTAATGTCTTGTAGTCCATCATCGATCTGGGCGCTTTCCATTTTAGCTACATCGTTACGTTCTGTTGCTTTGTTAATCATGGATCTGCGTTTATCACAATTATACTCGAATGAACAAATGTTCTCTGTATTCTTCGGGAAAGTAATGAGTATGAATCGACCGATTTCATTTTGAAGGAACAATTACAATGAAGTTAACGATAAATGCGTTGAACGAACACTTGGGAAAGTTTCAAGCGCCTCGGTCTACTCTGCTCATTTACGTGCGTAAGATGCACGATACATCGGCACAGTGTGGTATTTTAAATTCCAATGTTATACATATTTACCCGCATATGGCGAACAGCGCAGATGCATGATGACTGATGATCATGTTTAAGGAATCCACCGCCACTATGGGTAACATAGTGATAATGCCGCACCAGACTGAATGCATGTATATCGCGTAAAAATGCTCGTCGTTGTCCACAAAGTAGTAAAGACTAAATATCTCTTCCCGTGGTCGTGTTTCGTTCAGCGGTATAACGATATCCAGCATTGGATTGACCAGTGGGATTGCCAAGAATGTTACGAAAAATGATAACAGAGCTCCTGAAAAGTAACACGTAGTAACTGATCCCGAAATATTTCTGGTAATTGTGCAGAACAGGTGTTTCCTCGCCGATTTTGACGATCTAGCAGTATGCGTTTGGGGACATGATTCTGAACAACGTTTTCCTATGTATGTATGTTCCCGCCGCTCGACCTTTGTTTCTGAGATATTCGCAAAAAACTGCTGTTACTACTACAATGTATTCTGCCTTATACGTACCTACAGTACGCGTCCGTGGCAGAGTGTGCGCCAGCATGGGACAAATCAAGTGATGAAGCTGACCTTCGTTTCCGAGATATTTGCGAAAAACTTCTTTTGACTTATTCCGACGCAACGCATTTCACGTTCCAACTTGTCCCGGGTATTAGTATTGGTTGGGGCTAGATTAGTGCGGGGGGCGCGTAGGGTCAGGGTGCCGACAGTGGATCAGTCTTGTTATGTAGGGCTGTAACTTTATAATGGATTGAGCAAAGAGGCTGAAATTTGGTATCAACATAGCCTAGTTATTGGATGTTTTTAAATACGTTATTATTTTGTAATGTCGAGCGATACAAAAACGATATAAATTTAAAAAAAATGGGAAATGATCCACTGTGGACTGCAGGTCGGGTACAGTGAATCATCGAAAAATCTACAGTGGCTCACGACGGTACACAGTGAATCATTATGTGAAAGACATAGAAAATAAGGCACGTATGATAGTGAAATCTGTCTTGTATTTAATCATGCAGTCTCTGGGTAATTATGCAGAACAGGTGTTTCCTCACCGATTTCAATGATTTTTGGATATGTTGTCGGGGACATGATTCTGAACAACTTTTTCCTATACATGTTACCGCCGCTCCACCTCCGTTTCCGAGATATTTGCGAAAAACTTCTATTGATTTATTCAGACGTAGCGCATTCCACTTTCCAACTTGTCTCGGGTATTAGTATTGGTTGGGGCTAGATCAGTGCGGGGGGCGCGCGTCCGCTCGCGGCCGCGCAAAGCATGGTAGGGAACCGATGTGAGTTTAGAGATTTGAACCAGAAACTGGCGGATGCCCGTCAACACCCTGACTCTGTTCGGCGGTGCCGACGCCGCCGGTTATTAGGATGACTCTGGTTCTAAAACACAATTTTTTTGCAAGAAAGAGGGTGCCTTCGAAAGCACCTGTTGGGTGTATGGGGGATCCCGTCAACACCCCAACTCACATCGGTTCGCTAACATGCTTTACGCGCCCGCGAGCGCGCGGCCAAGTTGGAAACTGGAATGCGTTGCGTCGAAATAAATCAACCGGAGTTTTACACAAATATCTCGGAAACAAAGGCCAGCTTCGTCATTTGCTTTGGTCCCATGCTGGCGCATATGCTGCCACGGACGCGTACTGTAGATAGGTATACGGCAGAATACATTGTAGTAGTAGCAGCAGTTTTTCGCGAATATCTCGGAAACGAAGGTCGAGCGGCGGTAACATGTATAGGAAAAAGTTGTTCAGAATCGTGTCCCCGGCAACATATCCAAAAATCATTCAAATCGGTGAGGAAACACGTGTTCTGCATAATTACCCGCACACCTATTCTGATGTATGTATTTCTACGCTAAGAACTCCGTTGGCCTACACGTTAGGAGCTTGGCGCTGTTCCCACCACTTCTGGCTCACTCTTGTTCTGCGAAGGTGAGAGCGAGATGGAACGAGAGCGAGTCAGAAAACGTCGAGAAAAGGAGCACCGAGGCAGGCGAGCGGTACGGTGGGAGAATACCCCTCACGAAACTCGCCGGCCAATATATCTGAATACGACCTCAGTTCAGTGGATCATGATCCACTGTGTACCAGGGCAACTTGAGCTACTGTGTACCGAGCTACCATTTTATATTTAACCTCAAACCCACACAAAATACTTGACTTTGTAAATATGATTGCACTATCAAAATAAACTAAAATAGATGTATTTTCAATAGAATGACAACTGCGCAATAATATGGCGCATAACGCAGCCTGGAAATTAGGAAAACTGACCTTTAAAAACAACTTTGGACACACGAAAATATAAAATCAGTCGTAACACGTGTACGCGTCGATTCTGGAGACACGCGACTAGCAAAACAACGATATTGTTCTTCCTCTCGCACACAGAGTACTTGATCCACTGCACCCGCCTGAGCCACTGTCGGCACCCTGACCCTAAAGCATGATACTGAACTGATGCGAGTTTAGAGATTTGAACCAGAAACATGCGGATGCCCGTCAACACCCCGACTCATATCGGTTCGCTATCATGCTTTGCGCGCCTCCCCGCACTAATCTAGCCCCAACCAATACTAATACGCCGGACAAATTGGAAAGTGGAATCTGTGGAATGCGTTGCGTGGGAATAAGTTAAAAGTTTTTCGCAAACATCTCGGAAACAAAGATCAGCTTCATCATTTGTTTTGTCCCATGCTGGCGCATATGCTGCCGCGGACGCGTACTGTAGGTACGCGCCCGCGAGGCGCTGTTGCCATTTTACAAGTCCGCGCGAGCGCGGGTTGCAGGATAAAACGTTGACCCCGTACATTGTGTAGTAGCAGCAGTTTTTCGCGAATATCTCGGAAACGAAGGTCGTGCGGCTGTAACAAGTATAGGAAAAAGTTGTTCAGAATGTTGACTTTTACAACATATTGAAAAATCATTGAAATCGGCGAGGAAACACCTATTCTGCATAATTACCATATTTCACACAAACATTTACTGTGAAGACCGCCAGAATAAAGTACCTACCTCTGTACCAGTGCCCGATTTTGCTTCCTTTCCTGGTAATTTCCTCTAATACATCCAGTTCCATGCCCACCCCGTGAGTTTTCCAATCATTTTCCACGTTGAGAAATACTTTTCTAAACTAAAATATTTGAAACTTCTATGGTACCGCGCGTTTGACGATCGTCTGTCGGTACAGTAGGTTGTACGTACATTTTCTTGGTTAATATGCATGCTTAACAACTTGATGACACAGGCAATGGACGTGACAAACTGTGGTAGAGGCTCGAGGGCTGCGTCCAAATTCTTGTCGCGTATTTGTACATAGAATTGCAATATCTACCAAATCACAGACCACGATCATGCGACAATATTGTCCGATTATTATTCACTTGTCCGTTTGGTTTTTTTTGATACTCCATCGGCAACATACAGTAGCGAAATTGAAATGTTTCACTTACCGTCGGTATTAGGAGCGATATGACACTGCCCACAATCATAATTACGATGGATTTGTTCTTGAAGCTCGTTTGAGACGGATATTGCCCAATAAGTACTAGGTACCTTTTCAGTGGTTTGTAATGAGAGATTTCGAACGTGCCGCATGCTTGCATTCCTCTTCTCTGAAGCACCGGATCCCCCGAATGCCCTGAATTCGATTAGGCTTTCGATTACATTTGAACATTAAAATAAATTATTGCAGCCTTGCTATAATAAATGAAGGTACGCCAGAATCTAATTAAATAACGGCTAAGAGATAACGTGGCATTTAGGTACATTTCATCATTGGTATATCAGCTCATCGATTTAAAAAATAAATAAAACCGTGCTTCCGTCCCAGTTACGGTAAGTTTAAGACGAGAATCTAGCTGTGAAACAAATATGATTGCAGTACACGCGGCATGCTTCCATCTTACTATTCATATTCCGGGATCTTTTGCTGGCAATCCCTACACCGAGACCAACGCGAATGGTTTTGCCAACACTATCCTGTTGCAGCTATAGAATTAGATTTATACGGCTGAGAGGGAAGATAGTGCTCCGTCAAACGGACGAGCGTTCTTCAATTTTTTATGGACTCATATACACGTACGCAGCTTGGAAACGCAACATATGGTGTAGAAAATAACAAGTTGTCACAGGTGATAGATCGATATCTTCTCTCGTCTCGTAGTGGTGCTTTTAATGTCAATATGTAATTTACTCGTCAAAGTTGAAGCTGATATGAATACACGTGTCTATAGCTTGAGAAATCTTCCAATGCTTTCGAGTGCAGTTGTCGGGTGGAGCCGAGAAAAGTAGTTCCCAGTAGAGGAATAGACCGTGAAGAGTGTAGCGGAAGAGAAAATGGAGAATAATCGAACACGGTAACTGTCTTTCTTTGTGTTGTAATGAAAAGTATTGCTTTGTGCGATAGTTATAGTATTCTTTGGGGAAATCAATCGGGCCCTTTGATATTTGACCGAACTTTGTTAGAAGGAGAGTAGACATGCCTTTGAAAATATTAAGTAACCATGTAAAAGTTAACATGGAATAGCATTTAAAAAGGATTGCATAATTTATTATTTATAACCTGAATATACACCATAAGCAATAAATTTACAATAAAATTTTTATTTATTATGTGGGATCAGGAACCCCCATAACGTAAGAGTAGGAACGGAATGCTGATCAGCACGCGGGCGGCTCGGGTTCGATTCCCGGCGCCGTGGCTCTCTTTTTCCGTTTCCTACAATTATAAATCGTTAAGTATTAAAAAATGAAATTAAAAATTGGTAATGTTTGAAACGTTCCGTATTGCGAAGAAACGATTTTGATTGGTCGTAAAGCTTCGTGACGTCACATAGTAGTAGTTTTAAATGGCTGCTATGTATTTATGATTGCGTCGTGAAACTGGTGTTATGAGTTGCCTAAAAATACGTATATCAAAACAGCCGTCTAATAGTAATGTATACGTATATCAAAACAGCCGGCTAATAAAAATGTATTTTTTAATGCTAAAAGTGTGAAAATACTACCATGTGACGTCACAGGCTTCTTCGGCTACGCTCGGGAATTTCCGGATCGTTTTCGGTAATTTTAAATATTGCAATTTCTAATAATTTTTTTCTCGCTTAATATGCAATAAAAAATTATGAAAAAAAAAATTACAATACAACTTATATAGGAGCTCCCAAATATATTTTTTTTGAGAATCATGCAAATTCCCAATTATGATTTCGCTCGTGTGCTTCTCATTAGCCGTTTCCACACATTTCCAGTACCATTTACTACTATCTGTCCAGTACTCTACTTCTTCGTACTCTTACAATTAGTATACATGGATTATAGACAGTTTCCAGTGAAGATGAAAAACCATTCCCTTATATAGTGACGTCATCATCATAAAATACGACACGCAGGATTTAGGGATCTTAAAATGAAACCGTGCATGCTACAGTGTGAAGTGACTAAACGATTTTCGTCTAAAAATTAATCAAATGATCGTGTGTTATTACATTATGTGCTGTTCGGTACTCCAGTCTGTATGTTAACACTTTCCCGGTTACTTTTATTAACAGGCGTAACGACATTACCGGCGATAAAAGTACGGTAGCAATAATGGTATATTCTGGAATATTTGAATCGGATTTTTCGATGCGTAAGTTTCATCTCGGTAACAATATTAATATGTTAGAAACGACTTTAGACAGGGTTGTAAAGGTCGAGTTTCCTAGCCGCGATCGGCGGCCGAATCCTAAGCACCGCTCTTATGGAGAAGCATGCATCCGTTTTCCTAGCCGCGTTTTCGACCGGCTGCGGCCGCGCGTCTGCTACAGCAGCAACATAGGCTACTGGAGACGCGACACAATGGGATGATTGTCTGCTTTCCGCCGTGATGGCGGAATCTCCTACATAGCCGCGCGGCTAGCCACGGCACCAAACCGCTCGACTCCTCCAAACTGGGTCCTCGCCGCGGCCGCGCTGCGACCTAGCGCCACAGTGGGACAGAATCCCAAAAATAACGAAACAAGTCAGAATTCAAAAGTTATAGGATTATGTTTTTTTTATATATTTCTTGTAAACTAATAATATGAGCTCCTAAAAAAGGAAAATAATAGTCCGATTTACATGAAATTTCGTAAGATTTTCATCGGAAAACATAAGGAATCCATTGGTGTCACTTCCATATCGATACTATAAAGAACGAAAAATTATTTTATTTCTGAAACAGGTATGAATCCTCGATCGTAGACCTTTTCAAGTGCGCTCGAACCAAAAAGGGACCCTGAACCAGGGAGTCGAGATCGGTAGACTTTCGGTTACGGTCGCGGTCGCGGTCCCTTGAGAGGTTCGATGTGGCCTTTACGGGTCTCTCGACCGAACCGAGAGCGACGAATGGTCCGAAGATTTCTCTCAACCGATAACCGAGAGAGAATTTTTCTCAGACTTCCGCTCAACCGAAAGTCTAGACCGGTCAGGAATACGGTCGCGTTAATTTATGGAGAGGTTCGAGTTAATGTATGGAGAGGTTAGCAAAACGGTCACCTGAGAGTCTCGACCGAGTGCAATACGGTTGACACAAAGTCGGGAGAGATAGAAATGCGGGTAACTAGAATTCATCACCTCATGAGAAATAGGAAGAAAATAGAAATACGTTCGATTAAAATTTGTGAAACAAATTGTTACTATCCCTGTTGCGAATCGCAAATCGTGACTAAAATTATTTAGTAGGTTATTTTAATTATTTTTTATCACGTTAGTAACCTGGCCTTGCATCTTCTGCAATCCACAGCGAAATACATAGTATAAATGAAATAAATTTATATTAATAAATAAAATCAATCAATTTAATTCATATATAAATTCTTAAAAATACATTTACGTCTTTTTCTGAATTTATTAAATTTTATAGATAATTTTATAAACACCTACTTTAAATATTTTTATAAATGAAATATTACTTTGACAGTCGCAATGAAATATTTTGTATAAATAATTTTCAGAAATAATTCATATTTTTATTAATAAAATGTTTAGTTATAAATAAACAAAGTTAATGATGGATAATTATTAAGGATTAACAATTTGTTTTGCAAACAACAACAGTCAATTTTCAAAAGTTTGCACGCTGATAACGCCAAAGTTTTTTCAAAACTAAAACGTTAATGTTAATAAATTTCTGACCATTTATAATGCATCTATGCATATTGTACAAGAAATGGAATTTTTGGACCGATTGATGTAATGAATGAATTTGCAAACATTTATGATGTTTTCAAAATTACAATTTCGCTGTATAATTTATTATTTAAGTTTAAGTTAAATATATATTTACATTTTGTTACATTTGTATCTTCTGTTTTTTCCACACTTGGACATACTTTTGAAATAACCACATGAAAAATAAAAAAATATATTTTCAATCATTTTCTTGTTATTTCGATTTTAACAATCATTTATTTTATATTAACTACTTCTATTAAAGTTGATGGGAGATGACGAGCATTTTCTTAATGTAGTGTTTCAAATACAACAATGCCTTGGTAGATCGGCGCACTTTAGGACCGACAGTGTCAAAGTATTAACAAATAACTGCAACAGTCTGCTTTCACAAATCCCGTCACGAGAGAGACAAACAATGAAACCGACAAGGACAGTATACATACCTTCCCGGCCTATTCAGCTAGGTCGAACTGAACCGAACCCACCCGAATAAAACCGACTCGGAGCCCTAACCAGTCAGCGGACCTCTCCATACATTAAGTGGCGACCGACCGACCGACCAGTCCCCGTTCGTCTCAGAATGTGGTCCCCGATTCCCGACCGAAGTGCAATTGGTCAAGAGCTTCGGTTCCCTTTTGCAACCTCTCGCTATTACGGTCAGAATTTCTCTCCTCTTTCGTTACGGTTACTGGTTACTTGACCGATATGTGACCGGTCTGAATTTCGGTTTCTGCTTCGGTCTCGACTCCCTGGATCATACTTCTTGAGAATTCTCGAGAATTCTCAAGAAATTGAAAAAAATATTACAAAATTTATATTTTTGGACTAATGTTGACAATGTTTATCACAAACACAAGAAAACTTTAACTGATTGTTCATTTCCTGTCTAATTTGCACAAAACTTGTATAAATGAAAAAACAGATATTAAATATTTAATACAAAATTTTTGCAAAGCGACACATTACTTTCTTATTTTAAAATAGATTTTCAATCTATTTCTTTTATTTTATTTTTGTGATAAATATGGATATTAAATGAAGAAACGCGTCTTTTGAATTTTTTGAAGAGATTCTGGATTACCTATGCAAAAATTGTATAAAGGATAAAATAGTTTTGTCTCTTCTTTTCGATATTTCTTCTATAATAGCTACAAGAAACTGATTACTTATTTCATGAGGCATACCATTTTTCTAAACTTTAAATTGGAATTTAAGAGCACCTTGACCAGTCAATAATGTCGAATCTTCTTTACTGAGATTTTCTATTGTAATTCATATAAGTTCTAATGTTACTAATAAGATTTATTATAAATCGTAGATGTGTTTAACGTTCGCGATTTCCTAAACTGAAATTAAGTTACTCGAGAAAAACAGTATTTCTCGAGAAATAAGAAATAAGCAATTATAAAATTTCTCGAGAAATTCTCGAGAACGAATTCTCGAGCAGGAACACTACATGTAAGGTAAGTGCGGGTAATAAGGCCCAGCAGGTAATATTGCTTTTATTACATGCGAAATGTCATTCGAAGATGTTTCCGCGTCGTTGATATAGCATTTACCGGTTGTAAATTCAACATCTGTTTTCCTCTGAACTTTCATTGCACGAATTATAATATTTACATCGTTTTTCTGGATTTATGTTGGGAGTCCTCATCATCCAATTACTGTACAACTTCAGGTATGTATAAGTACATATGTTGGCAACGTATTCCCAGAAAATTGGTGATTTTGTAAAGTATGTACACGTTTAACATATAACCTCGAGGATGAGGAAGTCACAAAATAGATAGGGAAGAGCTTCAAAGCACGTGGCTAATGACCTGCTCTACACGAAAGAAGGCTCATTTTCAATATTTTTAAAAACCTTAACATTTTCCTGCTTGTTGTTTTCATATATTATGCAAAATATCATAGTTTATAGTATAATGTTCATAGATTTCTATAAAAAAAAGTTTTCAAAAGTATGTATAATTTTTTTTTTAAATGATGAATCCTTAAGAGGGCCTTATTACCCGCTTGGTTCATTCAGCTTCGGATTCTGAGACAGTCGATAAACTTCCTTCCGTAGCACGGGCCTGAGCGGCGAGCGTCTTAATAATGATTTTGACTTTTTTCTGTTCCTGGCAAATTCGGGCTGCTGAAATTGACATTAATATAAAGCTTAATGTCCCCTAAATTAATATACAAAAAATCACGGAGGTACTTTTTGGTACATTTTTTAAAAGTCCCCTTGAAGTTGATAAACACTTAACATAAACAATACGTACAAATTGTTAGTATTGTAAAAAACTGACTTGACAGTTTTGAAGGTATGACAATATTAAACACAACTTTTAATAATTAAATGAAAAGCACAAACATTCCGCCAATGGCACGTGTTTGAAAAAATGCACCGAGATTTGGAATAAATTTCTAGTGCAATTTTTTACAACAAATAGGTAAATTCAGCAAAAGTTATGGGTAGCATTAAAACCTACGTTTCTTTATTAACATTTTAAGGTACAAGAATTTGTGGATCGAACACTTCAGATTCTTGACTTTTGTGCATTACATCGAACACTGTGCGCTCGTCTGAATCGGGCCTAAAAGGTGAAAGGTGATACTTTTCCCGTGTGATTTAAGGATTTTTATAATTCTCGATGTAATTGTTTTTGCAGCATTGTTGCCAGAAGCGTTCTATAACGATTGCCGACGCTGTACATCTAGGCAAATGGAACATGCCCGTACCTTAATCGGGTTTATGCAACAAAATTACCCTTATGAATGGCAACAGATCGTGCAATATTACGCAGCGAATTAAATACTGCATCTACATAAGTACAACTTGAAAGGCACAATGGAATGTTCCCATTTATTTACTCAGACATTTTTATATTACGTAGCACGATTGTCGAAGCATCTGGCGATGTTTCGATCGATTGAATTAAGTTTTAAATAAAGTGGCTATGTTAGAAAGATCTGTCTTCATATTCTTTTTGAATTTTCAAAACCAGAAAATCTTTGTCCAAATATATACTAACTAGCAAAATATACCCGCGCTTCGCTTCGGGCCTAAGAGATATTAAGGAATCCGAGATAATACATTTTACCCCTTGTGCCATTTTAGAGGGCACAAGCGAGGAGCGACTTTGTAGAAACGGCAGATCGAACTTGTTAACAATACAGGCAACGTCCAATCTTAGGAATTATCCAGAAAGTGTTTCATTCCATTTCTTTCCTTCATTGAAATTCCCGCGCAACTCGTGAGCTGAGTGCTTCAGCGCTCCACGGGCACGGACTCGCCGTTTAATTTAAAATTCCCCACGGAATCGCGCAACATGAACGAGCCCAATTAATTTGTCATCGAACGACTAATAGTAAATACATTTGTGTTTACTATTAGACGGCTGTTTTGATATACGTATTTTTAGGCAACTCATAACACCAGTTTCACGACGCAATCGTAAACACATAGCAGCCATTTAAAACTACTACTATGTGACGTCACGAACCTTTTCGACCAATCAAAATAAATTTTTAATCTCATTTTTTAATACTTAACGATTTATAAGAATTAAAAATTTTATTATATATTTATAATTAATAATTTTTATAATTATTAATATTTATAATTTGTATAATTATTAATATTTATAATTTTTATAATTATTAATATTTATAATTTTTATAATTATTAATATTTATAATTTTTATAATTATTAATATTTATAATTTGTATAATTATTAATATTTATAATTTGTATAATTATTAATATTTATAATTTTTATAATTATTAATATTTATAATTTGTATAATTATTAATATTTATAATTTGTATAATTATTAATATTTATAATTTGTATAATTATTAATATTTATAATTTGTATAATTATTAATATTTATAATTTGTATAATTATTAATATTTATAATTTTTATAATTATTAATATTTATAATTTTTATAATTATTAATATTTATAATTTTTATAATTATTAATATTTATAATTTGTATAATTATTAATATTTATAATTTTTATAATTAATAATATTTATAATTTTTATAATTATTAATATTTATAATTTTTATAATTATTAATATTTATAATTTTTATAATTATTAATATTTATAAATAATAAACTTTGCAATCTTTTTAAATGCAAATTCCCTATTGTAATTTTAGCGGTATAATGGTAATCTCGGATAGGGTGAGCCTTGCTGCCGAAAATCGTGATTGGTCAGGATTGTACTTAGGGCTGCCATCTGTAAAATCATTAATCCAGGACAGAGAGCATTAAAACCCCGGACATTTCCACTTGAAACCCGGACACTTGTAATTATTTTATATATTAGGGCCGGTATTCATAGTCGCTACTTATTCTTAAGCATTCGACATGCTTTACTAGCTACTAGGTTAGTAGAGGATGCCGCATGCTGAAGAATAAGTAGTGACTATGAATACCGGCCAAGGTATGGTATACCAAGACAAACATTTCTGTAAATTATACAGTCGGGGACAAAAATAAGTGGACAGGTACTGGAAGTAGGTGACAATGAAGTTTACTCGAACTAGTACTAGTCTTATAAACTTGCGGTTTATTTATTACATATCCTTACAGTACATAGATTATTTAGTGAATAATTGAAATCCATGTTTACCTTTTTGTGTGAACAAGCCATATTTATCGAAATAGTAAGCGATTTAGCGAGAAACAAAAATAAATGGACACATAATAATATAAGTAATAAATGAAATACATAATAAAATTAATACTTGGTATTGCCGCCTTTTGCTCGAATTACTGCTTCCAACATCGTGGAATACTGTTTATTAAATTTTCAATATAATCTTTACTAATATTTTCGAATGCCGACTGTAAATTTTTTAAAAGATCGATTTTGTTATTTTGCTTATCCAGTGGGATTTTCGCGTCCATTAAACTCCATAAATGATATCTATAGGATTCTAGTCGGAGCTCTGTGCCGGCCATTCAAGCAAGTTTTAGTTTTCTTGGCAGTGTGTTTGGAGTCATTATTGTCTTGTTGTAAGACAAATCCTCCGACGAGACCCATTTTTAATACAGCCTCTTCTAAATTTTCATTTAGTATATCAATATACTTATCTGCATTCATGATTCCGTCAATTTGTGCTAACGTACCAATCCCATGCCAAGAGAAGCATCCCCATATCATCAATGACCCGCCGCCAAATTTAACCGTTGGGGTGATAAACGGTTTCTTATACGTTTCATTTATTTTTCTCCAGACTTGCTGCTTCTTTTATAGTTGCCGCAACTCAAATTTACTTTCATCACTCCATATTATATTTTTCCAGAATGATAGTGGCATATTCACATATCTTTTAGCAAAACCTAAACGTTTTTTCATATTTGTTCTACTAATATGCGGCTTACGTCTAGCCTTGCGACATTGTAATCCAGCTTCGTGCAGTCTTCGTTTTATTGTTTTGGTTGAAATGTTTAATCCTACTGTTTCTGCAATATTTCGCGATGCGATCGTTGGATCTTGTCGACATTTGCGAACAATTCGACGATCGTCTTGTACGGTGGTACAGCGTTTGCGTCCACGACCTCTTAAATTTTCTATAGTATTATGTAGTAGACACTTTTTATAAATTTTTCTACCGTGCTTTTAGATATATTGTACTTCTGAGCTATCACACGGTAACTCAATTTATTATGGCAGGCCGAAACTATTAATTTGCGAATTTTATATGAAATTTCCTCTCTTTTTGTCAGTTTTCAATTCTTTCACAAACGAAGTTACGTTTACGAAGCCTAAATTTGTACTGCACAGCTTGTTTGGGACCACTGCGTGTAAGCGTGACCTCCGCCTGATGTTTGTGTACATTTCTTGCTTCACAATAATATCGTAAACAGATGTCCACTTATTTTTGTCTCTAGCCAAATAGCTTACTATTTCGTTAAATATGGCTTGTTCACACAAAAATGTAAACATGAATTTCAATTATTCACCAAATAATCTATGTACTGTAAGGATATGTAATAAATAAACCATAAGTTTATAAGACTACTTAGTTCGATTAAACTTCATTGTTACCTACTTCCAGTACCTGTCCACTTATTTTTGTCCCCGACTGTAGACTGTAACCGCAACCAGGAAATAAAGGTAAAGTATTTATGACCTTCTGAGTGAGCAGCATCGAAAAACCCGGATCACTACAGAAAATCCCCCCGGACGTCCCCGGACGCCCTAAAAAAGAGGACAAATCCGGGGAAACCCGGACGGATGGCAGCCCTATTTGTACTGGATTACCACCGATTGCGTGCGTTGCGTAGGTCTCGAACTATCTCGAACTATCTCGAACACTCCGAGCTGAACCGTCGCAGTGCACAGGTGCAACGCAGAACAAGGAATTCAAAGCGATTGTACCACGTGTTGTACCTAGAAGCAGTGATGGAAGTTTACGAAGAATTCCAACATCTTCTAAACACCAAGAAGAGATACATATGTACATAATTATGAACAATTATAATTTCAAATTATCTCCTTCGCGGAAATCGGTATATATATGACATGTCTTGCATGCTGCAGACAAGCGAGGTTTGAGTTTTATAACTAATGAAAAAATAAAATGCTGGAGATTAATGTTTAAAATGTTAAATTCCTCCGATAAAGTATAACGATGCGTTGTCGTCGACAACGCGATACATTCACGAATGCTTCTCAGCATCGTAGTTGTCCAAAGCCTGTCTTGTTCAGGCGACGATGCAGTTCTCGGAAAGACTTTGTTTATAACACCTTCAAGTGTCGATTTTTCAATGCTTAAGTTGACGACCGCTAAATGACCGTTTGGGAACTCGCTCGTCTGTCTCGGATCTACACGGACGCATCCACTATACCATTCACCGGCCCGGCGTTCGGAAAATTTTAGGCTGGTCTCTATCAAATTAACGTCGCAAAGAGCTATTTGAAATTTCCCGGCCTGGGTTGAAGAATTTTGGGGCCTTTTTCGTATAACTTTCCCACTATAAAAGATATCGGAATGCAATTTGCACCGAAAAGTGAGGAAAAGTTATTCCCTCTATATTATTTATATAGTTTAAAATATTTTACGTTCACTTAATTTTTCTTTTATCAATTTTTTAACCATAATTGTTGTGAAAAGCTTTTGCAAACTATTTATTCGATACTGTATTTAAGGGGGAACACCACTGTGAAAGTTGAAAAAATTTCGATTTTTTTTTCTTCACTTTCTTAATGTTTAACTCTTCAAAAATACTCTCTGAAAATTTCAAGTTGATATTCGAAGAATTGACGAAGATACAGTGCATTTTGTGAGACGCGTCACGATGCCGTTCCATTACAAGTTAAACGCGATTTTCTCGAAGCGACATTTTTCTAACTGATCGAATCAGTTGGGAAATATTCTGAGAGCGCCATCTACTAAAGTAAGCTCTGTAATCGGGTCAATCGCGTTACATGACTGGTGTCACACAAGTATTGGAATAGTGCAATAATATTTTTGTCACTAAATAGTCTGTTAAATTTTACAAAATCGATAATCAAACAGTCGAAAATCCCAATACTGCCAATTACAGGTGACAGCTAACCCGATCAGACTGCTTTAATTTTCGCCACCAGATTGCGTAGCGGAAATAAGAAAATGCCAATAGCTCTGTCAATTTTTATCCGATCGACTTGAAATTTTGACAGGATCTTTAAAACAAGAGTATCTTCAGTTGTACGTACCGATTTTTTTTATCGAAAACATATTTTTTTAAATACGCTCGAAAAACTATCCATTTTTTTGCGTATTTTCGAAACTTTTTCTTCCCAAGCGCACCATTTTTACAAAAATAATTTTTTTTAAAAATCGGTACGTACAACGGAAACTACACTCATACCGATTATATTAAAAAAAAATTGGATTTCAGAGTTGCCGTTCCAAAGATATCGTTTCGATAAGCGACCTATGTTTTCTTGTGAGGGGTGTAGGAGATTAACTGTATATGGAAATCTATGCATGTTTTTCTATTCCTTTTTTTTATAGTCTCTTAAGACATTTTACTAAAGATAGTGTGACGTAGCGTCCCAGCTGCGAGAGATCGAGCGCGCGGCGGCGCGACCGGGAGTGAGCGAGAGGCCGAGCGCCCGGGCGACCGCGACCGATCCGCACCGAGCGGAGCCGAACCACGCCGGCCTCACGTCACGACGCGTCAGAGCGGTGACGCTCACTCCCCACTGCGCCGCTAGATCGCGTCGATTTCTCGCAGCTACGGATTTCCAGGAATCGGGACATAAGCCCTCGTGCCGCGAAGGCAAATCAGTCAAGTGGGGGTTACGGAACCCCACTACCAGTACGCTGTCTGGATGCTGCCCGGGGCAATCACTGGAACCTCCGTATATCCGCGCCGATCAGCGATCGCCGCTAGTCCTCTCTTTCCTCTACCGACTCCGACAAGAGGCGCCTGGAAGCTGCCCGGTCTCTTGCCTTCCACCGATCCCGATAGAGACGCAGGAAGTTGCCCGGTCTCTTTCCCACTACCGACTCCGACAGAGACGCCTGGAAGTTGCCCGGTCTCTTTCCCTCGACCGACTCCGACAGAGACGCAGGAAGTTGCCCGGTCTCTTTCCCTCAACCGGCTCCGATAGAGACGCAGGAAGCTGCCCGGTCTCTTTCCCTCAACCGACTCCGACAGAGACGCAGTAAGTTGCCCGGTCTCTTTCCCTCAACCGGCTCCGATAGAGACGCAGGAAGCTGCCCGGTCTCTTTCCCTCAACCGACTCCGATAGAGACGCAGGAAGTTGCCCGGTCTCTTTCCCTCTACCGACTCCGACAGAGACGCCTGGAAGTTGCCCGGTCTCTTTCCCTCGACCGACTCCGATAGAGACGCAGGAAGCTGCCCGGTCTCTTTCCCTCAACCGACTCCGATAGAGACGCAGGAAGTTGCCCGGTCTCTTTCCCTCTACCGACTCCGACGAGAGACGCTGGAAGTTGCCCGGTCTCTCTTCCTCTACCGACGCCGACAAGAGCCGCAAGAGCCGCCTGGCCGTCTTCGATTTCCAGCCCGTTCGAATCGCGAAACGCGCCGCGTACCGCCAAACGAACGACACGAGTACCCGTCAGTACCGGGTAATTGTAAATAATGTATATAACGACAACAGAATAAAATCAGACGATAAGGATTACACCAAACCCTGGCGTACCACTGAGCCTATTCAACCATCCTTATTCCCGGAGGAACGACCGTCACAATAGGTAATAACAATTTTATAATAAAACTGTAAGTTATTCCTTAAAAAAAATCTTAAAAATGGGCTCATTTTTCCGGCCGTCACAGTGGTGTTCCCCCTTAATGCTCTTTTTAAAATTCATGGTGTTGATAAACAGTAGGCTAGTTGCTTCTGTATCATTACTTTTATAAATTGAGAAATTAAATTTTTATTCAGTTATGTGCTGGTTCTGCAAACCTCAGAATCTATTGTTCTGGTTTTCGTTTTTATAATTTTATCCTTAATGCAGTGCATGCATAGAGCGGACGTAGCGGGTAACTAATAGGACGTGACTTTGATTGTAGCAGTGTTTGAATTTTTTTCTACAATTTTTGTGTCTGAATGTTTTAACCTTTTAGCTACTCAACGCCACACCTATACTGGCTTCCGTTAATGTAATTTTTTTTAACGATGCGCAATTATTGTGCAATTACCGTAGCTAAAATTTTTGAAATCGAGACGGGGACGAGACCAGTCGACATTGTTTTCGATCCTTATTACGGTAATCTGAGGTGCGAGTAGTAAACCGATGATAAAAGCGGAGTGCGCGCCTCGATTACTTGGGTCGGGAAATTTCCAATAGCTCTTTGCGACGTTAATTTCAAAGAGACCATCCTACAATTTTCGAAACCGGACATCACTGCTGTCCAGCGGTCGCTGGCAGCTCTCCGAACGCGGGGCCGGTGCATGGTTGCAATGGAATGCGTCCGTGAGGCGGTGTTGCCATTTTACCTGTTCGCGCGCGCGTAGGTTGCAGTTTTAACGGATGACCCTGTATATATGCTCTAAGGTGATTAGGCTAGTTGACTGAATTTGAGACATTGGTTAAAACATTATTTTCATGTCTATTCTACACGAATTTATTTTCGAAAAATCGTACATTTACATGATTTTTTTTGCGTTTTCAAAAACCTATTTAAACTTGATTCGGAAACGCGCCAGACTGTCATGGCGTCCTGTATGACGTCACGCCGTGTAAAACAAACCTAAACGATCGTGTCTGTGTATTGCTATTGTTAGTTTTCGGTGTTGTTTTTAATTAAAAATGAATTCCTCGTACTACAAGTATTATATAGTGCCCCAGTGTAAAAGCACAACTATAAAGACGCCAAACAAATTATTTACGAAATAACCTGTTATATGAACCTGTCAACAACAAAATACGATGGCGTTGGTATTTTGCACGGCGTGACGTCATGCTTTCTGATTGGTGTTCACTGTCACGTGACTGAATGCGTAATTTTGCAGAATTTAATTTCCAAAAAATATTACCAAACTTTATTTTTTATAATAAATAGTTTATTTTTTGTTTCCTCTGTATCATGATTAATCGTTAGAAACTCTAATCCATGCAAATTATTCTTAGCGGATACAAGCCTAATTCTCCGAACTTGGCTACGACAATGTGATTTTGTATAACGAGTCGTACGACATATCGAGTTATCGTTAAACCAAATCCTGTTATTGACAATGAAAAGTGAATATAGTGATAATTTCTCGAGAAATAAAACGCGGGAACGTATATTTACAAGCGATCCCATTTACTTGCATTCGACTGTTTTATGCTTTTGAAATATGCCAGTCTTTTACGTTCCTTAACCGTATTACACCAAGTATCCCTCTCCAGAATTCTCCCAGCGAGACAGAATTACGTGAGATGGTAAACGAAAACGGCTGGCTTATCATTCGACGTATAGTCCCTTGATATGTGCTGAAACAGACCGGATATTTCGCTGTCGCAAATTATGTTGGTCGAGAAAATAGGTTATGCAGCGATCATATACTGGGGATACAAATTCTCTCGAAGTATGATATACAAAATCTACAAGAACTTCTTCTCTGCACCGGCCGTGGATTTATGCTCGATGGGTAAATGGGCAGTTGTCACCGGATGCTGCCACGGCGTAGGAAGAGCGTACGCGGAGGCACTGGCAAGAATAGGGCTGAACGTGATACTAGTGAGTCCGGACGCGGAGAACTTAAAAACGATCGCGAGTAACATCGAGATGATGTACAACGTGAAAACGAAAGTGATTGAGCTAGATCTCTCCGAAGGCTTGGAAACCTATAACGTAATCGAGAAAGAAATGTTCGGTCTGGAGATCGGCGTGCTAATCAACAACCTGGGCATGTCTTATCCGCATCCAGAATATTTCCTCGATCTCCCGCATAAAGAGAAGATCTATATGAGCATTGTGCACTGTAATGTTGTTGTTGTTACAAACATGTGCCGTATCCTGTTACCGCAAATGGTCGTCAGAGGGAAAGGAGTGATTGTGAACGTCGCCTCGATAGTGGCCGTGTTACCGAGCCCCCTTTTAACCGTGTTCGCTGCTACGAAAGCATACATCATGAAATTCACCAGAGACCTTCAGAGCGAGTACGGGAAACACGGTATAATCGTGCAATGCTTGTTACCGGGCACGGTTACCAATCACACCACCGATTCACCGAGGCCGGGGTTAATGGTCCCGACACCGGATAAATACGTTCAAAGTGCTATTAAAACCATAGGCAAGGAAAACGTGACGACAGGTTTCCTCGAGCATTCGATTCTCATCTGGATAATTAAATTAATCTACCGGATATCACCCAATTCCGTCATCGTTTGGATGACCAATATTATGGAAGGGAATCGGAACAACGCGCTACGTCGATACATCGGATGATTTTGTAAAAATATTTAAATATATTACACTTAATTTAAGAAAAAGTTCGTACACTCTTTAATCGCGTCACTTTTGCAACTGGATCTCTTCCCTATATGGCAGAAAGCATTTCGAGTTTAAAATGAAACTCATTTTTTATATTTTGTTATTTAATTTGTTTCAATTTTATGGGGTATTCTCAGATTTAAAATACCCGCATGCGCAATGAGAAAGTATGGCAATGTGAAGGGTAAGGAAGAAAAACCGGGAATGTCCATGTATCGTGATTTTGCGACTTATAGCATATTTTGTTGGTAGCAACTGGGACTGTAGAACTGTAGAATCAAAAAGGGTTATAAAGTTCAAATACCCCAAGATAACGTGAAATATTTGGTATACTGGTTAAAAATAGGAATTTCCCACTCTGCACTGGAACAAAATACGGAACGGAATGCCCTCACTCTTTGCCTTAGCATAAGCTTCTGTCGTCAAGGTAAATCAAGAAAATATTTAAGAAGAAAATTATATAAGAAAATTAAATTCATTGAACCTTGTTTCTTTATTGATGGACTAAAGTATTAAAACATAATTTCCTGGATAACGCTGTTTTCTGACAGTCCCTGTTCTTTCCCCTTACCCTTCATATATTAACGTAAAGGTACGTGTCCATTTGAGAGAATCTCGCACAAGTTACTCTCGAGTATGTATAAGTACCCAACTAACACAAAGATGTCTTAAGGTGAACTCCAACGACGCGTGGCTCGGCTAGGCTCGGTGAATCTGTTTGGCGAGCGCGAATTGGCGAGCCGACAAAGAAGCTTGGCTCGGCTTGGGCTCCCGTTCATTGTCGGCTCGACGACTCGCGCTCGCCAAACAGACGCACCGTTGGATTTCCCCTTTACTCGGCCACGTTTCCCTACATCTGACAAAACCTTCCCCCTGCGTCTTGACCTTTTAAATTTTTTCGGTAATTATATATGTAAAAGAGGGCAAAGGTGTCCGGAGACTTGTTTCCAGGGAGGAAGGGGCAACTTTGGGATGATGGTAAAAAAAATACCCTTCTTGCTTTTTTTAACCCATTTTGTAGTGTCAATTTAATTAAAAATTTAAAACTGAAATTTAAAACTGAAGTTTAAAAATACTCCATTTTTTATATAAACTTAATACAGATCATTTTTAAAAAATAAGCGATTTTTTCTCAAAAGCCAGGGGGGCAACCGCCCCTTTTGCACCCCCCTCCGGATGCCCATGGAGGAGGGCACACCTCGCAGATTTTGAAGACTTTGAAATATGTTATCGGGGGCACGATTTTTGAACAACTTTTTCCTATACATGTTATCGCCGCTCGACCTTCGTTTCCGAGATACACGCAGAAATAGTTTCGATTTAGAGACGCGGTAGTATTTCGACGCCAAGTACATGTTTCGACGAGGATCAACGAGGAGCACTAGTTTCGACCATGGACCTAGGAATTAAATGGACGGAGCACAATGCTGCGGGATCTAAGCTCGTGTAAGTAAGAGGGGTGCATGATACTGCGCATGCGGTGGTGGACGATCGGTGATTGGTTAATGAAAGTGACAAATCATTTATAAGAGGCACTGCCTCTTTTACATTTTTTTATGGTTCAGTTTGTCGTTGAGTTTGAAACGTTAATACGTAATTGCAACATTATATTTTGGTCTCTTAAGACTTCGTAAAACTTATGCCACTCGTCAATTGAGGGGCTCATATGTAAGTACATATATATATAAGTAATATAGAAGTATACATATATATGTATAGTTTTATACATATAAGCATATTTTAATACACCCTATATAAGCATTCTGTTTCAAATAAAGCGCGACGCATGCGTACTACTCCGCCAATCACAAGCCGTCCACCACGACGTCTCTCCTCCCGATCGACTGGCTCGACCATAGACATATATAGACGGAGCGTGTGCTGAGAGGGTTGCAAGGTTCGCGGTAAGGGGATGGTGATACAGGCAAATCGGGTAACTTCATTCCTCCTCGGTGTTACTCAGCAATACAATGACGTTACACAGGGTCAGCGTTTTATCCTGCAACCCGCGCTCGCGCGAACTTGTAAAATGGCAACAACGCCTCACGGACGCATTCCACTACAACCATGCACCGGCCTAGCGGAGAGCTGCCAGCGACCGCTGGACAGCAGTGATGCCCGAGCTCCGAAAATTTTAGGATGGTCTCTTTCAAATTAACGTCGCAAAGAGCTATTGGGAATTTCCCTGCCCGGGTCGAAAAATTTGGAGCCTTTTGCGTATAACTTTTGAACTACAAAAGATATTGGAATGAACTGCTGTTCAGCGGTCGCTGGCAACTCTCCGAACGCCGAGACGGTGCATGGTTGTAGTGGAATGCGTCCGTGAAGCGCTGTTGCCATTTTAGAAGTTCGCGCGAACGCGGGTTGCAGGATAAAACGTTGATTGACCCTGTATCTAAAACAGCGCTGTCCAAGGTCGCTCACGCGTGAGCTTGGGATTCTCCCACTCTCGTCCGCGTTGTCAGGGATACCGCGCGACGCTAACTATGAAGACGCTAGCCCGGCTAACCCGTCTTGGCAGCCTTCTTAGCGGTCTCCTTGACAACGGAAGGCACGCTGTGCGAGAGAAAGATTGGAAGGGGAAGCAGGCGCGTGAGGGGCCCCTACGCTGGACAGCGCTGATCGAAAAGGTAGGTAAGCGCAACCCTCAGGGTCAAGAAGACGTCGCCCGAACAAAGTTTATGACTTAATGACTTTCGGCCTCTTCCGACCGGAGTTTTTATTGTTAGGGGAAAATGGGGCAAAACCGGGTACGCGGGTCAGACCGGGTATCATTGTTTTTCTAAGACAAGAGCTGCGATATGCAGCCAACGTATGGTGTTACATTCGGGTGGACCTCACGACGGTATGAGATCAATCGCAGAGCAAAGACCGTCGTAGTTTTTCATTCAGAGAAGTTTACAAATTTCGAGTTGAAAAGTTCCAGTGTTGCGTTGGTGACTTACCTTTTTTATACCACTTGGATTTAAAGAATCTATTACGCTAAGTACTGCATTGTATTCTGTAGTCTTTACACAGTATTTTGACGTTTTACCCGGTTCTTTATCGCATGTTCCCTAGTAGCATTTTGGGTTGGCATACAGTTGGGCCACGCACATAATATTAGTTGGCCAACAGTTAGATTTGGCACTTTTTTTTCAGGCTGGGCCAACAACAGATGGCCAAGATAGGCTTCCCTACTGTTTCCCAACTATTTATAAGGACTGCCTGGTCTGGTTTAGGTAAAAAAAAATTTTGCCGTGAGTAGGAATCGAACACGGGCTTTCCAATTGCGAAGCGGCCGCTGTTCGCAACTACCCAACACATTTCCTTACAAACAGTTATAATTTCTAGTTACATAAATAGTATTAATTGTTTATAAAAACTGCACACTGACGCGAAATATTCGACAAAATATCATCATTCAACTCATTCCTTAAAATTTCACATTCGTCTTAAGACAGACGTCCTCGTTACGTATTTATAAATAACAAAAGAAAAATCACAACTTGGAATATAATAACAAGTTTTAGGATGTAGCAAATTTTCTGACGTTTGTAAGACAACATTTAATCATGGTTGTAAATTGTTTGTTAATTAACCAACCATAATAATTGTAGGCCCAACATTGAATATTCGTAGACAAACTGTCGTAACTTTTTGTTAATTAACCAACCATAATAATTGTAGGCCCAACATTAAATATTCGTAGGCAAACTGTCGTAACTTTTTGTTAATTCACCAACGATAATAATTGTAGGCCCAACATTGAATATTCGTTGGCAAACTGTCGTAACTTTTTTGCCGTGCCCCTATGTTGGGAATTTGTAGGCAAAAACACTAACTATATCCCAACTGATTCCCAACTGTTGGCAACCGTTGACCAACAAAAATGCTACTAGGGTTGTAGTGTAAATATTTATTGTTTATTACTTCATTTGGGGCAAAACCGGGTACCCATACTTTTTATGTAATGGCTTCATGTCTTATAGAAGCTGATTTCTAATCTTTAAAAAATCCAATAATAATCTTGATCATATGTATAGGTCAGGGGCAGAGTTGCCACCTCTCTGGTTTTCGCCTGGAGACTTCGGGTTTTGAAGTAAGTAACTCTCCGGGCTCCGATTTTATTGGAAAAATCTCTGGGTTATAGAAAAAAATGAGATAATAAGAAATTGTGGTATTATACAATGCTTCAAATTTTATATACAATAAAAGTTATTAATTAAAAAACAGATACTTTTAAATTATGAATTGTTTGAGTTAAAAAGAATTGCACATTTGTTTTCCGGATATTCGAGAACAAATCTTTTTTTCTTTTTCCATCTTCAGGTTTATATTCGAATCTCCGGGTTGGAATGTGTGTCACTCCGGGATTTATATGGTGATAACCCTGGTGGCAACCCTAGTCACGGGTGGGCTCATAAGATTTGCACAAATGTTGATTTTTGTGCACTGGATAAATTAAAATAAACTTATGTACAAATTAATATTTGTTAAAATATCTTTCTTTATGGTTTCTAAAATAATAGTAATAAAGATTTTATAATTATATCATATTTTATGCGTTTCTTAATAGGTACTCGATATTACATCACATCTATAGGGTAAAACCGGGTACTTGCAGACTTCCAAGAAATTTTGTTTTCCTGTGAACCAAATAGTTTTTTCAAGAAAGCACTCTCATTTTCTGTTTCTGTAAAGTCCAGTTAAGATTTCTAGCGGTGTCCAAAGTTTGTTTTGCCGTCTGACTGTCTGCTAGCCGGAAAAATACATTAGGCACCCGGTTTTGCCCCACTTTCCCCTACAGGCTATCGGCAATTATTGAAAAGGGGAACACAGAATTTTAAGTGGTTTTACGAGACGAGTCGCTGCCCGCTCGACGAAACTTGGCACGCAGATGTTAAAGGAAAAGTTAAACTATTTAATGTAATTCTAGGCTTTCGTACGCCATCTGAGTTCAAGCATCGGCTACTAGCATTGCAAGGAGTGTAAGGACACGTTCAAAAACTACCAAGGAAAAAACTCCGGAAAGGAAAAGGATAAGAATTAATATAAGTTAATGTATTGTAATGAGAATAAGTGAGGATGTGTGGTCGAGGTAAAGATTTATTGTAGTGTTATAATGCTTAGACTATAGTTCGTTGGGCAATATGAGAGGGTAACTCTCGAAGCGCCATCTTTGGATATTAGTGGATAAGAATAACTATACCAAAGTAAAAAATAAACCTAACCTAACCTAACCTAAAAACTCCGGAGAAACACAACGCGCTCTACATATTTATGAACCCTGACAATAAATTCTTCCTTGTCCTCCGTTTCAAATCTCGCTCCTCCGTACTCTACATATCGATTATATACAATTCTCCAGCCACTTCAAGCGATAGCGTAACATTGTATATATAAGGATATATTTCTTTTTAATACGAAAAATTACAGGGATGAAAACTTTAGCCCACACGCGTGGCACAAAACATGCTTCACGCATGCTTGCTGACCTGAACCAGGGTTGCCAGATGGTTTTAATGACGAGCCGCCAGATCGTGTAGGAAAAGTAGCCCAAAAGCGCCAAAATTCAAATATCTTGAATGAAAAGGAAGTTTGAATATTTTCTGGAACTGTTTCCTTTATTTCTTTTAGATACAACAAATAAACTTTATTTGAACAAAAAGGAATTTAAATAAAACTGATGTGAAAATTAAAAATAACGTTTTAACACAACAATGATAATCTGTTTTATAAAATTGTTGAATGTCATTTAGTCTTGGGCAGCCCAAATATCGAAATTTCGGCCAAAGCAACCCGAGTCGATATTAGGCGAATTCCACTTACACCAAAATCGCCCGCAACGCCCGCGATCTTCATTAAGGTAAGTTTCCATAAACGCGACTGGACGCAACGTCAAGAATTTCAAAGTCGATTTTCTCGAAAACGAAGCGCAATATCAAAAAATTGTATTCCTTTTTCTCAATTTATTTAATTATTATGCGTACAAAAGAAACAGTAACTTTTTTTGATATCGTGCTTCACTTTCGAGAAAATCGACTTTGAAATTCTTGACGTTGAAGAGAACCTACGGTAATGAAAAGCACAGGCATTGCGGGCGATTTGGGCGTAAACGGAATTCGCCCAGTCCAATTCAGGTGCCAATTTCAATTTTCGAGCGCCAGTTAGATTTGAAAATTAGCCCAAATGGCGGAATGCCGCCCAATCTGGCAAACCTGACCTGAAATAACATCTACCGCTAGAGCGACGCAGCACTCCTCGCTTCTACGTATAACAGCACCATCTAGTGTTTACAGCCACAAATTAACATCTCGAATCTTCACCACGACAATTTTAGCCGAGCGCACATGAGTTTCCCGTTAGCCAATCAAATACGAGGATCAAGCGTAGACGTAGCTGTGCCGTCTGCGTATGCGTGTCGCGCATCTAGTACCGCGTAGCCCGTGACCGCGGATACATCCGAAAAGGGGGGTTGCGTCCTTCTTTTCGTTCAACACTTTGTTGAATGTAGACCGTTTGTTGTAATCCATTTTAATCCACGACGTAAGGTACGTTAAAACACTTGAAAAATGACTGAAACTCTTCAGCTAAGGGGTACCCTTCGGGGGCACAATGGATGGGTCACCCAAATCGCGACGAATCCGAAATATCCGGACATGATATTGTCGTCTTCACGTGGTAAGTCAATTCTACCCAGTAACATATAGTCACGATTTTCCCTCAATTTATTGTCGCGCGCACATATGCGCATACGAAGTATTCAAGCATCAGCGATATTTCTTTCGCTTTTAACATCAACACCCGAACATATTAATTTCCAACAAAATTCTATCGTAAACAATGCCCCATTTACAATACCTATTTATCTGTTGCTTATTCTCGCTGTTCGCTAAAGACTTCGGCGCAAAGTGTACTTCCCTCTCGATTATATACAACTCATACCTATAAGAACGCATTCATTTCGCGAACTCCGTTCGCAGACAAAACTCTAATAGTATGGAAGCTGACTCGTGACGAAGCCAACTACGGTATTCCTCAGAAACGCCTGTACGGCCACTCTCACTTTATCAGCGACGTAGTATTATCCTCCGACGGCAACTACGCTCTGTCCGGCTCTTGGGACAAGACCCTACGCCTCTGGGACTTGGCAGCAGGTCGTACCACGAGGAGATTCGAGGACCATACTAAGGTGTGACATTTTCCTTCAGATCTACCAGTCGTCAGTTCCTCACGAGGCGAACGGAAGCTTTTTTTTTTATCAATTTTTTTTATTGAACGCCATTGGCAGAAGATAAGCTACGTGAGTGATGGGAAATTATACTGAAGCTTTTTTTTACATATTTTTTTTTATCTTTAATAAATAGAAGAGGTGGGCATTAAGTCTTCGGTATTGTAAGTATTGATCGCATTTAGTACGCGTATTTTCGCGCCGCCCGTGGCGAACGAGTCGAATAAGCCGAACCTAACTATGTGTTAACAGGATGTTTTAAGCGTCGCGTTCTCTGTGGACAATCGCCAAATAGTGTCCGGCTCTCGGGACAAGACGATCAAGCTGTGGAACACTCTGGCCGAGTGCAAATACACCATTCAAGACGACGGACACTCGGACTGGGTCAGCTGTGTACGCTTCTCTCCGAATCATTCGAATCCTATTATCGTCTCCGCGGGTTGGGACAAGTTGGTTAAGGTACGTCGTTTCATACGCGCCGTTTATGCGCTTCAAGATTACCTAAAATGATGTATAAATTCATTCAACACGACTCTCCATGTGTGTTTGCGGATATGGGACTGATTCGAGAACATACAACTGTTCGCTGGAATTACCAGCTGCCTCTGCTTTTATCAGTGAAATGGGTTTTAGGTTTGGAATTTGACCAACTGCAGGCTAAAGATCAACCACAGTGGACACATCGGTTACCTTAACACAGTTACTGTATCCCCAGACGGTTCGCTCTGTGCCTCCGGCGGCAAAGTATGTATTCGAGGAGAACACTGTATTGTTCGATACAGCCGGACTCTTTAAACTAGCGTGAAAGTGTTCTTATCGAGCTTCGAGTACATTCGCTTCGAAATTTCTAGGACTGCAAGGCCATGTTATGGGATCTGAACGATGGGAAACATCTGCACACCCTGGATCACAATGACATCATCACAGCCCTGTGCTTCAGTCCGAATCGATACTGGCTCTGCGCCGCGTTCGGGCCATGGATTAAGATATGGGACCTCGAAACCAAAGAGATGGTCGAAGAACTGAAACCGGAGGTCGTGTCCGCCACGAGTAAAGCGGAACCACCGCATTGTCTATCGTTGGCGTGGTCCACCGACGGCCAAACCCTGTTCGCTGGATACTCCGACAACACCATTCGTGTCTGGCAAGTTTCTGTATCTAGCCGTTAAAGACTTTGTACAAAAGTAAAATAATAAAAAAAAAAGTGAAAAAGGTACATTCGACGGTGAATGATTAATTCATTTATTTACGTGGGACATTTTTTACACGATCGCTAAATAAATAAGGAGATCTCTACTTCTCACTGGTCTCGGACGTTTTGATTCTTTCCTCGAGTTTCTCGAATTCTTTCTTCGCTATCTTATCGCTTTCGTCTTCCACTTGGATCACTCCGAGAACCTCTGGAATATAGAATTGCATCATATTTTGTACCCCGTTCCTTAGAGTGACCACGGAGCTCGGGCAACTCGTACAGGAACCCTGCATTTTTAACTTCAGTATACCCTCTTCGAAACCCTGTAAGTAGCAAAGCATGAGCAACATTAAGCATTCAGCTGGAAGGTTCGTTTGAACTTCGCTTGATTGAATTGAACTGCTCGATTGATGGAAAGTCGACAGTAAGTGTAACGCGATACAAGTCCGTAATTGTACACGAATACATACCATGAATGCAGAGGGAGAAGCTGCGAGTTAAAGCGGGAGCAGGAGCACTTGGATACGAGGAAAGAATAGAGGATGCGGAAGGACGGTGCTTACTGAAGGAGTGTCTAAGAGAAAGAAACAAAGGGGGGTGCAACAGAGGGAACAGTAGAGAGAGGACAGAGTATTTAAATAGAACCGGGTTCGGTCAATTAGGTGTAGAATTAGAAAACGGGGAAGGGAAGGAAATATCGAGAATACTGAAAGAGAGGGACAGAGAAAACCGAGGGCAATGGAATAGGATAAGGAAAGCAAGATACGACAAAATGTACAAGTACGTGTGTAGGGTAAACTTGCCAAGATATTTGGAAGAGAGAGGAGTAAGAGGAAACCAGAGTCTTATGGCAAGAGCAAGGTGCGGAAATATGGAAGAGGGGAATAGGTGGTGGATGAAAGAGGAGGATAAAAGATGTAAGCTATGCGAAAGAGATGTAGGGTCGTTAAAGCATCTGGTGGAAGACTGTACAGGTGTGGAAAGAATAAATATAAGTGTGGAGAAAATACTTCGGGAGAGGAGGGTTGAGGAGGTGGTAGAATGGCCAAGGGGTATAGAATGGAGGAAAGAAAAAGATAAGGAAGGAGAGAGAGCGAAATGACCAAAGAATAATAACGTGCATTAGAATGGAACGGTAGGTAGGAACGAACAGTGTAGTAGAAAAGTGGATAGTATGGGAGAGAGGGTGCGTTAATTATATAGGGTAATAAGCATGGGTGTGATTGAGTGTGAGAGACAGGGATTGTAACCCGTACCCTTACCGCGTTCGGTATTTCGTACCGTAGACTAACCGCCCTAACCGGGTAACAGAAGACATCTATAACCCGGTTAACGCGGGTTACAGTGAGGACGGCATCTCTTATCTATGGCTTTTAGTTTTATTGGAATTATTGTCGCTAATTATTGACGAATTGGCCTCTTTCTTTTTTTAAATACCGTACAAGTAAATGTCGTATAAGTTGTATATTAACACTTTTTTTATGAACTTCCTTAATAATATTCCGGATTTTCACTAACCCAAACACGGTTAACTAAGAAAGTTTACTGTAACCCATACTAACTACAAGGGAACGGTTTCTAAATTCTAGAAAGAGCGGAGTTACCCGTTCGGAGCGGGTTACGAGTGGCATAAGACAGTCTAGTCTGGACAGCCACTCAAGACAAGTCAAACATACCGCCCCACAGTGGTTCGAGTATACTACATGTTAGCCGGACAAAATTATTTTTTCGGCGGTTTGGGATTATATGGGGTTCAAATTGTTAGAAAACAAACCTGATTCGTATTACAGTTTATTATTACACTAAAAATATGAGTAAAATAAAAATATGACTAATTCAATAAAGGAAAAAGAACAAAGCGACAGTATCGTACTTTAACTATAATTATCAGTTATAACGTTATGTCTATTCCTGTAATTTCTGAGTTTTGAAGTTTAAAAACCTGGTTTTTGAATTTAGTTTTCACTGCATCGCTGTTAAAATAGTGTTTTACTATATGTTCCACGTCGTTCCACGCGACAAGGGTTGAATGTACGGAAAGTAGAGACTTTCTAGTTTTTTTTAATCAAATAATCGATAAGCAAAAACTTGCAAAACTATGTTTTGTGAATTGTTTTCGAGTGCGACGCTCGGTAGCCACCACTCAGTGGTTGTTCGAGTATACTACATTCTAGCTGGACAAACTTATTTTTTCGCGGTATTGGGTTTATATGGGGTTCAAATTGTTAGAAAACAATTCATATCACAGTTTATTATGTCACTAAAAATCTCTCCCGCCGAGCGTCGCACTCGAAAACATTTCACAAAGCATAGTTTTGCAAATTTTTGCAGATCGATTATTTGATTAAAAAAAACTAGAAAGTCTCTACTTTCCGTACATGCAACCCTTGTCGCGTGGAACGACGTGGAACATATAGTAAAACACTATTTTAACAGCGATGCAGTGAAAACTGAATTAAAAAACCAGGTTTTAAACTTCAAAACTCAGAAATTACACGAATAGACATAATGTTATAACTGATAATTATAGTTACTGTCGTTTTGTACTTTTTCCTTTATTGAATTAGTCATATTTTTAGTGTAATAATAAACTGTAATACAAACCCTAACCCGCGAAAAAATAATTTTGTCCAGCTAGCATGTAGTATACTCGAACCACTGTGCGCCGTTTGAAACTGAATAATTTTTTTAAAATTTGTCCAAACGATTTGAGGTTTTTCGAGAAGCTAGAATTATTACTTTACCAGACGATGTGTTACGTCATTTGAAATAAATTGGACGGAATGGCGAAGAAAATAGTGAACTTCGTTTTCTCAACATTTCATCCGAGACTGTAATGCAAATTTAAAAAATCCCGTCTGTAGATTTAAGTAAGTTGTATATATGTATAAATATCAGTATGAATTTGAGAACTGATGACCAGAGTATGTACCCCCTTAAGTGTCTGTCTAGACTAGATTGTCTTATGTCACTAGTAACCCAGACTAACGAGCGGGTTAACCGGCTCTTTCTAGAATTTAGAAACCGTTCTCTCGCGGTGAGTATGGGTTACAGTAACCTTCTTTGGTTAACCGGGTTAGGGTACGGCGCAGGTTACAATCCCTGGTGAGAGATGGGTAGTTGTAAGGTCAAGAATATAATTTGTATACCAAGTCGCATTTCTGGACCGCAAGGTTGAAATTAAATAAATATATGCATACCATGAATACGATATCACCTCCGTCTTCTTGTACTGTTGGTCGTATGCGAGTGTCTAACAGCTCCTTGATCATTTGTACGATTTCGTCGTCATCCTCGCTGATTTCTGTACACAGAGAATTATTAGATTCCTTTATCTAAATAAATGCAGGACATTTATACAGAGTACAATTTATACGAGAAGCGTAGGAAATGTTAGCCGATAAATCCACGTTTTCATACGAAGAAGAGAATTTTACGTGTGTCCGCCGCTGGCTGGTTCTCGCTCAGTATAGGCATGCCAGACGCGAAGAAATCCATGATCACGGCGAATATTTCAGGCTTCAATAATTTCCATTCGACGTCCTCGTCCAGTTTCGTTACCGTTATGAAATCGGGCCCGTAGAACACAGACTTGACGCCCTCGATTCTGAATAACATCTTCGCGAGCTGGGAGCAGTACGCTTCCGTGGCGTTAGGGAAATCTTTGGTCTGCCCTTGTTCGAGCACCTTAACTCCAGGTAGGAATTTCAAGCTATTAGGGTTCGGCGTGTCTTGCGTTTGAATGAACATCGTACGCCTCCGTGTGCCGTTGGCGTTGAACTGTTTCGTAGATTGTAAAAGACATGACTTCGGCGCGTGGGTACCGCAGCATGTGTGCATATGTGCCGCAGAGCTTTTTATGATTCTGTGCGTAATATAATAATACCATGAGCACTTCTACATTTTTATATCATAAGCGTATATTAGAATTCGTTTGTTTGCTTATTTCTATTCTCGAAAATTTATCTTCGATTCTACCAGCTTACTTTGGATGTTGATACGTCGCCAATGATCTGCGTGCTAAACGTCGACTGGTTTGCAACATGTTCGCTAGCATTTTATCCATTGCTCCTGCATTGATTATCCTCGACTGCCAAAACATTACTCTCTGGCCATCTCTGACTACGAGGTTAGGTTATGTTACACTGTTATACGTTTCTATATAATTCATTCCCTTTCCCTCTTTCGTTTGATTTGTTTAGTAGGCAAAGGTATGTGTATATGTATAATTTGCGCAGTTTTGTTATTCTTGACACGTCTACGTATTGACAACAGTGACGTCACGATCGATATATTTATAACCCTACTTTTTTATTTTTAGTTTTTTAAGGTTAGGAGACATTCATTCCATTTCCCTCTTTCGTTTGATTAGTTTAGTAGGCAAAGGTATGTGTATATGATAATTTGCGCAGTTTTATTATTCTTGACACGTCTACGTATTGACAACAGTGACGTCACGATCGATATATTTATAACCCTACTTTTTTTTGTTTTTTAAGGTTAGGAGACATTTATCGATAAATAGGCAGAGCCGTGTGTAACGAAATGAAGAGAAGGTAGCTGTTTCATGATTTATTTTAGCTAGAATAAGAATTATAAATAAATAATAAAATAACAATAGGGTATAATTACTGAAACAAAAAAGATATCAGTGTATAACAAAAATTTGTTTAAGCTCGGTTAGAACGTAGTGGAATTAACGGCCAAATGTAGTGGCGGTAAAATGGAATTGACAAATTTCAACCATCGATTTCAATTATTTGCTTTTGGGATTAGTTTCGCGTTAACGTTAAATAATAGTCATTTAAATAGATTAACTATTGGGACGGATTCATCCTTGCATATGATATACTTTGGTTGCAAGTCCTTGTTTGTACAAAACTCTATCATTGCACTCTATGACAAAGCTATGCAGCATTTCCGGGAGAACTATAACTACAAATACTTAGAAAATCTAATACACAAGAGCGTGAGTAATGAGTATAAGTATGTACAAGTAGGTAGTTGCGAAGCGGCCGATTGCGGACTATCCTGTTTACCAGCTTGCGAAACGCATAAGTCCTCGCAGTCCTCGTTCTCGCATATGTCGCATAGCGTAGCTTTTCGCGGTTCGTAAAATACTCGGGCCCTTCTCGCTGGAAACACAGGAGAAGTTATACATACGACGGGGCCACTACAATCATTAAATTTAAGGGGGTATTCTACCCAAAAATTCAATTTTTTTCTTTTGATTTTCTAATAGTTTAGGGTTTCGAAAATATGTCCCTCAAATATTAAGGTGAAATTCGAGAAACTCCCAGAGTTATAGGGGCTTAAGGCCGCAGGAGTGGCCGGCAGTCGTTCTCTCGACTCTTGTACCCACACAGCACCATAACATTGCAGCAACGTCTCTGCAATGACGCGGTGCAAGATTGCATTGTTGCAGGTTCAATGCTATGTCCGCCTTCGCAATATTGCAGGTGTGTATTTTTGTATAGTTGCGGCCGCATTACAAATATGTAGTCCTGCAACGTTCCGGCAATGATTCAGCAACAAAACGGCAAAATCGTTGCCACTGCAATGTTCCAGTGGCAACGTGTGCGCAATATTACAGAATGTTGTTGGAGCGTTGCTACTGTAACAATGCGCGTCAATGTGTGCGCAATATTGCAGAAATATTGTAGGATCGTTGCCACTCAAATATTGCACGGCAATATTGTAGCATTGTTCATGCAATATTGCAATGCAACCTACAATAACGCAATATTGCAGCATCGTTCCTGCAATACTCCTGCAACGAAGTGTGCTGAGGCTACGACTGCCAGCAGAGAAGAGAGAGCTGCCCAACACGATTTTTTTGAAGTTGGGGAAGGCTTCATCTACGGTCCTGGTATAGCAGATTACGGGTCAGTTACAGAAATTAGTCATTATCTGCCGTAACTTCAGTCGTATAGGTCGTAACTGCATGAAAAAACTTTAAACGCGTTTGTCTCGAAACAATTTTTTTAAATCGGGCGCACATTTTTCTCAAAATCTACTGGACCGATTGAGAGCTAAAATTCGATATACATTCAAAGTGAATGTGTACCTATAGCCCGAACCAGAATTAAATCAATAGTTTTAGTACAACCTCCCCCACACCTCGTTTTAGCTTAAGAAAAGTCGAAAAAATCAAATATAAATTTTTAAACAGCTGCGATTTCGATAACAATGTCCGGACTTGGTTACATCTGGTTCGGGCGATAACTACACTCATATAGATTAAAAAAATCTTTGGTACGTTCGTTTCAGATGACTAGGACGGCCGCAATTCGTGCGCCCGATGGGGCCGGTTTTTGATGACACGACCTGCGCTTCGGCGTGTAATTTGTACAAATTTCAGTATAATGCATTCCAAAAATGCATGTTGATAGTTCAAACACTACTAAATATGTGTGCAAAACCCCTGCCCTGTAGGTGCGATAGGTTTTCCAGAATTAATTTCCAAATATCACCATCAAAAACGAGTGTCTAGACTAGAATACCCCCTTAAACATGTCTTTTTAACGCTGTGATAACTTACACGAATCATAATAGTCGTATATAGAAACTGGTACTGGCTTTTGTTTCGCCACTTTGTGCGTTCTAAATGCAGACACTGTTGGACAATACTCTTGCCGATTCATCTGTAACGTATGATTTGCTTTAAGTTCAGCTTCAAATTACTTGAAATAACGTGCGTGCGTACTGTGCCCGGATAGAAAAAAGTCGGTTGAAATGTCACGGGGGCAAACAGTGGCGGATTTAACAGGGCGGCCGATGAGCAGTTGCCACCTGGGCCCCTGCTCAGAAGGCCCCACTAGGGCCCCATCCTTAACAAAAATAATGATTTTATCCAAACTATATTTTGTTTCTGTATTTTTACACCGAGCCCGTTTTCAGTAAACTACCGTTTTAGTTTCTCTAAAAATGGGCCCCTGCTCAGAAGGCCCCACTAGGGGCCCCATCCTTAACAAAAATAATGATTTTATCCAAACTATATTTTGTTTCTGTATTATTACACCGAGCCCGTTTTCAGTAAACTACCGTTTTAGTTTCTCGAAAAATGGGCCCCTGCTCAGAAGGCCCCCCTAGGGCCCTGTCTTAAAAAATAATGATTTTATCGAAACTATATTTTGTTTCTGTATTATTACCCCGAGCCCATTTTCAGTAAACTACTTTTAGTTTCTCGAAAAATGGGCCCCTACTCAGAAGGCCCCCCCTAGGGCCCTGTCTTCAAAAATAATGATTTCATCCAAGCACTTTTTTTCTCGACTTTTCTGTACATTTACCCCCTTTTGGTAAACTACCTCTTCATTTTCCCGAGAAAACAAGCCCCCCAATGTTTGCCACCTGGGCCTTTTTCCTTAAATCGTATTTATCGTATCCCTCGTATCGGCTCCCGCCGCCCGTGCCCCGTTTGCTTACTCTGTATTCGTCGACGTCGTCGCGCCGGCTAACAGGGATATACTATTCGTACCCTAGAGTTTCTCGACCGACTTCTTTCCATCCGGGCACAATATGTGCGTATACTTCTTCACGTACCTGGTCGAAGTACAATATTACCATTGTATCTCCGTTCTTAGTTTCTACTCGTTTTACATTTTGCGACACTTCGAGACTAGGTAACGAGTCCCTATCCACAGTAAAGCCGGAAGGTAAACTCACTTCCATTACGACCATGTTACTTTCGTTTGCTTCTTTAGTCGGGACAAATCTATCGAAACAGAGAGCTGTGTTAGGTGTCTGGCATACGTATGGGATTTCCAAGGGATTATAACGTACCCGGAGCAAATAGACAGTTGCAAATGATTGGCATTCGAATTTTTATCTACTTGAGGGTCCAAAGTGAAGAGTGGCCATGCTCCGGTTACATTCAAATTATACTGGAACGAAATCTGAACCAAGGCAAATCCGTTTCCAGTTGCCGTTACGTTAACCAATCGCGATTTTCTAGGGAGCTGAATAAGATAAAGATAGAAAGTGTTGTAATTACTTTATAACCGCGAGACGTATAATCGGAACGTACCGCTTGCTTTTGAAGTATCATGGAATTATCAGGGTTCACGTTCATTTGACTCTGTCCGCCTCCCTCGTACATGAATGTTATCGATACGCTATTATTCCTCGTTGCTAATTTTTCACCCAATTGTGCTAAGGCTTGTATTCCAATCACCGTATCCTAAACATTTATCAATAAATCTGTTGCAGAAAGTGTGTACCGTAGTAACTGAATGTTTGTCATTATAATATTCACCTGCGTGGACGCGAAACCACCTTCGGCGTTTCTTTGTTTTACCAGCCACTTCATTAAAGCTATAGAATCAGCGACTAGATTACGTCTTAGATAGGTCAACAAAGCGTAGGATGTCATTTCGACATCAACCGGTCTAGGCACGGAATTATACCACGGATTCTTATCGTCTTTTGGTACAGGTTTACTCCACCACTTAAGATCCTCTTTCGTTCGGGCTTTCGATTCAAGCACATTGAATGCCGCATTCTCGAACGGATGCTTGGCCAAATTTAAGGCGTACGTGCATATACTCAATGCATAAGGATCGTCTACCTCATTTATGTTACGAACAATGTAGTCGATACCTTTGTTTATTGTATTCCTGTATTTCTCATTAGAGTCCTGCGATAGTGTATTCTTTTATGCACCGATATTCAACTTATTATTTTCCATGTATAAGAGTGAATTACATATTTGAGCTTACCGCATTCTCGAGAAAAGCAATAAGAGTGAAGGCTGTCAGCGCGAGGCCTTTCGCGGCTCCACCTTGCATATCACGATGAATCAGTTTTCCCACTTCTGGGAAGCTCCCGTTTGGGATCTGATTATTCGATAACCACTGCAATGCTTCGTCTATTATTCTATCTTCGACTGTAATATATGCTGCGGCCTGTTTGAAAGATTTCGCCACAAAAGCAGTAAGCCTAATTCAGAAACAACATTGTGAAACCTTACGAAACATTGTTTCCGTTGTAGCGAGACTAATTTTTTTTGTAAAACGCACCATGTACTTCCAGTGCTGTCCGACATTCCGAATGCACTAAAGGAGCCATCGTCATGCCTGTAAGTCAATTCCCGTTGATATCCTATTTCCATATACCTTAAAGCTTTACCTTGCACTGCTTGCGTCAACTGGTTCGTATTCTGTAAATAAATGTTCGCATGTAGAATCCGTTTCTTTCCCTCGCAAGCATCAACTCGAGCAGCCACTTACTTTCAGATAGTTCAGTATCATAATGTTTGGAACGAAGTTCAACATATTCTGTTCCCCGCAACCGGATGGCATTTTAATTAAATTCGCCAGGTTCAAGATACTCGGGCCCAGAATATCGCCTGATGGATACGTGAATTTGTAATAAATTTATTAACGTTAGGAATGGCCAGTGCATTTTAATAACAGATCTTATTGACGAGGGAACATTACCTACTGCAGAGATTTCTATATGTTCGGAACCTGGCACAGCATTTTTAGGTATATCGATCGTATAATTGGTCGACATGTGCGATCTACTCCTAAGGTCTAAGAAAGAAGCTTTGTTTATATACTGTGTTTCCCCTTCAGCCTAAAAGAAGCAACTGAATCTTATTTTATATCAGTAACAGATACGAAAAAAAAAATAAGAAGAAAGTGATATAAAACACGTTACCTTAACCAGCAATTTACGTTCGACGCTATCGCCAGCTAATTCACTATTTGCTGTAGCTTTAATCATAATGTATCCCAACTCTCTCGGAATGATCATAAAAGATACGCTGCTACCGGAATTAGCTTTCACTTCTATTTCCTTCTTGCGGTACAGCTCTAATTCTGAAATATTTAAATGTAACTTGTGCCTGCAGTATCATATTTATAATAAAACGATTTATGTAGTTAAATCTTACTCGGTACATCGTGGACTTCGTTGGAAACTTCTGCGAAATCGAATTGACCTTCAGTTGTTAGCAATACTTCGGCCGTTACCGCTTTGTTCATGTAATTAAACACCACAATTTGTATCGCAACAATTTCTCCTCGGATCACAGAGTAGGGAAGATCCATGGCAACAAAGAACGGTCTAAAAACCTTCAACTATAAAGACATCGATAATTTTTATCATCCTTCGCAGTTCGTAGACATATTATCTGTACAAGCATTCTGCAATTACCTTTCGCGGCTCTTGTATAAGGCCCAACCCATGTACATCGTTCACGGAAAATGCAGTCAGTATCCACGACGTGATCGAGTCAGGTACATTTCGTTTGAATTCATTTCTGCCATCATACCTAGGTGTAATATGCACGCTTATTCTCTGTTTTCATTTCGTTCCTTGCTTCCGAATTTAATAGTAATATAGTAAGGTAAATAAACAAAGTCACTTATCGAAAAAGAAGATCTACACACGGCGATCAGACAAATATTACGTGTAAGGAATTACCGAAAATACTTATTTACATTACAAGGACAAGTCCTGTATATAAAATGTTGCTTGACAATACGTAATCGTGTTTCACAACGACTCGATCGTTAAAGCGAAACAATTTACTTTACGTAATATGTACGAATAAATGACCGAAGTGATGCGATGCAAAACATATATGTACATAATTGATAGTGCACAGAAAGTAGCGACAATATATTACACTTCGTCGCTGACTACATACGTATGGCAGTCATGTACGAACACCCAAAACATCCCATAGCTTTAATGTACACAGAAATATTCGGAACAAAACGAAGCCACATTACATGAACGTTATTCGTCAAAGTGCATACACTACCATGTATAAGTTGCCGGACAGTTATTATTCGCGGGGCAATTGTAGCATTCCCAAAAATATTTTCGGAACGGCAGGCTTAATCCGGTATTTTCACTTAAAATTGATAATTCGTCTGAGTCTGCTAATGGTAATTGTGAGATTCAGTTTGATCTTTGGACGTGTGTCTTACGGATGGTAGTGTACGCGTGGAAAGCGTGTATAAAAAGCTTTGTAAACTGAAAGTATATAAGATAAATACCCTGAAGAGAAGTTTGTAAAAAGCCAGGTGTTTAAGATCTCATGCATTAGGAATACACGGGGCTTATTCCAGACAGGAGGTGGGATGCGAGAGAAGGCATAAGGACCTGCCAGCGGTGGTCTTGTTGCTAGTTTGTGCATAACAGGTGGACCAAGGTCTGGTCGAAGTGTAGATGCCCCATGAGGCGAGCCTGTTATTCTACCTTCCAGTATTCCCGGTTGTCCTGCAATCCAATTCTATATATTGCATTATATCAGCTCGACTACGAGAATAACGAAGAACATAACATTACTGCGGAAATAAAGTTCTCGTTAAATTTATCGTGCGATGTTTATACCTTTCACAGTAAAAAGAAAGGGGATTCTTATTTTTTTACATGTTACTAAACAGAGTTAATCGCAGAGAGGAGAAACACTGACAACGGGAGGACACCATGTCGTAGACACCGATTTTTATGAGCCTTGGCACGATGGATCTATGTCGAAAATAAGTAAATAGGTGTCCGAGCGTTTCAGCCAATAGGCCTTAATAATATGAGATATTTACACGGAAATTATTAAAAATTTCATAGTGGCCGTGGGGTTTTAGTGGGTAAAAATCCCACACTACCCTGACGCCCGCGGAGGATTCCCCTCTGAAGGAGTCGGGGTGCCTTTTGAAGATTTCCCCAAGTTAAAAAAAGAAATTATAAAAAAATAATTTATAAAAAAATTTATAAAGTATTTTTACCGCGGAGACACCTTTAAAAGGTACCCCGACGCCTCCAGAAGGGAATCTCCCGCGGGCGCCAGGGTAGTGTGGAACTTTTACCCACTAAAACCCCATGCAGTGGCGGATTTAAGAAAAAAGGCCCAGGTGGCAAACGTTCCGAGGGGCCCATTTTTCGGGAAAATGAAGAGGTAGTTTACTAAAAACTGGCTAAGCGTAGTAGTACAGAAAAAAATCTAGTGTTTGGTTAAAATCATAATTTTGTTAAGATAGGGCCCTAGGGGGGCCTTTTGGGCAGGGGCCCGTTTTCGGGAAAATGAAGAGATAGTTTACTAAAAACGGGTTAAGTGTAGTTGTTCAGAAAAAAATCTTGTGTTTGGTTAAAATCATAATTTTGTTAAGATAGGGCCCTAGGGGGCCTTTTGGACAGGGGCCCATTTTTCGGGAAAATGAAGAGGTAGTTTAGTAACAACGGGCCAAGTGTAGTAGTACGAAAAACTGTAGTGTTTGGATTTTTTTTGGTAATTGGGCCCCAAAAGGGCCTAGGTGGCAACTGCTCATCAACCGCCCCGTTAAATCCGCCACTGACCCCACGGCCACTATGAAATTTTGAATAATTCCCATGTAAATATCTCTATTATTAAGGCCTATTGGCAGAAACGCTCGGACACCTGTTTACTTATTTTCGACATAGATCCATCGTGCCAAGGCTCATAAAAATCGGTGTCTACCACATGGTGTCCTCCCCTTGTAAACCGTAGTAAATCCGTCACCTTAAAGCGTGAATCACGCGAAGCTACTGTTAAACTCACACATGCCTTCTAATTATTTAGTCGGAAAGACGGCGATGTACGTTAAGTAATTTCGAATGGTTAGTACGTAGAATTAGAGTGATATTATCTAAGAAATGATAAAGCAACGAGTGTTGTTTTAATAATAAAAAAAATCGAGTTGTCAGCAGGTAAAAATTTCAATGGCATTACCCAGCGTCAAGTATTTGCCAAAGCCAAGTTTCAGGGAAATTCTTGCGTACTTTCATCTTCTCTGATGGTAATGCAATTGAACCTAAAGCAATTGAACCTCCAGCAGCGGCTGGCAAGGCGACCTCTAATTCAGATCTGTAGTATACTATACAGACATAAGCATTGTTAAACGATAAATACCTTGTTCGATCAGCTAAACAAACTGATAGTAAGTATCGTATGAAATAGTGGACTCAGAGGGCATTAATTTCATGCTACGTTAAATAAGTAATAAATAAGTAATAAAATTGTAGACTAATACGTTACTACATTAGAAAAATATTCAGGATTATACGGGTAAATTGATATTAGTAACCAATTTGACGATAAGCCAGGTAAAGTCTTGTTTCAATATACTCACGAGGTGGGAAATTCTCATGAATGTATCCATTCGTTATAACGATAGCGCCGCTTTCCTAATAAACAAATACGCGGATTAAGATTTTTAACAAGAAACGAGCAAACGATCGAAACGAGAGAAGTAATTTATTTACGCTAAAAACATCGTTCGCCGTAGCAGATCCCGGGCTCCATAGGAATCGATCGAAAACTGAATCTGCGTACGGTGATTCTTGCACCATATCGTACGACTTCAACTCTTTGTACACTTGTTCCTGCGAATAACCAATGCACGTACATACATATTAATTCGTTACAATCATTTGCAATCAGGTAAACAAACATTTACATACGTATGAAATGTCGTTGCCGGACTTCAACAAAATGGATCGTTGATCCACACCTAATAATCCGACGTATGAATTTGGTTTCGAAGTAATTATTAAATTAACGTTTTCCCCCGGCCCAACTTTTTCCGGAGCCACTTTAATGTCAACCTTAAATAAAAAAAATATGAATTAACCGCGTTGACCGAACGAACTACGTTTACGACGCGCAATTCACTTACGAAGTTTTGAAGCACTCCTTCAAGTTCTACGTCTAAAGCATCGGCGATAATTTCTCCATCGTTCCCTACGTAATATACAATTACATGTGCAGTTGGGGCCATAACGTACGTCGCCAGAAACCTGGAAATGAAAATATTTATTCCACTTACCGACCAGATTAGGTCACTTTACGATTAAGGGTGGATAAACGTTTACTTGAAAGTTGTCGTGTGGTTGTTTTGCACGTATATGAAACCAGCATCCAGTATATCGCCGCGTCCGAATATCTCGTAATTAATATATTTCAGTGGAACCGTGGAATTTACTAGAATCTCGACGTCTCGATTCACCTTGCGCAGCATAGATATTTCATAATTAACATCGATATTTCGAACAATTTAAAAAGAACTTTCGAATAGTCATACCGTGGGTGTTTCAGTTTGCAGAGTGGCTTGTATGTACTCGTTGTTCCGAGACATAGCTTGGTTCGTAGAAGGGAACAACTCGTGGAGATTCAAGTAATGTGCCTATTCATAAAGTTTCTTTCAGTAATTAATATATATCAAGTTTGCTTTATTTTCTAATATAGGGTAAAGGTGCCAGTAGTTGACAACTTTTCAGAAAAACGTGAAAAATAAGGTTTTTAGAAGTGCAACTATTTATTTTCAACAGCGCGCCGCGGCTCCTAATACCCACAGTTCGCCACTTCGAAAAACCGTATTTTTCACGTTTTTCTGAAAAGTTGTCAACTACTGATACACGGTCAACTACCGGTACCTTTACCCTACGTATGTACTGTGCGCTTGTAGGAGCATCTCACCTCGATGTTCAAAGGCAACGAGGTGTTATTCCCGTCTTTCGGCGGGTAGAAATCTAATTGCACCATTCCATTGGCATCCAGCATACGAGTGATATTGTAGTTTGGGGACTGGTAATTGTACCCGTACATCACTGTAACAGGATTCTTGTTATCTTGCACCGGTGTCCCATCGTGGTACGTCAATTTAATCTGAAAAAAAATTATTATTTAAACTAGAGTCAGCATAGACGTGAAGCATTTAAATTTATACTCAAGACTTCCACGCTAGAACCAACGCTGTGCACTTACGAACGCTGTGTACTTCAAGCCAGGTTTATAACACTCGGATGTTTTTATTAACTCCATCGTGTATCTATGCTTGTGCAACGTTATTTGCATAGAAGTGTTCTGCCTCCTACCGGTTAAAGACTCTTCTACTGCAACATCAATCATAACTAGTCTTTTGTACTCGTCGGTTAATCTACGGAAGATACGCGTATAAAATATATTTCTCTCTAAAAGAATATTTAAAACACACACTATGCAATCCGTACATACTTAAGCTCAGAATGAATATCAAAGTCGATGTTCACTTTCCCATCGATGGGAATCACTTTCCGTATGGGCTGCTGATAAATTGGTTGAATGATACCAGAGAAAATGTCGGGATAGGCTGTAACCGTTGCCTCGCCTTTCACCGGCTTGCCGTAAGTGTACCTAAATGATTTGCACTTTGAAATGAATAATCCTCGTCAAACCGTTTTACGAGAATAATAAACTGCCTTTATCGAGTAACGTTAACGTTACCAACAGTGGCGGATTTAAGAAAAAAGGCCCAGGTGGCAAACGTTCTGAGGGGCCCATTTTTTCAGGGAAATGAAGAGGTAGTTTACTAAAAACAGGCTCAGTGTAATAATACAGAAAAAAATATGCTTTGGACATAATCATACATTTTTTGTAAAACAGGGCCCTAGAGGGGCCTTCTAAGCAGAGGCCCATTTTTCGAGACAATAAAGCTGTAGTTTACTAAAAGCGGGCTCAGTGTAATAATACAGAAAGAAATATGCTTTGGATATAATCATAATCTTTTCTTAAGGATGGGGCCCTGAGGGGCCTTCTGTGCAGGGGCCCAGGTGTCAACTGCTCATTGGCCACCCTGTTAAATCCGCCACTGGTTACCAACAATAAGTAGCACAGTTATCAAGAGGAGGAAGCTTACGAATACATAATCTGTGATGTTTCTTCCAAGGAGCTTCGACTAAAGCAATATAAACGCGCCTGGATTATTAAAATTCACTTACTTGGCATAGATCGTCGCAGTGATCTTCGAATCTTTAAATGTAAAATGCTTAGGAGCATCAATGGTCACTTCGAAATTGGGAAGAACATACTCGGCGACCTCGAACTCCTTTTGAAAAGTCTGATCGCCAACGTTAGCGGTGATCCTCCACGTGCCTAGAACCGGCGACTCGGACAGCTCCATTTCTCCGTTAAAGATTCCATGCGTCACGGCTGGCCGAATCCACTGTTTAATTCTGTTCCCTCTTCCGTCCTGTAAGCATTTCATTCATAGTACGCGACGTAGCTTAATTCGCCGCGGGATGCTCGTTCAAAACCGTTTACCGTAATGTAAATGTCCGCCAATCTGGCAAGCGTGGGTCGAAGTCTAGAATTCAGCAGAATGCACCTGAACATGACCTTATTCCCTGGTTTGTAAATCGCTCTGTCGGTCTGAACGAAGACAGAGTAACTCTTTTGAATGTACTCGACCGGCTTGGAGCTCGAGAACTCTATTCCGGACAGGCCACGTGCGATTAATTGGTATTTACCAGGCGTAATGTCGGGAATCTACAATTTTAAACGCAATTGGTAAGTGGAAACTGTCTTCGTTACGGAGAGAAATTCCAGTTCTAAGCAGGCCTACCTGCAGCCGTAAGATTCCTGTAGAATATGGCTGCACGTCTATCCTGTGGGACACGTTAAATGAATCCCCATCGTCGAGCAATCCGTTCAGTTCGATGTGTATCGTCGATGTTGTGGATATACCAGTGGTGCTCACTGCTACGTGATATTCCGAATCGGGTCGCACCACTTTCGGAGCAATTATGCTATAATATCTTTGGGGGAAAGTGAAAACGTATTCGATTACTTCAAATATCGATCTAAAAGTGGGTAAACCTTCTGTATATATACGTACGGTTCTGCAGTTATGTTTGTAATTATACATGACAGAAGAAAGACGTAGAACCACTGCCAATTCATGTTTGCGGCTTCTGTAAAAATTCACATTGATTTGGCGTAAGCGTCTTTTACAAGTGCTCCTGGAATGATAACAACCTTAGCAATTGCCGTCAGGCGTAATATAAACATTGTGGACTTCCTGCACGAGTTTTCTTTCCTCGACAATGATTTGAGAATTAAAAATGAAACAAAGGAATTCAATCTTTGTTAAACGCATGTGTCTAACAAGTATTACACAACATGGCTTTGTTCGACGAAATTGTATTTATCAGCTTAAATCACCAAATTGGCTTTTCCATGAATACTTCCACGTGACATTTATTGTTTTCATAATCACGTGAATAAGGAAAAAACCCGAATGACTTATGTTGAAGACTGTGCACAGTATATATATATATATATATATATATATGTATAGAGCAATAAAAAAAAAGTTGTATAAATTTTATTAAACGATGTAATTTATTAGTGTTTATTAATATGTACTTTATTAATATTATAAGCGTAATTTTTACATATACAATACAGGGTGTTGTTGATAAATGTTATTAGACAAAGAATATACAGCCAAATTTGCTTCTTTCTAAAATGAAGGTAATTGGAAATTTTAAGGCCATTGGTGTTCTTGTAAATGGAACCATATGTTGTGTCTGTTATATTTATTATACATATAATACACACGAAGATGAATAATAATATATGCATAATGTGTCGTTGGGCGAATTCCACCCACGACAAACAAAATGAATATCATAATTTATACGTTCTTGTTTCGTCGTGATTTATATTTAATAAAATTTTTTTTAAAAAATTAAAACAGACTTGAAAAAAAAATAAAAGGCACTATAAAGTCAAAAATAATTTTTTCCCTTATTTAATCCACGACTATCATACTTTTTAAGTCGGCGCCTCATCATTTGCACTGTATAAATCTGGCGCCGACTTAAAAAGTATGATAGTCGTAGATTAAATAAGGGAAAAAATTATTTTTTACTTTTTAGTGCCTTTTATTTTTTTAAGTCGGTTTTAATTTTAAAAAAATTTATTTTTGACTTTTTAGTTTTATATATATTGATATAAGATGGTGAGGAGATATGCGCGTAGGTACGTAAACTAATAAAAAAAAATTAGGTGACAATAGTCTTTTTATTAATCATAACTGGCAAAATACTGGGCCAATACTGATACAGTATAGGATGGGACCACCAGGGCTTCGCCCTCTTTCGAATAAAAGAAAGATCACCAAAATCGGTCCATATGCTGAGGAGTTATGAGGGAAAAACATAAAAAAAAAATACATATGGGTCGAATCTATAACCTCCTCCTTTTTTAAGTCGGTTAAAATACCTGTATTTTCCGATAAGGGCCCTTTTAGATTTTTCTTTCACATTTCAGGAGATTCTCATGAATTTTGAAACGAAAACGACGGGTATTGTTGGCGATTGGGCGTAAGTAGAATTCGCCTGTGTTATCGAGGCAGAAATATTTCACTGAATTTGTTTCGCATACGTATGTGCCTCAATGGTGTTACAGCAGGTGCTCGAAAAATGGACATCATTCATGATGTTCAAATTTGGAACCTTGCAAAAGGTAGTTTGTATATCGCTGTTGCAACGTATGACGCAGCTGCAGAAAATGTTTTTTCAGGACACAAAAATTGTGGAAAAAGTGTGTAAGAGATTAGTCTTAGGCTAGTAATGCATTTATCGCTAAATTTGCAAATTTGCAGTTACGCCGTTTTTTCACTGAAACGGCGATTGGTTCTATTTCATCTGGTGACACTGGGGCACATATTGGATTATAGGATAACGGACACAAGTCTATCGTAAGGGTGAACTGAAATACATTAACTCTCCGTGCGCCACGTGAAGAAATGTAAGGTGCAGTATGACTAGGGTTGCAACCCGTACTTTAAAATAAAGTATCTTACGTTATTATAGGTAAATGTACTCTATACTTTTAAATAACAATAAAGTACGCGAAAATACTTTATTTCACAATTAATGATATTACGTGAAACGTAACGCAATATTATTGTACATAACCTTTTTCATTAGTTCCAAATTTCACCGCACGCCGCACCACACTACGTAGTGAACTATCAACTTACGCGCAGGACAATTGTCTGTCATTTCAATATGAATATTGAGTGCAATGATGCCATTAAGATATTTCGAAATAATAAAGTTACTCTGTAATGCTAAAAGCAATACAAAATATGTTTGGAAGAAATAAAAACTAATAACATTAAAATGTACTTTTAATTTGTTGAGCGCACTTTCTTTTTATACCCCACGAAAGCAAATGTACGTTATTTTTCTGTAAAAAAGGTGGCAGCCCTAGGCATGGCATACCCCGCAAAATACGTAGGTCTTATATAAATATATATAACATTTTACACTCGCAAACGCGATTGCTGCACCGAGCCATTGCCACTGCAGCACGCTGCACGAAGCAGCTATGCCGCAGCTCAAGCTGCTCAGAGAAACAGCTCTCGCAGTTTCCTTCTCACAAATCTTCCTTCGATATTCAATGATCTCGGGTTTGCCATACCCCAGCTAGTGTATGGAGGTTTAAATGAAATACAGCCAGAACGACACATACATGCATACATCATTGACTTTGTCTTCATATGTACTGTGATAACACAGTGGACAAAATTTATGGTACACCCGGCTCAAAAATATCGTTCCAACTACCACTAATGCAAGTCAGCCACAGCCAACCAGCGTTGACAATCGATCCCCGGGAGCGACGCTGGTTGGCTGCGGCTCACTTGCATTAGTGGTAGTTGGAACGATATTTTTGAGCCCGGTGTATGTACCATTGCAAAACATTTCGATGACCTTGAAATATTCCTTGTCAAGAATGGCCCCACAACTTGACCCCCTGAAACATTTCAATTTTGCCAAATAATATTTATAGACATCATCAATATGTTTGGAAATATTTAGTTCATTCAGTTAGCACGCATTATGTGCTCCACCCTGTATATGTACATGCATGTGTATAATTCACTATAAATTTAACAAGTGCTACATCGCGTGCGATGAGCAACGGTGGCCATTCAATTCTCGCGACAATAACATTGCACGCGGATCGTTGGATATTAATTAACTTGTTTTTCCTTTATAATTTACAGGACTTGGTATTACATAATTATACAGTGTTCGCGCGAAGCTTCGTCGCGCGTATATCCTTGTCATACTTAGTCATCAATGAGTATAGATGATTACATTTAACATCGAATCCAATTAGGGAAATGTTCGATCACCGATTTGCGGTCCCCGTGCGCAGCAACGTGTTAAACGAGCTACACTACTCAAAATCATTTCAGAGAATAAAATTTTAAGTTTTGTATTTTCCCTTTACGTGCAATATGTACAAAAGAGAAATATCAAAATTAGGGAACGTCCAAATGCGTTGGTGCTCTGACTTATAAATGCAAGAGCTCGAGTTCAAATCCACTGGAAACTTGTACTTTTTTTATTTATGCATAATTACGTGTAAGATGTACCTACCAATAATTCAGGAACAAAGAACAATTACTACGCGGATTTGAACTTTTTAATGTTTAACCCACACCCTTCCTCGTAATTCTATACAAGTATGTGAGTTGCTTTTTATATACTATTTTTTTTTATAAATTGTCCACCTCTCCGTTATTTTTAAAGTTGTACGGTACCGAGGGAGTCATAACACGCCAGTACGTGATAATTGCTTTTGAATGGAGGGTTTTAGGAGATTTCAAGGTCACCTCTATTTTTTAAATAGTACGCTACATTTTTTGTATCCCTAGTAGAAGGTCATTCGGTATTAAACAATGGAGTAAATGGGCGACCCTTTATTAATTCTAAAAATAACGAAGATATTCCCAGTGGACAAAGTTATTGCCCCGCCCTGTATATGAAATTGAGACAAGCTTTAAAACGGTTAGAGATACCTACAGAAAAAAAAATGTGGCAAGTAAAATTAACACGTCCCATGCCACCTGGAAATTCAAATTTTTTATGAAACTACAAAAAGTGATGAGAAACGTAGATTACGATATTAAGTTATAGAATAATAGTAGTTGTTATATTCAGGGCCGTTCCTGGCGGGGGTGCAGAAGGTGCCCCCGCACCCGGGTGGCCAAATCTAGGGGCGGCCGCAGGCCGTTTATTATATGTAAAATTTTGATTAATAAGAATATAATAATCGAAACTCTTTTGCATGATAACTGTTTAAAATTATGTATGTATAGATATAAAAGTAAACACTGTATATTAAATTCTTAATTAAAGAATATTGAATTAATAAGGGCGGCAGTATTGTTTTTGCACCCGAGCGGCCAAAACCCAGGAACGGCCCTGGTTATATTCTTCATAATTTCAGCTTTTCTTGGCCCATATTTATTTCAAAACTGCATTGAAAATCTCCTTTTTCTTTGAATGAAAGTGTCACCTCTGATAAATTTAATATCGTGGCACGGAACGTGTTAATTAATGGTACATACATATATTGGGTGCTGCATTGTCTTATGATACTTTATGCACTTTTATATGCGAGTAGGTACAGCAGAACGAGCCCAATTGCAATTGCAAGAAAATATTTACATCAGATTATTCATCCAATGAAACTACACATACAACTTTCGCCTGAAAGATTTTTCGATAGCATCAATAGTTTCGAAGATACGTACGTACATATAACATGTACAGGTATTCGCGTGGATCGATTTAAACGGACGTCCTGTATGCATCAAATTTGAACTGAACTGCTAGTTTTTAAACGATTCTTTTTATTTGCAGAAAATCGACAATACAGACGATGTATTCCAGCCACGGGTAATTGCGACGAAATTAAAGTCCGTTTTTGAAACGTTACTTTTTGTCTACTCAACAAAATAGTCGTGCTCTTTTGTAGATAATATAATAAACACTAAACTATACATACGACCGATTATTATTATTTTGAACGATTGGAATAATCTATAGTTACAGGTAAGGTAAATATTAAAATACAAGAAATCGAGGATCTATCGAAAGTTGTTCAATATTCGAAATCGACCCGCAAAATATCCTCGAATTCACTCTTAATAATTAACACGTTCGAAATCTTTACCGTACTCCGATTAAAATAAACAGTATTTTCTTTCACTAGATACCAAAATGATAAAAAAAAAATCGTCTGGCCAACGGAATCTGCTCGTTAATTAGAAAGTAGCACGACAGAAGTTTACATCCTGTGAGTCCTCGAAACCCGATTCGCCATCAAGATTCGTACCGATTTTTAGAGAAGGAAAATAGTAAAAAATACCCAGTGACCCCTGATTCCATTATCGGGAAAAGAATTCTCATAGAGAATGAAATGCATTTGTTATTAACTTGTTATGGTGCTACACGGTGCAGCGACCAGGCACGAGATCGCGTCATCCCGCAAAATAATCGTGGTCGCGATGACTCACCTCGTCGAAGGACCTGTTCCCGTGATGTTTTCGAGGATGTCGCATGCGACCGTCTAAGTGTTATTAGTCCCCTCTGTGAAACTGCAGACAAAAGTGTGTACACGAATGGACGCGGAATCGCAACGCTTTCAGCGCAACAGTTAGACGTACACTGAACGAGAGCCACTACCAATCATGGATCCGTGAAACCGAGCAATGCAGGTTTTCCCTTCCTCCTGCCTGTTTTGCTTCTGCTATACCTGTCACGCTTTTACCGTTATAGAAGTGTAGTAACGAGCCAATGGAGTACCACTGGCCACGAAGCCCGTGCACGAATTTCATCGTGCCGTAACGTGACGCCGATACACGAGTCGATGCTGAATCAACAATCTACGCCAATGGCTTCCCATGATGTCGCGATCCTCGATTCGATATTTATTGGCATAACATATCGTTACTGCACCGACTTGACGATCTCGCGAAATTACCCTTATTAACAATGCCACCGTTGGTTCGGGAGAAGGTTCACGAGGTGTTGTTCTTTTTGTAAAATGATGGGCATCGATTTTTTTGTACTTAAATTAGAGGTGCTAAGATTAACTGAGAACCGCTGTTCGTTGTATGTACCTTTAGTAAATCGAAAAATTACGTACGCCGTACTTTAGGGTCAACCTTGGCGCAACAAGTCTCGACATACTTAAATGTGTGTCGCGTTTAGCGATGCAACAGGTAAGGAGGCTGATCGCATAATTTTTAACGTTCGCCGTGAGAAAGTGTGAGAGGGAAGTATTTGTACCATGGGATTGCGATTGCTTCGTATGGTGCATCGCTAAAAGATCGATTGGTATAAGAAAAATTAATCCCTTTAAGCGAAAGCCAATGTTTCGTTGGCGTGGCCTTGTCCCAACACCGTGATCACGAAATACATATTGTAAAAATGTTCCTCAAGGAGATGTCAACTGTGCGAAGTTGGGCCATTCTCAGACATGCATTTACTAGTTTGTAGTAATGGAGTGATATTTTTAACCGAATACGGTTAGACGTGAAACGTTACTATTATACTTATTTAATATTACTATTATGGATGTTATTATCTCAGCTACAACTATTTCCGAACATTAGTTCCTTAGATCACTATTCTTGATTATTCTTATGTAATAGTTTTAAATACTGTTTTTTTGTAGGTATCTGAATATGAAGCGGAACACAAAATGCGTCGCAAGTGATTTCAATGCCGGCACGTGAGCGTTTCAACTAATTTTTGCGAAACTAAAATCGATGTATTTGTTATACTTCAAACGAGTTACTTTCTTATACATTTTGAATATAATTAAAATGTCTTTAGTAAAATGACTCTAAAATTGCGCCTTTATTTCACCCAAGCTTTAACATTGAATATCTTTGTAAATAATACACAGCGGTATAAACGACCCCCTTGATAGGACTTTATTTAGATTAATTGTATATATATTACAGACATGTTTTTACTTATTTCTACCGTTTTCAATATACATGAATACTGCACTGTGCTATTCGTTAGGGTGCTGACAATTTCAACGCTCAGCGTATGCTGCGTGCGGAACTTCTCTAGTCCCATCTCTTGACTACAGTCGCCGAACGCCCATGGGCGTTCCCCGCGCACACTGCATGCATTGTACGAACGCATATATCCGAGTCCCGCAGTCTGAGCGTATCAAGTCGACTATTGTGAAAAAATCACATTTTGCATGTACTCCGTATGAAATTTGACAATCTTTCGGAAACATATATAATGCCATTTTTTTAAAAAAAGTGGACTTAATACACTCTGGCTCTGGGGTCCAGATATGCGTCCATAGCACCCGAAAAGTTTAAAGATTATCCACTTTATTCCATTTGGGAGGTATCCCTATAACAAGACTGTTTTTTCAGTTGATTTACTTCTTCATACATTCTCTTTAATCTGTCTGGCTCGGCTAAAAATCGTTGCCAAAGTATATATTTTTCTCGTTCGAAACCCATGTTGGTCTTCTGCAACGAAAGGTACTAATTATTGGGTAAAAAAGAATGCCTGATAGAAGTACATATGCGCGTTAAATGTATCTATTAATTTACCACTCGCTCCTTCATTTGATTTCTAATTTTCATCAAGTCCGCCTGTATCTTCTGTAGATCATCGAACGCCTCGTTGTAACACGTTTCAATTTTGTAAGGAACTAGTTTGAAATTGTACGTGGGCTCCCTTTGAAGTTCACTCGTGTACTGCTGGTTCACTTCGCTCTCGCTGAACCACAATACATCGATACTTATAATATGCATTCAGCGAAATCTACCGCCGGCGTGAATAGAGTAGCACTTACAATGTTTGCAAACGATGGATTCCGGAATTTAAATACGTTTCCAATAGTAACTTCTTCTTGTTCTTATTCTCCTCTATCAGTTCATTATATTTGTCCAATTCAGAATTTAATTGGCACGCGTTGCCGTTACCACTGATCATAGAAATTAAAAATTTATTGAAGGAATTGTGTGCTTTCGACGAGGATGATACGATCGCAGAGTATTCGTTTTGCTGTTGCTGCATACTTTCCTACGCAACAAACGATTGGGTTACAAACCACGATTAACAGATAGTATCTTTGACTCTTTCGTTACTAACATATCTTGCGGAAGACAGCAAATATTCCGACGACAGATAGTGGCGAGCGTCAGCCACGAATTCGGAGATATCTTTAAGGCGGCGGAATTGCATCTGCATCAGTATGCTCAACAGATCGGCGGGCACGTGCCCGTGCTCACGCGCGAGAAATCGCAGGCTCTTAAGCTTCTCACAGCGAGCTTTCCTCCGTTCGAGCTTTCTGCAAGCGTCCTGCTTCAGGGCCTTGGTTATTTCCAGTTCCGCGAACTGCTGCACAGCATTCGTTAGTCGTTCTTGTAGCAGACAAACATTCTCCTCCAAAAAATCTCTCTTCCTGGTTAACAATGAAATTTCTCTCCTGCACGCAGAAAAGTCATACTTATACGACGGGTGCACAGATGTAGTTCTATAATATTCCAATAAGAGTTTCATACTTCAATTCAGAGTCTCTCGGCACTTTCAAATCTCCCGAATTGAATATGTCTTCCGCACGATCCAACATTGCGACGTTCGATTCCCCTTGTATTCTAGCCAGAATCATTTCCAGCTTTGCATTGTTTAAGCTGTAAAATAGATGTTATCACCGTACGAAGCAGGCCGTAGAACAAATGTGTGATTTAACAATGATTACAAGGAACTAGCTACTTCGTTTTACACAGCATCAATTTTTGTAACTTCTCGTTGTCTAAACGACTCGCTTTGCCATCGTTGATCGGGAAAACGTAATTAGGATCGGTCTCTTGTTCTTCGTTATCGGTGTCTCCAAATTGCCGTCTTATATGAACGTGGAGGCAGTGGTCGTACAGTTCTATCTTCCTAATAAAAAGTTCCAGCGGCATCTGGGTCCACAACAACGGCAGTCCCTTCTGCGAATGCAATATATCGTCGCGACGCAGAGACACACGATCGAAGTTACTTACATTTTCAGCTGCGTCCGCGTACACATTCAGCAGGGACTCAACTTCGTTAAAGAACTCTCGATTATTCGCATCGAATTCCTTCAGTATTCCAGAACAATCTATATACGCTTTATCTGCTTTAATGCATTCCATGTCCAAGGCCTCTTCTTCTTTCTCTATATCCTCGTCCAATTCGGCCTCCAACATTCTGAAATATTTCATTATCACGTAACGGTAACGGAATCACCTAAACGAAACTGCAAACAAGTACATCACTTTAGATTCTGAATGCCGTTTTGTAACGCGTGAATATAATTCGTGTCCTCCTTGTAGGAATCTTTCTTTATCTCGTACTCCGCGAACAAGTTATTTCTATCCGCATCGTCGAAGGATAATGTTTTTAATATATCCGGATTGTTCCTCGTAGCTTCTTCCAGAGCACGATCTAATTCCGGACCTTCCAGCCATTCGTTCGTTTCGTGTAATCTGTTCTTTCTGAAACGTTAAGTTACAAATTATTCTTGCACTGTTTACCTCAGTCGCCGGTCGACCGACTCGCACGTTCGAGGCAAAGAACGTGATAATTTTATAATTTTTCGATATAAAAGCATACGCAGTAATTTCTCTTTCTCCTCTTTATCTAACTTTCGACCGTTAACTCGCGGTCGAAACTCAAATTATATTAGTTAAATTACAAAACCATTGTTGCTATTCAATTTTGCAAATTGTTCTATTCGAAATTTGTGCGTTGCCCAAGAAAGTGCTGACATAAATGTTATAAACATGATCACGTTGAAACTTCATACTTATTTATTAATTACATTTCTGCTTCCTCCTTGGAAAGAACGTTGGCGTGAGTGACGTTCTCGCAGAACCATCTCAAGAACGGTTGCGCCGAAGGTTCCTCGCAGACTTTGTCCAATACCTCGGGCGTGATGATGCTCGAAAAGTCCGGACGCAAATTGCGAACTTTATCGTAAAGAATCTTACCGGAGATACTCATGTTCTAGTAGGAACTTTCCGACACCTCGTCAAAATTCGTTGAACGAATATAATTTGAATCGGTTTCTGTTCTGCATATGCGCAGTAGGGTTGCCGATCTGAGATCGATTAATCGAAAGATCGATTTTGTGGATCGAATTTTCAGCACAGATCGATCCTCGGGGAACAGAAATCGTGTTCCTTTGAAGCAAATCTCCGGGCTCCGGTTTTAATATACTGGAAGAATCTCCGGGTTGTTGGAAAAATTGAGATAATAAGAAATTGTGGTATTATGCAATGGTATCAATTTTATATAGAATAAAGGTTATTAATTAAAGCAACAGACACTTTTGAACACTGAATAGGCTAGTTGACTGAATTTGAGACATTGGTTAAAACATTATTTTCATGTCTATTCTACACGAAAACTGTATTTATTTTCGAAAAATCGTACATTTACATGATTTTTTTTGCGTTTTCAAAAACCTATTTAAACTTGATTCGGAAACGCGCCAGACTGTCATGGCGTCCTGTATGACGTCACGCCGTGTAAAACAAACCTAAACGATCGTGTCTGTGTATTGCTATTGTTGGTTTTCGGTGTTGTTTTTAATTAAAAATGAATTCCTCGTACTACAAGTATTGTATAGTGCCCCAGTGTAAAAGCACAACTATAAAGACGCCAAACAAATTATTTACGAAATAACCTGTTATATGAACCTGTCAACAACAACATACAATGGCGTTGGTATTATGCACGGCGTGACGTCATGTTTTCTGATTGGTGTTCACTGTCACGTGACTGAATGCCTAATTTTGCAGAATTTAATTTCCAAAAAATATTACCAAACTTTATTTTTTATAATAAATAGTTTATTTTTTTGTTTCCTCTGTATCATGATTAATCGTTAGAAACTCTAATCCATGCAAATTATTCTTAGTGGATACAAGCCTATTGTTTGAGCTTAAAAGAATTGCATATTTGTTTTCCGGATATTCGAGAACAAAACTTTTTTGCGTTTTTCCATCTCCGGGTTGATATTCGAATCCCTGCGTTGAAATGTGTGCCACTCCGGGATTTATATGCCCACCCAGATAGCACAAAAACGTTTTTAAAACGTCCAGGTCAGACGTTCAGGACGTTTTAAAAACGTCCCTGAAAAGGTCCTAAAAACGTCCATTTTCACAAACCAGAAGGTTTTCTGGACGTTTTTAAAACGTTTTCAGGACGTTTTCTGGACGTTTTTAAAACGTTTTCAGTACCTTTTCTGAACGTTTTTAAGACGTTTTTGGGACGTTTGACGGTACTGGTTCGATTTAATAAAAATTTAAGGAAGTAAATGGTTTTCAAAATAAGATTAAACTCGATAACAATTTATTTCATTTATTGAATTCAGAAATAATGCAGAATATATGCACTTACAATAGATACAAGAATATGTTAATACGAGGTCCAATATGCAGAATATACAAACTATGCAGGATATACACTTAAAATAGATATGGATGTGCACTTAAACAGACAGCTCTGTATTTTTTCTATTCTCTGCCATTTCCCTGTGTTCTGCTGCGCCTTAAAGAAGAATTCCGAGGAAACATTACATTGAATTTTACAGTAATCAATATTAGGAACAGTAAAATAAGGGTGATAGTTACATACTAAAACCGTTGCTACGTTTAATTTATGGAAATCTTCTTTCCCTTTTTGGCCAAGGCCAACTAAATAGCAATGCAACATCCATTGGTCATCAACGACGTTAGCGCCCGTCTCACAAAATTATAATGATTGGAACCATCAAAATTTGCCAATTCGTTAACCTAAAATTTAAAAATTATTCGAACCCTAACCTAGAACTACATACCTTTGACCGAAAATACTGAAACAAATATACAAAAACTGTACAAACACGTTATGAAAGCTGTATAGAAACTGTATAAAACCGGTTTACAAACATTCGGTCAGAAACATTTAACCACATGCCTCTGTGTTTTTGGTTTTCCATTGTTTCTTTGAGCAAATTTTCATGTATCCTAATCTATCCACATTTCTCACATGGCGCACAGCCTCTTTTCAACGCCTGTTTCGGATGTAACCAAAGCGTATTCTGGACGTCTTGAAAACGTCTGCAAAATACGTCTTTAAAACGTCCAGAAAAGGTCCAAAAAACGTTTTAAAAACGTCCATTTTCACAAATCAAGCCATGGACGTTCAGACCTAAAATGGACGTAAAATGGACGTTTTTAAAACGTCCTGTGCTATCTGGGAGGGAGTGATCGGTATAACCGCAGCAGAAAAGTTGGAACACTCTCTACTTCACTTGAAACTTGAAAGGATATTTCAAGTGAAGTGAAAAACAGTTAGTTTACTGATTTCAAGCGACTTGAAGTCAATAAATTTGACTAATGTGAACTAGGCTTACGGGATTTCCGTGCGACCCTGCCTATAAGCTAGCGACCCTGGCTACGCTACCTACTGTCGTTTGCTGAGATCAGCTGACAATTTCATTGCTGAGAATGGTGAGAATGCTAAGATGTTGTGGATGTTGCCGGTTGCCGGCTGCCACCTGTTGCTGGCAGAAGAATGGGAATGGAGATCCGATTGGTGTACCTTGGTATACCCCGGTATTATCCCCAATCCTCATAGGCCCACGTTCTCTAACACAATCGTAGAGGTGGGGCACACGTATTGTTGCTATTGGTCGACGCGACCATAGCATATATATCAATATATTCGAATTGGCAAAGCTGCGTACGCTACCTGGTGGCGACCTACTCTCTCCGCCCATCTTTGTTTGGTGACGTCACGAGTATCAATCCCAATACTTATGCATACACTGTAGTGTGTACAGATACAGACGTACGTACAGTGTATTGCTGTTCCTGCTGTTTACCGCTCCACGTGGGTGCGACCCGGTTCAAATCGTTCGCCCAGGCACGTTGAGTGTATTCAAGCGTGTCGTACATCTAATATGCTTGAATTACGCGTGAAGTGATATTTACGAAAGAAACAGAAAAATGTTGATCGAGCCGAAATTAACGAATACATCGGACCTTTTCGGTAAACCGGCTGAAAAGCAAAATTCCGTAAGTGTCGCCTGTTTATCATTCACATCATCTTCTCTCCCGAGAACATCAAACACAACTAACGCTTTCCGCATTATATTAGTTGCTGCAATGCTTGGGCTCGCCGCATATAGATTCCTTCAATTACATGTTGGAGGACGGCCTGTCCGAAGCTGTCAGGGACAATCCGCTAGTCCACGTTCTTCTTCCGAACGAGGACAAAGTAGCTCTGTGGGTTGACGATGTGTCTATATATCAACCCGCCGTTCCGTCCGGCACGGTAGGTGTAAAGAATCACAAGATCTACCCTACGGAATGTCGGCAGCGAGGATGCACGTACAAAGGGAAGATAACAGCCAAATTGGGCTGGTCGATTAATGGGAGGACGCAGGAGGCTCTCGAAAGAGACTTGGGAGATATTCCGATTATGATCAAGGTACGTAGTATCGTTCCGCACGATCGAGGATGTATCTAATTTATGTCTGACGGCGTAGTCCAATCGATGCCATTTGAACAAAATGAGTCCAAAGGAATTGGTCAGTCGTGGAGAGCACGAACAAGAATGGGGCGGATACTTCATAGTGAAGGGACTGGAGAGAATTATAAGAATGCTGTTAATGACTAGAAGAAACTACCCTATCGCCATTAGGAGGTCAGGCTGGAAAGCTCGTGGTATACAGTTCAGCGACCTTGGCTTGCTTTTAAGGAGCGTACGCGACGATAACACCGCAGCGGTATCTATTTTGTATGACGGGAGGCGTTACGTTTCTTAGGAAGTAAATTGCGCTGCCGCTAAAGTATACGTTTTACAGAACAATACTTTGCACTACGTGACCGATGGTTCCACGAAGCTAATGTTTACGTACAGAAAGATTTTGTACTACGTGCCGTTGATTCTGATGCTAAAGTGTCTGGCCGACGTCTCGGACATTTTTATTTACAACGCGCTAACGGCTGGTTGCGAAGACGATCTTTATTACAAAGGTTGCATCCTAAATATGTTGCGAGCGATACACGAGCAAGGCTTACACAGCCACGAAGAGTGCAAAGCTTATATCGGGCGGATGTTTAGGGTAAAGTTCTTTGAAGTGCCTCATGACGCCACTGACATAGACATCTGTGACTTCATCATTAAGTCAGTTGTTATATTATAATAATATACATCTGTCCATGCAGCTGATTTTCGATGTATTTCAATTGATTTGACACTTTCAGGCACTGCATAGCCATTCACCTTAACAAGCCGCTGGATAAATTTCATTTACTTGTCTTTATGATGAAAAAGCTGTTCGCTCTCGCCCAAAATAAGTGCGCCGTCGAAGGAGCCGACGCTGTGATGATGCAGGAATGCCTGCTCGGTGGCCATTTGTATTTACAAGTATTAAAGGAGAAGCTGCATGCTTGGCTGACTGGTCTGAAATTCGGGATATTAAAGCGTTCGAGGAGCGCCGGTAATAGATACACTTTAAACGTGCGTAAGTATTTCCGGAACTACCGCAGAGGTTTTAAATGTCCCGGTTGTTAACGAAACTGTTTTATGCATCGATAACAGAGGAGATGTTGAACGTAATGAAGTATGGGAACTCCCTTGAGTCACAGATGGAGAATTTCATATCGACTGGAAATTTAAAGTCGCCGACAGGTTTAGGACTGATGCAAAACACGGGTCTCACGATCGTTGCTGAGAATATTAACCGGATGCGTTACATGAGCCATTTCCGCGCCATACATAGGGGTTCATTTTTCCAAGAGATGAGGACCACTGAAGCTAGACAGCTATTGCCAGACGCATGGGGTAATGCTTGGCTACGCTTACAGATGTATCGCTTTCAGTTGAAAAGAATTTATGTAATTATTAATTACCCGGTAGGATTCATTTGTCCTGTGCATACGCCCGACGGTGCGCCCTGTGGCCTCCTCAATCACTTAACAATGAACTGCATAATTACGAAACACCCGGATCCAAAATTGAAAGCCAACATCCCCGTTGTGTTGATGGATCTTGGAATGATACCGCTATCTATCGCCGACAATTGGAAAAGCTCGTACAGCGTGATGTTGGATGGAAAATTGATCGGATTAATAGAAAACAACATAATTGCCAGAGTGACGGACAAGCTGAGGATACTTAAAATAAAAGGAGAAGAGGTAGGCAATAGACTTAACATTTAATTTTAATTCAATTTAAATCTGCTTGCCCCACGGTCCGTTTTTAGATCCCGCATACATTGGAAATAGCGCTGGTGCCAAAGAAAAATGTACCGGCGCAGTATCCAGGACTATATTTATTCACGAATCCAGCTCGCATGATGAGGCCGGTAATGAATCTGGCCGCTAAGAAGATCGAATACGTAGGAACATTCGAGCAAGTATACTTAAACATCTGCGTTACGCCCGAAGAAGCCTACGAAGGAGTAATATAAATCATTCTTTACTTTTCATGCTGTTTCGTATGATTCTTCAGTTTCTCATTCAATTTATTATTGTAGCTGACGTCGCACCAAGAGCTGTCGAAGACAGCTTTTCTGAGCAATCTGGCGAGTCTGATCCCAATGCCAGACTGCAATCAGAGTCCACGAAACATGTACCAGTGTCAGGTGAAAGATTTCATGCATTTCCTTCGGCTCAGGCTTGGGAATCAAGTGAACTTGGCGGCTCCTCCTTTCTCCCGCCGCGCGTCTTGGCCCCCCGCGGCGGCCTAGGTGCTCGGAGCGCCTCAGGCCCGCGCCACGTGAACCGCGCGTGGCGCGTTGACAAAACAAAAACGCATCGAAAATCGTGCTCCTCTGGGACGATGTGGAAACCTATTGACACAATGTCGCCCCAATGCGCCCACTCGCGGTACCTGAGGCGCTCCGAGAACCTAGGCCGCGGCGGGCGAAAGGTGGCGTTGCCTCTGAAAATCGGCCGCCAAGTTCACTTAATTCCCAAGCCTGTTCTAGCTTAATAGTTAACAAATTTTCAGGCGTTTAATTTCACGAAAGTTCAATTTCCTTTTAGATGGGTAAGCAAACGATGGGCACTCCCTGCCATACGTGGCAATTGCAATCGGAAACAAAATTGTATAGGTTGCAAACACCCTCAACGCCGCTATTCCGACCTGTACATCACGACAAGATTAATCTCGATGACTTTGCTATGGGCACTAACGCGATAGTCGCTGTTATTTCGTATACCGTAAGTAGAGAATGAAGTATGCATCACTAACAGTGTTGAACAGGCTGTTTTCAGTGCGGTATGTGCATTTACAGGGATACGATATGGAAGACGCAATGATTATAAACAAAGCAGCGTATGACCGAGGCTTTGCACACGGAATGATTTATAAATCCGAGTTCGTGGATTTGAAAGATCAAAAGAGTTATTTTGAAAGGAACCCGGATAAACCTGAGCTTGCCGAGAAATTGGATGCTGACGGTCTTCCTATACCAGGTACTATTATCTCCGAGGATGATGTCTACTATTGGTAAGTTACTTCTTACATGCTTAAGGACACCTGCTGTTTTTAATCTCACTTTACGTAAGATGTTGCAAATAATCTTTCTTGATAGCTACTACGACGCGGATCAGGCAAACTATGTTACTGGTAAATATCACGGAAAAGAAGATGCTCACATAGACAACGTAAAGCTCTGCGGGACGTTGCACAGTTATATTCCACGTAGGGCCTGCATAACCTTTCGCATTTCAGTTAGTAGAATATCAGTTTAATGTCTCGCGAATCGGTGTACACCGACACGATTTTATTTAGCCAAATGTTCCTTTAATATTTCAGCGCAATCCAAGCGTCGGGGACAAATTTGCTTCGAGGGCAGGTCAGAAAGGTATCTGTTCGCAGAAGTGGCCCGCGGAGGATCTACCGTTCACAGAAACTGGTCTGATCCCTGACATCGTGTTCAATCCCCATGGCTTTCCAAGTCGTATGACAATAGGTGAGATTAGTATTCGTAATGCTTACAATTCGCATGTTCCGACAGAAATATTCAAATTAAAATATTACGCGTATCGGTAGCCATGATGATCGAAGTGATGGCCGGAAAGTCAGCAGCCGTTCATGGATTGGTGCACGACGCGACATCATTTAGGTTCAATGAGAGCAATACAGCTGTGGAGTACTTCGGGAAGTTATTGGAACGTGGTGGTTACAATTATTACGGAACAGAGAGGATGTACTCTGGAGTAGATGGGAGGGAAATGACTGCTGATATTTTCTTCGGGGTTGTGCATTATCAACGATTGCGACATATGGTTTCGGATAAGTGGCAGGTGAGAAGCACTGGCCCGATCGACGTTCTCACAAGACAACCCATAAAGGGTAGGCGAAGAGGCGGCGGCGTTCGATTTGGCGAAATGGAACGAGACTCGTTGATATCTCACGGTTGCTCGTTTCTGCTTCAAGACCGCCTTTTCCATTGTTCAGACAAAACTACAGTGAGTGCCGATTCTGTTTTAGTTGCCTTCCTCTTTCTGCTCTATTAATAATATATTCAATGCTTCGCAGACGTTGGTTTGCCAGAAGTGTGGAACACTGTTGGGCCCGGTGATGGAGATGGCTTTAAACGCGGCAGGATTAAATGAGAAAACAAAGTGCCGTCTTTGCGGTAACGACGAGTCCGTGAGGGAAATCGACATACCGTACATCTTTCGATATCTCGTGACACAATTAACATCCTGTAATATCAACGTAAAACTCTCATTCGCGGAGAAATGAACGAATATTAAAATACGCGTACATACCATCTTTGTACTCTTTTCTTTTTTTTTAGCAATAATAATACTTTATTTCTCTCTTCGCTAACATTCCATTAAACATTTCAACTTACAAATTCAAGACACTGAACAGTTCAATTCATTATTAAGACAATTAACGCTGTCTAACGATTATGTACACTTCTTCCCGATATCTGTGTATTTGAAACGATTTCGAACTGAATGAGTGAGTCTGTTCGAATTATCTTTCGTATCTCTACATTTGGTAACTATATTGGATACAACGGAATGTCTGTTTTTCTTTAATTTCAAAGAAGTACTTCCTATATAGATTTTTGTACACATTTGAAGCAGATTATTTGAGGAAAAGAAGGCAAAATGTACAGATTTCAAGCAGAACTTACAATTCGCGAAGCTTATATATGTGTCTAAGCTTTCGCTGGGACTTGTGTGCCGGGTTTGGCTCCTGGAGCACCTGGCGCACCAGTTTGTTCTTTCTCCAGTTGCTTTCCTAAGTACTCCCTACGAATTAGATACGAAAAGCTTCATATCGATATTCAAATATCGCGAGTTTAAAGTACATTTTCTTTTACCACTTTACCAGCCGCGCGTTTTCGAGCAAACTTAATAGAGATCTTTCAAAGGTAATATCATCGCTTATAAATGTGAAATGGGATTGAATTTTTTTAGGCTCAAACGTGGTAATCGATCGGTTTCGCGAAATCACGTGTACGTGACAGCGGCAGATAAGGTGTTAAACAGTAGGGGTGTACGGGTACCCGAGCGTCGGGCCGGGATCCCGTAAGTTAGTCAACACAAATATATTCGGGTAACCATTATTTCGGTTCGGGATCCGATGCTCGATTCAGAACATAAATGCAAGGAAAATATTACACAAGTAGTTCTTTAGCCCGTCTTCTCCAGATATTACTATCCTATATAATAAGGCGCCTAAGGTAACCACAATTTTTGTTGGAAACTCCCCTAGAAACAATTTTCGCTGCGAAATACGAAATTTTACAACTTTTGGGTACCAGAAGGGTACCTGTTTAATAGGTCTCCTGAAGGGAATTTGGAGAGGCCTAAGCAGAGCTCGGAGCGATGGGGCCTCAGTGATGGAAGGAGAAACACCTACAGGAGCGGTGGTAATGTGTACGTGAGACGCTACGATGGGAGACGAACCGACACCACGGCCAACCAGGGTCACCGGGAAATATGTTGTCGACGCTGGTTGGCCGCGGTGTCACTCGCTCAGTTCGTCTGGGCCTAAGTCACATACGTGCCAGGCGGCATTTGAGACCACCCCCTACAAACGAAATAATACTCGATGTTATTACAACTAATGTGTGACAAAGCCCCCGAAACGAAGAAATTTGTGGAGCATATTCACTCTTACAACACCGCTTTTTCGTTTGCCTCCATAAGAACCCAAATAAAGGGCACATTTCGACTCTGCGTTGCGCGCGATTGTATCTTCTCACTTGTTGGAATCCTTCGGTCGAGAGTGGGAGAACTCGTGAGCGAGCGAAAGAGAGAAAGCATGATAATTTGTCTCGCTTCGTCTTTCGGCTCGTGCTGGAGCTCGACCCGCGTGCGGGCCTATATACAATGCAGTAGCGGCTACTATATTGTACATAAATACCCGTTTTAGGCCACAGGGACTACCCATTATCGAGTTTTCCAGTTTTGGATTCTTTGCAGCATCTTTTGGGTGCCGAGGAAACCTTATGCCGAATTTGAACCTTATAGGTCACCGGGAAGTACGAAAAAAGCCTCTGGAAAGATTTTGCTAACAAACGAACATCTACCTTAAGCATCTTATTATGGGTGGGTTCCACTTACGCCCAAATCGCCCGTAATTTTCATTAAGCTAGGTTCTCCTGTACGCGACTGGACGCAACGTCGAGAACTTCAAAGTCGATTTTCTTGAAAATTAAGCGCGATATGAAAAAAGGTACTCTTTCTTTTCGACTTATAATAAAGAAATAAGTCGAGAAAAAAGAGTACAATTTTTTGATATCGCACTTCATTTTCGAGAAAATCGACTTTGAAATTCTTGCCGATGCGTCCAGTCGCGTACAAGGAAACCTACCCTAATGAAACTCACGGGCGATTTGGGCGTAAGTGGAACGCACCCTATATAGGAGGATATAAGATGTGAAATAATATTATTTTATTAAAATAAGATGTATTAGCCGTATAAGACGAGTGCCCCTTGCTTAAAAATTCCTACATCTGATCGCACTGCAAATCACAACTTAAAAGTTCGAGTACAAGACCAGGCGGAAAAATGATATTCCGAATCGAGCGTCGGATCCCGAATCGAAAATCGGGTATCCGAATATGTTTATGCGTGAACAAACTTTCGGGATACCGACCCGATCCGAGCCCGAGATATCGGGTACCCGCTCTATTAAACAGTTGGTAAATTACGTACCAATTGTGCACCATAAGCTTCTGAACTGCAATGAGAGCTTCGTACCTCACATTAGGATCTTCGTGTCCTAGAAGTTGCATTACCCGTTGCTTACCTCCAAGCTGTTCGATTACACTGAAACAATGTTATAAGTTAAGCCCGGTAATTGGGTGATCTCTGAAAGCGGGCGTGGAATGAACGAAAAGGCATCGGTCGAACGTACTGTTTTCCACGTGGGTAGTGCCTTACGTATTCGCCGATATCGAAGCTGGCTACGCTGAGAACTATCGAATCCTTGCTAGTTGCCAACAGATGAACTAAGATTCGCAGCAGCTCGTAATTTTTCTCGTTAAGCCGACTAGCGTTCTCTCGCCAGAATTTGCCAGATTTGTGCACCGGGGACCATCCGAGGCGTCCGGATTTCACCTCGGTCGAGTACTCGTCGAAGGAACTCAAATCTTGAACGGACACTTGCAGCATTTCGTTCAAGAATTCAATATCGCCGGTGATATCCTCGTCGTCGAATTTCCGTTGCCCCAGTATCGACAGCTGCTTCAACACTTTGCACTGCACCATGGCCAGGCAGTGCTCCTTGGCAACTTGTTCGTCGTTCACCTTCTCGATAAGGTTCTACAAAGATTATAAAAGTAAGAGAATACAACGATGACGGGATATCTATGCTTGCGGAACTCACTCTGAACACCGCTAGAATAATACGCGTCACTTTCTCCTTGACCGAATCGCTTAGTATGTCTGCCAGAATCGGTATGACGGTGAACCTGAAACGTGAGAATTAAATGCCATTCTCCTGCAAGCACGATCTCCACGAAATTCGCTTCGCGCGATACGTACTTGTTCATTTTCTCCGCGAGCAGTGGATTGAACGTTAGTACCCACAAGCAAAATATAAGCTGGTATTGCACTTGGAAGTTTACTCTGCCCGTCAGGACGCTCAACAACGTGGAGATTCCATCCACCGACACAAACGCGAAACGATACTCGTTTATACGAAGCATCATTTGCAAACAACGCGCCACGGATTGAATGTACTCGTTATTCTAAATCGAAATAGAGAGAAATACATGGCATTTGAAAAATCTAAGTAAACAATAACACGAGAAGTTGAGATTATGTGTGCGCACAAGAGAAGTGAATTGTTAAGACCGTTGTGAGTAAAGGAGAGTCGAAGTAAAGATGCATTCTTCCATTGAAACGTAAAATTAGTAATTAACGTCCATAATTAATTACCTTCTTCCCAAACAGGAATAACTTCGTATACACTCGGGGAGAGCTTTGATAAAAAGTGATTACTTACACACGAATTCGCTAAATTCTTTCCCGGGCATCCGTATTAAAATTTAAAAGTCTCTGTATCGAATGCTTACGTTTGAGGTGAAATTAAATCGCTTTAGCTCTCGTAATATTTTCATATTAAAAATTAGTTGTTCTATGACCAACCAGATTGAGTTGCTCGTGTAGCTCAAACGCCTCCTTGTCCGCATTGTTGTCTTGTTCTACCTCCGCATGCAAGTCTGTGTCCTGAAGTGCCTCAAACTAAAACCCCGCGTGACTTGTTCATGTGTTCCAATTATCGTACAATTCGAGAACATTTTCTATCGTTACCTCGCGAGAAGCGACATGGATCTGCTGCGTGGTAAGTGGCGATACATTTCCGTCGTATGGTTAGTTGCAGTTTGAAAATTCGTAAACGACGAAGACACAAAGGGATATGTAACTGTACCAGGGAATACAGTCTTGGAACTGGCCACCGAATTATGTTACATGAAATTCGCGTTATGATTTAATCAGTTTTATTGTGTACCTGATGAGAACCATCACCCATATTGTGCACACACATAAACTATGTTAAAAAGTAGAAGCTAAGCAACAAATAAGAAGCGTACGGTGTCGCGAGAACTCATCGTCCGAATACTATCTCAGTTCTCAATTTACGTAACTGAATCTTGTAAATCGTATCTGTGAACTTACGCTGAGCTTCAACTGATCTTTCAGCCACGTCAGATAAAAGTGAAGGTCCGTTTTCTCCATTAAATCGTGGCTCCAACAAGCGAGCTTAGCGATAATGCGAGAAGTCATATTCATTATAAATCCGTCTTGCCTATTCAATAAGTTCAAGAAAGTCGCCCAGATCGATTCTCGTTTGCGATTCGAATGCTCTTGAAAGATCTCCACGCGGCTATGATCCTCCTGGTGTTTAAAAACGCGACCGATTAGATACATTTAGTCAAGACGAATTTGCGTTTACGTTCAAGCTTGTATACCTGCAACATATCGTCGACCATTACAAGGATATACTGAATGGTCTGATCCTTCGAGACATGACCGAGTAAATTGAGGAAAGTTCTAGCAGCCTGATGTGGATTCTCCTTCAGTTTCGCCTCTCGGGCGCTGGCGTTGCTCGTGTCGAAAGCAACTATGAAATCGTGATCCTCCTTCGATATCATTTGAGATCTACGGAATTTTCGGCGTTAAATACGATCGTACGCGTGTCCGCGTTTGTGCGCAACGACGACGCTTCCAATGAAACATTAATGTTTGCGATAAGTTCGATTATATTAACGTAACAGAAATTATTGTCAGAAATCGTAGGATACTGTAGTAACAGATTCTATTCTGAAACTGAAGTTCTTACCCTAAATAGGATTGCCAAGTAATCCGTTGATTTCTGATATCAGCAGCCTGCTGCTGAAGAATACTTGTGGCTGCCAGCATATCTGGAATATTTTTAACACTCGTGACTTAGTATTTATTCGTGTACTTGTAACAACAACAGGTGAACAAAACTGATCGCAGCACAAAACTTCGTATATAATTTAAGTACAAGAATGAAGGATGATCGATACGAAAGAAAGATTTATTACACTATTGCAAGTTAATGTATATCTAGGAATGCATGTTACGCGTCTGAACTTAAAATAAAGAAAACTCTACATTGCAAAGGAGCAGACAGGCATTTTACGAAATGGATTCTGTAACATAATTATTACTATGATCGTTGGATTGTGTTACAGTGCAGATGATTCGCTGCCTTTATGGTGAATAAATGAGAAATGAAGTAGAGAAGGAAATTCGGAGGAATATAATGTTTTTGGAAATCGGATAAACACCTTACAGTATTGGGAGGGGCAATGTCAAATTAAAAAGTAATCGTAGCACAAAGTGATTACCAATTTTCTCGTCTGGCAGCGTCGGTATCATCTCCTTAATATTCGCGCGGTCTACCATTTTTGCTGTCGTCCCTTAAGACCCCTGTATTTCAATGAACAATTTTCTGCGAAATTAAAGCTCTACTGGTTCGCAAATTCGCACTCCCTTCAGCTGTTGGATCACAAGACCCAATGTATAGCCAACTCCTTCTGAAAATAGCCGCAAAGTGTCCCTAGGAAATGTGTCGTGCAGTGATGGGCAGTGGTGGGTAAAGACACGAATTTTGTATTTTATACACGACACGTGTCTTAAATGTCTTAAATGTCGTAAATATGTCATAAATATCCTATATCTGGAATGAAAATACCCACATAGCACAGACGGCTTAAAGACGTCAGTTGTATATCCGTTTTAGGTCTGGACGGCTTTAGGACGTCTTTTGAGCGTCTTTAGACGCTGTGTGCTATCTGGGTAACTAGGAAGATTAGACCTCTGGTGGCGCTGGCGGACACTACGTCGCGATCCCGTGGGGTGGCTGCAGGTGGCTGGTGTTGCGCGATTTAATAGTGATTTCTAAAATAAAGGCGTTAGTTCGTGCCCGTGGAGCGCTGAAGCACTCAGCTCGCGAAATAGTGCGGGAATATTTAAAGGACTTAACAAACTTGGACTTTTGGATTGTACGTATATTGTTACAAATAAACTGCGAGTCGGTCTGCTGACAAGTTAGCTCTGACTTCTTAAAAATTAACTCCTCGCTCGTCACCTCCGAGCGCCCTACTCCTCCAATTTCGGCGTGTTCCTCCGACTCCCTCTTCGAATTCCTTCGTCCAATCAAGGCGGTGACATCCCTCAAGCTTCGTCAGGGGGTTGTCCTCTGCCATCTCTCCGTCCTTGGCCCTTCCTTCGTGCTTCCCTCTACTCTTGGCTGGTGGTCGAGGCAGGTCGAGGCAGCCTCCAAGTACATAGCTTACATATACATCTAACAGGTAGGTACGCGCAACCCTCAGGGTCAGGAAGACGTCGCCCGAACAAAGTTTAAGACTTTACGACTTTCGGCCTTTCTCGACCGGAGTTTTTACCCTTACAGGACAACGACAATTACCGAAAGCGAAGATAGAATTTTAAGTGGTTTTACGAGACGAGCCGCTGCTCGACGAAATTTGGCACGCAGATGTGGAAGGAAAAGTTAAGCTATTTATTATCCTCGTCTGCCGTTTCAATCTCGTTTAAAACCTTCCAGATGCGCTGTTCGCTTCAAGCCCGCATGCCTACAATAAATCTTCCCGCTTCAAAGGATTTGAATTTCGCTCTACATCTAGCTTTGATATCTCTATGTCTTATAGCTAACTTCACGCAATTACATATATTTACAGTGGCGGAAACCGCAACATTGGGACGTCACCATGGACCTAAAGGACGGTGCATAAAGTAGACTTATGGGCGCGGGGAGTGAAGATCTCCGCGGGGAGGGACGGTATACTCTCAGCCATCTTGTGCTGGTCAAAATAGTGCTGTCATCTATGTCCTCTTCATTCAAACTTTTCGTGGAAGTCCTACTTTACCATCCTTCCACAATGCAATCTGGCATTTTTACGATTGGATTTATAAATAATTACACGAGAACTGATGCCGTAAATACTTATTATGTACGTCTATACCAAACGACGCCAATCCACGTCAATTGCACGCCAATCTACGCCAAACGTCAAGCCAAGCTAGTACTAATAAGTAATCTCGCCTAAAGAGTGCAGCACAAGTTGACCGGTACAAGATGGCTGAAATTATTCCTTCCCTCCCCGCGGAGATCTTCAACCCCCCGCAACTATGCACCGTCCTTTAGGTCCATGGACGTCACTATTGTTACGCTATCGCTTGAACGTAGCCACAGAAATGCATATAATTGATAGGTAAATCAGGGGCGAAATTTGAAAGCAGATGTATGCGCGTGATTGAGAAAGTATTATTAAGGATGCGCGATGCGGGTGGCATACGTGGGAAAGATCTTGGGCAGAGCTCGAAAGCAGGAAATGGACACCAATTAACAGACCCGAAACGAATCGCGAGTTTCTTCTAAGTCACGTAATCTTTTGAGAAGGCCTTGTCCTTTGTTAGTCTTTAGCAGTGTCGATTGACTCCAGAAGTGTTGGCGACGCTAAGGAAGTCATAAATTTCTTTCAAGGGTTGTCTTCTCGACGGAGGACTCCGAGAACGCAGAACGATTTTAACGATTACGTGTAACTGTAAAGGTCTTAAATTGTTCTCAACAGAATATAAACCATTTTTACCAGTCCAGCAAATAATCTCATTTTATTTTATAACACCCGCGCACTTTGACGAGCAGAGCGGTTCAGCGCTCCACGGGCACCAACCCGCGTTCATACGCAATTTTCCCACCAAAATCCGTAACACTATAAAACATTTTTCGTATAGGTTATGAAGAAATGCCAATTTATTAATAATTATAATTCTGATTAAAAAGGCTTAGTAAAAGAAATACATACAGAATAATAAATATAATTTGTTTAAATTAAAACTTATATTTTTCCAACACTTTAATTGTTGAAACCTTAAAATAATGAATATTTCTATTTACGACATTTGCGACAAATGACACGTATAAAATGGGCTTAAAAACGACATATTATACGTACATTTGCGACACGTCGTAAATGCATTTACGACGCGGTGTAAAATACCGACCCACCACTGCCCACCACTGGCACAGGCGAGGTATAGGATAGACCTATCACCTTATGGATGTACGTGTCGCCACCCAAACTGTGTTACCGACCGATAATTTGAGGACTGAATGTAGTGGCATCTGCTCATGAACAGCGTCCAACTCAGCAAGTACTCTGAAATGGGTTAAAATGCTGAAAAGTGTGTGCTTGCTTTATACGTGTGACTTGTTTAGAGTGACAGGTTGACATAGAGGGCAGGCTTTCGTTACAATCTCCGGTATGGTCTAGTGGCTAGGATACCTGGCTCTCACCCAGGAGGCTCGGGTTCGATTCCCGGTACCGGAAATTTCTTTTTGTGCCCGTGGGGGACAAGGAAGAGCAGCTTCGGGCAGATGGGCCGGGGCAGCCGTCCCCCCGCGCGCCTCCGGCCATAGCGTGGGAGCTCTGGGCACGGGGGCCACGGAGCGTGCGTCGGGGTGTGGCTGTCCTTCTGTTTTATTGTAGCTTATAGGCCTGCGGGACCGAGAGGGTTTGACGAGCGGGGGCTCATCGGCCTCTAACAGCTGCGGTCCGAGCGAGCGGTGACGCGATGTATGGCCGCCACCGCATCATAACTCAAAAAGAGTTTAACCGGAGGGGGTTCCTCTCCCCCCTCCAGGATGGGCCCCCCCTATTGCGGGGGGCTTGGCAGGAGAGGTACCAGTGCACCGGGGGGGAGGTGGCGAACGCATCGTTCTGTTTGGATCTCACCCAAGTCCCCCCCCCGTGCGGACCTCCCCAGTCAGGAGGCCACCCTGGAGTTTTTAGTGGGTGCAAACCCCACATAATCCCGTCCCTCCCCCGGGGGACGGGGTATCCGTTAGGGATTTTCTCCAGGTGAAAAAAAAGAGGCTTTCGTTACGCTGCGCTTTGGCTCGATTTTGTTCAGAAACTGAAGGACGTTTAACCCTTTCGCGCCTAGCGTCGGATACATCCGACGTCCGCGGAACGATTGCAAAATACATATGTGTGTAATATGTATATTGACGGCTAGCATCGCCGTCGCGAAAGGGTTAAAAACCTGAAGTGCTTCGGTAATCGTGTGTCGATGCTAGTAACTGCTAGTAACTAAAGAAACAAGTATGTACATATGTCACTCAGAATTATTCTTCGAAATAGTTCTGCAAATATTCCTGGAACTACTCATTTACTTTACAACAAGTTCAACTACTTGTAAAATGTAACATTAATAATTAATACTGTGTAATACGTATAAGCATTAACATACATTTATCGAACGATTAAACATTCAAAATAAAAGAGAATTCATTCGGCGCAGAAAATCATTTCCAAGTCCAAGGCCAAATGTTATTAATTGCGTGATTTCTCGAGTTGTATCGATCATAGTTAATAATTATTTATACTAGGCGGTTAGGGTAATTGTTGTTAACATGATTTTGCATAGTAATAACTATTGGAATTAATATTTTAGCGGAAATATCAAGTTCTGTCGAATTCGAAGTCCAGGCCAAATGTTATTAATTGCGTGATTTCTCGTGTTATATCGATCATAGTTAATAATTATTTATAGTGGGCGGTTAGGGTAAATGTTGTTAACATGATTTTTCATAGTAATAGCCACTGGAATGAATATTTTAGCGGAAATACCAATTTCTGTCGAATAATTAACTGGTTTTCGCAATTGAAGTCAACCGTCGACCTTGTTGTGATCTCGGTTCTTGTTCCCCAAAGTGGGGAGTCTAACACGCACCCCTAGACTATCAGTCGTCGTCGGCCGCCCGGGACGGCAGGACCTCCGGGCACGCGGGAGTTCCCGGAACACGCGGACTACCCGGACCCCCTGGACCCCCTGGACCCCCTGGACCCCCTGGACCCCCTGGACCCCCTGGACCCCCTGGACCCCCTGGACCCCCTGAACCTCCTGGACCCCCTGGACCCCCTGGACACCCTGGACACCCTGGACACCCTGGACACCCTGGACACCCTGGACACCCTGGACACCCTGGATCCCCTGGACACCCTGGACACCCTGGACACCCTGGACACCCTGCGTCTCTTGGATCTCTGGAGACACAACGCTGGCCACTCCAACTGGACTTGCTGGACACTTGGACAGGATTTCAAGGCTGGTCCTTCCCCCACTCGCTCAGCCGCCTGCTCCGAGGTAGGTGATTCAATTGGTACCGACTTTTGGGGTTCGTTGAAAACTAATGCGAGTTTTGTTGTTCTGTGAAGGTCAACATTCAGTTTTGGTCCTTTCCAACTGATTTCTTCGATGATTTTGCGTCATTTATTCGATTTTATGTATTTCTTCGATGATTTTGCGTCATTTATTCGATTTTATGTATTTCTTTGATGGTTGTGCGCCATTTATTCGATTTTATGTATGTTCTTAGGTTCCTCCCAAGGCTATTACACCATTACTAATATAACATATTTGATTGTTTCAGGATTTGAGTTTGAGGTTCACCCTTCCGCGGGGAAGGGAGACAGTAAAATAATACATTTAAAACAAAATAGTGAAAAGTGACAGTGAAAAGTGGCAGTGAAAAGTGATAGTGAAAAGTGTATTATAACATGAAGTATTTAAGGCCCCGTGTAAAATTGCGAAGTAGTCACTAAATCATTAGCTTTGTTGCTCTTTTGTTCGCTGGTTCCGTTTGCGGAAGCAAGCGACTGAGCCTGGAATTGGTATGGGTGGATCGGTTTCATCCCTTGGTGTTCTTGTCGAAAGGGAAAAGTTTCGGGCGTAGGGGGTGTACCTTTGGGTACACTGCCTGCGTAAGTCATCCGGTTCGATTACCCAATCTCCGTGTTGGACGGCTCAAGTCAGGTCACCCAGGTGTTGCTCCTGGCGAGTCGCATCGGTGAAACAGGAATCGTCTGGGAGGCGCCGAGCGCTTTTCCCTTTCGACTCGGACAGCAGGGTGGTAGGAACTGCGCTGTCCAATACTCCTTTCATGCTTACCGTTCGTCTTTCCTTCTTTCCTAAATTTCTTTTAATCGAGTGATTGCTTGGCAGTTCCCTAGATTCCACATCTAAACCGAAGAGACCGATGGAACTTTGTTTCCATCCATCTCTTTGGTTTAGTAGGGTTTCATGTACAGGGAGATCGATGGAACTTTGATTCCATCTATCTCTCTACGGGTCTCGAAACGCAGCAACCTCCTCGTGGTGAGACCTGGTAATCGGTGAGAACCGAGCTGATAGCTGTGATTGTTAAATATTCTAATTAGATATAAGAATTTCTGTAACTTGCAATACTATGGCACAATGTAACTTGAAATATTATTCGATTGTTCCTACCGGACCCCAGAACATGAGTACAGTGTTAAGATGGAAGGATAAGTGCAAGTTGGAATATTTCGGAGACATACTTGAACTGATGGGTTTTTGACAATTTTTAAAGTCCTCTTTGCTTCAGCACCTCATTGAAATATACCTAGTTACAATTCTTTGGCGAGGTTTTCCACGTTACATCATGAAAACATGTCTTCCACAAATAATGTGGTTTATATAAGTTTGTATGTCAAATAAATTTGTTTTGTGTTAAATAATTCCAAATAGGACGGCAAGGTTAAAAGGCGTATGTGTTCTTATTTTGTTGTGATCCTTCTTTCTCGGTCGTTGCACGGAATACGTTTATAAAACGATCTTTAAATTCTTACTCTAACAGAATTAATTGTAAATCGCGGGTTTCGAATGACCTACTTTTACGCGTGTTGAATTCTAATTTCTATCACGCGTAGCGTTACATTCTGTTTCATTCTGTTTCATTCTGTTTCGAGACTTCACCGGTAACGTTGCACGTGACACGAAAATGGTAAGGGGGCTCGCGAGCCCCCCAAGCGTGTGACCCAAAATTACATTGCGTGATAGGTCTATCCTATACTTGGTCTGTGGTGACAAGTCTATTCTCTATCTGGTCTGTTGTAATATCACCTAAAATTAGTGAATCACAATAGTTACCATGCTTGGATAAAATCGCTGTAGCCCAGCGTCGTTAAAACAGAAACCTGGTAGTTGGTGGATTGCAAAAGTCATCAGATTGCAACCCATCAGTGATTCTAGAGATGTCGCGGCGAGTCCAAGATCATAATTTGACCTTCAGGAATCTTTTGTTCTTCAGCCTTCACCCAGTTAATCGCTAATGTAGAATTAAGTTTATTGGCCACAACATGCAAATTCAGATGAACTATCTACCTAATGATTTTTCCTTCTAAGTGATTTGTCATACAAATATTATCTACTGGTTTATTTTAAAGGAATTCAAACAATCTTCCGCAATATATCGCTATACAATTTCCACTTAAACGACCTTGTAAAAATCGTGTGAAGTTTCCTTCGATTACTGATCGTGCTTATCCATCGGATTCATCTATTACAACCTGGAAGCGTTTCTAATGAAGTAAACAGGAACTGAAACACGCAAATCGAAATGCTGCATTCAATAGTAATTGCATACGACCTAGTACTTACATATCTACTAAAGATCAGTGATTTCGTAGGGCTTTCTTGGCAATTTGTATTCTTTTTACAATACGTATTTTGTTTTCGTGATATTATATGCAGTATAATTAAAACAACTAAAACCACAGGATATTAATAAAATTTTGTATTGATTCCTAAGCGTTTATTTGATATATAATACATTACAATTGACTATCGTACTTTAGTATTTCGATGTGTACTTCAAAATTGTAGTAGAGTTTTCCTCGCTGTATAGCTTTATTAAAATACAATTTTATGATTTCTTAAATCTTATTTACTTGTGCCACTTGTTACTCACATACAATATGTTTATTATTCACCATTATTTGAGGTGCAATGTAAAGGCAGTATGGACATTAAAATTTCCGTTAAGATTTAATTTCTTCTTCTAAAATGTACAAGCAAATTATTGTAATGAGAGGACTTGTAAACAATTTTTTAATGTGATGAAGTTCAATCTGATACATCTTACATTCAAGAGACACTGTTGAAGGTACGATATCATTCCAAAACTTGAATTAAGTTTATGCAAAACCCACGGTGTGCCAAGTATAAAACGAAATTTTTAGACTCAGGGTTTGTTAATGTTTCTTCTATAAATTTAGTAACAGGAGATTTAATGCAAATGAATTTCAGCAGTATATTGTGAACATAGATTTATGTGTCATTATTATGATTTCCAGAATTTATAAAATCTCCAACGGATTTTTCTTTTCAATTCAATGAATGAACGGTTAAAACAATTAAACAACAGCTGGAAAATTAATAATAATTACTAACATTGAAAGTCAATTGAATGCCTCCGTTCGGCAATCACATTTCTAATTTTTCGTTATTTTACATCGTCGTAATATGCCCTGTAAGTGGGATGCCAGTTGTGTATATGAATTGTTGGTTGCCTGTTTTCCCATCTTGTTTGATGCGTCGATATGTCCAGTGTAATTGGTCTACGACTTTGTTCCCGCTGTGGTTTAACATCAATTTCCAATTTGGGTACACGCGAAGGATTTTGACCTGCAAAATTCCACTTATTAATCGTTTGCTATCAATCAATAAGCATGGTTGCAACCATTAGTTCAATGAGATATTTACTACTTTATTAGTAAGATACTTATTAATTATTTAGACTTTATATAGTATCACAGCAATGTTACGTAACTAGTATTTTCGTAACATTGAGTCACTAAAGTTGCCAACATATTAATTTTCGATTAAATTTGATTTTCTTGAAAATAGAGCCGCATTCGAGAAATAGTTATTCTAATAATTTCTGCACATTAATTTATCTCATTTGCATTATACCATATTTACTGACGAATTTAGTTACATTTTGGTTAGATGCGCATGTACCAGACGTTTTCCAAATCGATTTTCTTACGAACAAATTTTATTCTGCATCATTTAAAATACTGTGAGGAAATACTGCTCAATGTACTATTTTATCCAAATTCTGTATGGACGAGACTGATTTAAATATTTAGTCGTAGATGTCATTAGCATCTAGTAAAAATGTATACATATGTCCAGTGGCGGATTTAAGAAAAAAGGCCCAGGTGGCAAACGTTCTGAGGGGCCCATTTTTTCGGGGAAATGAAGAAGTAGTTTACTAAAACGGAGTAATTGTACAGAAAAGTATAGAAAAGAAATATAATGCTTGGATAAAATCATACGTTTTTTTTTAATACAGGGCCTTACGAGGGCGTTCTGAGCAGAGGCCCATGTTTCAGGAAAATAAAGCTGTAGTTTACTAAAAACAGGCTCAGGGTAATTGTATAGAAAAAAATATACTTTGGATATAATCATAATTTTTTTTAAGACCGGGTCCTATTGGGGCCTTCTGAGCAGAGGCCCATTTTTCGAGAAAATGAAGCTGTAGTTTACTAAAAACAGGCTCAGTGTATTAATAATAGAAAAAAAATATGCTTTGGATATAATCATAATCTTTTTTTAAGGATGGGGCCCTAGGGGGCCTTCTATGCAGGGGTCCAGGTGGCAACTGCTCATCGGCCGCCCTGTTAAATCCGCCACTCGAATTATTATGAGTTACAGTTGAGTTGGCGCTGCATATAGTGACGGGGGCCTGTAGAATGCAAATATTGAAATCTATTTTTTTCAAAAAATTGCAAATGGCGCGCCCTATGCGTTTAATACATCTTAATATATAAAGCAGAAAGTGTTTTTATGTTTGTCTGCCGCCTAAAAACTTTCGAACGGAAAACTCTGGGGTCTAATCCAGATAAATGTGACCATTTTCACACCCCCCCCAAAAAAAGTTTTCTTTTATAAAATCAGAATCAAAATTTTGGGCAAAGCCAAGTAGTAAAGCTAGTATTATATATATATATATAATGTATTAAACGCAGAGGGAGCGCCATTTGCAATTTTTTGAAAAATTGTAATAAATAATTCCAGACATATATAAAATATTATATATAAATATTATATATAAATATTATATATAAATATTATATATAAATATTATAAAATATTATATATAAATATTATATATAAATATTATAAAATATTATATATAAATATTATAAAATATTATATATAAATATTATATATAAATATTATAAAATATTATATATAAATATTATATATAAATATTATAAAATATTATATATAAATATTATATATAAATATTATATATAAATATTATATATAAATATTATAAAATATTATATATAAATATTATAAAATATTATATATAAATATTATATATAAATATTATATATAAATATTATAAAATATTATATATAAATAATATAAATATTATATATATATATATATATATAATACTAGCTTTACTACCCGGCTTCGCCCAAAATTTAGATTCTGATTTTATAAAAGAACAATTTTTTTGGGGGGGGTGAAAATGATCACATTTATTTGAATTAGGTAGGCATAATGAGCTGGGACAGATTTCGTGACCCCATAGTTTTCCGTTCAAAAGTTTTTAGGCGACAACCACACAAACACTTTCTGCTTTATATATTAAAATTGTGCACTAATATACAAAGTTTGAACCAAATCAGTGACCCAAATCTTATTGACTCTCCTAGTGAGTGAATTGAAACACATTTCTGAACTAACGAAGTAAGACACAGGCCAATGCTAGAAACATTATATACAAAAATACAATCATAAATAGCGCAATCGACATACGATCTGAATCAAAACAAGCGTGGGATCATTTAAGTGGGCAATGATGCAGCAGCTACCAGATTAAAATCATGCACACGTGCCAGCGGCCGTTAAAGTGTTAATGCCAAAAATACTGTCTGCGCAAAGTAATAACAACGATAATTTTTATTAGGATTCCTGTTACCATTAGTGTTATGATTTGAATGAACGTTGGTCCACGTCAGTTGTGTGTGATGGCTTTGCCCTGGGAACCGAATATTCGTTCCCTGAGAGTGTCCCGCGTTTGCCGCACTGGACGAAGCAGACGAGTGCGTAGAACCGGCAGAGGACGCGGCCGCAGATGCTACATGGCCAATCTGGACGACGCCGGCCGAAGAAGCAGCCGCGTTACCAAAACCGAATCCTTGGCTGTTCACGTTCCCTTGATTGCCATGAGCAAGGTGATGTTGTCCGACAGCTTGTGCCACAGCGCCAGAAACTCCTGCTGATCCCGCGGCGAATGACACTGATTGACTTTCCGAAATGGCCCTGGGAGAAAACATTCACATCCTCTCCAATTACACAATCGTGTCTGTCGTTATTTCTGCTCACATTAGAATATATCGTTGAAATAGAACCTAAGAGACACGTGACAACGAGTATCTAAATGATTTTGGAAAAATTCGATAATGACCAAACAAGAGCGGAGATTAGCTGTGCGTAATTGTAGCTTTTGTTTCAATTATTTGTATGAATATAGTTAAAAAATCGTGAATGAAAATATATGCAAAAGATGTAAGCTTTTTTATATTTATTTATTCAAACGTAAGCTTCAATTTATTAACTATATGAGTGTTCTATATTTCTTTTCGTAAGTGTGGACCAATATTGAAAGCTGAATAAAAAAGTGTTACGTAATGTACATAAGTATTGAAACATTCACAAATGAATCATATCTCAGTCGAAATCGTGTTCGGTTGACAATTCGGCTAATCAGAGAAACATCAAAAGGTTATACATGTATGCGCTGTTTCCCAGAAAAAAGGCTGAATGTTTTGACAACAGAAGCGTTATTCGTTTGACTTACGTTTTATTGACGTTATATTAATCAGTCGTAATAAAAATAGTATTTTAAGGAGGAACGTAGCGTAATAATTATCCTTCGAAATAAAGCACGCACAAAAATAAAGAATGGCTAAAAATACTCTAAATGGCTTGATATAAGGTAATCCGTCAAGCAAAAATAAATAAAATCATATTGTAGACTGACTGTTCTCAATAGAAGGCTCCGCTTTCCAGAAATTCGATTTTCAAAGTGTAATTTTGACTAATGAAGCGGTTCTATATTTCTTTGTAGATGGGGATGATAATATCGTGATACGATATATTATATTTCTATTTAGTATTTCAGTTTGTAAGTATTGATAAAATCAGTGGTAAATTCCAATAAACCACTACAAAATCATAGTCAATTAAGGATTCTAATTTATAGAGACACGTGGAACACATTCTGTTTGAATTTGGTACGTGTGTACACGATAAATCGTGGAAGTCCATTATCTCGAAAGCAAAGTTTCATTTGAATTCTTTCGTTATTGTAGTATTGGGTTGGAACAAAAGTTCGTAGCGGTTTTCAATAGATAGCGTTTGGACATATGTATGAAACGCCACCTATTGAAAGTGAAACAAATGACATATGTACATATTCTGAAAGGTGGAGTAAAATGGCACATATGTGGTTGAATAAATTTATACAGTAAGGTGCAAAAGTGAATACACTCTCATTAAAACAGAATAACTTTTTTAAAATGGGTTCGACCGACTTGAGGTTTTTTTGAGAAGGTAGAAAGATTTGTTTACTACGTGACGTGTTTGGTCGTTTTGAAAAAATTGCAACTGGTCGGAATAGCAAACAAAAATAGTGAAGATCGCTTTTTCAAGTCTTAAATCTGAGTCTGTAATGAAAATTATAAAAAAAAACCTTCGGTCATTGGAGCAATTTGTATACATGCTTAAAATTTCATCAAAATCGGTTAACGCTGCTCTGAGCTACAAACGCTTAAAGATCGCAAATAAGGTCGAAAATCGCTGATTTCGTGAATTTCGCGATCTTTCAGCATTTGTAGCTCAGAGCAACGTTAACCGATTTTGATGAAATTTTAGGCATGTATACAAATTACTTCAATGGCCAAAGGGTTTTTTTTTTCAATTTTCATTAAGGTAAATGTCCCAATACCTGGACATTTAAGGTACGGCGGAAGCGCGATTGAGAATTTTGCAGTTATACAGGTCGATTTATATAAAAACGATTTTGCAATTACATGGGGCACTTTATCATGAAAAAAAGCGTGTACTTTATCATGAAAAAAAACCAACACTTTATCATGAAAAAAAACCAACACTTTATTGGATTGAATGATTTTGTAAAATATTGAAAATTTATAGTCCTTACAATGGCCCAATACCTGGACAGCTTAACTAGTATGTCCCGGTGTCCCGATTTTACGGTCCCATTACCTGGACACATGATGAAACATCAGCAATTTGAATGTTTTCTAGGGAAATTAAATAAAAAAAGCCACACAATAGTTTTTCCTATTGGCATATTTTTTCTATATAAGTAATTTATTCAAATCAGTAAAGAAACTTGAGTAAAAACAATCTATTATTGAATGACTAATTTTAAGGTTATGTGTATTCGTGTGTGACACGCGAATTTTACACATGAATATTGAATTGAATATTATCATTAAAACAAGATAACAAGAATACAAAGTAATAATTGCTAAGGAGTTAAATAATGATTTTAATATTGTGTCAACAATAACTCGTACTTATTTTATAGTCTGCACATATGGTCAGGTTTAGGGTCGTTCCAGGATTTCACTGTACCAGTAGATAGACACGCGAATAAAAAACTAATAAGAACTTTAATTTTAATGTTCCAATCAAAAAATAATACTACAAAGTACCATTTTCCTAAAAATGTATTAGTTGTACCAATATACTAAACATTATTAATAATATTCGCTTAAGAAAAAGTAAAGACTCTTTAGCATTTCAGCTAACGGCAATACTAAAATTGTTAAACCAGAGGGTTCAAGAAAATTTATTTTTATTACATAAAATATGTATGTGAATATATTGTATTAAATATTTGGGTAATTGAATAAAATTATTCTTTTATGGATAAAGCGAATATTAAGCGTAATAATCAGCATTATTTGCACTAGTGTCCAGGTATTGGGACGTGTCCAGGTATTGGGACATTTACTTTACAGGCTCAGATAAAAGAGTTGAAAAAGCGACCTTCACTATTTTTGTTTGTTATTCCGACCAATTGCAATTTTTTTCGAAACGACAACACACGTCACGTAGTAATCCCTCTAGCTTCTCAAAAAACCTCAAGTCGGTTGGACCCATTTTAAAAAAGTTATTCTGTTTTAAAGAGAGTGTATTCACTTTTGCACCTAACTTTGGTTCCAATTCAATACATACACTTTTTACTATTCCTGGTACAGGTAATTACTTCATCCCCAATCGCACTATATTTATTGTTGCATTAATCACACCGAGCTGCAAAATTGAGGGTCACGAGAAGTTTTTGAAAAATGTATGCTAGTTTTAAAGCAATCTGGAGTACTAAATGCAAAACTAACAGTAGATTTCCACCATCACGAACAGTTTTTTCACAATTTGCTTTGACTTCTTTTATGTTCTAACATGTGATCGAATGAAATTAGTAGTGATAAATGAAATCTGGTATGAAATTCTTTTTGAGTTTTTCGAATTTGATATCCGAAAATATATAAAAAAACAACTATAATATTGGAAAAAGTTATTTCATCGCAGGCCTGTGTTATCCAAAGGTAAATATATAAAAATTCGTATTTCCAAAAACACAGATTTATATAAATGATTATCATTCTAATTGATTCTGAAAATTCTACGAATTTCATTTGCGATCCTATTAGAAGTATCCCTTTATAATCGAAGATATTACTTTCCTGATAAAAATATCGTAAACATGGTGTACCTAAATGAAAAAGAATTCTCAAGCGCTTGAAGAGTTATACACTCGAACTGTCTGAGTAAAGGTTTACGTGTCTAATTTACTTATATATTTTAACGTTCATTTAATAATGCATCGAGCTACATACTTTGCAATAATATTAACATGAAATTGTAAAATTACGAGTTTATCATCCAAGCACACTTATGCCCACTGCATTTTTTAAAAGTGTAAAAAAAGTCTAAGTATAATCATTTTATTTTGTACTGTCGATTTGTTCATTCACGAAGAATCAAATTCTTCGCTGTACCACTTATTTTAAGACACCCTATATAGCAATACTTATTAACTTTATATGCTATCTACTATGTATGTATAATACTCGTTTATACACATATTCTATATTTTTTTTTAATTCCGCGGCATGACAGGCATTGCATTAAAGAAACATAATTAACCTTCAGATCTTGGCAAAAAATGCAGTGTAATAGCAAATTCGTTATTTTCCCACATATTCCTGTAATCCTACCCGACATGTACTTGAAACTTTTTTGTACGACAAACAGGTTCGCAAGTATAGTTTCAGTCATCAAGTGACTCACTACACATTTTATATCCCAAGTCCCACTACATTCTTTATTTCTTAAATCTATAATTCAGTTTGTTTGTCTGCAGTGGCGGATTTAAGAAAAAAGGCCCAGGTGGCAAACATTGAGAGGCCCATTTTTTCGGGAAAAGGTGAAGAGGTAGTTTATCAAAAGGGGGTAAATGTACAGAAAAGTATAGAAAAAAGTGCTTGGATAAAATCTTTATTTTTGAAGACAGGGCCCTAGGGGGGCCTTCTGAGCAGGGGCCCATTTTTCGAGAAACTAAAGCGATAGTTTACTGAAAACGGGCTCGGTGTAATAATACAGAAAGAAAATATAGTTTGGATAAAATCATAATTTTGGTTAAGGATGGGGCCCTAGTGGGGCCTTTTGAGCAGGGGCCCATTTTTCGAGAAACTAAAGTGGTAGTTTACTGAAAACGTGCTCAGTGTAATAATACAGAAACAAAATATAGTTTGGATAAAATCAAAATTTTGGTTAAGGATGGGGCCCTAGTAGGGCCTTTTGAGCAGGGGCCCATTTTTCGAGAAACTAAAGCGGTAGTTTACTGAAAACGGGCTCGGTGTAATAATACAGAAAGAAAATATAGTTTGGATAAAATCATAATTTTGGTTAAGGATGGGGCCCTAGTGGGGCCTTCTGAGCAGGGGCCCATTTTTCGAGAAACTAAAGCGATAGTTTACTGAAAACGGGCTCGGTGTAATAATACAGAAACAAAATATAGTTTGGATAAAATCATAATTTTGGTTAAGGATGGGGCCCTAGTGGGGCCTTGCGAGCAAGGGCCCAGGTGGCAACTGCTCTTCGGCCACCCTGTTAAATCCGCCACTGTTTGTCTGCGTATTGCCACGTTTAGTAATAAAAATTTCGACAACCAAATTAAGTTTATTTATAACTATAATTGAACGGTGTGCAAATATCACTCTGATAGAATTTTTATCATCCGATCAATAAGTTGATTTTTCTACGCGATTAATTGATTTTCAATTACGCGCGTGTTAATTCAAATCCATTCTTTTTTCCACGCACTGTCACATCTCTTTCCCGTTCCGCCGATCAATAATACTTACGCGTGGTTGAAGCTGTCGCTTTCAGAGTAGCTAATGCCTCCGGGGCCTACTTGGAAGCCCAAAGAGTGCGCGTTGTTCCCCGTGTTCAGGTTGATATTCGCTGTGATCGGGATAGACAACAATCGTCCGTTCTTCGCGTCAGGTTCCTGGATGACTTGCTCCGGTATGAGCTCTGGTGGCGTGTTCCATAGTCGTTCGTCTTCTTCTGTGAGAAGAATGCGATCGTCTGCGGCACGACATATTCCTTTGTCACACATTTACATAGGACAAAATATTCCCTCCGCCTATACTTTTACCCTGGTTCGTTCTGTTCTTAAAGGGAACAATATTTAAAAAAAGATAACTGTTATACAGCATCTTCCCTTAATTCGTTTACTCTGCTGCTGCTTCAAACTACGTTCTACAGTGAAGTGAATGGTGAATGCACGAAAGCATGTATGCGTCGAAGTGTTTGTTTCAAGATTGTCGAGTATTATCAGTATTTTCTAATTTTCAACCGTACGCCGCACCGTGTGCGGGACTCTTCCAATCGCTACTCTTAACCACAGTCACTGAACGCATATGGGCGTTTCCCGCACGAAGGGTCAATTAGTTGTTATACTGTGCCATGGGACGTTCGCTATTTATTTGGTACGATTTCTTGAAAATTTACGCGCACCTCTGACGTTGCACGGAACAGAAGCCTCAGGTTAAATGTAACTGATTGCGAGGATTTTACGAAACGACAATGCACCACGCGATTCATATTTTTTAGCTTAAGAAGATATTATTTTTACCTGCCCACGCGACTAACAATACGAAACAGAATGGTACGACGTGAAGGCTGCTCCTGGCCATGTCTCAGAGCGTTCTGACTTTTGCACGCCTCTCCTACGCCCTTTTTCAATAAGTATGAACGACCTTAAAGTCCTGATTGATATTCACCGTGTGTCCACCCACGTAATACTTTTCAACGAACAGAGTTACAATCACTCCGATGACTCGTACGCACGTAGAGAAATGTGATTTTCGGCCGTTGAGCAGCTTATTTAGCACGCTGCATTTTTGCAGAAGCAAATAATAATAATAATAGTAGTATGGCTTTGTTACACCACGTAAAAAGTACAATAAAAACAGAAAAACATGGCAAAAGTAACTGAACAATGAAAGAGATTTACAAAGACAAATTCCACTCTGATATTCAATACTAAGTTCGCATGAATTAATTAACTTTATATTAACATAAAATGCCGTGTGGAGATTTGGCCACTATTAATTTCTATTAATTCGTGATTAGTTGCCCACTTTTTTTTTACACAAAGTAAATTACTAAGCGCACAATTTGCTTATTACAAAGAATTATTATATACAGTTGAATCTTGATAACTCAAATCTCAAGGGAAGGGAAAAAACCTTCGAATTATAGAGATTTCGGCTTACCGAGTTTTCGGGTAAGAGAGGTTCAAACGGAAATTCGACTTTAGAGGTGAGAATACAAGTCGGAGTTCTTCTAAATTTAGAAGATTAATTTAGAAGAACTATACATATATATATATATTATTTAACATGCAAAATATAGTTCGAGTTAAGGAAGTTTTATTTTGAGTTGCAGAGGCGTTTACAGCGGAGCGGAAGGGAACGAACAAGATTTTCGGCTTACACAAGTTTTCGAGTTATTAAGGTTCGACTGTATTTTACAAGAACTTCACCATTAGAATTTTATCAATGCTCCTTAATGTCAGAAATTGTATTTCATCTTTTTATTTATACAGCTTCATTTACAATTTACACATTAAATTACTATTACACTAAAAAGTAGGGTTTGTCGGTTTTTAAAAACCGTTTTTTTTTCATAAATTTGTAAAATTCGAAAACCGGTTTTTAAATTTTGAAAAAACCCGGTTTTATATACTAGACTTAATATGTAAAAATGTTAACATTTTGTCTTGAAATCGCCTCGGACACAAGCATATTATTGTAGTACGTAACAGTTTACTGTAAAACTAATCTTCATGAGTTCATATTTTCAGAAGAAAAATACTAAATAAAATAAAGATTTATAATTTATATTTTGTACGGATTTTAGTTATTTTAGTTTTTTTCCCCATTTGGTTTTTGGTATGCAGTGTATTTTATTGTGCTGATTTTTGTAGATCCAGAAATATTAAGTGAACTCAAAAATGGTACGGATTTTAGTTATTTTAATTTCTTTTATTTATTTGGTTTTGTATATAGATACAGTATATTTTAATTTGTTATATTTTTGTAATTCCATAAATATTAAAAAAACTAAACATTTTTAAAATAATTACTGATATTTATTTTCTATTCTAATTATATTTTTTGTAAAAATTCGAAAACCGGTTCAACCGGTTTTTGGCGAATAGTGGGATTCGAAAACCGTTTTTTTCAGAAGTCGGTTTTTGTATAAACCCTGCTAAAAAGTATATTTTCAAACCTCTTCCCCGTTCGCATCGCTATTCGAGGGTATCACAAATGCGATGATCGGCGCACTCTCATCAGCGCCCTCATTCCCCGGCTTCAGTCCCTCAGAATTGCTTTCCACTTTCGTGCCATTTTCCGCGCCACCCTGACGAACCGCTGGCGTGTTACTCTCATTGTCAGTAGTATCATTTTCGAGGCTCCCAGGTCGCTCGTCCTTTTCCATCGAAGGGTGTATGTACCGCGGTGTCGGGGGTTCCTGTGTTGCGTTTGAATTTTCTGCTTTTCCAGGTCTCTCTGTCGACTCTGCCTTTTCACCATTCCCCTCTGTCGCTTCATTCTCCTCGTTACCATTCAGGGCCGCGTGAGTCTGTGCATCATCATTTTTCGGTGCCGTCTCCTTCTTTTCATCCACTTTGCCTGGCGCTGCGCCCCCTTTACCAACGGCCGCCGTAACCGCGCCCGTACTGTCGCCATTTATCGTTGCAGAAATGCTTTGTGCCTGGTATTTCTTTGAGCCTTCCGACGTCCCTTCGTTTTTATCGTCCGCAATATCGCCGGCCCCTGGCTTCATTTGGTCCTCTTTCACGACTTCGGGCACTTCCTGAGCTTGCTCGCTGTCGATTGCAACTGCTTTATCATTGCAGGGGGTTTTACTCGCTGTTTGGAGATTTACGTTGTTTGAGGCTACTGTAACGGCCACAAGGATAATTTAACTACTGGTTTTACGAATAATATTTATAAAGATATTTATTCAACTAAATTAAGACTATTGGAGATTCAACTAATTTGGAATGGACTCCGTGACTGAGACTGGTGGCTATTAGAATAGTAACGCTATGGATAAGGGAATGTGATGGGGTTTTAAAGGTTTCGGAATGTAAGAGATGGGATCAGGGTGGCGTGGAAAATCGCTACCAGCGGTAGCTATTTTGGAGTGGGGACAGCTACCCAAGTCCACGCATGACGCCAAGATGAAAATCGCTGGAAAATTCGCCGACGCCAGCGCCAAGTCATGCCAACTAGCCAACCAGCATCGCGGGGAATCGGTTGTCGACGCTGGTTGGTTGCGGCCTCACTTGGCTTGGCTAGTTGACTTGACTTGGCGCTGGCGTCGGCTAATTTTCATCTTGGCGTTGATTGGCTCAACGCTCGTGACGTCATCGCGCGCATGCGTGGACGTGGGTAGCTGTCCCCACTCCAAAATAGCTACCGCCGGTAGCCACTTTCCCGGCCACCCTGGATACGGCAAAACTACAGGATTTTGGATAGGTGACGCATTAGCTAAGATGACGATGGGTAGCAGGGATGACGCAGTGTTTACATTTACGCAGCATTTGGGTAGCTACTCAGATTCATGTTTGCAGAGATAGTGGAAGGAAAACGATAAGTAAACGGTCAGTACCTACATTACACTACCACCGCCGAGAAGTCACTTACAATGGGGAAGATGACGCAAAGCTCCGCGCAGATGGCGCCACTAGCGCATGCACTGTGGTTGTGCCTGAGTGCGTATGTGTGAGTTGTTTGCGCGCGATTTTTTCATTTGTGTATTGTGTAAATGTGAATGTGTGCTGGTGGCGTCACGGGTGGGAAAAAGTTGCAGTCATCTTCCTCATTAGACCTAGCGCGCAACACCGACTGAACTGTTTACTTGAATCGAGCACTGTCTTCCATATCACTACTTTGTCGATGAGCAATCAACAAATATGAACGTTTCAGCGCCCTCATCGTAGTGCGCGCTAGGCCTTGAGGCCTTTTCAGAAGAGACACTTTCGTGGCTTACAATTATTATTTCGAATATAAATTCACACGTTTCGTATCTATTTATGTCGTTTTTAATTCTGGGATAACTTCTGCCACATTTCACGGCTAAAGTCATTTGCGACCTTTGGACCGAGATTTTAACAGTTTTGAATTAGCCGAATTTATAGTATACAGGGTGTCTGAAAAAGACGGCGTGCTTGGGGAGGTAAAATGGAGTAAAAAATATTCTATCGACGTAGTGTTAAGAACGCATATCTAATGTGACAAATGTTATCAAAGAAACTGTCAAAGGTATCAATATCTAACATTATTAATATTAAATAATATAACTTGAATTTCGACCGTACAAATTGTTCTAATTAGAAGAGATGATTTCGGCGCACTGGTTCGGTCTATTGAACACTTAAATAAAAGCTATTTTGCAGTTTTAAGAATTTTTATCAAATTCCAACGTTTAGGTCAATGATTATGACCATTCTCAAGGAAAGTTACATAAAAAGGAAAAAGAAAAAAAGCAGTAATTTTTAAAAATTCTTAAAATTGCAAAATAGCTTTTATTTAAGTATTCAATAGACCGAACTCATCTCGCCGAAATCATCTCTTCTAATTATTAATATTATCGAAACTCTGGTGAGCGTCACTATGAATGATAATCAGTGTTTATGTTTCCATTATGAGAATGTTAAAAAGCAGAAAGTGAACGAAAATTATTACTAAAAAAGCCTCGATGACTTTTGTGGAGAAATAAATTTTACAGGAGCTAAAATAGTGGTCATATCTAAAATTTGTTGTAACAATTATCTGACTAAATGTGTGTTTTCTTCTTCCATTTTACCACCCCTGGTACCTCCCTTATGAGAGCCACCAATTTCAGGGACACTCTATACATGAGTAGAGAGGAAAGTATGTAATCCTACATTATAAGAAGTACTGGTATTTTATATGTATCGCGATGTAAAGTATGTCTGCAATCCTACCCAACAGCAATAAAATTAATTTCAAAATCTATTCTTTTATTGAAACACTCCAAAATACCGTTTATTGCAGTGGATTATGTCCTGAGTGTGGTGGCCCTTATTTATACGTGTCGAAATTTTTTGTATTTCTTTGCTCTCGCCCCCTAGAACGGTGCCATTTGATAAAAAAATAGTCCTTGAAAAAATTTATTGCAATCGGACAACAGGAAAGGGTGCCGACCAGGCCTTAAACTTTAGAATTCATCAATGGTTTGAATTTGAAGAATTTCTCAAAAATGGTAAGCCCTATTAAAATTTTGTTTAAATAATATTAAAAGAGTATTCAATTTTCTACAATTACTGTATATATCATTTTTTCGTGCTTCCAACCATTTTTTAGGTAATAGCGTTTGAATATAGGGAAATCGGCACTTCGCGCGTCTCACCTGTACGGCGGCGGCGTGACGTATTCTTTACACGCGTGTAGTGCCGACCTCCCTATATTCAAACGCTATTATCTGGAAATTGGTTGGAAGCACGAAAAAATGATATATACAGTAATTGTAGAAAATTAAATGCTCTTTTATAATTAATTCCAACAAAATTTCGATAGGGCTTACCATTTTTGAGAAATTCTTCAAATTCAAACCATTGATGAATTCTAACCTCAAAGCCTGGTCGGCACCCTTTCCTGTTGTCCGATTGCAATCAACTTTATCAAGGACTATTTTTTTATGAAATGGAACCATATTAGGGGAAGGGAGCAAACGAAAGCGCAGGTTGAAAATAAGGGCCTCCCTACCGAGTGTATGTGTTCCTTAGCCAGTACATGATAGTATTTACAATTGTTACTTTTGTGAGATTTAACATAAGATAACAATCTACAAACTGACTAGACAGTTAATAATTCAAGAAAGCAACACAAGTTACCTACAAATAACATTGCAGTGTGTGTGGTCAGAAGACCGCAGAAGTCACGTCAGAGTTAAAATACATAAGTACCTACTTCTAATTCTGCCAAGTGAATATATCTGAGGTATCAGTCGTGCGCCATAAAAATGCTACGTGTGGAAAGTGCTTTATTGCGTACAATTTTGCAATGGCTACCTGTAGTGTATTCTTTCAGTAACTCGAGTACTTCCTTCTGAGTTTCCTCCAGCGCTGTGATCTTCTTCTTCAAGGCGGTTATATCGTCGTCGTCATCTTTGAACATACTGCTCACCGAGAAGGACGGAAACGATGGCTAGGGCCAGGAATGATGGAAATAAGACCAGTCCTTTGATGTCGGGTGAGACAGCCTTACGTCTCGGTGAACATCAATCTTGACTGAGCGTTCATGATTTAAGGTTGGATTACCTGAAACAGATTCAGCTGTGCCAAATTGAATACTCTAAGAAACAGCTAGGTATGCTCTCTACTCTTTGGAACTGTATAATGTCCCTACGCGATAATTAATTCAATCTGCAAAGTACATACTTCGAACGCTAAAAAATCCAATTATGAAAATATACAATTTTATCTAAAATTTAAACTTTATTGAAATTATTAATTATTACTTCTTACTACTTATTTATTTTCTTAGGATTTGAATTTTCTGGCGGACTCAGTGTTTAGATTAGTTAATCTCCGCCAAGGCATTAAGGGGGTACTCTACCCCTACAGCACACTTCGTTGCAGGAACGTTGCCCAACCGTTGCAGTACATTGCAATGTTGCCGTTTCGTTGCTGGTTGCATTGCGATTTTACTGCAACATTGTGGAAACATTGCCGTGAAATATTGCAATAGACACGTTTGTGCAATGTTGCGGGAATATTACGCACACATTGCCATGCAATATTGCGATGGCCACGTTTGTGTTGTGCAATGTCTCGGGAATATTGCGCACACATTGCCGTGCAATATTGCAGTGGCCACGTTTGTGCAATGTTTCGGGAATATTGCGCACACATTGTTGTGCAATATTGCGCATATATTGCGGTACAACCCACGTGGAACCGTCTTGCAACGTCGACCACAAAATACGGTGCAATGTTGCACTCGTACCGTATGAGCGACATTTCTGCAACGATCCGCATTGAATACGGACTTACACATTTGCACTCGACAATGCGGAACGTTTTTATTAGGTATAATAAATTACGGGACAATTGTAGGGATACTGGCAGTAATGGGGAAGGTGACGCAAAGCTCGGCGCAGATGGCGCCACTAGCGCATGTACTGTGGTTGTGCCTGAGTGCGTATGTGTGAGTTGTTTGCGCGCGATTTTTTCATTTGTGTATTGTGTAAATGTGAATGTGTGCTGGTGGCGTCACGGGTGGGAAAAAGTTGCAGTCATCTTCCTCGAGCTATAATTTTATAGCTCAATGATTGGCACATGTTACACTTTGTTACAAATATCTTTTGTCGCTGCATATAGTTTATGAGTTTGTTTAAAGCCTATGTGTTACTAATATAGTGTAACTGCCCGTTTTTCAACGCCGTATTCGGGAATTTATTTAACAAAAACTATAAGTTTATACTATCTGGCGGTTTGCCTGCATATTATGGTATGTTTAAAGTAATACACAGAATTTTGTTGAACTTTTTTATCGCTCATATACATAGACATAGTCGGTAACGCAAACTTCTTCAAAAAAAAAATTTCCGACGGGCGTTGGTGTGGGGCTACTGTTCTAGTCATCCAAAATGGGAAAAACTAAGGTTTATTTTCTTTATTATGTTTGTCGTTATGGTTGGAACCACAGAGGCCCCCTAACAATAAAAATTTGCAGAATGACTTTAAAAAAATGTTCGATTTTCGCTGATAAATTAAGCTGTTTTCGTTCTGTAGAATTAATTTTATAGAAAATAGAAACTCGCCCGAGGTTCCAACCATAGCGACAAACATAATAAAGAAAATGAACCTTAGCTTTTCCATTTTGGATGACTAGAAAAGTTCCCACACCAACGTCCGTCGGAAAAGAATTTTTCTGGTGAAGCTTGCGATACCGACTACCTATATGTGCGATAAAAAGGTAAATCTTAAGGTGTAAATAAATTAAGTCTTGTTTTTGTCATTTTAGTTCGCTTTTTAAGCAGTCGGGATTTTTAAATTTGTTTAATCTTTCATTCCCTCGCGTCTGCAATGCCCAAGTAACCGGTGCGGTACGCATGTGCTGACGATTGTCACTCGCTAAATTAATATTGAATGACTGGTGGAGCTGAGCTAGTGGTGTCGAGTTTCGATATTAAATTTCGTATTAATTGACGGAACGCGATAACTGATCAAACTGAGTTATAACATGGCCGAACATGATCCAAATGATGACCGTAAGAAAAGTTAGAACTATCGTGTCTTGAATAATAGACCGTACGACAGTTGAAACTTTAGTAATGAATGTTTCCACCCATTGGGGTCCGTATAAATGTATTCGTACTTATAAGAACGCAACGAGAATGTTCTTTTGTTTATATCGCAACGAAAGTTTTGATGTTCACGAATAACTATTCAGCTTTTTCGGAATTCTGCAAGTGAGCGTGCTCAGTGACGGATTTAGTGGAAAGGGGGCGCGCGCCCCTCCCACAGGGGGAAAAGACTTATTTTTATTTGCAAGCTTTGCAACATTGTCACGTCCAGAATTGCCGGAACGTTCTGGACGAGAAGGGAGGAGTTGTTTTCTTGCCCCATCGCCTCCAACGTAACCTACCTAAACCCTAAGGCCGGCCTGTTACGCCGCAATGGAGTACTGTGCGGAGCGGATGGATTGGCGTTGAAGGATCGAGGAGGAAAAGAAGAGGTGCGGTTTCGTGTTGGGACCGTCAGCCAGACTCATCGGTACGGCTACAGCTGATGGCGTCTGCCCTAGACTAGGGATGAACCGATCCAAGTAAATACGAGTAAATACTCGATACTTTCGTTTCGATACCAAGTAATTTTAGTATCGATACCTAAGGTTGCGATATCGAGTAAGTATCGGAAAAAAGTACTCGTATCGAATGGGGCGAGTATCGACATTCGACATGAAAGATGAAAGCGAAGATAGGTCTGATGGGTATTGGCATGGAAAACTACCACCGTAGTAATGATGGCGCTCCTGTTGGGTAACAAATATGGAAAACGCAGGTATACACTTTACCACATGTTTATATGGAACCAGTAGTATAAAAGTTTATTTAAAAGTTATTTCTTACAGTAAAAATGTTAACAATACATTTAGACTCAATATTGGAATATATAAAAGTATGTAATATGAACAATTTTATTTGCTTCACTTTTTGGCACTTTATGAAAACTTAAATTGAGATCATTGTTCATTGTAGCGTTACAATTTGCTATACAACATTTTTTTCTGCATACAGTTCGGCGATACTGTGAAAATTGGTAGACTGCAATAAATTGTATACCTACGTCGGCCATTACTATTATTTCGCATACCGATCGCTATATAGTGTCGCATATTAATGCGACACTTTGCATACAATGCGACATCCTCTACTAACCTAGTAGCTAGTAAAGGATCCCGAATGCTTAAGCATTTGCTTAAGAATAAGCAACGACTGAAAATACCGCCCTGTTATACTCATTTTCATTCGATACAAGTAAGTATCGATACTTTTGCTTCGATACTGAGTAGATACCGATACTTTTTTTCGATACAAGTAATGAGTAAAAGTATCGATACCTTGATGGTATCGGTTCATCCCTACCCTAGACACACCGGATGAACACACGGGTGACGGGGACACAAGAGGACCAGGGTAGGTCCACTACATGTATTATTTTGTTAACACCGCATTAACACCCTCTAACGGGTTGGATATACACTACATTACTAATGGCGGGCATTTAAAAATTTGTATCCAATGCATTCCTTACTTATGACTATAAGTTCCGGTGATTATGAAAGTGGCGAGTCAAAAATTAAAAAAATTGAATTCATCATTTACTTTGTGTTATATTACAAAATAAGTAATGAATTCGATTTTTTTAATTTTTGACTAACACCACTTTCAAATTATATTTTGAGAATTAAAATTTCCAAGTGCATACACGTATAAAATACAATATATTTATAAAATATTACATTACAATTTATTTGGGAAATATTACATTACAATTTATTTGAGAAATATTACATTACAATTTATTTGGGAAATATTACATTACAAACGATGTCCAGAAAAGGAGAGAGCGATGGAGAGCAAGCGTCCCCAAGCGTCCCGCAAAATTTCAGAAACAGAATATGATTTATGATACTACCCCCACTGAATTGTAGGGATTACAGGCACATTAGTAATTATAGCAGGCCCTACTCCTGCAGGTGATGTACACGATGTACACCGAAGATTGGGAACGACAATGATCACTCTTGGTTAACAATAAAAAGTATTAATGTATTTGAGGTTAGACTCTTGCACACGTTGTGCCAATACGCGTATACCTTAACTTGGTTCACGAGAGTGTTCCCCACTCTTCGGTCTCGGGAGGAGGAGACAGCTCTCCCTACAAAATAACGCTGTGAGTGCCACCTAGTACAAAATCCGAGAATTAATACTGCTTTCAGAGACCTCAAACGGCCTGGATAGCCACTAAATCCGTGTTTAGAGTCCTCCTATGCGAGTGGACCACCCCTGAAGAGGACATAATTCGGAACTTGTGTATATAAGAGATGAGATTGGGAATTAGGACTAACGAGAAGATTAGACCTCTGGTGGCGGTCACCGACACTAAGTCGTGATACTGTGGTGGGGCCGGGACGTCACAACATACTTATTTTAATTTAGCAATATGAGGGAAAATATGATAAGTTGATACTATAAAATACTTTTTTGCGCCCCCTCCTCCAAAAAATCCCAAATCTGTCCCTGATAAAAATGTGATTGGTCGAATTTCCCTGGGAGAAGAGAGACCTCCCCTCTGTGAATGTATCGGTGAAGGATGAAACCTCTCCTTCAGGTTGAAGTGAACGAGAAAATTCGAAAATCTAGTGCTCTCAAAAATTAGCCACCATGTGCCACCCGCTGATGGAGTAATATACGGATTAACAAATGTGGTGTAAAATAATGTACTGTTCGGAGCGAAGAATGTCTAAATTCTTGGAAACTGCACCTTTTGGTCATACGGATGTCTTCAAAGCATTCCTTGAAAAATAAAAAATTGCATGTCGTAAAACAATGAATGGATGTTCAGCTGTAGTTGAGGCATTTGAACGAAAGTTGACATGAGAGGATAACCGAACAATATGGTGGGAAAAACCTATTATTAATTAGCTTTTGAACAGCCAGTTGCTTTTTATTTAACTATGATAACCTTTGACAAGCGCGTTTTATGATACTGCAACGTCAAATGAAACAAGAGTCGCTGAAGCAATTACTAACTTTACTGTAGCCATTATTACTATTTATTTTTAATGTAGATAATGAAATTTCATAAAAATTTAAGACCATAATCCCTTCGTTTTCATTTTCATGAATTAGTGGAATTATATATCAACAGAATAATTTGACGAATTTTTAAATAAAATCCTAAAATATATGGTAAATTTATAATTAAGGTAAACTATAAGCTTTTCGTGGTTTGTAATTCTCATTTGTATTATTGACTGAAGTGTATAAATCAGGATTATTATTATTATTACTATTGTCGTATTTCAATATTTGTGGAATGTAATATCTAAATACATTTCATTCATGCGCTAATCTATCGACGCATCACAAATATTATAACGTTAATAAGAAATTTAATTTAGAGCTACAAATGGTATCAAACTTTTGTCTGATAGTGTACTTTCTATATCGCTTCTTATGATTCCTTGCCGATAAATAGTGTTGAGTCATTCACGGATGCGAATTTTCTTCATATCGTTTTTTTTTTCGCCCTTAGCGTTAACGGCACGTTAATAGCCCTCCTCGAAGTTTAGATGGTTGCAATCAAGCTTCATCATCCGCTCGACAAATTAGAAAATGAATTTCAAACCGAATTTAAGTAACCACGAATATTACTCGTGGCTTGTTATTATTACTTGGATCAAAAGGCATCTATGTATTACAGTGTTGCTTGAAAAAATACGTGCGTCATTGGAGATCCACGAACCGTCAGACGATTGGGCATATTGTAATATTTAATCATAGGAATCCACGATAAATCATATGAGACAATCAATATTACGTCTGCCATGAAATGATGTAGATGCGTTTCTCGGTTTTTAGTCGATTAACGCAGGTGATTCACGTTATTTATTGTCTAAAACCATACCTTATTCATAGCTGCTGACTCCACTATGTACAATTAGTAAAAAAGGATTTGGACGCTTTTTAAAATCGCATAACTTTTTTATAATTGGTCCAAACGACATGAGGTTTTTTTTTAGAAGCTAGAAGGATTAGTTTGCTAAGTGACGTGTTTTGTCGTTTTGAAAAAAGTGCATTTGGTCGGAATAGCAAAAAATAGTAAAGGTCGTTTTTTTCAACTTTTTTTCTGAGCCTGTAATGAAAATTCAAAAAACCCGTTTGTAGATTGAATTAAGTTGTATACGTGTCAAAAATTTCATGAAAATCGGTTAACGTTGCTCTGAGCTACAAACCTTTAAAGATCGCAGAATAAGGTGGAAAATCGGGAAACTCCCGAAATCAGCGATTTCTTTAAGCGTTTATAGCTCAGAATAACATTAAGTAACCGATTTTGATGAAATTTTAGGCATGTATGTAACTTACTTCAATCTACAAACGGGATTTTTGAATTTTTATTACAGGCTCAAAAAAAAATTTAAAAACGACCTTTAGGTACTATTTTTTTGCTATTCCGACCAAATGCACTTTTTTCAAAACGACAAAACACGTCACTTAGCAAACTAATCCTCCTAGCATCTAAAATAAACTCGTGTCTTTTGAACCAATTCTAACAAAGTTATGCGATTTTAAAAAAGCGTTCAAATACTTTTTTTGCTAACTGTATGCATTTGTGGCCACACTTGGTTCATTTACAACCCGCAACCATAAAACAGGACAATCGAAACTTTGAAATATTTCTTAAAATTCATGCGGCGGATTTTGCCGTAAGCTCATCATTAGACTACGGAAGTTATCAAGTATGATATTTATTACGATAATTACGAGCTCCCTCTTGTAAGAAAATCGAACACACTATATCATAACCGCTATTATACTCGAGCTAAGTTTTATATACGCTAGAAATAAATAAATATAACATTTTTTTAAATAAAAGATATATTTTGAAAACCCTCTAATAAAAAAACATATTTTTATCAAAGTTTCACTTGTTTAATCCTTTTCTATAAACATGTATATTTGCATAAACATCCGCAGTCTACTCATCATTCACAAAGCAAGTTCGTAGGAATAGCAAGTGGGAAAATACTCCTGTGGATAATAATTTCCACGAATCCACCCCCGTTCTGAGAAATACAAATACAAGTGCAAAAAATCTAATAGAACATTAATGAGAGTTAAAATCAAATTATGAGTGAACGTCAGCGAAATAAATATATTTAGCACTTTGAGAAAATTTGAGAATCCCTGCTCCCTGTTAGCAAGAAATTATTTTATCAGTTATGGGAATCCAATTGTTGAATGTAATGAAATGAAACAGAACTCAAAACGGTTATATAATTGAAAGATTGAAGTATGTAGTATAAATATTTCTTAAGTGTAAAAAAATAACTGCATAGAAATGGAAATACGAAATTGACTACAGAATGTCGAACAATATGGAACAAAGTTAGTGGAAAACCTTGTTTCATAAAAATAGTCATTCCATTGCAATTCACAATTTACAACAAAACTTGTGTTAAGGCACATTATTATACACACAAATTACTTAACGTACCTAGATTGGATAATTAAACTATTCAATATCGTGAATGAATTTTGCAAAAGTAAAAAAAACGGTTTTGCTTCAAAGTTGAATAACTCGGCCAAAAAAAATCGCACAAGAAATTTATTACTCTCTTTTTACACAGGAAAGTATCCGCTTTCGACCGGTGTAAATGGAATTTGTGTAAAAAATTTCATACTCCCCGTGGAACGTTCGCAAGTTGAAGAAATTTTTGAAAAATTGTACCTGTTGTAATTTAAATTACTTTAAGAGATCGATAAATTCAAAATGTTTAAAGGCATGAAAGATAATTTGTCACATTGATATTTATTGTGGTCTATGCATAGTGGCGGATTCAGGAGCGTTTCTTGGAGGGGGCGAAATATGTAAAAGTACATAAGTCCATTTTTAACCTTCTTTTACAAGATATAAAATTTGCTTGTAATTTATATTTTAATATCTCTATCCGATACTATAGCCTATATAATTAAATTCATATTAATTATTTATACAGAATAATACACAATGTCATAATATTTTTCAATTTTATTACTCTTGGGGGTGGCGACCGCCCCTATCGTCTTCCTCTGGATCCGCCCCTGTCTATGCAATAAATATGGGAAGGCATATAATAATATAATTTACTAGGTACAGAATTAACATATAAAATATGAATTGACAGGTTTTATGCCATCTTGAAATTTCATATTTTTGTTAGGACCTCAAAAAGTGAATAAAAACAATATATAAATTATATAAAGACCCATAAAAATTGTATAAAAATTTTCACAATATCAACTCCTTGTTGCCCTTTTGTAAGTCAACACCCATCTGAAAAATGCTTTAATTCACACTTTAGTCGACAACTAATAACTTAAAAAATGCACGAGATAATTATCGAAAGATTTATTGCACACTTTTTCAAAACATTACTAAAGACGTGATGCAAAATTCATATTCCTTGGTCTTACGACCTCGTTTACAGTAAATCCCAAAAATCGTTCCAAATGGGAATCCCCCACACCTTGAATATCAATTCAACCAAAAAAGCACGCGTATCGTAACCGAAAAACTACATACAGTAGCGGACAAAAAAGTTACCACTTCTTCGAACCACCCTACTTCTATTACTTTTCAATATCAACTCAAAACTGCAGTATGTGCCTAATATACATATTCTGACAGGGAATTAAAAGCTGTATAAAACCCAGTTACAGTTGAATTTATTTAACTAACAAACAAAAACTCTACATAACATTAAACAAGGCAACACACTTTTAAAGCCAACAGAAAGTTAACGCTTTTGAATATTAATAAAAAAAATCTAATATTTTGTAGGGGCACCTTTCGCTTTTAGGACAACCCAAAAAGTTACTAGACGTGGCAACTTCTTTGTCGGCCCCAAAAATGTATTACCCCGTTCAATGTCATCTAACACTTTTGTTTGCCAGTTAAATAAATTCAACTTCAACCGGGTTTTATACAGCTTTGAATTCTCCATCAGAATACGCATATTAAACCAAATACCACAGTCACAAATGTATGCTAAAAAAATAGAACAAAAATAAAATAAATAGAAAAAGTGGTAACTTTTTGTCCGCTAGTGTAAATCCATTACAAAGTAAACGATTCAGTTAAGCGCGCAGATCGGCCGTGGGCGCGTTAATAAGAATGTAAACAAAGTTCCCAGGGGATTACCCGACCCATGACGGGCAGAAGCGTTCGTGTATAATATCTACTACCCTCTTCGAGGAACAATATTTCACTGGACAACAACCGTCTTGGCGTCAAGTTCGAAACAAAAGGAATCTTCGCCCGAAGACTACGAGTCGTGATTCTTGTTACGCAGACAATATGAGACAATGAGCCCACGTAGACGCTATTTCGTAACTGCGCTGGCTTGACATTGAACCCGTGAGGCAGATGTTATGCACATACATATGTATACCTCACCTTCAGAGACAATAGACACCGCTGGTAAAACGAAACGAGCGACTGTCTAGAGCCACTGCGGGATTAATACGCAGAAGGTAATCAACTTTCGCGTTTGGGTATTTCCCGGCGTCATCATTCGACCGTTCACAGGCAAGAAATCCGTCTGCCAGCACTCTGATTAAGGATTTACGATTTTACGTAAAATGTTTCGTTTGCTCGGTGTTGCCGGCAACTGTCAGATGATGGCTCCACTAGATGTTTATATTTATTATCGTACGCAAACGCAACAATTTTCATGTTTGCTCAATGATAAGGTGGTCATTGAAGTTTGAACGTATTACGAATAGATATTACTAATTTAGTTCTGTATCTAGAGACGCGGTAGCGTCTCGACGCCAAGTACATGAAAGACACCCGGTATATGTGTCGATGTCGCTACCGTGTACCTTTACTCGTCGCAGAGGCATTCCAACCTCACTTTTTATTTATTTCACTAATATCTCATCACGCCTGCGATATATTCAAAATTTAATGGCATTTTTCTTATGTAATATAATAGATATTACTAATCTAGACTAATTTTATTTAAGGTAGTTCCTAACCAACTATGTTAGTCAAATTAGAGTTGGGTAATAAACGATAAATATAAAGTAGTCTGATAGTATATAGAAATAATAATAATAATTTTCAACATCATGTACTTATATATATTTTAAAAAGTTCAATGTTAAAATAAATAATTGTAATACGAAAATAGAATATTTAATTGGTTAGCGCAGTGAATTGGAGCAGCAGATCTGACAACGTCGCATACATTCAGAGCGTCTTTTATAACTAAAATGTCAGGAAAAATGTTCATATGAATTTGAATCGTCGCGTCGTTCGCTATTTAAACTGAACATATCGGTTGTGCGACGTTGCCACGTTGACTGCTCTACGTAATTTTCAAAAAATTTGCACGTACACCTATTTTTGACGGGCATTTACGATGAAACCATTTGGTCAGTTTCGCAGGAATTAATAAATTCGTTTCGTGACATTTTGATGTACTTTTTTGCCAATTTTGGTACACTTGTTGAATATAGTTTTCCTGCTTCGGAAGAAAAACTGAAACTATAACCCCCTTTTTCTGACTCTGCCATGTGCCACTGTGTTAAAATGCATCAACTTTAATTAACAATTTCTCCATAACTATGTGGTAAATTGATTTTAAACTTTGTACAAGGGTTTCTGGTATTCGAAATTAGTTTTGAACGAAATTTAAAAGAATTCTTGAATTTAGTAGAATATTCAGGAACTACCTTAACATTGAAATACCGGGTGTAGGTTTGTAAATTATTGCGGCTCCTTTTTTATTCTTTTATACATTTTTGGGTAAAATTTAAAACACCGAAAATTGTTGAAGTTTATCCCCTCAAAGTCGTTCAGGGAACTTTTTTATTTTCAACTCCATAAACACCGTAAAGTGATTACTCGTTTATCCGAATTACGTTAGGTGTCGAGAGATTTCATAACACTGTCAAAAATTACTTAAAATACAAGACACATGAAATAGAAATTGGTTTAGGAAAAGATGATATTAATATTGCGAAAAACAATAAAACTTGCAACTAGAATGGACAAACTGGTGAAACAGAATTTACGCAATGCTTGTATAAATAATATTCTTATATATTTTGAAGCTTTCTCAAGTTCAAAATTATTTTAAGATACAATGAATCGCATAAAGACAAAAATACCATGAAAGTGGTTTTAAATGAAATATGGATCTGCATAGCTCAGGATAGGGATACTGCAGCACGCGACAGAGGAAACTTTTAAATTTGTAATTTCTATTGAATTCGTAATTTGTTTTAAATATTTACACTCACTAATGCGATTTAATTTAAATCGTTAATGAACAAATGCCATATCGCATGATAAATAAACGTTCGTGTTCAAATGTAATCGTTTGAATATATATCTGAGTACAGAGTCCATTAATTAGTTTAAATATTCAAAATATTACTGTAATTCGGAAAGCATTATGTTCTTATTTCGGGTTAATATCTAATTACTGTCTATGTACAAGAAAACAAAATAAAGGAACTTTATTGTTTTAGTCCAATCCTCTGAACAGTCTAAACAGTTTATAACATATCTTTTATAATAAATAATTATGATATATTGTATTGGATCATTTTACGTATATATGACTTATATGAGTACACAAAACTTTGATTCGGAGCTACGACAAATCTAAAACATACGTTTTCGAAATTTATATATTATATTTTCATAGTCTGAAAATACAATTACGAGTAGATAATTAAAACTTTTGGATCTTGTTATTCCTTTTATCATAAAAATTGAAACATGTCAAAAGTTGCCATTAACCGTATGTAACATTAAGAAAATGATGCAGGAGACGTGAATTTTTTCACGCTTTTATAATATCAGTTTCAGAAATTAAACAAGTTTGAAAAATACGTTAAAAAATAATGTTTACATAATTCCACGTGCTAATCCATGTATACAAATAATTGCACTCTTTTGCTTTATACACCAGAACCATTTATTATTATTTTTAAATTTTGTCGAATATTTTTTCTGGGGCATTTTTACACAATAAAGTAGAATCGCGAATGTTTAAATCAATTAGTGGAAATGATGAATATCAAGAATGATTATTGTGTGTATAATATTATCTGCATTTACAAGCAAACATTAAAAAAAATATCCATAATTGTCTTCGTCCTACACTTCAATTACCCAACAGATACCACTATAAAGCAGTAGTGTACAGAATGGTATTTAAAATAAACTGCGGGTCAAAATGAAGGGAACACTATAATTTCCCGAAATGTTTTGTCATTTTCAAATGGCTGTATCTCCAAAAACATTTTAACGCTTGAGGTTCCTAGTTTTGGAATCAAGTACTCAACTTTTTTTTTTATATCCATTTGGATATTGCGTTATCAAGATGAAGTGCAAGAAACGAAGTTTCAAAAATGATTGCCTATTTTGAACGTATGCAAGAACCAAAAAGTTTTTTTCAGGTAAATGCAATAAAAGCTCCTTACAGAGCAAATATTTCTATTTAATTTCGTTTTTCTTGTTTTGTTGTATGATTTTTATTGATCGAGTTATTCGCAATCAGAGCAACAAAGGTACTTTTCACTTTGAACACCAATAACATGGGAAAGCATGATCGTAAAGAAATTTTCATGAGTGTTTTGGAAAGCTAAGAAATTTTCCTTTCGAAGCACTTAGGTAGCCAATTTCATGTGCTTTTTTCATAGTATAAAATCCATTTTAAAATGATCCCAAAAATTGCACATTCTCCATGTGTTATAAAATATGATGCCACTTCAAAGAAAATTATGGAATGATTCATGTGTCCACGTTTTTTTCGAGTTAAAAGTACCCATAACACTGTGCAAAAGTCCATACGGATCAGAATTTTTTTACAAAATTGAAAGATCACCTGTTTTACGCTATGTTTCTCTTCAAAACCCTTTTTTTTGTTCTCGTAGATTTTTAAGCTAATGTTTGAGTCAGGTATGTGTAGAAGTATCGGACATTTCTGAGTCTTTGGCGGATGACCTGTCGGCCAAGACTGTTTTACATTGACCGTGTTGCGCTGACGGTTTGAAGAAGAAGATTCACCTCTCTGCATGTTTCATGGCTAAGGAAGACGTGGCCTTGAACTTCGGCTGCAGAGAGGGTGATTTAGAAAGCTAATCCGGGTTAGTCAAGGACTACGAGTCCACCCTGATTGGCAGTACGCCAGTGGATTCCTGCTAACGGAAGTTCTTCCTGAAGGCTGACAATCCAGCAACCCGCTGGGACTCTCCCGGAAGTCGCCAAAGAGGCGGACCCGACTTTACAAGTGAACACCGCGAACCCGGACTCACTAGTTGGAATGCAACATTGTGGGTTTTTAGAGTGACTCCAACTAGGAACAACGGTGTGTTTCATTTGGGCCCTGTCGCCCTTTAAGGGGGTGGAAACTAATCTCAAAGTCAAATTGACACTTCCACTTTTTCGCGTATAACTCTCAAAGTACAACAGACAGAAAATGTTTTTAATGAAATTTTGAAAAGAGTTTTTCGTCAGTTATATATATTTTTTTAACTCTTTTAAAAATTTTGTTACCGGAAGTTTGTAGCACTTATCGCACCATTAAACTTTGGTTTGAAACATTTTTTTCTGTCTGTTGTACTTTAAGAGTTATATGCGAAAAAGTGGAATTGCCAATTTGACTTTGAGGTTAGTTTTCACTCCCTTAAAGGGTCATACACGTTTCTCGGCGCTAGAACGTGGTCAATGTTTGGGAGTAATTCAGGGATAAACTATTAGTCCGATTGGTTTAATTCTTTTTGTGTTTTATAGGTATACGTTTATAGATTATAAAATAGGTATGAGAATTGGAAAATTTTAAAAAATGTGGCGTTTGCGGGCAGTGGCGCAGAACATGTTTTCTGGCGCTGCCCAAAACGGTGGGCATGATTCAGCCCGTACGAGTGGTCCGAAACAAAAATCACCGATTTTTTAACAATCTTTGGGATCATAGTTATCGGGTGACGTCGCCATTTTTTCGAAACAAAAAATTGAGGAAATGGTAACACTTTGAAGAAAAGGGTCGTGATTTTTGCTATAACATTCGTACGTTTTTGCTTGTTATTAAAAAATGTTTCAATTTAATTGAAAAAGCTCCTGTCACCCGATAACGAATCTTATGTAGAATATGCGTGTAAATACTGAAGTTAATCGGATTAACGGTGAGGCAGTTATCATGCCCACCGTTTTGGGCGGCACCAGAAAACATGTTCTACGCCACTGCTCGCGGACGCCGCATTTTCAAAAATTTTCCAATTCTCATACCGGTTTTATAATCTATAAACATATACCGATAAAACACAAAAAGAATTAAACCAATCGGACTAATAGTTTATCCCTGAATTAATCCCAAACATTGACCACGTTTTAGCGTCGAGGAACGTGTATGACCCCTTAAAGGGCGACAGGGCCCAAATGAAATGCACCGTTGTTCTTGTTTTGAGTCACTCTACAAACCCACCAAAGTTGCGTTCCAATCGGTGAGTCCGGGTTCGCGGTGTTCTCTTGTTAGTGTCCCTCGGAACAGATATGCGTTTATGCCTCCCGTGACTTAGCTCATTCAGGGCGGATTACGACTTGCCCTACGTGTAATGCAGATGTGCAGGCTCCTAAATTTCTGCTCCCTATTCGGCTTTTTTCCTGATTGATGGAAATATTTGACCCGGGCTGAATGCAGCACGGTGCAAGGTTAGGCTCTTCACGCCATCGAATGCTCCGTTACAACCTTAGAGAATATAAATTTCAGAATGTTCAAACTCTTGGGGGTTGATATATTTATGATACGCCAGGATTTCCCAAACTTTTTTTGAGTCGCGAATCCCTTTTATAATATTCAAATAACCTGCTATCCCCCTATATAAGGTAAGGTAAATTTATTAAGGTGAAGAAAACACATTAAAAATAGGTATTTTAGAATATAATTCTAACTTAATAATATTTTTAAAAAATCCCCCAAAAACCGCTCTAAGGTTAAAACCTTCTCATACGAAACACTTCCATGGCTAACGACTGGTATTTTAGACATATTTACTTTGCAGAAATAGTAATAATAGTTTAAAAAGGTACAAAACATGTGAATACGTTAAAATACGTAAAAAAATTGATTTAAATAATTTTTTTTATAATTTTTTTTTAACTTCGAGAAATCTTCAAAAGGCACCCCGATTCCTCTAGAGGGGAATCCCCCGGGGGCGCCAGGGTAGTGTGGGTTTTTTACCCAGTAAAACCCCTCGGCCGCTATGAAATTTTTAATAATTTCCATGTAAATATCTGTATTATTAAGGCCTATTGGCAGAAACGCTCGGACACCTATTTACTTATTTTCGACATAGATCCATCGTGCCAAGGCTCATCAAAATCGATGTCTATCAGATGGTGTCCTCCCCTTGTCAGTATTGATCGTACCTTAAGGTAAGGGGTCATGCTCAGTTAGGAGGCCGAAAAAAAGGGTGGTCTTTGGAAATTTTGTACTCAAAAGCTATAACATATTTCTCAAAAACCTTTTTTCCTTTTAAGGATTGCATCTAGTACCGTGCATCGTTATTTTTTTATTTAAAAATATTTATCAATAACTGAGTTATTGTCCATCACTCGAACGGTTCTTTGAAAATCGGTGACCAAAATATTTAAAAAACCATTCAACCGATTTACTTCAAATTTTACAAGCTTACTATAGGAACAATAAACTAGTCTTTGAACGAAGGATTTTTTTATCCAATGCTTAGTTTTCTTTTAATTGACGAAAATCAGGCACGATTTATGATGAAAATGGAAACTTTTACTTTAAACATCCGCCATTTTTTCCCAAATCAATATTTCGAAAAGTCCTTCGTTCAAAGACAAGATAATATAATATACTAAGTAAATTCTTTTGAATTTTTTAATTTAGATGATCGACTTTCGAACAGCAGCGGTCACCGCAGAAGCCTTTTTTTGAGAGGACCTTTAAGAGATGGACAATAACTTTGTTATTAATAAATATTTTTAAATAAAAAAATTACGATACACAGTACTAGATGCAATCTTTAAAAGGAAAAAAGAATTTTTGAGAAATGTGTTATAGCTTTCGAGTAAAAAATTCCCAAAGATCGCCCTTTTTTCGGCCTCCTGACTGAGCATGACCCCTTAAATGCAGGGACCAGTTAGATCCATACTATCATTCAACATACTTTTATATTAGCTTCTGATGTTGCTAAGATTGAAAATCTTTATCATCTTTAAAAAGTAATACAAATGACAGATAATTTATGTAATTTGATTCAATATTTGAAATTTATCCGAATCGTCCTTAGTATATTTAACGTAACTAACAAAGTAATAAGTGTGGCATTCAATTAATAGAGATTCCACTGTATTTCCCTCCATTCATGTCGTTACTTTGAAATAATATTTTCGTAGTCGCTACGAGTAAAAGGCAACCGCGCAACGTGAACAATTGTGCAACGATATTTCAACGTATTTACTCTTCTCTTCTTCAGAAGAACCGTTTTGTCGACAACAAATTCAACGAATGGATAATCGGAAGGTATCAATTTGTTCCTTGCTACCCAATAATCAATTAACCGCAGAATCATCTTAACCGATAGGTACGGTCGATTGGGCCGGTCGAGAAATACGCGCTATTGGTTTGCACATATTTATGTAAAATTTCGCTGTTTTTTTTTAAAAAGAAGAATCATTATCCTTGGTCGATTGCCAGGTACAACAGGATGCAGCAACGATGACGATTCGATGTATCGATTATTATTTATGACTAATATAAAGTGCGATTCCTCATCATTGGCAGTAATAAGGAATGAAAAGCTGATTTGATGAACCGTTTGAGTAATTTATTCTGATTCATCCTGTCAGAGATCTCAATATCTGAATATTTCTGCTGTAATGTTCTGTGATTTAAAATCCTCAAAATCGGCCCTATAGGTACTTCTTCGAAAGGAGATGCAAAAATTCCCCAAAAATTAATACAAATCGTCGAGTGAAATAAATTAAAGCGCGAACGACATTTGGTTCCTCTTATTTTGGATAGTAAAAAATCTTCTAAAATGCTTTAAATAATCAGAAAAGGAGTATCTATTTTTATCGGGGTAGGATTTTAAAACAGCCTTTTGCTGAATCCCGCCCATTGCGCCACAAAAGGGGGAAAAAAAGACCAAATGTTTACTAATCTAGCGTAATTTGTTGGAGCAATAAAGACGTATTATTATTATTATTATTATTATTATTATTATTATTATTATTATTATTATTATTATTATTATTATTATTATTATTATTATTATTATTATTATTATTATTATTATTATTATTATTATTTACGAGCTTGAAAAAGGGGAAAACTTAGAATTTGCTGTAATTCCTATAAGAAAGCTGAATGCAGAGATCCACTCACGTTTCATTTCGTATGACGTATTCTTCGACCACGCTCGACCTCTCTCAGAGAATTTTTAAATGTTTCGGTCATTCACGCGCCGGAAAAAAAACTGATGATTTAACTATGTGATTTGGCTGCTCGACGTTTAGTGGTGTCGAGCACCGTCGAACGCCAGTTAGTGTTGACGCAAATAATGATTTGTGCCTTTCCCAAAATCAAACGGTGCTTCTGCGATTCATATTACATAAGGTAATCTTCATCATAGTGTTACTTCACAATTGTGCGTGTTTCCCACTCGCGGAGGAAAACTATTGAACGTATTAGTTTTCTTTTTTTCCTTCACTGTCACAGGGTTATCGAGAATCGATGCAAGCATTGCAGTGGAAACATTGCGGACAAGACGAAAACTAGACTTTGTTTGTTTGAAATTATAAACAATCATGCGCTGACGACTGAATTTATTCGAGGACAAACAATTCTTTAGATTCGATTACATTGGTATCCTTTAACTACCTAGTCACATAAAAAGAATTTTAAGTCAAAGTATTTGCACGATTTAGGTGCTCATTGATAATTTAATTAACTAGCACAAAGGCAAACGAGGGGATTTTAATATACATTCCTATTAACGTATATCAAATATGTTGAACAAGAAAGGCAGCTTTAGGTTGAAATGAAATTAAGGACAGAGAAATGGAGAATAGTCAACGAGTAATATCTATGATGAACATACAAATTATTGAATTTACAATTCTCTGAAAGGTTTACAGGTTCTACATTGGACGTATTTAGTCGATATTTATTTAATTTTCTCTTAATTGCGAAAGTTAGCTTATAAAACAAATTTTGTACGTGTCAAACCGTACGTGTCTTTATCACTTATTTAAAAAGAGTTGTAATAATTGTATATGAACATACTATTACTTCTTTAACAAATAACCAGTGAAAGTAAACTTTCGGTATCTTCATATATAAAGCCAAAAGTGTTTGTGTGTTTGTCTGTCGCCTAAAAAGTTCCGAACGGTAAAGTCTGGGGTCACGAAATGTGTCCCAGTTCAATATGCCCGGCTAATCCAGATGAATGTGTCTATTAAAAAAATAATAATAATAACTTTTTCTATGAAAAAAAAGATTTTTTTTCATGGAAGAATAAATAAATAATTTTTTTCATGGAAGAATAAATAAATAATTTTTTTCATGGAAGAATAAATAAATAATTTTTTTCATGGAAGAATAAATAAATAATTTTTTTCATGGAAGAATAAATAAATAATTTTTTTCATGGAAGAATAAATAAATAATTTTTTTTATATAAAATTAGAATCTAAATTTTTCGGGTGAAGCTGAGTAGTAAAGCTAGTATCTTATAATTTTATTCATACCCCAAATAGCACAAGGACATCCGAAGAACATCTGTACTGGACGTTCTACATATACATTCGAAGGATGTCCTGAGAAGATTCAACTGGCCCCTGTACGTCCTCGTTAAGCTCTTTAAATGCCGTAGGAAGGTCCCATTTACAAAGTGGGACGTCCTGAAGACGTGTTGTGCCAACATCCTCGGAACATTTTCTGAATGTCCGAAAGTAAAGTTAAATACGTCTAAAGGGCAGCTTAAATACGTTGTAAAGAAGCCTTCACCAGGTCTGGGTTAGGACATTAACAAAAAATATTTGCCAGTGACGGAAATACAATAATAGGAATAAGAAACATAGAGAAAGGAATAAAAAGGAAAAAATAGCTCAAACGCGAGGTTCAGTCGTAAGACTGTTCAGCAACCTACCCTTAATCATCTGTAAAAGAAATTAAAAAAAAAAATTAAAAACGACTTCAAAATAATAAAAATGTACTAAATAGTAAAAAATAATTTTTTCCCATGTTTAATCTACGACCCTCATAGTTTTTTAAGTCGACGCCAGATTTACACATTGCAAATAAGAGAAAAATTATTTTTTTACTTTTTAGTACATTTTTATTATTTTGAAGTCGGTTTTAATTTTTTTTTAACTTTTTGATGCAGCGTAGGATGGAACCACCGGGGCATCACCCTCTTTCGAATAAAAAAGGATCAAAATCGGCCCATATGCTGACGAGTTATGAGAGGACAAACATAAAAAAAATACGTACGGGTCGAATCTATAACCTCCCCATTTTTTGAAGTCGGTTAAAAACTTACAAGACGGTTGATCTTAGAACATCTGAAAAGTTCTTCTAAACACTCACAAGACTTACAAGACGAATGTTCTAGGAACATTCGAAATGTAGTCGCGCAAAACAACCACGAGATTTACAAGATGGATATTTCCTGAACATCCGAAATTTAAGTCTTACGAACATCCTAGAGATGTTACAAATGGACGCAGGACATATAAACTGCACATTAAACGGTCAAATTAAATGGGAGGAAAATGAGCATTTATTTCCACTAACGGATAAATTCAGCGAACAGGTGAAACACTTTAAATCTCATCAAGTATTAGATCAGGCCTGCCCCAAAGGGTGCAAATACCTCCTGAATTTCTGGGACCCGGGCAACAGCCGAACGCGGGACTGTTCCATTGCTGCCCGTTGCGAGATTTGTGAGAGAACTGCATGAGTGTGCCCATGCTGTGGTAGCAACGTAACAGTTAGTGGCGGATTTAAGAAAAAAGGCCCAGGTGGCAAACGTTCTGAGGGGCCCATTTTTTCAGGGAAATGAAGAGGTAGTTTACTAAAAGGGGGAACTGTATAGAAAAGTATAGAAAAGAAATATAATGCTTGGATAAAATCATACGTTTTTTTAACGACAGGGCCCTACGGGGGCCTTCTGAGCAGAGGCCCATTTTTCAGGAAAATAAAGCTGTAGTTTACTAAAAACAGGCTCAATGTAATAATACAGAAAAAATATGCTTTGGATATAATCATAATCTTTTTTTAAGAATGGGGCCCTGAGGGGCCTTCTGTGCAGGGGCCCAGGTGGCAACTGCTCATTGGCCACCCTGTTAAATCCGCCACTGGTAACAGTCCCGCGCTCGGCCGTTGCCCGGGTCCCAGAAATTCAGGAGGTATTTGCACCCTTTGGGGCAGGCCTGTATTAGATTGACCAAAAAATCTTCTTTCGTCTTCCTGTTTCTTCAATATAGCACATCGGTTACAACGAGTGGCTGCAGTTTCCTCTAACTACATGCACGCGAATAAAATTTGAAAGTCAACCGGGGAAATCGGAGAAATACTCACCACATACTATATAAAAATCTATTTAAATCTATCGAAAGTTTGGATTTTATGTATAAAATTTGCTTTGGATTTCCTGAAAAAAAAAAATACGACAAATCTTCTTAGCCCACCCAGTAGAGTATCAGAAAATAGTTACGAAAACTATATTCATTTACAATAATGGAATATTAATTCAAAGGGATAATTATTCCCGCTAGCAGAATATTAATTTAATAAAACAATCATTCACAATAATGGAATAACACCCGTACAGTCGAATGAACAAAACCTCCGTTACATTATTACCCACTTCTCACAATCTCATGCGGCCGTCCGTGCGATTTTTTGCGCGGACCAATGTGCCGAAAGGAGCGGAGGCATCGCAGCCGATACGACCGAATGCTATATAAGTTGACGGTGGCGGCAATGGACGCAGTCATTCCCTGACACACTGCGGCTGCGTCAGGATCATTCGAATTCGCGTGTTCGGTAGTGACAACCAGCGACAAGTTATACGCATATCTTTATCTCGAACACTGTCCAGCTGATTACTAGCTAGCAACATGGATATCAGGATCTTGACATTGCTCGTGCTAATCAGCGTCGCTGGATCTATGGCCGACCTTCGCTCGCCTCCCCTCAGGATACGCAGAAGTGAGTAGCCGTTGAAGGCCAACCCACACGCAGCGCTTGACAATAACAATAATAAAGAAACGTTAAACATTTCTGTCCTAACAATGTGAATGCACGAATTTCTTTCTCGCGATAGTCGCACACTGCCCCGTGTTGATCGTTAATTACGCACTGGTAGCTAACAATCCCGATGTACCCAACAGGCAATTCTGACGTAGCAAATGAAGTCGTTCCTAAGCGGCGCGAGTTAGTCCCATGTGACACTTTGTTTCCATGGCGTGCTGTGTAATTCCATTGAAATAATACGTTTCGGGTACGCGCAGGCGTGACTCACTGTGCACACAGAGGTGTCGCTCAATCGTTCCGCATCGCGATAACCGTCGAACATTATTTCCGAAGAAATCCTCTTTCGTTGCGTAAGGCAGCAACTGAGAAAAATTGTGTCCAACAATAAGTTACATAATTGATCGTCGTGCATTTAAACCGGACTCGCGGCGGGATACGGAAATTTCAGGGTACTTGTGAAACTGGCCGTACTTCGTGAAATGTTAATAGATTTCTGATGCCCGATGTTAAAGAAATTATTCTCGCGAAGAATAAGTTGTGGGATTTCTTTTATGGCGTGTATGCTCTTTGAATTCGTTATTTTGAGGGAAATTGCAGAGCTAATTTGATCTAAGTACATACACGTTCGCTGACGCCCTTGTGATAGGCACATTGTACCTACTGCATAGTTAATTCGTTTGCTGGGTAATTATAATATTAGGGGGATGTCTTGTACAGCTTTTTATTTGACATGTGTAAATCTTTATTTTGTGGTATAACTAGGGCTGTCATCCGTCCGGGTTTCCCCGGATTTGTCCTCTTTTTTAAGGCGTCCGGGGGGATTTTCTGTAGTGATCCGGGTTTTTCGATGCTGCTCGCTCAAAAAGTCATAAATACTTTACCTTTATTTCTTGATTGCGGTTACAGTCAGTGATTGACAGAAATGTTTGTCTTTGTATACCGTAGTTAATATATAAAAAAAATTAAAAGTGTTCGGGTTTCAAGTGGAAATGTCCGGGGTTTTAATGCTCTCTGTCCTGGATTAATGATTTTACGGATGGCAGCCCTAGGTATAACTATAAAATATCAATGTTCATTGGAAAAGCAATATTTCAAAGAAACACTTAAGGTGCGATTTCTTATTTAACTTTATTAATAATCGGTACTGCAATCGGAAAGTAGATATCACAGGGAAACATTTTTCGTATACCTACACATATTTATTACCACGCAAAGAAATTTAGATAAAATCAGTTCTTTTTTTAATGTAGGAGCACATGGTACTAATTATTAAAATTAAAAGTAAACGGTAGCGTAATTTAATAAGAACAACATATCACTGTTTTACTTCATAAAATATCCGCGAAGTTGCATCATATTTTTAAAAATATTCAAATAACTGATTAGCAATTAATCACAATGAACGATTAAGAAATTATTATTTGTCTGTTTTCATCGGTGCAAAATACCTACCGGCAGATGCTTGTGAATTGTGTTTAAGTATCGATAATCGATATCCTTAACCGTGTAACATTACCACTGTCATTCCTGCAGTACATTCTCCTTTGTATGCAAATGTCATGTACATACATATGTGCTGATGCACAACGAGCGAAGATAACTCGTCACGACGTTTACGAACCGTGACCTTATTACATTTTCAACCTTGACCCCTACCAAGATACTACACTTTCTTTCAACTTCCTTTGCTTTTCTTATTTCTGGCTCTATCGCAACGCCAGGATGCTCGAACGACCTACACGACACTAAATTGTACAGAATGCTTGTAATTTATTTTGAGTTCCACTAGGTAATTCAGTATCGAAAACATAATAGAAATTATTATACTGGACCACTGTGACGGCTGGAAAAGTAAGCCATCCTTAAGATTTTTTTTCGGTAATAATTTACAGTTTTCATATTAAATTTTTATTACTTACCTTCAGTACAATGTCTTAAGAGACTATAAAAAAATGAAAAACATGCATAAATTGTAATATATTAATTAATCTTCCAGACCCATCACGTGCGCTGGTAGGATGCGTAACTATGGAACAGTAGGTCCGAAATCAAATTTCATTTTTTTTTATAAACTATACGAGTGTAGTTTCCGTTGCACGCAGCGATTTCTTAAACAAATTATTTTTATAAAAATGGTGCGCTTTAGAAGAAAAGTTTTAAAAGTTTGAAAGTCTAGAAGATAAATTAATATATTAAAATTTATGCATATTTTTCTACTCTTTTTTTATAATGTCTTGAGATATTTTACTAATGGCAGGTAATACAAATTTTATATGAAAACTGTGAATTATTCGTGAAAAAAAATCTTAAGAATCGCTTACCTTTCCAGCTGTCACTGTGGTGTTCCCCCTTAAATCCCTAGTCTCCCGTCCACCTCTCCGCCTTTCTAATTAACTACCTCATTCGGGAAGAAAAAAGTAGAAAAAATTGTTCTATAAATACGGTATCAACAGCGTATACTATGAGATAAACGCTGTCAAAAATGTATTCAGATAAACGATAATCGTAATCTTCCTATGAAAATAGAAATTTAATTATATCTAGTAATTGTGAAAAGAATGGTCCGATAAAATGGTCCTCCCGGATTACCGGCTATGCAGACGTAGACACTGTAGTTCTAATTAGTCATCAGTTTCCAAGGTGCATTGTAACAAGCAGTTTACTGTAAACCCTTTAAGGGGTTTGTGAATCACGAGGATGTGTAGAATATTGGAATTAGGCCTTGGGAACTCAAGACACATTAATAGTTTTGAACCTTGATTTTATTCAGGGCACTTGGAAGCAGCGTCTTTATAGAACGAAATGATTCGGCAGAATGAATTCTTGAGGAGAGATCAATCAAGCACATGGACTCTATCGACTGGTCATTAGGACGGAGCGATACTATATAGGCGAAAATTTAAATTTGAATTTTCAGCTGGCCTGGGTGCGGGATAGTTGTCTTTTGATTGACCAAACACAACTGTAAATTTTTTTTGGAGAAACACTCATGTCTGCAGGTTCCTTTTTCTTCTAAAAATGATTATATGATTATATGATCATTTTTAGTAAAAATATTCATGTCTGTAGTTTCCTTTTTCTACTAAAAATGATCATATAATCATATAATCATTTTTAGTAAAAATATTCATGTCTGCAGGTTCCTTTTTCTACTAAAAATGATCATATAATCATATAATCATATAACCATTTTTAGAAGAAAGAGGAACCTGCAGACATGAATATTTTTACTAAAAATGATCATATAATCATATAATCATTTTTAGAAGAAAAAGGACCCTGCAGACATGAATATTTTTCCAAAATTTGTTTACAGTTGTATTTGGTAAATCAAAACTACCCTGCACCCAGGCCAACTGAAGATTCAAATTTAAATTTTCAAAATGTAAAAAAATAAGATTCACGTTGTGAATTTTTACATTTTTAAGAGAAAAAGAAACTTGAAAAGATGAGTATTTTTCCAAAATTTGTATACAGTTGTGTTTGGTTAATCAAAAGACAACTATCCTGCACTAGAGCCAACTGAAAATTCGAATTTAAATTTTCCGCTCCGCCCTGTTGGTCATGCTATCGCTATAAACATCCTGATATAAACATTACAGCCCTGTCCTCTCATGCATTCCAGATCAGTAATATTTCATCAGTTCAACAAAACCAACATAGAATCTATATTAGCTAGAGGTAAAAATATTTCACCACATATGTCCCAAAAAATAAGACAGTTTTGTAACGAATTGACCTTTGCCTGTAGGAAAACAGGTGTAATTTCGAACATTTACTGTAGTTCATCTTTTATGTCACTACCCATACAGCACACTTCGTTGCAGCAGTATTGCAGGAACGTTGCTGCAATATTGTGTTGTTGCAGGTTGCATTGCAATATTGCAGGAACGATGCTGCAATATTGTTGTGCATTATTGGAGTGCCAACGATCCTGCAATATTGCAGCAATATTGCAAGTTCGTTGCCGTGCAATGTTCCGTTGGCAACGATCCTACAATATTGCAGCAATATTGCGTGCACATAGTCTTGCGATGTTCCAGTGGCAACGATCCTGCAATATTTCTGCAATATTGCGCGCACACCGATGTGCAATGTTGCAGTGGCAACGCCCCAGCAAAATTGCAGTCACATTACCGTACAATATTGCAGAAATATTGGAGTGGCAACGCTTCTGTAACTTCCCTGCAATGATGCGGTGCAACATTGCAATCTCGCACCAGAATATTGTCGAAGAGTTGCAGGATCATTGCCAGAATTTTGCTGTTTCGTTGCAGAATCATTGCCGAAACGTTGCAGGACTGCATATTTGTAATGTTGCCGCAACATTGCAAAAATACACACCTGCAATATTGCGAAGGCGGACACAGGATTGAACCTGCAACGTCTCTGCAATATTTCGGTGCAACATTGCAATCTTGCACCGCGTCATTGCAGAGACGTTGCTGCAATGTTATGGTGCTGTGTGGGTAGTCTTATAAGTATGCAGTTTTGGCACTCTTTTCCTCTGCTTACTGTTCCAACCAGCTCCTTTAACACATTCCGCACGGCTGCCCTATACCTTCAGAAATGGCCGTGCGGAACGTGTTAAGGAGACCAGAGAATTAAGGGACAGTTTGTACATGTTCGTAAATCTCTAGGGCACACTTCACAATCGTCTATTTTATTCGGGAACAGTCTTGATCATGTTCAGAACGCGTTAGCTGCTTTCTGTTTAACGAAAGCCATCTTCCAAGGAATACCTACCACGTTGTAGGTAAAGTCGCCTGACAAGTGTTGAGAAATTTTAGTGAAATCTCGGGTGGCGTCATTCAGTCTGTTCGAGAAATTACGATGACAGCATACTAAAAACCAAATATTTCTTGTTTCCTGCTGACGAGTTGTTTTGACTGAAAAAGAAAATGTTTCTCATCGAGGATACTGAGTGGTTACGAAATATGACAAACCGAATACAGTATTAGTGAAACAGTATACAATTGGATTTTTATAATTTTTTTATTTAATTTATTTAATAATAACTAATAATTATACGCCCTTACGCTTATAGAAAAAAGTTCTTTCATGCAAGAGGAAAATTATATTAATTAAACAATAATATGTGAATGCTAATTATTTTATACCTGCTCGATAAGGTCGAAAGAAATTAACCAATTTCTACAGGTAAACAATTACGTCGAAATTAATTTATTAAATTAGGCTAAATGTATCTTTATGTATATTTTAGCCTACTACTAACAAAGTTCTGCACATTCATTCTTAATGTTCCCCTTTATTCCACAAAGCAACGGGGAAACCCCGTTTTTATACAAACCAATTACTGTTGACACTTCAAATTCTTGTTAACATTTAAATGTGTATTATCGAATCAGTGTTACGTTGAAAACTTTCCTGCATGCATGCATGTGTGTGTGTGTGTGTGTGTGTGTGTGTCACCCGATCGTTCGACGCAGCTAGATTTCCTATAAAGATAACAGCAAGAATACACTATGGAGGAATGTTGGATCAAAGTTCCCATCAAAAGGAAGTACAGAACGCGTCTACATTAACATCTGTGCCTGATTCTCGATGTGTTGAAACTGTTTTCCGTCCTGCATGCACGTGCCTGGTGGAGGAACATTCACGGGCAGCGACACTCGAAACGCATGTTGGCAGTAACACTGAAGTGTGCGAACCCCCCATAAATCCCACATCGTGACCCGTTTTACTGGGAATAATTAACAAAACGAAAAATGGTATTTTGTTTCTTTTCATCGGCGAAGATGGATTGCAAGAAAGTGGTATATCACGTGTGGTGGAATTCGTTGGAATGCCGAGGGCGAAACGGGAGTCCCCGGCTGCTGAAAGCACTGCTAAAACCACCGCTACACCCACGTCCACCTCAGACCCATCTACCACTGCCTCCGCTGCACTCAGCACAAGTCCTGCAACGAAGAAACCAGATCCCACAACTAGGTCTACGCCCGATTCATATCCCAGAACCAGTTCCACACCTGATTCAAGTTCAACGACACCCAAACCGAGACCATCGACCGGATCTACAGCCGCCACTTCCATCGCGCCGCCCAAAGCCACGACACCGGCCAAGTCCACGGCGTTGAAAGCAACAGCGGATCCTGAAAAATCAAAGAAACCAGGATCATCGACCGCGTCGCCGACACTAGGCTCGCGCATCGATCCGTCCATGGACGAGCCTGAGGAATCCGACAAGAAGCCGGAACCGCGGCCTGACACGCAACCGGGACCGTCCCAAGGAAGTCAAAACTCTCCTGGATTCATAAATCCCCATCCAGTGGTCCCTTCATCCTACCTGTCCAGCTTCGTTCCGGACGCGTTCCCTTATAATCCTAACCCTACGTTCAACTCTATACCAGGTCCCAACAACTACGCTTGGACAGGGACCAACAACGGACCTGGGGCTGCATCGTCCTTTGCTAGTGCGTCAGCTGGAGGGTTCGGCGGTTCAGGCTACGACATAACGCCGTCACTCGGTGATCGCGGGGCATTTGTCGACAACACGCCCAGTGTGTCCAACTTCCCCGGTGCGTCTAACATGCCCAACGTGGCTAGCGCAGGGGGGTACGATAACAATAGAGGAGGTAATATTAAGTGGGCAAACTCGAGCTCAAGAATTCCAGCCTGATGACTGTCGAATGAATAATGCATGCATGCACACTGGCGTTCCACTTCTAGGGAAATTAGTGGAACTTCGCGAAATTTCGGTATCAATAAGAATTAAAGCAGGCTATTTCAAAGGCAGAGTAATGTATTATAATTCCGCTTTGTTGATAGATAGATTGGCTCAATCGAGAATGTGGCACCATTTCGTGTAACTTTTAGCGCGTTATTTTTTCTTTTTTTTCTGACATAATCGTTAGGTATCCAAAGTTATGTACAAAATTGTTTGAAGTTTGGGGGATATTGAAGGGAAGACTTCGTTCTGATAGCTCGTGCATGTGGCTCTAATTCTCTAACATTGTCGATGCGTACCTTAATTTTTACAGGCACGGGATTCGAACCAAATTCATTCGTGTTCCCTGGTTACAACCTGGACGCCTTTCAGAGGCAAATGGAGGATCATTTCAAACAGTTGCAAGCTCAGTTCCAGCAACAGCAACAGTCGTAAGTTGAAAAGCTTTCACGAAGATATTGTTAATTGTGTAGAGTAACACTGTTATTATGAATGACTCACTTTTCGATGAAATATTAAAGCTTACATAGTATAATAATAAAATAATATAATATGTATATTATTTAATATTTGCCTGTGATTATGAAAGTGACCGAGGTAAATAATTAAATTTACCACATTTTTTTAACACAAGCAAATGCAAAAATCGATGTATATTATAACGGAAAATATATGTACACTTTCATAATCAGTGCGTATACTGTATAGCTATGTGCAAAATCTCACTTTGTAAAGTTCTATGTACTGTTACTCTTACGCTTTGCTTATAAAACTAGTGGTAGAGAAAAGCCATAATAAAAGATCCATAAATTTGATTAACTACAGTACTTCAATATAAAAGATACTTGATGGTAACAGGACTCACGGTGATCCAAGTAAAATGCAAATTTATTTATAGCGGACCTGTGTATAGGTATCATTAAATATCACAGGTCGTATTTTACATAACCTTAAGTAATAGGTACCTACTTGGATATAATAGTTTTCGCAATTAAAGGTAATTTCTATTACCATCACCGAATACTATTTAAATTCATCTTATGTTAGTTTTTAAAGATTAAAAAAAATGCATAAAATATCTACTTTGTGAAGCTATTTTGTCAATTATTAGATCAAGTACTGAACATTTAAATATTTATATGTGTATATTATACCAGAGTTGAGGGTGGTCCAATAACTCTGTTCACCTGGTGTATCTCCGTTATTTTTAGAGATATGGAAATGTTTTGCTTATTTGCAAAAGTTGTCTGGTACAGAAGGGGCCATAACCTGTCAGTAATAATTTTTTGTAGGCAAAGGGTTGTCAGAGATTTCAAAGTCACCACTATTTCTTTAAGGGGGCATTTTACAGTCTTGACAGAAAATCCGCCACTTTTCGGTGATGGTTTTTATAACGAAATAAACACTTAACTTTTTCGAACTTTCGGGGGTATATTGTAACAAATACAAGAAACAATCCAGGTTGTTTGTTTATTTCATTTGTTTACATGAATATGTCGCAGTGAAGTTGGCGTTTTCAGAATTTGTCCCTTTGCTGGCGGTTGAAATATCGGACGACTGGATCATCCGAAATAAAAAACCAAACATATTTTTAATTTGCAGGAGTATGGCTATCTCGGTTACCGTGAATATGTTAGCTTTTCTAATATTTTTCCACTTTTTAATATCAATTAAATAGAAAAGAAATGCTATTTTCGGTACTTTCAACTTTTATCGACCGCCATTTGAGTAATTTTTGTCTAAAATTGTTATTTCGCGGTAATGCGAATTAAAAATATGTTTGGTTTCTTTAATTCCCATGATCTAGTCGTCCGAAATTTCAACCGCCAGTAAAGGGACAAATCCTGAAAACGGCAACTTCACTCCGAAATATATATCTAAACAAATGAAATAAACAAACAACAAAGACTTTTTCTTGTATTTCAAGAGTGGCACAATATACACCCAAAAGATCGAAAGCGTTAAGTGTTTATTTCATTATAAAAACCATCGCCGAAAAGTGGCCGAATTTTCGGCCAAGACTATAGAATGTCCCCTTAAGGTAGTTCCTGAATATTCTACTAAATTCAAGAACTCTTTTAAATTTCGTTCAAAACTAATTTCGAATAGAAGAAACCTTTGTACAAAGTTTAAAATCGATTTACCACATAGTTATCGAGAAATTTTGTTAATTAACACAGTGGCATATGGCAGAATCGGAAAAAGGGGGTTATAGTTTCACTTTTTCTTCTGAAGCAGGAAAACTATATTCAAGAAGTGCACCAATATTGGCACAAAAGTACACCGAAATGTCACGAAATGAATTTATTAATTTCTGCGAAACTGACCACGTGGTTTCTTCGTAAATGCCCATAAAAAATAGGTTTACGTGCAAATTTTTTAGAAATTACGTAGAGCAGTCAATGTGGCAACGTCGCACAATCGATATGTTCAGACATTTAAATAGCGAACGACGATTCAAATTCATATGAACATTTTTTCTGACATTTTGGTTATAAAAGACGCTCCGAATGTATGCGACGTTGTCAGATCTGCTGCTCCAATTCACTACGCTAACCAATTTAATATTCTATTTTCGTATTACAATTATTTATATTAACATTTAATTTTTTAAAATATATATACATGATGTTAAAAATTATTATTATTTCTATAGTATCAGACTACTTTATATTTATCGTTTATTACCCAACCCTAATTTGACTAACATAGTTGGTTAGGAACTACCTTAAATCGCATGCTATACTTTGTTATACCTAGTAAAAATAGCGGATGCTTAGATTTTAGATGATTCCAACGACCTCAATACAAAGTCATGTAACAATAAATGAAGGAGTAATAGAAAGAGTCTTACATCATAAGAGGTGCTCGAAGTGGTGTCCGTTTGCATTTACGCAATATTCCAATCATCGAATTGTTGAAGCCCGTACACTTCTTATCATTTCCGAATTGAATATACGTATATAGTAAATGTTGCAATGATGCAAACGGATACCATTTCGAGCATCTCCTGTGACACAAGCATCGTCCCTTTACTCCATTGTAATGTCGAATTTACCTTGGACTATAGGTTGTCGAAAGCGTCTAAACATCCGCTACTTTACTCGGAATAAAGAGATATAGTATGTCATTTAAAAAGATAGAGGTGACCTTGAAATCTCAAAAAAACATACAACTACAAAAAGATTATTATTGGCATGTTATGGCCCTCTCTATACCACACTACTTGTGTAAATAAAGTTTTTCCACATCTCCAAAAATAACGGATTTATTCCAAGTGAACAGAGTTTTTCATCGTAACGATATTCACGATTTTTTAATCGCTTCCAAAATATCTTTTTAGTATTAAGGGTACCCTCCGGCCAAAACGCATGAAAAATGCGTGATTTTCCAGAATTAAAAAAATAATAAACTGAACAACATATGAACAACAGTGAAAAAGCTTTTTGGACTTTATTGCTATATGTATGTTTGAAGAGCAAAAAAAAATTATTTTCTGAATTTTATCAATTTTTGCATTAGATATACAGCATTGATGGTACCACTGTAGAAATTAGAGCTATTGACGAGCGCCATCAGAACTCGTGATAGGATCGTTTGAATAAAAACTAAATGAAATTTAGTTTGAAATAAAAAAACTAAAAATATTCTTAAAATATATGTAAATGGTTATGCTCTATCCGTCTTCATTGCAAACAAACAATCCGGCGATTTTTAGCATATGTTTCAACACAATGTTGCAAAAAATCAGTTTTTCTACGCATAAATCTGTTCATAAAAAAATGAGTGATTCAAAATCACCTACTCTTCGTGGATAAGGCGATAACCATTCCCACGTATTTTAAGAATATTTTCAGTTTTTGTGCTACAAGAGAATATTTATCGGAGTGAGATCTGATTGTTTTGATTATTTATATTCTATCGTAAGATTCCCTTTAATTATTGTACACCTATAAACTATAGGATTACTTTCTATGTTTATAAAATATGTGGACATTTAGTACCTACACAAAATTTTGCTTTTGCGAAAATTAGATTGTAAACAATATTAGAGATGGGAATTTTGTTTAAACAGTTCCCTTTCTAAAAAAATATTTCTAACTACTACCTTCTTAAATAAATTCATCTGAAACGAATTTGAAAGTTGGGTGATGAGAAGCCTTCGATAAAGACGACAAAAATAAATATTTGGAGTAATATAGTTACAATATCTATCATATTCTAGGTAATACATACTTAAAATAATACACATCTGGCGTATTACATTAAATTAGATACCCCAGGCGAATATTCGAAAGCTCCAAGTAGTTTGAATAATCGATTTGTTTGGTTTTTCGAGCAACTTAAATTTTCTGCAGGAAAATTGAGAAGAATTGCGTAATAATTATCTATTCAACTAACCGGGTATATGACTGAATATTTACAGTCAGATCAATCTGGCGAGCCAGGTTTTTTCTCAACTTGAATTTCGAGCTATTTGAATGTTCGAGTACACACTCGGACAGGTTTTGCTTACGGGGCTTCCCTCGGTATACCTACTCATCTCAGCATACTCATACATACATGTATGCAGGCTACAGATGGAAGCACGAAATATTGAGTAGTGGGGAGACGAAGCCACGTGCGGGGCTTCATCCGTAGCAACGCTGATTTAAAGTATTAACGATCCATAGCCTTGACACTTCTAAGAAAACTGATTCCCAGACGGATCATCCTTATTTTTACATAACCTTCACTAGTTTTTTTGCATTATTAAGGCAATGGAAATTTTAACTATTCCACTCTGGCTATCATAATGCTTGTACCTAGAAAATAGGATATATCTGATTATTAAACACATAATCTCTGGAAAGTTACATGCAGTACCTATATACAGAATTTATTAGAACAGGAATTTAGTTTCCAAAATTAAAAAATTATCCCTCCTCAATTTTCAATGTTTTACATTAACGGGGGGATCGATTAAGCTTATGCAAAATCTGATTCCTCTTAAACTAATTATAAGTAGTAAAATCATAAATGTAATGAATGTAGATGTACATTCGTAGTATGTTTTAAAACTCTGAACGGTTTAATGAGTTTATTATTACTGTAGAGAATATCAGCCATCCTTAAGCAGTGATCGTTCAAATCTTAATACATGTATAAAACAAAAAGCTTTTATATGTTTGTGTGTTTGCAGTCGCCTAAAAAGTTTCGAACGATAAACTCCAAGATCACGAAATGTGCCTCAGCTCATTATACCCGACTAATCCAGATCAATGTAACTATTTTCACAAAAAAATGATAACAAATTTTTTGTTTTTAAATCGGAATATAAATTTCGGACGAACCCGAGTAGTAACGCTAGTTGGTTCATGTTTTCTAACCCAGCTAATGCCAACGGATTTTATGCAACCCACCAATAACAAATCAATTTTTTCAAACTCACAATTTCCATCTAATTTAAAAGGTTTTGCTACGTACCACTGTTTCAAAAAATTTGAAATAATCATTTTCTACTCTATAAAAGTGTATTGATATTATTAATACTACGCTTTTTACTTGACACCTCAGAATAAACTGTTCTTCTGGGGGGGGGGGGGAGGAGGAGGAGGGGAAGAGAGGTTAAAATACAGCAAAATCTATTTTCTAAGCATAGTGTCGAAACATATATTTAATGAGGTAAACGTTACAGAAATTGTCCAAGGCGTTAATATCTAGTATTAGGACATTAAAAAATCAAGAGGATTTGTGAAATTCTGTATTAGGCGCAACTAATAGTACCCGCAACCATATCCCATACTTGAAATGTGTACAGTTCGAATGATAAATTTTTACAGAAAAGAAATCTTGTAAAAAATCTAGTTTACGCCCATATGATGGTTAAGTGTTTTAATAGATAATGCAATTAAATAATTCAAGATATCACTGACTTCGACAATTTCTTCGTTTATGTAAACATACATTTCGTTCAATATACAATTTCGATACTATGTTTATAAAATACTCTTCACCGTATTTTACCACCCTAACCACCTTTCTTAAGCAGATCACTTCATTCACGGACATCATTTGTATATTGTCAAACGAAACTCTATCTTCCATTCACAATACCTAATTCATTCCATCGAATCGGTCGTACGGCATTAATTTGTATTTACATCACAATGTATTATAATGGGATTGGACGTAAGTGAAATTTACGACCTCGTAGCATTTGGTTTTAAAATTACATTATGCGCATTAAAATACAGGATTAACGCATACAGAACTACGGTGGAGGTCAGATACCTATATCGGCTGGTCACGGCTAGTGACGGGTAACTCCCATCACACACTGCTTTCCAGCCTCGGCGCTTCTCACTCTTTCACTGGATAAGTACGCCATAGCGTTCCCGTTAGGCAGTGTCCAGATCTGAACCGAATGGCGAACCGAACGTCACTTGAGACTCCCTAATGCCGCGTTCCTACGTGTGGAACGTATATTTCTACCGATTTTCGCCAGTTTAGACGGAGTCTCGTGGCTCGCGACAGCTAAAGATTGAAGGACAGAGAGTGTTTAGAGTAGTGCAGACCAAAGGTTTGCCTGCCGTGTGACACCGAGGAAGCGCCCTCGGGACCCTCCCAGTTCGGGCTGTTCCCAGCCGATGTCGATAAAGTCCCGAAACATCAAAGGAATGGCTCACCCACATAGGGTAAACAACTGTAGTGGTGCATTCCTGTCCCTTACACCACCATGACTTGTTGTCGTCCTTGCCATTCGGGGTGTCAAGTAGTTTGAAGAAGCAAGACAAGTTGATAATAAACGAAGAGTGTCCCACAGACCTTCCCATGCCTACCTGCGCCTACGGTTCGAAATGTCTACGGGACAAGCACAAGCACCATGTCCGCAGATCAAGCAGCCGCTGCGCATATCTGCATGTATTACATTTATAAGAAAAAACAGAGACAGCAACGACGGTCGTGGCGGAGACGATTATTTTCGAATAGAGAAATTTATAGTGGTACCGGGTCATTGTCGGACTTACGGTAAGAACAGTGTTTCAATACCTTCAGTCACACTCTGCAATATAGGTAGGTACTTACTACATAAAGAACAACCATCACTGGACTTCGTACAATTGAATATTTTGAAATACTCAAATGTGAAAACATTTAAGTAATTATTCCGTTTCCAAGTAGTTGCCCACACAGCACACAGCCGTCCTAAAAGCGTCCCAGGGACGTCCGTCCCAGCGGTACCGGACGTCCCAGGGACGTCCCGAATTTCCTGCGAACGGCTTCTATACGTCCCCTGAACGACGAATGTTACAAAAAAAGTGGTCCCCGGGACGTCCCGCACACAGCATACAGCCGTCCTAACAGCGTCCCAGGGACGGCCGTCCCAGTGGTTCGGGACGTCCCGAATTTCCCACGAACAGCTTATATACGTCCTCTGAACGACGAATATTACAAAAAAAGTGGTCCCGGGTACGTCTTTTAAGCGCATGTCAGCAGTGGTGTTGTGACAAACCCGGATAAAGGGATCACCACCTTCGCATAGAAGGAAAGACAGGAAAGAGAGCGGTTTCGTCCCGGACCCGCCAGTGGACTCATCAGTAAGGCTTATCTGGCGGGACCCTGCCTTAGACACGCTGGGTATTAGGACTGGGACGGAACTTGTATATATACGGACGAGGGACCAGGCGAACACTAGCGAGAAGTACCACGTCGCGCTGCGTGGCCCTCTGGTGGAGCGTCGGTACCCACTACGGATCCCTACAATAATACACGCGTCCTGAAAGCGTCCCAAGCCGTCCCAAAAACACGTCCCAAATGCATCCCAAGGCCGTCCCAAAACACGTCCCAAACGCGTTCTCAGGACGATTTTGGGACGTCCCATAAGCGTCCCAAAACAGTCTATGGACATCCCAAAACCGTCTATAGACGTCCCACAGACGTTTTGTTACAAACCGGGACATTCAGACCTACAGACCTAGACGGGACGTAAAACTGACGTCCCCGGGACGTTGTGTGCTGTGTGGGTGTTGCAATATTTCAATTCTCTGCATTTGTTCCATCAAGTTCAATTTCTTGAAGGCTTCCGCCACATTCGGCAAATACAATAAATTTCGAGCGGTGTATGATCAATTTGTCTTGCCCCTTCTAACTGCTTAACACTTTCCATGGCAAAGACGACGGTAGCTATAGTCGAATTAACGAAAGAAGGCGCCTGGGCGGCCCGTAAGCCGGCGCGTGTGGCTCGGGAGAGATCCAATGCCTGCTCCGTACTTCGTGCGACGTTGCCACGTTGTGTAGCAGATCGGACGTCCCTTTCTATCTTCAAGCGCAACTGTGTCTCTCTCACTCGCTCGATAAAACAGATTCCTTCATCTACAAGTCACTCCACGCCAAATCGATCACATTTTTAGAGACTCTGATCAGAATGCAATATGTATTTTGTAAATCGCGGGAAATTATGGAAACATCTTTTTCACAAGTAATCAACAATTCAAGAAGGTGATAGTATGTATAGACCTGAGCAGCATAAAAAGAATGTCATTGGCCAAGCACACCCATCCAGCACACTCTCGTTGCGCTGCAACCATGCAACATGGCAAGGTTGCTGCAACGTTGCTGCAACGTTGCCGCAACGAAGTGTGCTGTATGGGGAGTGGGTTAATGAAACTCTTCATCGGTTAATAACAGCTCATGCTGACGTTAATTTTCAAAATTCCGTGCTCGAAAGCAGAATATTTCGTACGTGAAATTTGCAAAATAAAACTTTGGTTATCATTTTCAAAATTACAAAATTAATTTTTCAATATAAAAAAGAGTATTAGAATAGCCCGCACTTTCTAGATTAAAATGAAAAAAGAATGAATTCAATACGATAAAGAGTTTCCGAGATAAAAATTCACAAGTACAGCTCGGTTTCATGAGAATAGGCAAAAATTGAACAAATTCAAAACCAGCAAAGTGATAACTGAAATCCCTTCCTATATAATATTTCAGTTTGAACAAAATCCCTGACATCGAGTGCAAAAAGTGATCGATTTGCCGTGGAATGACGCTAAATAGATTAAGAATCCTAAGAGCCTGTATTCCTCGACTTGTCCACCACTCATTCTGCATGGCGCGTGCCGCAATAGCCAATAAGATTCGACACTCTGGCAAATCTCTATGGGAAGGACGTTGGGTTCGCCCTCTGGAAGAGGATAGCAATATACATCCAACAAAAACAACGAGTACTCTAGGCCCACAGCTAAGTAGTCGAAAGTCATTGGCCAAGGCGTAGGGAGCCGCGTAGGGGAAGCACCAAACGCGAGCCTGGAGTAGCGGCAACGTCGCAAATTCTGGCCCCGGTCCCAAGGCGCCTTCTTTCGTTAATTCGACTATAGTGAGCCATTCCTTTGATGGTTCGGGACTTTACCGACATCGGCTGGGAACAGCCCGAACATCTCGGCGAGCCTGACTTTCCTTTGGTCGAGGGTCCCGAGGGCGCTTCCTCGGTGTCATATGGCAGGCAAACCTTTGGTCTGCACTGCTCTAAACACTCTCTGTCCTTCAATCTGTAGCTGTCGCGAGCCACGAGACTCTGTCTAAACTGGCGAAAATCGCTAGAAATATACGTTCCACACGTAGGAACGCGGCATTAGGGAGTCTCAAGTGGCGTTCGGTTCGCCGTTCGGTTCAGATCTGGACGCGGACTTACCTCACCACCCTTCGGAAGTGCAATAACACGAAATGACGAATCCATGAGCAAGCGTAAAGGTGCATTCCACGGCGCGAAACTCGTCTAGTCAAGCGCCGTGGAATCGCACCTCAAGACTCACTGGAGGGGACCGATTTCCCCTCGATCGCTGTTCGTGAAACCACTCGCGAGGTGAGGTTTTTAGGTGTTCGCCTCCGATTGCTTTGGTTTTCGGATATATTTTAGAGGACCAAAGAATAAGAAATAGGTACGTGGTTTTTTATTTTGGCCAGTTTGCATATTTGGGAGGTGAAACCACCCCCTCAAAGTTCATAAGAGTAGGGACAAAAGTGACTGACGACAAGAACATCATCCATACAGCAATTTATGACGCAAATGAAATTTATATATAATATTCTTTAAACTAACAATAGGAACTTTTGTACCCCTTCTTATGAACTTTGAGGGGTGGCTTTTCAGTTCCTAAATATGCAAACGAGCCAAAATAAAAAAACACGTATTTGTTATTTTTCGGTTCTCTAAAACATATCCGAAAATCAAAGCAATCGGAGGCGGACGCATAAAAAACTTGTTAAATTAATTTATTACTTATTTTGTAAACTGCAATGTAGGTAATTTCTGTATTCACTTTGTTATAGTTTATCGACTGATTTAGGAAATGGATGATGATAAAAGTCCATTTTATAAGCAGCTTTGGTACTGTAAAGACGTGTTATTAGAATAAAACCGAACTACCTGTAAATAATTCTTAATTGAAAAGATGTATAAAATTTAGAACGATTTATTATTCCATTATTTACTACGCAATCATTTCTAACGTAATATTTCTCAAAGAATACTAAAAAAGACTAAATTTAGGGACGTTAGGAATTAACAAATACCTTTAGCATATTTTGCCAGCACACAGTTTTAAGAATTCGATGAGATTTTAAAGCTTGAAGTATTATATCAATGTTGTCAGTTGTACTTACATGAAACATGGGTGCAACTATAATATACAAAAATCTAAATAAAATAAAAAGCTTTATATTTACTTAGTCGTTTATAGTTTTCGTCATGGTTCAGTTACTGCTTAGAATTGCTATGTACTTACTGAACCTATTTACAAATGTGGAAGCTGAATCACAGTGGTTAATATGGTGTTTTTTTAATAGGATTTTTGAAGCAGCTAACCGCATAGGCACCGATGGGTACTCAGGTGGTGGTTCCAACCCTGGTGCCCACAGTGCAGTCTCCAGCATCGGTTTAGGACCAGGTGGTGGCTATCAAGCCGGTGCAATCAACCCGGTAAGTTAGAAAATCTAACATAGCTGCTTACCAAGTTAAATTACTTTTGTGACGTCACATTTTTGCGAAATCCAAATTATTTTCCAATCTATATATATATATAAAAGAAGAAGTCCTGACTAACTGACTGACTGTATCATCAACGCCCACTTCAAACCGTTTAACTTAGGAACCTGAAATTTTGAACGTACATTGTTTTCACAACATAGGCGCCCACTAAGAAAGGATTTTTGGAAATTCCGTTCCCAAGGGGGTGAAAAGGGGCAAAATTTATTTTCTCAGATTCCTTAATATCTCTTAGGCCTGATTAGATATCAACTTGGTTCTTACTCACAAATATTGCCCACACAAATGCCTAAAAACGAATTTCAGGATTTTGCTCTAATCTCGGTTTTTGCATACAAAAGTTTGCCACGCAAATCCATAAAAATCCCTAACAAGTATAAACATGGTCAATAGAAGAATAAAAGAAAATTTAACAGTTTTGTTTTACTTTTAGTACTAACCATTGTACCGCGCTGTATAAACACTGCAAGAACTGTATTTTTCCTGCAGCAATTATTTAAGAGTAATATACTTTTAAATAGTACATACTTGCTTTTGATTGGTAATATACTTTGATGTTAACGATTTAAAGAGGTATGCTTCATATTGAGTCCCTTAATACTACATGTGCGCTGTAAAAATCCGTTAATCAATTTGCTGAGACGCGCATATAATTATTAATTAAAAATGCTCATATTAAAAGCAGGGAATACAAATATTTCATAGATTATACGCACAGAGTGAACAAAGTTTCCTGCTCTGGAATAAACCCTGTAATAGTGCTGATAACGAATTTTGCAATCGAGTAAAAAATATCATCCCAATAACAATAAAGTTATCCCTTAATAATGATATATTAAGATTTGCTTATTCACATATTTTTTATCCGAAATGGTACCAAATCTACTATCACAAATTGGCCTTCTGCCAGAGTAATATTCAAAATAAATTTTTCCAGTAATGATGCATAGTACTAAAAATGTCACTACAGCTAATTTTGATTTATTTTGAGGGACAGTGAATCTCGGTTCACCCATTAAATACACCCTTCGCAGCTGAAGAATTACGAGTAAATTAAAAATTATTAAGAGACGCTATTAAATTTAGATTCCGATTTTATAAAAAAAAATGTTTACTTTTCTGTGAAAATGATCAGATTCACCTGAATTAGTCAGGCATAATGAGCTGAGGCACATTTCGTGATCCCAGAGTTTATCGTTCCAAAGTTGTTAGGCGAGAGACAAACACACAAACAAAATAATATGTTCTTTAACTTTTATTCTAATATATTTTTTTTATTTTTTATTTTATAGGCTGCACCAGGAATAGCCTCAAGATTTTCGGACAACCTTCCCCCGCCGTCTGGAAATAGTTACGGCGTATTTGCTGGCTCCAGTTCGAAAACCGTTGTAGGTCCAGATGGCAAACCAGTCTCGCATAAGATTTCCACGACCGGGGTCAACGACAATGGGAAGATTACATTCCGCACCGTTCAGGATTGAAACCTATGTACTATCGATTGGATCGGCGCAGAGAATAACCGCTTTACTGGAATCCACGCGTGTTGCACTAAAATGCAACAATCTTTCGACCCCTCATATCTTTCCATTGTAAACCGCAGTCCTCTGTAACTCAGGGTTATGAACAATACTTTTAATCGTTCACTTATCAAATATACTTACACGATAGCCAATAAAATACTCGCTGTATTTAAACGCAACTGAAAGCATGAAACGCGTAGAAATTCTGCACACCTCGACAACTAATAGAGCTGTCGTCTGCTTCCAGGAAAGAGACCAATAGACAATTTTAAATCTAAGGACTTAACACACAGACTTGCATTTCATAGTCGGTGTTACCGAACAAATTTCCTACCAGCTGAATTATTGATAATTAACCTATTTACTGATTTACTTAAGACGAGATAATCTGTAGTGTCCGTCTATTTAAATTTCAGAACGCGCAATTCGTTGCGTATACTTCCTCTGTTCCTCGAAACATGTTTTTATAAGGAACGAACGTCAAATACATCACTGTTTAATACAACTTGCATTTTATTAATCACCATTGTAATATTTAACACAAATGGATGGAACAATCATGATTTGCTGCTTGTCACTTGTTGCTCCCCCGGTACTTGCTAAGCGGCGGCTCAATTTTATCGTCAACGACGGGTTTGTTGCGTGGCCATCCGCCATGAGCTGGGAACCTTCTGGCTGCAGTTTCTCCAGGACGATGGTAACGCCAGATAGTCGGAGTACTTTGAAAGGTCCCTCGACCCTGAATCCAAGGTTGTCCGTCTCGGTAACGAGTTTGAACCTGAAACGTTTTATTTCACTCTTTATTCGTAATGGATGGAGTATAAATATGGATGTAACATCAACATCTCCCGAGTTGTATGTCAGTATGTTCTGTAAGTGGGAATAAGAAAGTATGTTTATACATGCATCTCCAATTACCTTTTTGTAAGTCAAACATACATGTAATGAGATCTCCATCATTCCAATGAAATGAAAGACACAACTTTTCGCGTAAAATATATTTTCGAATAATAAAACGGTCACTATTCCGATGCTGATCGTTTGGTATTTTAGACAAAATAATTTATTTGTAAATAGTAGAGGAGAAAAACAGATAGTTCTCAGGTGGTTCTCATATTCTTAGGCAGCTTTGGGGGGTAAAGTAAAGAAGAATTTAATGAATCCTTACAATAGCATTTTTTTATAATTTTGATAAAGCGTTTTTCGACGAAACATCATTTATTTCTAGTGTTTCCATTTGGGAAGCATCATTTTTCGAAAATATAGATATTTCTCGTACAAACATACCCTTTATAAATTGAGGGGCTCAGTGGAAAACAGGCGCATGCCATGTATGCGTAAATTTTCGTTTCTTAAGGATCCATAATTTTTTTCAAGCAGAATTATATGTAAGTCCGGATAGTTTGACCACTTTTTGACAAATAAATTGCAGCATCGTTGTTTTATAAATAATAAATTTAGAGTATACAGAAATTGTAGTGTGAGATAAATTCAAATATTTATTTTCATTTTCAATGAAAAACATTGGCACTGCAACTGGTCGGTCTCACCCGCATGTCCGGGTTAGAGCGTTCCCCGCTACGGGTGAGACTGACCTTGAAAAATAAGAAAAAGTGTAGCTTACGAAAAGTATAATACACGAAGAAGTTAATTGATATGTTATTTCTTTTTCAGTTTTCCACGTAAATCGCAAACATTCTTGTGCTTGAAGCATCTTCACACATTTAATCCAATCGTCGCTTTTCGAGATTTCGAAATAGTTTTCTCCGCATCCCACGCATTCGTTTTCGTCCCAGTCTTTTAACGACATATCACTATCTTGAAGAATGGAATTTTCACTCCCTGAATCTGAAGATGGGTTTACAGTAAAAAAGACACATGTAGGTAGTGTTTAGAAAACGTTTCGATGTCAGTTACAAGAATAAGAAATAAAAAATAAGAGCATGCTATGTCCCCCTTGACATCCTACAGCTTTCGTCTGAGACAATTTTTCGTACCATTCATATTGATTCGAGATAGTTACACTTTTTCAGACACACTGTATATTTAACTAATGTGGTCGGACTGTCCCGCGTTAATGTGGTCAGACTATCCCATAATCAAGGGAGTCATCGACCACCTTGTCAAAATAAATTAAAAACGAATACGTACGTATTTTTGGGGTGACTCTGTAGTTTTATGCATACTATATCCCCCAATGTCGGAATAGTGTAAATAAACTTACCTGTCTTTCAAGTATCATCAGCACTGTAACTTGGTCTAAAGACTTTCAGACTCGCCCATACAGCACACTCCGTTGCAAGAAGGTTCCAGGAAAGCTGCAGGAAGGTTGCGGTGCAACATCGGAACGTTCCAGCAACATTGCTGGAATGTTGCAGGAATCTTCCTATGTCCGCCCCTGTCGAAGATTGCACGGCAACGCACATGGAACCTTTCTGCAACCTTCGTGCAACGTTGCGGAGATTTTCTAGCAATGAGGAAGATGACTGCAATTTTTTCCCACCCGTGACGCCACCAGCACACATTCCCATTTACACAATACACAAATGAAAAAATCGCGCGCAAACAATTCACACATACGCACTCAGGAACAACCACAGTACATGCGCTAGTGGCGCCATCTGCGCCGAGCTTTGCGTTATCTTCCCCATGGTCACGCAACGTTCCGGAGATTTTCTAGCAATGGTCACACAACGTTCCGGAGATTTTCTAGCAATGGTCACGCAACGTTCCGGAGATTTTCTAGCAATGGTCACGCAACGTTCCGGAAATTTCCTAGCAATGGTCACGCAACGTTCCGGAAATTTCCTAGCAATGGTCACACAACGCTCCGGAAATTTTCTAGCAATGATCACGCAACGTTCCGGAGATTTTCTAGCAATGGTCACGCAACGTTCCGGAGATTTTCTAGCAATGGTCAGGCAACGTTCCGGAAATTTTCTAGCAATGGTCACGCAACGTTCCGGAAATTTCCTAGCAATGGTCACACAACGTTCCGGAAATTTTCTAGCAATGGTCACGCAACGTTCCGGAGATTTTCTAGCAATGGTCACGCAACGTTCCGGAGATTTTCTAGCAATGGTCAGGCAACGTTCCGGAAATTTTCTAGCAATGGTCACGCAATGTTCCAGAGATTTTCTCCATAACCGTTATTTTTTCGGTACTATATCGGTTCCGAAACGGTTCCGAAACGGTTCCAGAATCGACTCTTGTATCGACTATTCCCTAATTGATATTAATAATAATTATTTTAGGTGCTGATTACTGTATATATGCATATTTTTACGTTGCGTGACCATTGCTAGAAAATCTCTGAAACATTGCGTGACCATTGCTAGAAAATTTCCGGAACGTTGCCTGACCATTGCTAGAAAATCTCCGAAACGTTGCCTGACCATTGCTAGAAAATCTCCGGAACGTTGCGAGACCATTGCTAGAAAATTTCCGGAACGTTGCAGGAATGTTGCAGGAATTCTCCTATGTCCGCCCCTGTGGAACATTGCACGGCAACGCACATGGAACCTTCCTGCAACCTTCATGCAACGGAGTGTGCTGTATGGACGGATAAAATCTTAAGTGTTTCTTATAATTTAAATATGGATTTGTGACAATGGTCAATGCAAGATCAACAACAAGCGCATCCATTTCTTTTGTATCAATGACACACAGTGCCCTCTCTTGCGTCAGTCTTAAAATATGAACACTGACCGGACTCTCCCGGTGGTCGACCTATACCGGACTTACCCTACATATTTTTGCGAACTTTTTATTTTATAGAAATCCATGAACATTAAACTGTAAACTGTAATATTTTGAATAATACATGAAATCAATAAATACGAAAATTTGTATCTAAAAAAATCATAAAACGGTGGTATGTGCTTGTTTCTCACTAGGCCCCTCAATTATATACAATTCGTTTCCACTTATAATTAGATCCTATGTGTATTAATTAAATAACGTTTCTATCGATTATTTAAATTCCTTAAGTCCGCTACGATATTGGAATTCGAATAAAAATGTATGCAATCGCAGAGTTCATTGTACATTCCGTAAACAATACAAATTTCCCTTTGTCCAGTCTATATTGAAACGTCATTAAAATTCCACTTATTTACATAAATTTAGTCTGAATTTAATAAACAAATCAATAACGAATATAATCCAAAATTAAATATGGAATAGGAGGAAGTAAAACTAAGGGCATTAATCATTTGAACCGTGAACGTTTACCTGTGGAATGTCGTTATGCAAATAATATATCGGTGGATGTGAAGGATTCGCGCGCTGGAAATCAGCCGGCTGGCTGTAAGTATCTTCTATGCCACGAACTCCGTCAACAACTGGAATATCATTCATCTGAGAATCAGTCTCCAGCTTCTTTACTATTTTCACATGCACGTCAGTTATTATGTTGCCTTCCTCGTCTCTGTGGGATGACACGGTAACCTCGCAGACACCATTTCTGCACGTGAGCACGCTTGGTTTCGTTCCATTTCCATTTAAAACGATTTGAATATTCTCGCCACATGCGCTCGGTTCTTTCGTTGAATCATCCTAGAAAATACTCAATATAGTGCAATATGCTATTACATTTTATTCTTCTTTTCCAACAATTGGATTTAAATTCTACTGCCTATAAAGACTTCCCTTTATGGAACACCAGCTTTACTACTCGGCCTCGCCAGAAATTTAAATTCTGATTTTATAAAAAAAAATTATTTTTGTATTTTTTTTTAGCAGAAATAGTCACATTCATCTGGATTAGCTAGGCATAATGAGCTGGGACACATCTCGTGACCCCAGAGTTTACCGTTCGAAAGTTTTTAGGCGACAAACACACAAACACCTTCTGCTTTATATCTTAAATCTCATCTACCTACATTCTGCAGAATTAACGTTAAATTTTTAGGTACTTTTCACTGTTGACCATGGAAACTTTGTACATTTATTGCAACCCTGACTTTTGTTCAGATTCCATTTACATCAGAAAAGGACGACGAGGACTGATATCCTTGAACGTAAATGATGAATAAAATTGATGTCTCTGACTTTATGACGTTTAAGCGGAGCTGCCTGTAAATCCGTTAACGAACCGTTTTACGACCTTGTTCGTCAAATAGGAGCAAAACCCGCTTTGGCGGGCCTTTAATGTAGTTTTCAGAACGATTTTAGATACCTAGTCGAATTGGTATATGTCTGCAGCTGATCCTAGTTAACCTCCCTGCTATCAATTCCCATGTCAGGGAATGACAGGATCATTAATTTACTTTTCAAATCCTTAATTTACAAATTCATATAATTCACAAGCATACGTAGGGGAAAGTGGGGTAAAACGGAACACCAATGTTTCTGTTAAATAAGAGCTGCGAATGAGTTGGTATCGCGTGACATGGAACCAATGGATCCTCATAGCATTTTATGATAGACCATAGACCCCTGCACAAGTTATTTTTCCATTAAGAGAGTTGGAAAAATTTCCGGTATCGACGTTTCAATATTGCGTTGGACTTTTGACCACTTTTCGGTACTTGGACTTCGAAAATTAATAACGGCAAGTACATCGTTGGATTCTATAGTCCTTACGTTACATTTTGACGTATATAAAAAGTTCTTCACGTCACGCTGAACTGTAAATATTAAATGTTTACTAAATGACTGCATGTGGGGCAAAACGGAACACTTTTCGCGGGGTAAAACGGAACGCCTATTATACATGGGGAAGAATGGAAACGTTTCTTAGTACGTGTTTATTATCTCTTTTAATTATTAGATTGTAGATTAAACTTTTAATTACTATCCTTGTTTCCAAGAAAATTGATTTTGTATAGGAAATTATGATGTATGAGATACATCTTTCATTCGGACAAACTGTTAGTTTAAATTGTAATAAATAACATAATCATTTAATGCAGATGTGTTCTCCATGCAAGTATTGATATTCATGTAAAAATCCACGTGTAGGGGAAAGCGGGGTAATTCCAGGCAGCGGGTGATTCCGGCCCCTTCTATTTCTTTAAATATAAAAAAATTGATGAAAAAATTAAAACCGACTTCAAAAAAATGAAATTGCACTAAAAAGTAAAAAATTACGACATTATATTTATATTTGATTATTTTCCGTAATTTTCAGGTTATTTAATAAAATATTTTCTCTTATACATATGTATGTATAATATATATTTTATTTGCAATAGTTATACCTAAAACATATATTTCTACATCTTAACATAAATTAATACATTTTAAATCATAAAAATAAAGATTTTGAACGTTTACACGGTCTTCGAGTGGGTGTTCCGTTTTACCCCACCATTTGAGCGAGGCGAAGATTTCAATACCTCCGGTAAATTTCATTTTCCGTCGTTCCCAAAGATTTTTCTTAACAATGACCTTGATTTTCTTATAGTCTAAGGTCCACTGAAGACTCCAGTTGAAGTCTCGTGTCTTTTTCTCCGCCCGATTTTAAGTTATCACCCTCCAAAGTTAAGCGTTCCGTTTTACCCCACCTTCCCCTACGTATATTATTTGCGCAAACATTATTGGTTTCACCCTGAATTATTCTTATTCTTTTCTACAGGGTGTTCCACGTTAATCCGTTCTCGCTGCAATTGTTGACGCTACCCATACAGCACACTCCGTTGCATGAAGGTTGCAGGAAGGTTCCATGTGCGTTGCCGTGCAATGTTCCACAGGGGCGGACATAGGAAGATTCCTGCAACATTCCAGCAATGTTGCTGGAACGTTCCGATATTGCACCGCAACCTTCCTGCAACTTTCCTGGAACCTTTCTGCAACGGAGTGTGCTATATGGGTACCAAACTACTTAAAAGTTTCGATTTCTTATTAATACCAATGGCTACTTATTTTGATACTTTTTTGATACCACATCACGAGCTTGGAAATTTATACGTAGCAGTGTTAATAACAATGTCAATGGATTAGTTCCATCGCCTCTACCAGTGGTTATGCAGAAAATATTTCACACGAATATTGAAAGATATTAAAGCGAAGGTTCTTTTGATAGGAGCACGGATCCTTTTGATGCAATGTAGTTTTAGAAACCCAGTAATAATTATCTGTATTCATCATCTTAAAACTAATTAAGGGGGAGGCCTGCCTAGAAATTTTCCAAAAATCGATTTTTCGATTATGATATTTTCTTGAAGTACATCTTGAAAATATTCCCTGAAAGTGTCAAGTTCATCCGACCAAAATTGACAAAGTTATACGCGTGTCAGTAGGTAGGTGTTCCTCGGTGTAGCGCTCAGACCCAAAACTTTAATCGCGTTTTCGTCAAAATCATGTTTTCAAAGTCGGTGACACACATAACTGAAAAGTTAATGAACCGATTCACTCGAGGCTTTTCAGGCTTATTTAAGGGTTACAAATATAAGTGCTATCGAGAGCTTTCCTATTTTTTGCCTAGATTTTTTTTACACTCGAAAACTGAACGATTTTTTGGCAAATATCGATGCGTCAACTTTGGACAGCCACCATTTTGTCTCAAAATAATTTTTCCCAAATTGGGCCCGATAGCGCCTAGATAATTTCATATACCTGTTATCTAAAAACAATTGAATTTACAATTTTGGATGACCTTGCACCGAGCTACGGTTGTCACCGCAAAGCGTCTAAAAAAAGGGTTCGGCTGGGGCATCGCCTATACCTCACAAACCTTTCAATACTTTTTACCACAAAAAATACTGAAATACCCGCAAAATGTACTCTTACCAATAGACTAATGTTTAATAATAAAAGTTTTTTTTTTAGACAAAATTCCCAAAGAAGCATGTTGTTTTGACCGTATCTAGGTACACCTCCCCCCTTAATACAGTAGGAATGAAATAGGTTACTGCTTGAACCTGTTACTTGAAAGGGTTTCTAATTTAGTATACTAACAAGGGAACATCCCGAACCCAGAAATTCAAAAAATTCTAAAACTTTGTGAATACGTAGGGAATTTCCTCCCGATTATAATGCAATTTTTGTTTGCTGCCCAAATTCACTCTAAGGGGGTGTAATTGACCCCTGAAAATCCGGATATTTTCCGATTTTGTGTTATAACTCGTGAACTGTAAAATAATTTGTATACCAAATGATAGATCTAATTAAAAGAAGTAACTTTTGTCTTGAACCTTTTTTTCTATCTCTTACAGTTCGCGAGTTATTACACAAAATCGGAAAATTTACGAATTTTCGGGGGTTAATTTCAACCCCTTCGAATGAATTTGGGCAGTAAACAAAAATTGCGTTGTAATCGGGAGAAAATCCCCTTCCCTTGTGAGTATCTAACGTCAAAGATTTCCTAGATCCTTAAGCGACCTATTCCCTATTTTAGATTTCCTTTTTGAATCATGTTCGCAAAGTTGGGTAAACAATTCCACTCTTCAAAAAGAAAGAAATTTTGATTAATGAGTAAATAAAAATAAGAATCCGTTATTTGTCGAATAAATATATATTGAGTTAATAATGTATAAATGGCGTTATTCTACGGACAGAGTATACATTGTTTGCCCGACGAATGACTTATCTGTGTATTCCAATAAGGTTTTCATCATTCTATATATTTTTATTCAACGTTTGTTCGAATCTTCAAATAACGTATGAAGATAAAGTAATTTCTTTTTCAAACATTGCATTTCTTTGAAATATTCATGTCACTAACAATGAGAGTGTAATCTGCCGTTCTCAATTTACTGCTTGTCATAACAAGCCTAGTCATTGCCCCAGGGACGTGATTAGGTATTTCTTGTGTTAATTGGAAAAATGGCCCTGAATATCTTTAAGAAATGCAGGCATTGTTTTCATATACCCTGAATCAATAATAATAGCAAGGAAAAAGTACGAAGGTCTCTTTAAAAAAAATGATAATTATGTTGAAATATTATTCAAATAAAAATATTTAAATATTTTTTTAAATTATTAAAATAATAATATTCAAATAATATTCTCAATATATTTTAATATTCATCTAAATCATTCTTTGATGCAATTAACTACATCTTGACCATATTCGTATAAATCAATTAAACAGGGAACGTTTGCATATTCTGAAAACTTAATTATTTATCTGATGATTATTAATTTCTTCATTCATTAAATTTGAAGCCCATGCACTAATCCGCTGTAATCAGTGGTCTAGAAATTCCTGAAGTAAAGTAATACTCTTACTTCATCAAATATTTTAATATACATAGAAATTTAATTTGCAACATAGAACCAAACAAAAATAAAACTGCAGTCCTTCGATTCTCCGTGTAATATCAATTTTTCACGATAAATTGCATGGGCGAAAAATATTACATTTCCAACAAACCATGCCACTACTTTTCTGTCCAGTAATTAAATATGAAAAAAAAATTCAAAAGTTTACTCACTTGTACAAAATGACTTGCCCTCTTCTTCAGATCCTCGGCCCCGATGAAGACATTCTCACCGTTTGGTCTGAAAACAAAAGATTTGGAAATCTGATCGGATCGACCGTCGACCTCGTTCAAGTTTACAAACACTTTCGAACTGGAGTCGCCAGAACTCCGTTCGTCTTCTTGCAAGTCAAGGTCAATCTGTGACGAAATTCGCGCGCACGACACAAAATTTACCACCGCGAATGCCATCCAAAGAACAACGAGGATCATTCTTCTCGTCGGTTTTTCCATTCTTTGCTTGACTGGCACTGTATTTTTTCCCCAAGAGCTTTGACGGTCGGCGCAAAGAAATCGTCTCAAAGAAGGGATAAGTATTGCGACAGGATGTGTATAGTACAGTAATGACAATGATTACCGTACGCGTGTAAGAAAATTACAATGACCTCCGTGCATCCGAACGCTAAAAAGAAAGAGGGGAGGTTCTGACGTGCGAGAAGACCGCTCTCGGGGAACAGATACGAATCGGTAATCTTAATTGCTTCCTGAAGCGCTATCTGAGGAACGATCTGAGGTAATGTCGAGCATTTCGATGTTATGACCAATTAACGCGATCGTATGGAAGCTACGATCATTATATGCGGATAGTAAAATAGCAGAGAACAGTTCCTTCGAATAACTCATGTTTCACTTACAATTTCCGAATGGTCCATGCACAGTAGGATGGTCCTTATATGTATGTATGGTAAAAAATTAAATATTTTAAAATTTTCTTCTGACCCTCTCAGAAGCTTCCACATAGTTTAAAAGAATTTCGTCTAAAATTTTATTAAAATATATTGAGGAATAAAGGGTCGCTCAATGGCAATGAAATATTACTATTTTGGTATAAATTTAAAAAAAAAATTTGTTTTACAGGTTGTTCTTAACTGGTTCGAGGACTGAAGAATTGGATGAGTTTCGTTGTTATACATAGGTGCTAGGGCCAATATCTAGTATGGTACCTGGTTTTACTCAAGCCACGGTGTAAAATCGTAAAAACGGATCATATTTTAAATAATTATTTTTTTTGTATTTTCCCTTCTAATAAACAAATGCGAAATATAAAGTCCTTCAGCGACCTTTATATATCAAAATATACAAATAAAAAACACGGGGATGTTTTTTTTGTCAAATAGAAGATTTTAAGAGGGTCAGACAATATATATTTTAAAGTTGAAAAATAAGGACCACCCTAATGCACAGGGTGTCCAACCTAAACCAGGCCATCTAAATATCTTGTCTAGTTGTGGCAATACGAACAATATTTGCGTATGTATCTTGAATGGTTCCGGAGAGTGAATACGCAGCAAGGAAAAGTCTCCTTTCAACGTAATTCTTTCCTCAGAATTTTCAAGGTAACAGATGTTTTTTAAATGCAAGTACTATGTATGTATATACTTTTTTTTTCTCTTGTTTGCTGTAGTTCGATATTACTACTATTAATAGACATGTATTCAAATACGCATCTACAACCAGGGACTTTAAACCGGTATGAGTTTGATACCGGTATTACGTCAACAAATCTATACCGAAACCGATGAGTACCGAAACCGTTATAGAACCGAAATAAGTGAATACCGAAATCGTTAAAGTACCGAAACCGAAATAAATACCGGTATTTTTCCGGCTCGTCGTTGGGTGACATATTAGATTAAGGTAGTTCCTGAATATTCCACTAAATTCAAGAATCCTTTTAAATTTCGTTCGAAACTAATTTCGAATACAAGAAACCCTTGTACAATGTTTAAAATCTAATTTACCACATACAGTATTGTCTCGTTAGCGGCTCGATTTGGTGTACACGTTATGGACTTTTCGCTATCTCCACCACTTATGTCTCACTCGTGTCCGGCGAAGATGAGAGCGAGATGGTACGAGAGAGAGTCAGGGGCATTGAAAGCGAGCGAAGACGGTAGGAGACAGACGACGCGTTGATGTTTTGTCTCGCTCCCTCCTTCTGATGCCTGACACTCCGTCCTTTGCGTCTCGTGGCGACGCTAACAGCTCGCGACCATTGCGCACGCCCGTCGTGCACGCAAAGCGTTTCTCTCACTCCCCCCTTTGGCCAGAAAGAAGCGAGAAACGTTGGCACGGAATTAGGGCTCTGATCACGATATGGGCTCAACGTCGGTCCCGAACAGCGAGCCGCTAACGAGACAATACTGTAGTTATCGAGAAATTATTAATTAAAGTTGATGCATTTTAACACAGTGGCATATAGCAGAGTCGGAAAAGGGGAGGTTGTAGTTTCAGTTTCTTCCCTGAAACGGGAAAACTATATTCAAGAAGTGTACCAAAATTGGCACAAAAGTACATCGAAATATCACGAAATGAATTTATTAATTTCTGCTAAACTAGCCACATGGTTTCTTTGTAAATGCCCATAAAAATTGGTTTGTGTGCACACTTTTTAGAAATTACGTAGAGACGTGGCAACGTCGCACAATCGATGTGTTCAGACATTTAAATAGCGAACGACGATTCAAATTCATATGAACATTTTTTTCTGACATTTTGGTTATAAAAGACGCTCCCAATGTATGCGACGTTGTCAGATCTGCTGCTCCAATTCACTACGCTAACCGATTTAATATTCTATTTTCGTATTACAATTATTTATATTAACATTGAACTATTTAAAATATATATACATGATGTTAAAAATTATTATTATTATTTATATAGTATCAGACTACTTTATATTTATCGTTTATTACCCAACTCTAATTTGACTAATATTGTCGGTTAGGAACTACCTTAAACTAATATCTTCATAACCCTTATTAACTCGAGCTGTAAAAACACCGACATAACGTAATATATTTTCATAAAAATACTAATATATTAGTATACGTTCAACGTATAGATTCTTGTCTAATAATATTTTGAAAACTGTAATAAAATCCGAAAAGCGAAAAAATTACCAGTAAATATACCGGTATTGGTATATATCGGTATGACGTCATACCGGTATTTGCGTATTTCGGTTTCTATAAAAGGTCTTGGAGATGGGACCGAATGTATTATACCGGTATTTTCAGTTTCGGTAGAAGTCTCTGTCTACAACAGATGTTGAAACCACTAGCGAAACTATATAAGATTTTTGTTTTGGGGGGGGGGCAGGTTGGAGGTGTGACTATCGATAAATTTATCGATAAATGTTAACAATATCGAAATGTTATCGATTTGTCGATATATATCATTAATTCTAATAAAGTAACTCAGAATCTATTTATTTTTATATGAACTTATTGTAGGCAACATATTAGTGTATTTTGACTGTAATCTTGTTCTTCTGTTTGAAAGAATTTGTATATTTCTATGTACATTGTAAATTATATATTTATTTGAAATTATATCATTAAAAAGTATCTAAGTTTTCAATTCGTTTTTTATTGATGTAAAATTGTAATCAGTGTTTGATTTTATATTTTGTACTTTCTTATCAAAATTTACTCGTCCTCTCATTTATGTATGATCTGATCCAGATTCCAGACCTATATGGGCACCCATTGTTGTTAAAATATTGTTACTGTTGCTCGGCTGTATATTGTAATTATTTTGGTTAATATCGTACTTGTGTATTAAATTACTTTTTACCGTTTTAACATATTCCATCTAATCGAAAGCGATATCTTTATACGTATCGAGGATCCAAAATTATAGAAATTACATATGTACGTTGTCCGTAAACGTCTTTAAAACGGTATTTTTTCGGTTCTATATCGGTTCCGAAACGGTTCCAAAATCAATTCTTGTATCGACTTTTCCCTAATTGATATAATTAATTATTGTAGCTACAAATTACCCCAATGTGTGCATATTTTCTACAAGATCCTTATAGAAACCGGAGAAACTTTTAACTTCCTATTCTGAATAACATAGTGTGTGTGAATGTAATAAATGTGTAGCAGATTTAATTATTTCAACGCTTTATTAGAAATCAATGGTATCTATAAATGTTTTTCCTTTTTCTATAAGGATTTTATAAAAAAATATGCAAATATACAGCAATCTGCAGCTACAATAATCATTAATGATATCAATTAGAGAGAAATCGATACAAGAATTGAGTCTAGAACCGTTTCGGGACCAATAGGTATAGAACCAACCGAAAAAATAACGGTTATGGAACCAATATGAGGAGGGAAATAGGAACCGTTAACCGCAACAGATAATAGCTGAAAATTTTGGTTCTTCATAACAGTTATTCGGAATAAAGGTTCCCCATAACCGTTTTAATCAGAACCTTTATATAACAGTTTTAAACAGTTATTTGCGGAAACCGTTTCAAACCCTGCATGGTGGTACGCAGAAAGTACAATAAATTTCCCAAAAAAACTTTTCCCTATGGATATCAAACATTTGTCAACACTCGCAACTTCTGTGCCAAATGAAAGATTATTTTCCAAAACGGGACAAATTCTTTCAGACAGAGGAACAAGATTACAACCAAACTACACTAATATGTTGTCTGCAATAAGTTCAAATAAAAATAAATAGATATTGAATGATTTTATTACAATTAGTGCGTCGTATTCTACCCCAGCCGCTTCTATTCGCCTTAACGATATCATAACGATATTGTCGATATATCGTTAAGTATCAATAAGATATCGATAATCTATCGATAATCGATAGTCACACCCAGGGGGCTGCCACTCTCATTTGCGATTTTGGGACAGTGTTTCGACTGCCACCTAGGCAGTTCCAATTTTTTCGAACTAAAATTCAATATGGCCATGCACTAGTGTTTATGCTAAAAGGTATCGTATCGAACTGGAAACTCCCATTTGCTTATTATTTGAGACAGTCAGAGCAACAACGGACCAACCTACATTAAAAAATATTTTTTACCTATTTTATATGGTTAGTAGAGCCTATTGGAATACGTTATTGCTACTAATTCAATTTCGAAAAAAGGTAGGTTAGTCCGTTGTTGCACTGACTGCTTTATTTCACAAAATGCAAGACGTCCTCAAATCAGTTGATGCGCTGCATCAAAAATGTTGTAAAAGCTGTCGAAGAAACAGGACTTATCATCCTCAGTATGGTTTGCGATCAAAATACAAAAAATGTTGCAGCAATTAATAGATTATTACTGGATTTGCAGACTATGTTGGACGGCCATATTGAATTTTAGTTCGAAAAAATTTGAACTGCCTAGGTGGCAGTTGAAACATTATCACAAAATCGCAAATGAGAGTGGCAGCCCCCTGGTCACACCTCTACATAGGCCAGGTCCCATCTTCTCCTCTCCCCTCGCTCGCTCTCGCCCTCGCTCTATCTCGGTCTCTCTCGCCCTCGCTCTCGCTGTCCTTCGCCCTCGGTCTCTCTCTCTCTCTCTCTCTCTCTCTCTCTCGCTCGCTCGTTCTTTTTTTATAGGTAGAGGAAATCTTTATATACGTACACATTTTATAACAATTTTGTACTTATTTATTTAACACTAAAACAAAGAGTAAAGTGAATAAAAAATTATTCATTATTTAACAGCAGGGGTGTGCGGGTACCCGACATTTCGGGCTCGGAACGGGACGGAAAATCTTTCATATTGCTCGAGAATACTCGAGATCCCGAAGTTTTCGGGAATATTTTATTAAATGTATTATTTTATACGTCTTATTTAAGTACGTATATGGACATATCCAGTATTCGCAGACTAATTCGTAGCAATGACAATACATATATGTGTAAATGAATAATAAGATACAAATTATGATTCAACAGGAGACAGAAAGGTAAAAATTTATCACTGATATTCATATAAATGATACATAATTCTTTCCGTCTCGGTCTCCTGTTAATAGCTGGCTTTCGAGCCAACCGCGTCCGAGTTTTGCCGAGCCGACCTGAAATCAAATTGCCCGCACATGGTGGTCATGCTTGTAGTCCGAATCGAGTCTCGGGATCCCGAAAACTTCGGGATCTCGAGCGATATGAAAGTATGGGGACCCCGCCCGATCCCGCCCAAAATTTTCCGACTCGTCCCGAGGGCCAGGAACCCGATCCTCGGGACGATCCGCACACTCCTATTTAACAGACGAATGTTTTTTTACTTATTTTGATAGTTTTTAGGGGGGGGGGGGCTAATCCGCATTTTGGGGGGTCCAGGCCTACCCGGGCCCCGAAGGAATTACGCCAATGATTATAATGCTGAGTACAAAACTCTACTCTTGAAAATAGGACTCTGATCCTCAAATGAGCAGTGTTGCTATCTGAAGGACAGTTGAGGACAGTGCATAAGCTGAACTTATGGACGCGGAGGTTGAAGCGAAAGACGGAAGGGGAATCGACCTTATCCAGCCGCCATGCGAGGATGTTGCGAGTTCAGTTGGTCTCGTGACGATGGGCCTTTATTTTGTCATTTTAAACAATATGTCAAAAGTCCCCATCGATTCGACATCCACTAAAAATTTGATCGAGGGTTTAAGGTAAAAAAAGCTGTTTTTCGCGAATATCTCGTTATATAACAGTTCTACGACAAAAATAGTTATTATGAACTTTATAGCTTAGGAAATTCTCTACAAAAAAGGTTGTATGAGTGTTTTCGTAGGAGTAACCATTTTCATGTATGACGGCTTACAAAGCTTCAACCCTCATACTTTTGAGAAGGAAAGATCCCGATCCCGGAAATTCAAAAAATGATGTAACTTTGTGTATATGTAGGGGACATATAAAGATGTAAAGGAGGAATTAGAAAAAAAAACTATTATTGAACAGTATGTTAAAGTACTTAGGAATCATTACATTTCCAAAACAATAATACTTCGAATAACACTTAAAATAATAATAACATCGTGTTATTATTAATCCTCCATATTAAAATTTCAGAGATGTATTTTTTTATTTAAAATTATTACATATACGATTTATAATTAACTTAAAATGTGTGGGAGATCTATATTAAATCTTCATAATTTAGGTAACTAAGTATTTTCTCAGTACAGTCATATGGCAACCAAGGGAAATTTTTATTAAAGAGAAAACCAAAAATCTGAACACCTTTTTCCATAAAATCATTCTCCCTTTCTCCCTTTCTAAAATTCCTTTCTATCATACTAGCATATATTGGAAATTTTATTTTATAATTATCTGATCCGAAGGCCTCTACTACACTTTCATTTGTTGCATACCTCGCTAATGGGCGTACACTTCCTGTCAAGATATCATAAAATGTGATATTATCATTAATAACCTTGCTCTTCATGCTTGCTATTTCTTTCTCGCATTCATTCTGAAAATCACTTAGTTCTTCATCGTCGCTGCCAAATGTGAGCGAGGATATTGATAGTATATCGTTATTAACTGCATATAAATTTGCAACTTTTACCTTAACCATGTGACGTTGAAGAATCTTAACAACATTTACGTGCCTATAATTAATAGACATATAATGATGACCAAATTCTTTGCAAGGATACATAGCCAAATCAAGCGCTGTGTCATTTTTTTTACTCATAATAGTAGTATCGGAACAGTGTTCTAGGAGAACCGTAACAATTTCTTCCTTACCCTGCCTAGAAGCAATGTGAAGTGCTGTTAGACCATCTTCTGATTTTGCATTTACATTAGCACCTTTAGCTAAAAGCAATTTGATAATTTCTTTGCTCTCATTTTGAGCAGCAAGGTGCAGTGGTGTATAACCTTCCTCACATTCAGAGCTATACACAGCATTAACATTAGCTCCACATTTTAGAAGGTGTTCAACAATTTGTAAATCCCTTCTTTCTAATGCGATATAAAGAGAAGTTATACCATCGTTTGCTTCAGCATCTACTTTAGCACCTTTAATTAAAAGCAATTTGACAATTTTTTCGATACCCTTTTCAGCAGCAAGGTGCAGTGGCGTATAACCTTTTCTCCATTCAAAGCTATATACAGCATCAACATTAGCTCCACATTTTAGAAGGTGTTCAGCAATTTGTTCACGCCTATACGTTAATGCGTTATGAAGAGAAGTTACACCATCTTTTGCTTCAGCATTTACATTAGCACCTCTATTTAAAAGCAATTTGATAATTTCTTCGCTACTAATTTCAACAGCAAGGTGCAGTGGTGTATAACCTTCATAATCTGCAGAGGTATACACGGCATTAACATTAGCTCCATAATCTAGAAGGTGTTCAGCAATTTGTAAATTACTTCTTTCTAATGCGATCTGAAGAGAAGTTGTACCATCGTTTGCTTCAGCATCTACATTAGCACCTTTATTTAAAAGCAATTTGACAATTTTTTCGATACCCTTTTCAGCAGCAAGGTGCAGTGGCGTATAACCTTTCCTCCATTTAGAGCTATATACAGCATCGACATTAGCTCCACATTTTAGAAGGTGTTCAGCAATTCGTAAATCCCTTCTTTCTAATGCGATATGAAGAGAAGTTATACCATTTTTTGCTTCAGCATTTACATTAGCACGGTTGCTTAAAAGCAATTTGATAATTTCTTCGTCACCATTTCTAGCAGCATGATGCAGTGGTGTATAACCATCCTCATTATTAGAGCTACATACAGCATTAGCATTAGCTCCCCATTTTAGGAGGTGTTCAGCAATTCGTAAATCCCTTCTTTCTAATGCGATATGAAGAGAAGTTATACCATTTTTTGCTTCAACATTTACATTAGCATGGTTGCTTAAAAGCAATTGCATAATTTTTTTGTTGCCATTCCTGGCAGCAAGGTGCAGTGGTGTATAACCTTGCTGATTGTCACAGGTATGAACACAAGCTCCATGTGTTAAAAGATGCTCAACAATTCGTGAATGCTCTCTCTCTGTTGCAAAATAAAGAGCGGTTTTACCATCTGCATCTTTAGCATTTACATTAGCACCTTTGCTTAAAAGAAGGTTTATAATTTCTTCACTACATATGGCAGTAGCAATGTGCATAGGAATTATACATCTGCTTGTAGGCTCAACTATCGCGCCCCGATTTAAAAGTATGTGAATAATTTCCATTTTCTTAAATACGAGTGCAAAGTGAAATGGAGTATGGCCGTAACTATTTAGAGCATTAATATTAGCATCTTTATCCAGAAGCATCTGAATAATCTCTATGTCCCCATTTTCAACAGCAAAATGAAGTGGAGTCTCAGAAGGGTTCTTGTTTTTGCTGTTAACTCTGGAACCGTTTGTTAAAAGTAGTTTTACAATCTCTGTATGTTTCTCCTTAACAGCAGTACAAAGTAAATCATATCCATCCGACGCATCTGACCATTCTTGTGAGTAATGAAGACTGCGAGAACTAATTATTTTTCTTACTCTTTCTGTTCTTCCTTCACAAACTGCTTTCTTTAAACTGTGATGTCCATATGGTGTATACCGAACACGTTTCATTTTACGTGATCTTTCGTAAATAAATTCCTGATTCCGTGAAATAAATTCAAACTCGTGTTGGACGACGCGAGACGCACTGCGCACAATTACGCAGTGATTGCTATCACTGGCTATCTCAGGCTATATCTGACTATCACTGACTATGTATCGCTACGACTGACGACGGGAGAAAATGCGTTTTATTCTCGCGACGTGCACAGCAGCCACAGACAGATGAATCATGATCCTCGAATATTCTCGAATCATCCCGAATCTTCAACCGATTATTGAAATCAGTTGCTATACCGAGGAAGTCCCCCCGCGCTTGCCGCTATCTTCCTCGAACCTTCCCAAGACTCGCCGAAGAGTGCCGAAGAGTCACGAGCACTCCCTGGTTCTTCGCGCGCGCTATACGAACGTGGCTGACGCCACATATTATTTCGTCAAGTTTTCGAGGTTCGATACCTTTCCGTAACTTCGCAGCTGCAGCCGCGTGTCTAGCCCAAAATACAGGAAAGCCTCCGCCAAAGCCTCGGCCAAACCGTACAGCAGTGTGGCACTTATCGTGTGGCGATAAACCCGATCCTCGTTCCCGAAACATTTCCAGTAAATACCCATTTTATAACAATCATTTACCTACATATTTATTTAACACTAAAATAAAGAGTAAACTGAATAAACAATTATTTAACAGACGAATATTTTTTACTTATTTCGACAGTTTCTAGGGAGGGGCCATTCCGCTTTTTTGGGGACCAATCCGTATTTTGGGGAGCCCAGCCCCACCGGGCCCTCTAACTAGTTACGCCAATACATACATTAAATTTAAATCAATCTCAAAACCCCCAAACCTTCGAGTCAACTATGAACTTATTAGGCTATCATCTGAATGTATTTTTGATGCGACTTTGAGAAAGTCATTTTGATTGCATCATCAATGATTCGTTCCCTTTATAATGAGTTTCGGGAAGATCACATACCGTCATTCTCGAGTACCGGTGTTTTTTGACGAAGTAAATTTATATTTTCGACTTGAACTTGAATATCCCAAAAAATGTCACGATCATTCGCTATTGCAAGACGTTCTTCTTTTTTATGAAGAAACGAAAATATTGATCAGCATGAAAATAGACTTTCTCAAATGAGAACAAGAGCAGCTACTCGACGGGCTTCCTTTTTTCAAAGTACTTAATTTCATTAACAGATATTAATTCTAATAAACACGAATCAAGTCACGCTTAATATCTCTAATATCTCTTTTAAAGAGCTGCAGTAAGGCCTAACCAAGTCCTTACGAAGACGTCTTTGAGGCGTCGTGAATGTCTGGAATGGACGTCTTTAAGATGTCTTAAAGACGTACCGTTTCTTGAAAACGACGTAAACCAAATGTCTGTAGACGTCTTTAAGACGTCTTTACGACAATAGCAGACGTCTTTAAGACGTCTTTACGACAATAGCAGACGTCTTTAAGACGTCTTTACGACAATAGCAGACGTCTTTAAGACGTCTTGAAAGTCTGAAACAGACGTCTTTAGGACATCTTTAATACGACTGTGTGCTATCTGGGAAGTGATCCCAGATAGCACAACGTCTGGTAAAGTCTTAAAGACGTCCAGAAGGCGTCATAAAGACGTCTTGTTACAAATCAAGACGTTCAGACCTAAAATGGACATAAACTAGACGTCTCTAAGACGAGGTGGGCTATCTGGAATCGTGATATTACGGGGTCACTCTACATTATTTTACTGTATAAATTTAAATTTATTGTTGACTCGTATTTTTCATATTGTTAGCAGAAAATGTTAACAGACTAAATAGTTTTAGTAAATCGTTAATGCAGTATATCAATGATTCTGCTTTTCAGTGTAATTCTTGAATTGTAACTATAATGTTAATACAATTTACGAACACTATGTATTATTCATATGAAATAATTTTAATTTTTGCATGGAAAAATAAATCGTGCAAATCATATTCATATACCTACGCTATTATATTGACGTTACCTTGTATAAGTTATTATAGAAGCTATATTAAATATAAGTTACATAATCGGAAATCCTAATTAAATTTGGAACAAAATTCAGAATATCCATTCGTTATATGTAAGTCATAAAACAATACAAGATTCTTGAAACAGGTCAAATGAATAGAAAAACAAAGGAGGGTCATTCCACGCCAACTCGATCACTTTTTTCCCTCAACGTCTCGGATTTTGTTTAAACTTGAATATGTTGTAGTCCTCGTGGAATTAGGGGGGGGGGGAGGGTTAAGTCACCATTTTGTCGGTTTCGAGTTTGTTTAAAAAGTACAGGGCCTTGAATTGTGCGATTGTTGCCTATTTTCGTGAAAATGGGTTGTACTTATGAATTTTTATCTCGGAAACTATTTATCGGATTTAGTTGATTCTTACGGCATTTTAATGTGGAAGGATCGGCCTTCCCGAATAAATTTCTTCCAGATCGAAAAATTAATTTTGCAACATTGAAAATTATAAACAAATTTTTAGTTTTGCAAATTCGGGCTCGAGGTCGCGATTTAAAAAATTCGAAATAAATACTACCATATTCCTTGAAGTTTTTTCTACAAAATAAGCCTGTCCCCAGGGTGGTGCGGTTCCTATTAACGTCGCAGTGGGGTGGTAAATACGGCGGCTCGCGCCGAATCGGGTAGGCTTTTTTTACTAAATAAATAAGTGGCCCCCTAATGTACATCGTAAAAACAGAACAAATGGGGACACAGATAACAAATTCGTCGTCGTCATTGTTGAAAGGAATTGTACACTGACCTTTCACTAAAGCAGAATTCGGAAGCGATATGGCGCGTAACATTGCTCTCGTGTTGAAAAAGGAACGTTCTGAATGAACTGGAAAAACGCACAGACCGCGTAAGTGACATCGTGTTGCTCTTTCGACGTGAGAAACAAAGAGTGGTTACTATGAAATGCACCCCGCTACAGTGTATGTAATCGTAGCTAGCACACGAGGGTTGAAGCAATTTTAAATTCTCTCGTTCGCGTTTAACGTTTGGCTAAGCCCCTGTGTAAACCGGGGGCCCTGAAAGCTCATTGAAATTCGTTGAAGCCCTCGTCGCAACTACATATTCACCCTCACAGCCTGCAATAAACGATTCCTTAATCATCGTTCTGGCTTAAGCTGAATTTAACAAGATGTTGTGCAGCACAGTAATATAACCTTTTGTATTGTAATACGGCGGAAGTATATAATGCTGCGCAACCAAGGTGAATAAAGATGACGTTTACTGTTCGTAAAATGCTATTATACCCACGTATTTAAGTATAAGTAGCCGGGATTAAAAGCGAAGTAATTATGATGATGTAAATTGTCATTTAAAAATGCCTCTTTGAATGAAACGAGTTAACGTTTCGTGACTATTTAACAATTACGCTCCTGCATGAATAGACATCGGAAAATGTTTTTTTTTAAATAAAACGACAATTTGTTATTATTAAAAGTAGGTAATTTTTCAATCTTCTATACATAGTTAAATAATAATCATAGGTAACTCCAGAAGCAAACAAATAATAAAATATAATTGATCATTTTTTATAGAAAATCTGGATGGTACTTCCCCATCAACCTAATATTATTAATACACATTTAAAAATGCATAGCGGGTGTTTCTGGCAAGAACAATGACCGAGTTAACGAGTTAACTCGGGAAAGAGAAGCTACACTTTTTGAGGCGTCGGTCGATGAGTAATCGTGTAATTATTTAGAACTGCATGCTGCGATAAATTATCCGTAAGGTGATGGAAATCCCGTTACGTAAATCTTCTAAATAGCGTGGCGTCAGAAAGCTGCCACAACATTGTATTCATAGAAGCAAATGAAAGGTTTAACAAAAAGGCTGCAACACAATTCTAAACGTAGGCGCACATTGAGCTATGTTTTATAAAGAGGCGGTGTCTGCTTTAGTTGTCTCCCAGGTTCGGGCACCGAAGAACGTATTGAATAACCGAGCTAATTTATATCCAATTCCATAAATCCTGAACAGATACTGAAGCAGAGACTGCCTCTTTAGAAACTGTAAGAAATGTGCGCACACGCAAAGGCTTAAACTGACAAGCTTTTCTCTTTCAAACTATTAAAACTATTAAACAGTAATAATATAATGTTCTTTAGCATTTTGGGGCCATTCTAAGGTCTTTGTATAAGACTCCAAGGGGCCTAGGGAGGCGCGGCGGACAAAACGGAAGCTCCTTCGTTTTCCCAAATAGAATAGTAGACAATTGTCCATATTTTCAATTAACACTCTTCAAGTCGGACAACATTTACCTGAAATTTCAAATTATCTTCCACAGCGAGAGATTTAGGAAGAAAACAAATTTCTTGAAGCAAATTGGAGTATAAACTGAGGCATAAAAAACATTAAGTATAGATTCTCCTTCGATACGCATTAATATACTTTGTAAAAATGTTCTACAAATAATATTTAAAAATAAAGCTGATCAGGTATTCTAGGCTTAATCAGTTTAGCATCTAATTATTTATTGATTAGCATCCTTTACTTCCTCTTGCAATAATCGAAACGTCATTTATACATAAATATTTATTTTACTCTGTTGTTCTACATCCCAGATGTTTTTAACTAAGTATACCTACCCAACAATAATGTTTTAATTAATTAAAAAAATCGTGACATTCTCTACGTCGTATTTATTGAATTCGGAATAATTCGATCAGGGATTAAATTTATTGTAGCTATTTAAGCATAGGTATCACTTGCATAGTCGAAATGAAAATATTCAATATTATTTCTAATTTACCCGAGGAGGTGTTTCTTCAACCAGAAAAAAATAAATTAAATAAAAAATGTTCAACTGGAGACCAAATAATGGAGTAAGTAAACCAGACCTTCCCAGAATAAAACCAGTAATGGAGTAAGTAAACCAGACGTTAAACCAGAATTTTCTTATTTGAATAAACTAAATTTTATTCGAATAAAATGACATGGGCCTGAGCCAGGTTACGTTCGAGCGATTGAGCTTTATTTGGCCGTTCAATCGTAGGCACCGTTTTTCGCGCTTTTACACACGTATTGTATGATCACTGGCATCCGGCTTCCCAAGAACCGCGGGTACGATGCGCTTCCAGACACATTCACTGCTGATGGAGCGTAGAGAACGGAGTGGCTAATGTACCATGCCTAATCGGACTCGCGTTATTGAGGAATCACAAGGGCTGGGCGTATCTGCTCACCGCTGGATATCAACAATGCAAATATGCGAGAAATTTATGTCCTGGCACCCCACGCATTCCCATCATTTCCACAAGACATATCTTGCAATGAACTTTTATTTACGATCCATCGTTTTATCTTCACAAAGCTGCTCCTCGCGGCTCAACGCGCAACGTAGAGAATAGAATCGCAATACTAATCGAGCCTGCTCATGGCACAGAATACGATTACAGTTGTAATCAATTTTGATTTCAACGAAGACATGCCGAATAGATTCATGTTGTAGAATCCAATGATTGATCGATCTGTCTCGAGTCCAATGGAAAATACTAGACGCAAAATTCTTACTCGTGACGTGCAGTTCCGTTAAAGAGGATGGGAACTCCATTAATATTTTATAGGAAGCTTCATATTCCCATGGAACAGAGTAACATACCGTGGCCGACAAGAGGTTAATTATCGACAATTATGGTACTTGCGATTCACATACCTCAATCTAGATTCCAGATTAAACTAAGTCTTCAAGATTTTAAAACCTTAATTAATTTCGCATTGACTTTACTGCGCCTACATTTCAGTGGGATTAAATATTTTCTTGTCCGCACGGAAGCGTAAAGTAGGCACCTAGCAAGAGATAAATGACCTTTGAAATTCCAAATTTCTCGCCAGCTATTACTTTGAAAAATAAATATCTTATTAACGAATACAATTGGTTTGAAACTACTTCAAAATAATGCCCAATGTTCTACTAGAAACGCGATATATCTCAGTCGCCCTTGCTATACGAACTTGTAAATTGGTACTTTTTCAATTCGTTTGGCCACGTAAAGGGGTTGCAAAATCATTGAGCCAGCGTATCCACCAGAAATAGAAGAAGAAAGGGACATCGGGAAGATGATGTAGGTACTCCAGAAACCCGCTCCTTCGTCGTGGACGATGCCCAGAAAATTAGACACCAGCAGGAGACACCAGAAAAATTAGGCGCAGCCTCATCTGTCATTTTAAACAAGACGTCGGAAAGGTGCCATTAATTTTGTCAACCGACGTCCCGAGGCGCGCAAGGGTGCACGAATTACAGGAGTCGTTTACGAGACGATATCTCACGGTTTGATAAACGATTTCCGAGAAAGCAGAAACTCTTTCGGCGTTCTTCCCCCCCGTTTCTGTTGCTTCAGCCACGATGAAGAAGAATCCCCAGAAATAGCTTGGCGAGGGAATAGACCGCCCTTCGTGGAAAAAAGGAAGAGAAACTGGGAGAGCTCCGCGATATCGTTGGGCTTACGCTGCGAGGGACAATGAACAATAACTAATCGTGTATCAATCGGTTTATTGTACTCGTGACGCCTGCTATTTGTACACTATACCGTCTCATCTCCTACCGTTGCCTTCCTCCCGGTTTTATGTACACAGATTTCCCTGGAGTCAGGCGTACAAGCGGCACGCATTAATTACAACTAACGGGCGCGTACGTACGTATGTTACACGTACATGTAAAATATGTACAAAAATACAAGGATATTGGCACACTCGAAACACTCGCGCGGCAAGCGAAGCGCGTCCCGCGTCGCCGGGGGACTCCCGTCGGCGGTTTTATCGCTCGATTATACGACTTCCTGAGCACGAGATTGGCAGCCGACGGTGACCCGCGGTTTTGGCAGTTCCTCGGAATATGCTCGGCGAACACGTGTCGCTTGGCGGATATTTGATTCAGTCTTAACGTTTAAAAATGGAAGCTAGGCGCGCGGCGACCACGTCGATCCGCAACCATCGCTCTTTGCTGCCAGCTATTATAAGAATTAACACGCGCTACATGCCCGCGCCTACTTAACGCCGTACAGAACAGTTTGCTTGGCAAGATCTACAAGAACGACTATCAAGGCAATATTTACGCCCCGTCTGTAAAAACTCGTTCCTTCCTCTGTAGAAAATAATGTGCAGAACTATTTAAATACGTTTCTACAGTCACAGGTATCGGCTAGACTTTCCTGGCGAGCTTAACATTAATTTTAAGTACTGCTGTTACATGTATATGTACACCTGCTTAACACTTATTACATCAGCCTGCACCGTATGAGTTTTGGAAAACGTTTCCAGAACGAAACTCGCGTTTGCTTTCTGCGCTTGAGTCGCGCCTGTCCTTTTCGCGATTACACGTATCTGGTCAGCTGAGTGTGAAAGTCTTGAAGGCAAACGATCAGCTGGCTAAACGTCGGCCTCTCGTCTGCTGACATCGCCCAGCAGTAAGCCATCACAGCGAACAGCTCGTCCGGACAATTTATTGGCTGGGCCAGTCTATATCCATCTCTGAGGTACGAGGCCATTTCGAACGCATCCACTTCTACGTACGGTTGCTGCGCCAGCGTCGTGAGCTCCCACAGCAACACCCCGAATGCCCACTGGAAAATCAGCAGAAAAAGAATTGTCTCACTTTGACGGCGATTAATCTGCGACTGTCGCGGGATTCCCGCATTTTCTACCCGGTTCCTCCAATTTCTTGTACCTTTCCATAACAGTTGTTAGTTTTAGCACGTTAGAAAGTATGCAGATGAAAATGCATCACAAGGGAAGACTCGGAAAATTCAAGAAAAATCTGAAACTTTGTGAATATGTAGGGGATTTCCTCCTGATTATAACGCAATTTTTGTTTGCTGCCCAAATTCATTCGAAGGGGGTGAAATTAAAGCCTGAGAATTCGGCTATTTTCCGATTTTATTTTGTAACTCGCAATCTGTAAGAGATTGGAAAAAAGTTTCAAGACAAAAGTTACTTATTTTAATTAGGGGTATCATTTGGTAACTTATAATTCTTACAGTTCGTGAGTTATAGCACAAAATCAGAAAATAGTCGGAATTTAAGGGGTGAATTTCACTCTCTGAGAGAGAATTTGGGTAGCAAACAGAAATTGCGTTTGTAATCGGGAGGAAATCCTCTGCATGTTGACAGTTTCATAATTTTTTGAATTTTCGGGTTTGAGATCTTCTCTTGTTTGTACCTATTTTTGCATTCTAAATGTATTTGTAAATCATATGGCGCGAAGAATCAGTGAAGAATCGTAACTGGTGCTCCTTCTCGAGAAATCGTTCTCGAGAATTTCTCGAGAAATTTTATAATTGCTTATTTCTTATTTCTCGAGAGATACTGTTTTTCTCGAGAAACTTAAGTCCAGGAAATCGCGAACGTATAAACACATCTACAATTTATAATAAATCTTGTTAGTAACATTAGAACTTATATGAATTACAATAGAAAATCTCAGTAGAGAAGATTCGACATTATTGACTGGTGAAGGTGCTTTGAAATTTCTATTTAACAGTTTAGAAAAATGGTATGCCTAGGTACTGAAATAACTAATGAGTTTCTTGTAGCTATTAAAGAAGAAACACCGAGAAGAAGAGACAAAACTATTGTATCCTATATACAATTATTGCATAGGGAATCCAGAATCTCTTCAAAAAATTAAAAAGACGCGTTTCTTCATTTAATATCCGAATTTATCACAAAAAAAAAGAAAATAAATAGATTAAAAAACTATTTTAAAACAAGAAAGTAATGTTTCTTTGCACAAATTTTGTATTAAATAAATAAATTTATGAATTATATTTAATATCTGTTTTTTCATTTACACAAGTTTTGTGCAAATTAGACAGGAAATGAACAATCACTTGAAGTTTTTTTATGTTTGTGATAAACATTGTCAACATTATTCCAAAAATATAAGTTTTGTAATATCTTTTTCAATTTCTCGAGAATGAGGAAGATGACTGCAACTTTTTCCCACCCGTGACGCCACCAGCACAAATTCACATTTACACAATACACAAATGAAAAAATCGCGCGCAAACAACTCACACATACGCACTCAGGTACAACCACAGTACGTGCGCTAGTGGCGCCATCTGCGCCGAGCTTTGCGTCATCTTCCCTATTCTCAAGAAGTACGATTTGATTTCTCGAGGAAGAAAAAATATTAAGAAATCAGGAACACTAATCGTAACTCTCATCATTTCAGAACTGTAGATTGCGTTTATTTTAATCCAAGTGATTCCTTCGGTGAGATCTCTTGCGGTTAAAAAAGTTTTTCACATCTATATAATAAACTGTTCCATAGTTTTTATGAATCGCGGAATTATTGTCTTTCAGATAACTTTAGAAAGTTTCTTGATGTTATTGGCGACCCAAGTGAACAATGATTGTTAGTTGGAAGCTTTCGATTATGTGATTTTATGTCTATACTTTGACTACACGTAAAAAATAAGAATTTATAAAATATCGACGCGAAAGTTTTTAATAATCTGATTCTTTTGCGGACTGGGGACAAATGTAAATTCTTTGAAGAACTAGTAAATGAAGTAATACCAGTAATGTGCTGTTTTTTTTATGAAACTAGTTTTTCTTATTTACATATATAGCTCTTTCTTTAGCACTTGCAAATTGTTAATATTTTCATTTTATAAGATAGTTAATACATACAGTGAGTAACGAAAATATTCGGACACTTTTTAAAATCGCATAACTTTTTTAAAACGAATCCAAACGATTTGAGTTTTTTAGAAGCTAGGATTAGATTAGTAAGTGACGTGATTAATCGTTTTTAAAAAAAAATGAAATTGATCGGAATAGCAAAAATATAGTAGATGTTGTTTTTTAAACTTTTTTGTGAGCCTGTAATGAAAATTCGAAAATCGCGAAATTCACGAAATCAGCGATTTTCGACCTTATTCTGCGATCTTTAAGCGTTTATAGCTCAGAGCAACGTTAACCGGTTTTGAGCAAATTTTAGACATGCATATAACTTACTTCAATCTACAAACGAGTTTTTTTAATTTTTTGAAAAAAAAAACGATTTTTTCTATTTTTTTTGCTATTACGATCAAGTGCATTTTTTTCAAAACTGCGAAACACGTCACTTAGAAAACTAATGCTTCTAGCTTCTCAAAAAACTGAAGTCGTTCGGATTGATTTTAAAAAGTTATGCGATTTTAAAAAGCGTCCGAATATTTTCGTTACTTACTGTACCTGTATTTGAATCATTCTCAAAAATATTAATTACAAAAGAAATACCCAGAGACAAGTACCTTCATTGCCGAGGTAAATGAGGCCTACTTTAACGAAACCAGATAGCTTAGTGGGACACTGAGAACACTTACTTGACCCCTATATTACTTTTCTTATACCTCCTTCAAAACATGCATTGCGCTGAACAAGCTACTTAAAATAATCTCTGACTGAAGTGCACTTTAGTTGCAACCGTGTCAATTAAATACAGATAGAAAGCAACGTGGAAGGTTTGATTTTATCATTATCGGCAGAAAACGAAGAGAAATGAAATAAATGCTTAAATTACAGATTTCTAAAAAGCACTTAAAATTACGAAACAAAATTTGTTAGATCTACAAATATATGTTCAGATTTAAAAAAAAACCATACAGTTTCAAAAGTAAGCAGCACGTAAAAGCAAAGAAATATCAATCGATAATGTACAGTGGCGGATTTAACAGGACGGCTGATGAGCAGTTGCCGCCTAGGTCCTTGCACAGAAGGCATCGGCAGGGCCCCATGACCCCAAAAAAATTATGATTAGGTACAGGTATCCAAACAGTACATTTTTTTCGTACTACTACACTTGGCCCGTTTTTAGTAAACTACCTCTTCATTTTCGCGAAAAATGGGCCCCTGCCCGGGCCCCTAGGGCCCTAAATTAAAAAAAATTATGATTTTAACTAACCACTACTTTTTTCTGTACTACTACACTTAACCCGTTTTTAGTAAACTGCCTCTTCATTTTCCCGAAAAATGGGCCCCTGCCCAAAAGGCCCCTTAGGGCCCTATCTTAAAAAAAAAGAATGATGATTTTAACCAAACACTAGATTTTTTTCTGAACAACTACACTTGGCCCGTTCTTAGTAAACTACCTCCTCATTTCCGCGAAAAATGGGCCCCTGCCCAAGACCCCTAGGGCCCTAAATTAAAAAAAATTATGATTTTAACTAACCACTACTTTTTTCAGTACTACTACACTTAACCCGTTTTTAGTAAACTGCCTCTTCATTTTCCCGAAAAATGGGCCCCTGCCCAAAAGGCCCCTTAGGGCCCTATCTTAAAAAAAAGAATGATGATTTTAACCAAACACTAGATTTTTTTCTGAACAACTACACTTGGCCCGTTCTTAGTAAACTACCTCCTCATTTTCGCGAAAAATGGGCCCCTGCCCAAGACCCCTAGGGCCCTAACTTTAAAAAAATTGTGATTCTAACCAAACACTATACTTTTTTCTGTACTACTACACTTAACCCGTTTTTAGTAAACTACCTCTTCATTTCCCCGAAAAATGGGCCGCTGCCCAAAAGGCCCCTTAGGGCCCTATCTTAAAAAAAGAATGATGAATTTAACCAAACACTAGAATTTTTTCTGAACAACTACACTTGGCCCGTTCTTAGTAAACTACTTCTTCATTTCCGCGAAAAATGGGCCCCTGCCCAAGACCCCTAGGGCCCTAAATTAAAAAAAATTATGATTTTAACTAACCACTACTTTTTTCAGTATTACTACACTTAACCCGTTTTTAGTAAACTGCGTCTTCATTTTCCCGAAAAATGGGCCCCTGCCCAAAAGGCCCCTTAGGGCCCTATCTTAAAAAAAAGAATGATGATTTTAACCAAACACTAGATTTTTTTCTGAACAACTACACTTGGCCCGTTCTTAGTAAACTACCTCCTCATTTCCGCGAAAAATGGGCCCCTGCCCAAGACCCCTAGGGCCCTATCTTAAAAAAAAGTTATGATTTTAACCAAACACTATATTTTGTTCGGTACTACTACACTTAGTCCGTTTTTACTAAACATAACCTCCACAAATGGGCCGCTCAGAACGTTTGCCACCTGGGCCTTTTTTCTTAAATCCGCCACTGATAATGTACCTATTGAATATAATTATCAATAAAATAAAAGTTGAATATTTAATTAAGAGACACTTTACTCACCACATCGGAGGCAGTGCTGAACGCCTTATTCAGCAGGCTTTCGATCGCAAGCCATTTGATAGGACGATTCTCGTTATCGCCCAGGCAATGGTAATCTTGAGGAAACAGGTCCCTGGCCAGAGCGTTGTCCGTGATTTGAACCCTCAGATCATCGTCAACGCTAATAAAACGGAGCATCGATCGTTAAGCGTCTCCGAGGCGTCCCGCGGCTTAATATAAATGTTAAAAGACATAGGGGTCGAGATGGGACACACGCAACAAGCGCAGCCCGATTTAAATTTGTCGATTGGCCCGCGTGGGCAACGCAAAAAGTCGCGCAAGAAGAAGCTGCCCGCGACGCCCTATTAAAGTCATCTCCGCGAGACGAAACAGTAGCGACGGGTAATTAAACAGACTCGAGCCGGTGTATTTATTGCTAATTAATACCGCACGGCCAATTAATTTCGTAACGAAACGTAACGACCCCAGGTTTATGGCGTTTCAACCGATGCTTCACTAAAATATTCAGCGGAACACGTAGCCTACGGAAGGCGCTCCTTGTACGCAAATAAAAGTTCGAAGTAATAGGTGTAATTGAGGATCTCCGTGCTAATTGGGCGCTTCGTTAAGGCTTCCCGAAATCCGCCTTCCTCGCGTGGAACACGAAGGTAAATGTTTTTAGCAGGCGCGAAGCATTGAATAATTCCCCCTTCGCACTTACACGCAGTTCCTAGCGGCCAGATCTCGGTGCACTAGTCTCTTTCTGTGAAGATACTGGACCCCTTTGGCAGCCTGAAGGGCCATTTCCACGACTTCTTGCGTAGTGAGAGCCCTTGGTGGCCCTTCGCTGTTCAACTTGCATCTCAGCAAGAACCTCTTCATGTTCTTGTAGCCGGTGTGAGGATACAAAAGAAAAGGCGCGCTTCTGTCTTCGATGGAAACGCCCAAAACGGGCAGCAGGGCAGGATGGCTTAAACCGTACAGCGCTAAACCCTCTCGCAGGAGGAGGGCGACCTTGAGAAGCAGAATTGAAGTGCAAATTAGAACGTTGATGCTGCTGTTCAAAGGTAATTTATTGGCGACACTTTGAACACTTCTGTAGGTGTGTTCTGTGACTGTAAAAGGTGGGCCATTTTATTCGGGCATATTAAAAGTGTGTCTAAAAGAAGTAATTTATTTTGAGGGAACAGATAGAATGGTTGACGAGATGACGTTTTTCCAAATTTTGTATCGAAAGGATCTGAATGATCCATAGCAATATGACCTTCAAATAACTTTGAGCCGCGAAGATTTCTTTTTACACCAATCTGAATGCATCTAAATGTGACGGATATATTTCGTGAATGAAAACGTCTTTTAATATCTACAAACACAATAACATTTATTATGATAAATATAAGAAGTACATACAGTTAGTAAAAAAAAGTATTTGGACGCTTTTGAAAATCGCATAACTTTATTAGAATTGGTCCAAACGATGAGTTTTTTTTTTAGAAGCTAGAAGGATTAGTTTCCTAAGTGACGTGTTTCGTCGTTTTGACAAAAAGTGCATTTGGTCGGAATAGCAAAAAAAAATAGTAAAGGTTGCTTTTTAAACTTTTTTGTGAGCCTGTAATTAAAATTCAAAAATCCCGTTTGTAGATTGAAGTAAGTTACATACAGTAAGATGCAAAAGTGAATACACTCGCTTTAAAACAGAATACCTTTTTTTAAATGGGTCCGACCGACTCGAAGTTTTTTGAGAAGCTAGAAGGATTAGTTTACTACGTGACGTGTTTTGTCGTTTTGGAAAAAAATTGCAATTGGTCAGAATAGCAAACAAAAATAGTGACGGTCCCTTTTTCAACACTTTTATCCGAGCCTGTAATGAAAATTAAAAAAAAACCTGTAGCCATTGAAGTAAGTTGCTACATGCCCAAAATTTTATAAAAATCGGTTAAGGGTCGCAGAATAAGGTCGAAAATCGCTGATTTCGGGAATTTCGCGATCTTTCAGCATTTGTAGCTCAGAGCAACGTTAACGGATTTTGATGAAATTTTAGGCATGTATACAAATTGCTTCAATGGCCAAAGGGTTTTTTTTATTTTCATTACAGGCTGAGATAAAAAAGTTGAAAAAGCGACCTTTACTATTTTTTTTCGCTATCTTTAGTTTGCAGAATAAGGTCGAAAATCGCTGATTTCGGGAATTTCGCGCTTTTTGTGAGTGTAAAAAAGTTTAAAAACGACCTTTACTATTTTTTTTCGCTACTCCGACCAATTGCAATTTTTTCAAAACGACGAAACACGTCACTTACCAAACTAATCCTTCTAGTTTCTAAAAAAAAAACACTCATGCCGTTTCGACCAATTCTAACAAAGTTATGCGCTTTTAAAAAGCGTCCAAATACTGTTTTTACTAACTGTACTTCCAAAACCCCTGTTACACATCAGTGCTATTCATTTCATCACAGAGAGTAGAATGTCTAAAATTCTCAACGCAGTTTGGAAAATTTGTAATCAATGCCAATCAATATCTTCAATTTCTACATTAAAAGCTGTTAAGAAGCCTCGAAGCGTTTAGAAAATAATTTTTCTTGTCAAAAGTCCTCTCATAAATAATCACACTTTCGACGTCAGCAACATCGTGTTTTCAATAATAGATAATATTCGACTTAACAAACTATTGATGACCATGTAATGACGGAAAAATATGAATTTAAGACAAATGCTTCGCTGATCGCAATATTTTACCCTTTCAAGCAAGCAATTATTTTGGAGAATAAAGAGCAGTGCAGTAAACTGATTATTTGTGCAATTTCGCGGTTGCGTGAAATCAAGAGGAAATACCAGAGCACACATAATTGTATGTTAATATTCGACCAAGCTAATTGCAAGCCAGTTTGGAGGAAATTCCGAATAATTTAATTAATGGTTTTCAGGGAAGATTGCCTTAATTGGCGGGAGAAGGAAAAATTATTTACTTGCGATTGCGATGCATGTTCAGCCGCAGTTTTCACTAGGACATCCCTCGGGGAAGACGCGCCCTCTTCGTGATAACTGCCTCTATACACGCGACCGAATGTGCCCTCCATTTCGATGCTGAGAAGGCGTACCCTGCATCTGTAACAAGTGCGAAACGAGATTACCTCGAGATTCGTGACTTCCAGCATCGCCGAAACCGACAATTATTCTGTACAAACTTTGAGATTCTCCTTTACGAAATTACCGGGAGGCTGAATCGATTACCTATTTAACTACTGAAAGGAGAGCCAATTCATGAATTTCAAGGGTTTGTTTCGGCACGGGTCATAAGTGAGCCTCTGTTCTTCTAACTTTTTATTTGAAAAATAATTTCAATTTTATTCACAAGTATTGAAGTAAGTAGGAGACAATTTGTATATTCTATGGAGAAGTTCTTAAGGTGTTGTTCTTCAAAGTGGATTGGATATACCTATTACTAGATAAATTACGAGGCGTTTTAAAAGCTTTGCTGAAAGTTAGAGGAGTTTGATAGTTCTCGCGTCGATCGATCGTTGAACAGTTCTCTGGCGCTTTCAATGTGCTCGAGCTGGCTAGATGCAAAGATTTCTTTATTCTGCCTTCTAGAGCAACCCACTTAACCTGGAAACGCGAGCCAGCATGCAAAAGCTTTGTCAAAGGAAAATTCTTTGAATTAAGAGACTAAAGGTTCTAGATAATTCTGAATTCCAATACGTCTGCAGCACAATTGATTTAATTTGCATTAGTAGTACGTATTAAAAGATGAATAACCTCATAAAAAAAAAATATTTTTATTAATTAAGGGGTCTCCCTACCTTTACGGCCCGAAAAGAATGCGATACTTGAGTTTTTTTTTAAACAGAAACCCTCAAATTATATTAATTAAAAACTTTATGCCTGCATTTCTACATATTTAGACAATATTTAAAAAAAAATCAATTATGAAAACACTACCTAAAAGTTTAAACGCGTTTTCTCAAAACGATTTTTTTCGAATTGGTTAGCATGGTAGCTCAAAAACCAATTACCCGATTTACTTCAAACTTGGTATATATCTTCAGTAGATGTCCCATTATCGTTGGTGCTAAAACTAAGTCCTTTTTTTGCAAAATTAGACTTTTGCGAATTAAAGAACCAGCGAATTTTTTGCAGAAATCGATGTCTGATTCAGACGTTGCCATTTTTTTTTTAATTTTCTGTATATTCTCATTTAATCTAGTTCAGGCGATAGCTAGACTCATACAGATTATACAAATTTTTAAATTTTCTATTTGAGACAACTACAGCGGCTGATTTTATGCTAACAATGCGCATATGAATTTTGTAATGCGCTCTATTTGAAGCACTATTATAACTCCGGATATAACCACTATTTTTGCATACCATTTTTTTTTTATAATCTCTAAAGATTGACAAATGAAGCCACAAAGCTGGAAGTAAATATACCTAATGGTTTTGTTTTAAAAAATTCCCAAAGTTCGCATCATTTTTCGTCTGGGTTAGCTACCTTCAGGAGGTAAAAAAAGAATCGAATCTTTGGGAATTTATTTCACAAAGTACATGCATATTTTTATGCAATGGTTTTTTACTTCCGATGAGGGACACTTTAACAGGTTATTATATTATGTTTTGGTGTAAAAATATTTTGTTATTGCAAAATTACAACTGATTTCCCGGAAGCTGTTTTTAGACCGGTAACCATGATTTCTCCAAAACCGCTTCACCAATCTTTCTGAAACTTCGTAGGTTTCTTCTAGACATTCAAATCTAGTCTTTAATCGTAGCAATTGTTTTTCCAATGCATAGTTTTTATTTTATGGATGAAAAATGAGTGTTTTCTACGAAAATCGATCATTTCACTTTAAACATCTGCCATTTTGGCCCCGATTAATATTTTATAAAACGGAACGATTAAAGACCAGATAAACTATTGTATTAACTAAATCTTCTCCATTTTTTTTTATTTCAGATAATCCAGTTACGAATAATGTTGGTCACCGCAAAACGTGTTTCTAAAAACAGCTTCCGGGAAATTAGTTGTAATTGTGCAATAACTAAATATTTTTATACCAAAACATAATATAATAACGTCTTAAAGTGTCCCTCATTTGAAATAAAAAACCATTGCATGAAAATATGCATGTACTTTCTGAAAAAATTCCCAAAGAATTCTTTTTCTACCTCCTGAAGGTAGCTAACCCCTTAATGAATCAGACGTTCGACACAAAACATTTGCTTCCATTTATCAATGTGCTACAAGATTGTAAAACCAATGCCATAAAATTCTACTTACCTTTGGACTGTGATTTCTTGAATTCTTTCATGCAATTCTCGACTAGGCCGATCGTCCAGTCTTCTGTAAGCGGAAGTAGAAGTTGTCGATGCCGGTGGTGGTGTTTCAGAAGACAAAAATGTTTGCGCAGGTCCAACTCCTGTACCCCTTTCCACGCTACACGCCGAACTGAGACCCCTCGATTCCCTGCAAACATGAAAACAATATCTTCGTTAATAAAATTTCACTCATATCGTAAATATTACTCACTCAATCTACCCATACAGCACGCTTCGTTGCAGCAGTATTGCAGGAACGTTGCTGCAATATTGCGTTGTTGCAGGTAGCATTGCAATATTGCAGGAACGATGCTGCAATATTGCCGTACACTATTGGAGTGGCAATGTTCTTGCAATATTGCAGAAATATTTCACACGCGTTGCCACTGCATTTTTCCAGTGGCAATGATCCTACAATATTCTGTAATATCGCGCGCACATCGACGTGCAATGTTCCAGTGGCAACGATCATACAATATTCCTGCAATATTACGCGCACATTGACGTGCAATATTGTTAAGGCGGACATAGAAGTGAACCTGCAACGTCTCTGCAATGATGCGGTGTAACATTGTAATCTCGCACCGCAAATTGCCGAAGAGTTACAGGACCATTGCCACAATTTTGCCGTTTCGTTGCAGAATCATTGCCGTTTCGTTGCAGAATCATTGCCGGAACGTTGCAGAATCATTGCCGGAACGTTGCAGGACTACATATTTGTAATGCTGCCGCAACTTTGCAAAAATACACTCCTGCAATATTGTTAAGGCGGACATAGATGTGAACCTGCAACGTCTCTGCAATGTCGTGGTGCTGTGTGGGTAGTGATATGTAAATATTATTAGGAACGTAATAATAAATCGCTGTATCAGTTTTAGAATGAATAGTAATGAAATATACATCTTGAATTGGCCAAAGTGTCTGCTCGTTATTTTCAATATCATGTTTGCTTTAGCTTCATGCATACAGGTAAAATCTGAAAACCGACTTCAGAGATCGAAGAGATACCTTCTCGATATATTAATTGTAAGATCTAGTAAATTGTATAAAAAGTTTCAGTTTCACATATAGGTAAAACTTGACTGTGAGTTTCCTTGTTGGGCCGAAAAATAGGCAATTCTTTATGAATTTTTTGTACAAAAACGGTTCGACAAATTGATTTGAGGTTTGGCATGCTGTTTTATTGTATCTCGAACTATTGTTCTGAATTTTTGTGTGACAGTGACAAAAAGAATGTGGCAGATAAAGAGAGAACGTTGAAAAATAATCGGGTGGCCCTGGCGTTGACGAAAAGTACTGTAAGGGTTACCCGAGACACAAAAAGGAAAAGAGGATTCTTAAACTATATGAATGAGGTTATGGGTGGTAGTAGATAAAAATAAGGAAATGTTAAAATGGCAACCTTTTGAAGAAGATGAAGCGCCTTGATTTGCGTCTGAGAAAGGTTTTGCCTCAAACTCGGAAGAACTCCTTTAAATGAAAAAGGAACGGTAACAGATACGGCAACAAATCTACTGCCACCCATAGCCACGTTCATATAATTTAAAAATCTCTTTTCCTTTTTGTGCTTCGGATAACCTTTACAGTACTTTTCGTCAACGCCAGGGCCACCCAATTATTTTTCCACGCTCTCCCTTTATCGGCCACATTTTTTTTCCACTGTCACACAAAAATTCAGAACAATACTTCGAGATACAATAAAACAGCCTGCCAAATATTAAATTAATTTGTCGAACCGTTTTTGTACAAAAAATTTAGAAAGAATTGCCCATTTTTCGGCCAACAAGGCGCAATAGAACCCCCCCTTAAAACACGCGAGAAAATTTGGTGGCCAACTCATGGGGGAAGATCTCGAACCCGGAAATTAAAAAAATTCTGAAACTTTGTGAATATACAGGGTGTCCGCGGGAAGATTGGACAGCTGAATATCTCCTAAAGTATTGGAGATAACAAATTTGAAAAAACATGGACTTGCATGGTTCGATGGGGCTAATTTATTAGCGCAGACGAATTTTTTTTTCGATTATTATTTTAAAAGATACGATGGTCAAGTTCGGTTTTTTAAATGGCACTACGTTTTTTGAAGAGGTGAGTTGATAGTGCGTTCCAAGACAAATTCAATAAGCATTAATGTATACACTTGATTTCCACTGGTTTTTGAGATATTGCGTTTGCAAATTTACTGATTTTCACTGGAAGAAAACCCGCTGAAGTAGCAAGGACCGGGGTCGGTCTTGCTGGCGCCACGGGGGGCCTTGCCTGTTGAAACAGATACCTACCAGCCAAAGGTCTACGCCAGGCCCAAAGGCTGGACAATTCATTTCCGTCAGAAATGCTACTTAGGTAGGTACATCTGCGGTATCGAGAAGCGCACCGTTACTTTTATATCGCACTTGCTTCTTCGCTCGGATGGCCGGTTCTTTTGGGAGGGATGCAAATCCGATTGGTTCTAATACAATCTGCTCCCTATGGTTGAAATTTAGTCTAGCTACTTTCACACCTCCTAACCTAACCAATCGAACTTGCATCCCTCCCAAAAGAACCGACCATCCGAGCGAAGAAGCAAGTGCGATATAAAAGTAACGGTGCGCTTCTCGATACCGCAGATGCACCTACCTAAGTAGCATTTCTGACGGAAATGAATTGTCCAGCCTTTGGGCCTGGCGTAGACCTTTGGCAGGTAGGTATCTGTTTCAACAGGCAAGGCCCCCCGTGGCGCCAGCAAGAGCGACCCCGGTCCTTACTACTTCAGCGGGTTTTCTTCCAGTGAAAATCTTCAAAAAACGTAGTGCCATTTAAAAAACCGAACTTGACCATCGTATTAGGGTTTGTCGGGTTTAAAAACCGGTTTTCATTTATAAATTTGTAAAATTCGAAAACCGGTTTTAACTTTAATAAACCGGTTTTATATACTAGAATTAATATGCAGAAATGAATTAATTATTTAATTAAAAACGTTAACATTTTAACCTAATATCGACTCGAACACAAGCATATTGTAATAGGTACCTAACAGTTTATTGTAAAACTACTCTTCAGTTCATATTTTCAGAAAAAAAAAATACTAAATGGAATAAAGATGTATAATTGGGTACCACCTTTTAAAAGATTTATATTTTGTACGGATTTTAGTTATTATAATTTTTTTATTTGGTTCTTTATAGAGTATATTTTATTTCGTTATATATTTGCAATTCCATAATATTAAGGAAACTGAAACTTTTTAAAATAAGTACAAGTATTTATTTAGTATTTCATTTATATTTTTTTGTGAAAATTCAAAAACCGGTTTCTTGGGAATAGTAGAATTCGAAAACCGGTTTTTTCAAAAGTCGGTTTTTGTATAAATCCTACATCGTATCTTTTAAAATAATAATCGAAAAAAAAATTCGTCTGCGCTAAAAAATTAGCCCCATCGAACCATGCAAGTCCATATTTATTAAATCTTTTATCTCCAATACTTTAGGAGATATTCAGCTGTCCAGTCCTCCCGCGGACACCCTGTATAAGGAATTTCCTCCTGATTATAACGCAAATTGTGTTTGCTGTCCCAATTCACTCTAAGGAGGTGTAACTGACCCCTGAAAATCCGATTATTTTCCGATTTTGTGTTATAACTCGTAAACTGTAAAATAATTTTTTTACCAAATGACAGATCTAATTAAAAGAAGTAACTTTTGCCTTGAAACTTCTTTCTATCCCTCACAGTTCCCGGGTAGTAACACAAAATCGGAAAATAGCCGAATTATCGGGGGTTAATTTCATCCCCTTTGAATGAATTTAAACAGCAAACAAAAATTGCGTTGTAATCAGGAGAACATCCCCTACATATTCACAAAGCGTCCAATTTTTTTTTAATTTTCAGGTTCGGGATCTTCCCTTGTCAGTAAGAACCTTAATGATTTCAGCTGGGTTCAAAGTTTGATTAAATTGTCAATAATGTCTCATAGGAACAAAGGACACAATGAGAGGAAAGTTACTTACTGAAGGGGGTCACGATGTCTCCTGTTTTTCTTATCGCGTACGTAGTAAGCGATGACCAGCACAACAATGGCAGCGATGAAGGCACAGGCGCAACCAACGGCAGCGTAAAACACTTGCCCGCCAGAGGAGGAGCCAGAAGCAGCCACCAGAACTTCCTCTGCTCCTATGTTACTCTTATCTTTCAAGCAGATTTTCTTCCGTTTGAAGTCTAGGCTTGTCGTGTTCCGTCTCGATAGAGAGACGTTTATTCGAAGACTGAGATTGACTTCCGCGTCGTAGGGGCCGCAATGCAACGCCAAAGCCCAAGTCTGCAGCCCGCCGACAGGGATTTCGCCTGCTTGAGATATATTCAGGGAACTGCTTAGGGCTGACGGGTTGCTGATGTCCACCAGCATTGTATACGGCAGCTGAGGAGAATATATATTTTACATTCGTCTGTCTGTTACCTCCTTAAATAGTATTCTGAATTCTCATCAAGTTATCACTTTAACGGCCTTTTAGTGGTGTTGCGTTGGCATGTTTTACATTATAAACAAATGATTGTGCAAGTTCTTAATAATGTAGATTTAGCTTATTTTCAAATGGTTTCTTACAAAAGGGCTAATTTTTTATAATTTCCATCGCAAGGGCTAATTTTTTATAATTTCCATCGCAAGGGCTTATTTCCAAACATTTCTTTTTAAACAACTATTAAAACAATGTCGCTAAATTTAAAACAGTACCGCTATCGGATGGAAGAATAAAATGTACGCGTACCAATAAAAAGAAAAATGATTTTTTTCAATAAACGTAGGCGCCACAATTTTTTGCGGTTATTGAAAAATTTTCTACGCGGAAATGTGTCCTTTTGAGAAATCACTCCTCAAGTATGATTTTAGTACTCTTCCAAAATGAATAAAAAGAACGTTTCACCGACGCTACTAAATCGCAATGCCACGCGTTTCAGCGCCATCAACGAAACGAGCACGTACGAACTCGCAATGCCGCGTCGAGCCACGCGTCTACGCGCACCGGTTACGAGCGAAAGGTTTGTGCAGTTTCCCAGCGACTCCAGAAGAAGCCTAGCAGACGTGCAAATTGCTGGAAACTCCTAATCTGCATAAGAACGAGGGTCTGCGCGAACCCGAGGGGAACGAAAGTGGAGAAAGAGGCAGAGGCTGACGAGAAGACAAAATGGAGGGATGAACGGTGCATGAGCATCTCTTTAAGACCACCGAATAGACGACGGGCGAAAAAGAAAGGGAACAACGCCGTGGAACGCGAGGGACGAGAGCAGAGCTATTACTCGCTCGTAATCACGCGAACGTTGAACTCTTCCTATAATCTGAAACGTACCATTCCGGGAAGACAATTTGCGTTGAACAGAGGGCAAAGTGAATCTGGAGGACCGCGGACAACACAGAAGCCTGCAGGCAGGGCGACGCGACGGGGAGCAAGCGGAAAGAAGGAACGGCTGAAAGGAGGAGGGAAACAAGAAAGAGGGAACAAGAACAAGGAGCTGAGGAACAACGGACTCGGGTGGAAGAGGGAAGGCTAGGCCAAAGAAAGAAGAGCGCAAGCGGGAGAGCCCGAGGCTGATTACCAGCTCGCAACGATGATCGGTTCCCCAACTTGTAAGTTGCAAGTAGTTGCGGAGATGGCACACCTCGTCAACCTGCCCGCTTGTTGTTACTTCGCTATGCGCGCTGCGCTACTCGCCTGATAGCGAGTAGCTCTGTCAACCTGGCTAACCGTTCTACTTCAACAGTCAGAAGTTTTTACGGTCTTTTCTCTACTTATATCTGCGAATGACTCATAATGCTATAGAATACTGTGCGCATCTCGTCAACGGAGATTTTTATACATGTGTCGCAAAAAGAATTTCATTCTTGGGACTCCACAGTGGTTCTACTACATGCGAGCTGGACAAAATTATTTTTTCGCGGGTTTATATGGGGTTCAAATTGTTAGAAAACAAACCTGATTCGTATTACAGTTGATTGTTTCACTAAAAATATCAATAAAATAAAAATATGACTAATTCAGTAAAGGAAAAAGTACAAAACGACAGTATTGTACTTTAACTATAATTATCAGTTATAACGTTATGTCTATTCCTGTAATTTCTGAGTTTTGAAGTTTAAAACCTGGTTTTTGAATTCAGTTTTCACTGCATCGCTGTTAAAATTGTGTTTTACTATATGTTCCACGTCGTTTCACGCGACAAGGGTTGAATGTACGGAAAGTAGAGACTTTCTAGTTTTTTTTAATCAAATAATCGATCTGCAAAAATTTGCAAAACTATGCTTTGTGAAATGTTTTCGAGTGCAACGCTCGGCAGGAGAGATTTTTAGTGACATAATAAACTGTGATATGAATCAGACTTGTTTTCTAACAACTTGAACCCCGTATAAACCCAATACCGCGAAAAAATAAGTTTGTCCAGCTAGCACGTAGTATACTCGAACCACTGACAAGGGAACATCCCGAAGTCGGAAATTAAAAAAATTCTGAAACTTCGTAAATGCGTAGGGAATTTCCTCCTGATTACAGCGCAATTTTTGGTTGCTGCCCAAATTCACCCTAAGGGGGTGTTAATTTACCCCTGAAAATCCGGTTATTTTTCGATTTTGTTTTATAACTCGCGAACTGCAAAATAATTTTTTACCGAATGATAGATCTAATTAAAAGAAGTAACTTTTGTCTTGAAACTTTTTTTCTATCTCTTACAGTTCGCGAGTTATAACACAAAATCTGAAAATAGCCGAATTTTCAGGGGTTAATTTCACCCCCATCGAGGGAATTTGGGCAGCAAACAAAAATTGTTTTGTGATAAGGAGGAAATCCCCCACATATTCACAAAGTTTCAAAATGTTTTGAATTTTCGGGATCGGGATCTTCCCTTGTGAGTGGTGGCTACCGAGCGTCGGACTCGAAAACAATTCGCAAAACATAGTTTTGCAAGTTTTTGCAGATCGATCATATGATTAAAAAACTAGAAAGTCTCTACTTTCCGTACATTCAACCCTTGTCGCGTGGAACGACGTGGAACATATAGTAAAACACTATTTTAACAGCGATGCAGTTAAACTGAAAGCTGAATTCAAAAACCAGGTTTTTAAGGGGTTATGCTCAGTCAGGAGGCCGAAAAAAGGGTGGTCTTTGGAAATTTTGTACTTAAAAGCTATAACATATTTCTCAAAAAATCTTGTTTCCTTTCAAGGATTGCATCTAGTATCGTGCATCGTAATTTTTTTATTTAAAAATATTTATCAATAACTGAGTTATTGTCCATCATTCGAACGGTTCTTTCAAAATCGGTGATCAAAATATTTGAAAAACCATTCAACCGATTTACTTCAAATTTTACAAGCTTACTATAGGAACAATAAACTACTTAGTCTTTGAACGAAGGATTTTTTTATCCAATGCTTAGTTTTCTTTTAATTGACGAAAATCAGGCACGATTTATGATGAAAATTGAAACTTTTACTTTAAACATCCGCCATTTTTTCCCAAATCAATATTTCGAAAAATCCTTCGTTCAAAGACAAGATAATTAATATACTAAGTAAATTCTTTTGAATTTTTTAATTTAGATGATCGACTTTCGAACAGCAGCGGTCACCGCAGAAGCCTTTTTTTGAGAGGACCTTTGAGAGATGGACAATAACTTTGTTATTAATAAATATTTTTAAATAAAAAAATTACGATACACAGTACTAGATGCAATCTTTGAAAGGAAAAAAGAATTTTTGAGAAATGTGTTATAGCTTTCGAGTAAAAAATTCCCAAAGATCACCCTTTTTCGGCCTCCTGACTGAGCATGACCCCTTAAACTTCAAAACTCAGAAATTACAGGAATAGATATAATGTTATAACTGATAATTACAGTTAAAGTACGATACTGTCGTTTTGTTCTTTTTCCTTTATTGAATTAGTCATATTTTTATTTTATTGATATTTTTAGTGAAACAATAAACTGTAATACGAATCAGGTTTGTTTTCTAACAATTTGAACCCCAAAAAACCCAAACCGCCGAAAAAATAATTTTGTCCAGCTAGCATGTAGTATACTCGAACCACTGTGGACTCGGGCGAAATGTTCTGGGAAAGAAGTGTTCTTTGTTTCATGAGATGATTCAATTTCGAGAAATTTATTTGGTATGGGCATTTTTATACCAAAATCCCAAGTGTCTGAATTTTGTAAATTTCACTTTATACAGTTCGGTGTACACAGTAACGGATGAAGTAGCTAAAGAAATAGGTAATCGTAAGTGAAGTGTGCGGTATATTCTGAACTTGGAAATACTGCTGCTAAAAACGTTTCTTCCTCAGTCTCACGCGTTTCGTATCAAGCATTTAAGAGATATGCGACGTGCAAACTCGTCTTATCTAACACGGATACATTTTTAAATGGTAAGATAGCTCGTCCTCCTCACTCAACAGGTTAATTCGCATGAAACGAGCAAAATTCTAATTGGGCCGCTGAAATATTTGTACTCCTATAAAAGTACAAATTCTATCAATCGTCTGGCTTCATTTGAGAATCCGGTTTGTGGGTCTTAATGGAGTCTTTCGGAAGCCAACCTGATCAGCTCCAGAAAGTGAAAAATAGAAGAAATTTATAAGCCAGGCATTTATTATGTGCTTAAGTAGGTATTTGAGACGCTCAGTTGAAGAATGTGCAAGGAATTTGTCTAAGGGGAGGATCGGTGCAGCCGAAAGTCGTCAGTTTGATTGGCAGGTAGCCGGTGTGTTCCAGAAGCGTTCGGGGACACTCAGTTTTGTCTCTTAGGTGACGGATGTCTCCGCGCTGGTCATCAGTCTCCAGCTTTCTTCCTCCCCTTCTTCGTTTTCGTCCCACCAAGACAACTCGAAGAAGTGGCTGGACCACTTTGTCCTACTCTCGGACCTGCTCCTCTTTTTTTCCGCACATTGTCGACGAGTCAATCCGACACCGTGCCGCATTCTGCCCACTTTTCGCCACCACTTTGTCAAAGTACATTCATCCTCAACGAGAACGTACTGGCAGAGGTTTCCTGACATGTACAAACTGGCGATTTACTTGCTAGCGGGCATAAATATAACCCCCCGATCTTTCATTAGCACCCAAGGTAATATTGGTTTTCTTATGAAAAGGAGTTAGTATAAATACACTGAAAAGTTGAATATTTATATTTTCCCGCACGGAACATTTATTTAGAGGGCGCAAATTAGTGCCTATGCTTTGTTCTTTGCGTGTAATTTAGTTTCATTGGATGCTTGCCGACGTTCTCACAAGGGCGGATCCAGAGGGGAGCGATAGGGGCGATCACCCCCTCAAGAGTAATAAAATAGAAAAATATTATGACACTGTGTATTATTCTATGTAAATACTTAATGCGAATTTAATTATTTGGGCTTTAGTATCAGATGGAGATATTAAAATATAAGTTATAAGCAAATTTTAAGGGGCTAGACTAGTGTGACGGCTCCAAAAAATCGTAATTTCCTTTTTGCATTTTACATACAGATTCACATGTTAAAAACACGATCCCAGAAGGTTTTAAGTATGAAATATTTCTGGTTTTGTACTCTAAAATAGTATTTCAAACTTTCATTGAGTGTTTTTCGAAACTAGTTTGTCTTAATTGGCTGCCATTATAACTCAAAAACTAGTGACCCGATTTAGATCAAACTTGGCAGATATGTTCAGCAAACGTGTCACTCTAGGCCCTACCACGATTTTTCTGATATAGTCAAAATTGCAAATTTGCGAGTTAAAGACAAGAAATTTTTAGGCAAAAAAATGAATCTTTTTGTTTGGAGAGCCGCCATTTTATTATTTTACAATTTTTCTTAAACTTTCTGCTACGGGCTATAGCCACATACATGCAGATTGAGAAAATATTTGTTTTTCTGGTTTCGGACCACCACAAGAGCTTATATCATGCCAGCCATGGAAACAAAATATTTTAAGACGCTCCAACAAATTTACGATAACTTTAGAAATATACACGTTTGTACTTCAAAAAAATTTAGTATACTCAGGAAATATCGGTTAATAAAACTTTATAAGTTCAAGCTGATAAGATCAATCGTACTTTCTTTAAAAAAATTTCAAAGATTGCCGTATTATACGGCCGTCACACTAGCCTAGCCCCTTAAATCTTGTAAAAAGAGGGTTCAAAAATACACTTATATACTCTTACATATTTCGCCCCCTCCAAGAGAGGCTCCTGAATCCGCCTCTGCGTTCTCATTGTATCGTTTATGTATTGTTGAAAATAGTAAAATACCTATTGAACTATATTTCAAGGCAATATGGATAACTGACAAGAGAAGATCCCAAACCCGGCAATTCAAACAAATCTGAATCTCTCCTGATTATAACGCAATTCTTTTTGCCGTCCAAATTCATACTAAGGGGTGAAATTAACCCCTAAAGATTCGGCTATTTTCCGATTTTATTTTGTGTCTCACAATCTGTAAGAGATAGCAAAAAGATTTCAAGACAAAAGTTACTTATTTTAATTAGGGCTATCATTGGATAACTTACAGTTCGCGAGTTAGGTATAACACAAAATCGGAAAATAGCCAGAATTTAAGGGGTCAATTTCACTCCCTTAAGGGAGAACACCACTGTGAAAGTTGAAAAAATTTCGATTTTTTTTCTTCACTTTCTTAATGTTTAACTCTTCAAAAATACTCTCTGAAAATTTCAAGTTGATATTCGAAGAATTGACGAAAATACAGTGCATTTTGTGAGACGCGTCACGATGCCGTTCCATTACAAGTTAAACTTTAAACGCGATTTTCTCGAAACGACATTTTTCTAACTGATCGAATCAATAGCTCTGTCAATTTTTATCCGATTGCCTTGAAATTTTGACAGGATCTTTAAAACAAGAGTATCTTCAGTTGTACGTACCGAATTTTTGATCGAAAACATATTTTTTTAAATACGCTCGAAAAACTATCCATTTTTTTGCGGATTTTCGAAACTATTTCTTCCCAAGCGCACCATTTTTTACAAAAATAATTTTTTTTAAAAATCGGTACGTACAACGGAAACCACACTCATACCGATTATATTAAAAAAAAATTTGATTTCAGAGTTGCCGTTCCAAAGATATCGTTTCGATAAGCGACCTGTTTTCTTGTGAGGGGTATATGGAACTGTATATGGAAATCTATGCATGTTTTTCTATTACTTTTTTTTATAGTCTCTTAAGACATTGTACTAAAGATAGGTAATAACAATTTTATAATAAAACTGTAAGTTATTTCTTAAAAAAATCTTAAAAATGGGCTCATTTTTCCGGCCGTCACAGTGGTGTTCCCCCTTAAAGGCACGGCTAAACATGTGCAATGCGCGCTGCAGAACACCATTACAAGGGTCGATTTTTATGGCTCGGCGCGCAACGTAGAACCTCGTACCATAGGTAACCTTGAATGTTCGGCGCGCAATGCCTTAAGGCAGAGTTAAACATGTGCAGCAGCGCGCATTGCACGCCGAACGCTCAAGGTTATCAATGGTAGGGTAAGCAAGCCAGTAGATGGACGGTTTAGCGGATTGCGATGTTTACATCAAGGTGTTTCTTAGAAATATCTGTTGTAATAGAAAAAAATCAAAAGCTTTGCACGTAAAAATGTATAAATTTAAAGAAAGAAATTACTGTAAGTAAACAAATTAATGTATTCAAGGATAAAATGATGAAAATTCTACTCATAGGCCGTATCACCAGTAGATGGACTATAGGGCTAGTAGATGGACAATTTAGAACCAATAGATGGACGGGTGTCTAGCTAGACGTATAAAAGACTTATTACATATAATAGTGACCTAGATTAAGGCATTTTTTGTTAAACTATAGTTTATTTCATCAAAATTAAAAACGTGTGCAGTCTTCATTGTCCGAAAACTGTGCAACAGGTTATGGCCTCAGAGTGCAAATAAAGTGAGGTTATATCTTTCCTAATGTGATCAGATGTCATGGATCATAGGACCATTATGTGCACATTGATATAATATATATCTTTTTTGTTGCTTTCCATCTAAATTAAAAGAAAAATAAGGTACCTACATACAAGTAAATGTGTAAACTTTTTGTTTATTAAAAAAAAACAACTCCAAAAGGTTCAATTCTGTTCGGTCCATCTACTGGATTAAAGTTAGAAAATCCATACCAGTACATGGACAGTCATTTTTATAAATTCTATCGTTTTATTTTTCTTTGTTTACGCGTTTATTTATAAATTGTTAATATTTCAATACAATCATCTATGACATGCCTCTTCATAATACGTCCAATCACGTTTTTTATTAACTTGAAGGCACGAATACGCTGAGCAATGGCTACTAAGAATCAAGCGACTAGCGCATACTGGTGTTACGTATGTGGAATTTTCCCATACGCCGCTCTCAACCACTTTTCGAGCTCGCGTCTGCGAAGGGAAAACGCCCTAAAATCCTTTGCTTATCATACACCACTAAGGGGCTCTTGATCTTGACCATCTGGATCGCGACCATGGGAACGGGAGTGACACGACGACGACCCCGAAGGATTTCCTTATATGGAAATTCTTAACGAATCCCCACTCATTTTGGGACTATACATATAAACCCTTCAGTTTCAACCCTCTTCGGTTCAAAGCAGTACAATCACGCGTAGAGTAACGTCGTGTCACGCTCGTACAGAGTTGGTTAAATCGAGTACGATCGAGCTAAAGTCTCCGTCAGAATCAAAGTTAACCTCATAGAATCCGTGAGTTCGGTTCATATTCTATTCGGCACTTTGAAATAGCCACTCGTACGCCCCGCATCGCCAGTGCGTCAACACCGTGCAAATTAGTGGTAATTTATACATTTTTACTACACTATTTAATCGCGACACTTACATTTGTAAAATAATTAGTTATTGAATATACGAATGGTGTTCACGTCTAAATCGAGTAGATTCGTTGAAACCCATCTTTTACCCAGCGATCCTTATAATATTAGTAGCACTCACCCACTGATACAGCTTTACCGCTCGAGTTGTATCAAACATAAATTAAGAGTTACGAGGCATTACTAACATTTCCCGCGACTCCCTGATCAAGCATCAGGTTCGTTCGCAACCTTTCATCCAAAACAAGGAATCTTTACCAACCTAGTGGCTCCCCGATTTCGCATCGGGTTCGTCCACGTTTAACCCTCCTACGGCTCCCTGATTTCGCATCAGGTTCGTCCGTGTCCTACAGCTCCCTGATTTCGCATCAGGTTCGTCTGTAAGTCTACCAACCTCCGAACAGCTCCCTGGTTTCGCACCAGGTTCGTCTGTGAATAATCCAACCTCCTAACAGCTCCTCGACTTCGCGTCGAGTTCGTCTGTGAACATCATCCTAGTGACACCCCGATTTCGCATCGGGTTCGTTCACGACGAATCACCCTCCTGCGGCTCCCTGATTTAGCATCAGGTTCGTCCGCGAGTGACTCCATTCCTAGAGGCTCCCTGATTTAGCATCAGGTTCGTCCTCGCTTCCGATAATCCTAGCGGCTCCCTGATTTCGCATCAGGTTCGTCCGCACTCTAACTAACAAAACTCATAGACCGTATTCCTTGGGAAATACCCTTCTCGCCGGCCTCTCGCGTTGCCGCAGCCCCGGCTCGTAACACTGGCGTAAGACCGTACATATAAATACTTTTTCGCATACAAAAAGAAAATTTCAATAAATATATTAATGTTCTATAAAACAACAAACGTTTTTTCTACAAAATAAAAACACAATAATACAGATTAATACTCTAGTTCTTTCAATATTAAAGATTAAACAACGATTCGTCCATCTACTGGCCCCGTCCATCTACTGGCGTGCTTACCCTACGAGGTCCCGCGTTGCGCGCCGAGCCATGAAAATTGACCCTTGTAATGGTGTTCTGCAACGCGCATTGCACATTGCACATGTTTAACCGTGCCTTTAGAATGAATTTGGGCAGCAAAGAAAAATTGCGTTGCAATGGAAATCCCCTACATATTCACAGAATCTCAGAGTTTTTTTAATTTCCTGGTTCGGGATCTTTCCTTATGAGTTATATATACCTATAAACGGACAAACGAAATAAGCGATAAACAAAGTGTTCGCGACCTTCCTTTTTAAACTACTTATTCTACCTATACGAAATTAATTACATGTAAGAAATTAGAGTATTTCGTTGCTCTGATTACTGTATTGTATATTAAACCGCCACTATACGTCTGATAATCTTTCCCCGTTCATTTCAAACGACCTATTTCTGGTAGGTAGTATTAACTTAATCGTACAACTCGGTTATAGATCGCAGAATATTCGCCGAGTCGTTATTAAAAATTTCCTCGAGAACAGCGCAAACTGATGAATCTTAGAACGGTCTTAATAAAAGCGTTCTTATCAGGAAGAAAGCCACTCAGAGATTTCATTTCGGTAAAATGGCGAATATTGACGCGGTTACTGTACAGTCGCATTCATTTTATAGACAGATATTACCACGTAGAACACAGAATTTGATGTGGGACATCACGCGTCGAGCCGATTTAATTTCGTTTTTATTTTGGCACCGATTTTAAAAAAAAATTATTTTATCCTTTTAGCGCACCATTGAAGTCGGTTTTTTACTCTTTTTTTTTAAGTTTATACATACATTGCTGATTAGAAAGAAAAAGTCATATTTTTGCAAATTAGATATAAGTCATGCCAATTTAATATAAGAAACAATACACAAAAGAACTTTGACATAGTAATGGAAAAATGATATATTTTCATTATTATCTACTTTTAACAAAAAATAAAAAAATAATAAATAATAATTTTTCTGTTTTTCAATGTGCAGAATTTAGCGCTGCACTGATTTCCGAACACTTCATTTATATTATTTGTTTCTCTCAATAACTCTATGCTGAATGACTTGACATATTTCAGGATAAAACTCACAAATAAAATAAAACAGTACAAATATAAAACTAAAGACTGAGTATTACAGTAAGAGTGAAACAGAACAGAGAATAAGAAAATTTATCAGTTTTTGCAGACTGCATGCGATTATCAAAGCAACAAAATCTTGCATGATTTCGGGGAACACCAATACAGCGTGCGATTTCGAGGAATTCCAATACTACCGCGTTATACTGAAACAGCGTTAAGCGGAGCAGCGTTATGCGGGGTCTTACTGTATAAGATTTGTTCACTGCGATGTTATCTCCGTAACTTTCAAAATGATAATTATGATGACAAAAATTACTGCAGAATTTTGAACCGAATTTTAAAACCCACTAAAAAGTTTGGGATTTTTTGTTCGTATAAATACAAACATTAGGCCTGGATTTTTTACATAGTTTTAAAGCAATCTTTATTTTGCTAGAAATTTTTTTTTTTAATGGAAAATTGTACAAAATGGCGGTGAACAAAATGTCTCCCCGGAACACTGCAAAAGAAACTGACCCACGCTCCCGGGAATGACTGGATCATCTGAGAAGGAAATACAAAACAGATATATAAACTGGAATATATTATCTTCCATGTAGCGTAGGATTTTCTCAAGATCCGAATTACTTTGGAGATTGTAGCAGTTTGAAGAATTGACTTTAATTTTTTACGTAAAAATTTGCACCGAAATGCTTGTAAAATGCTCTTTTGTATTTCCTTCTCAGATGACCCAGTCATTCCCGGGAGCGTGGGTCAGTTTCTTTTGCAGTGTTCCGGGAAGACATTTTATTCACCGCCATTTCGTACAATTTTTCATAAAAAAAATTTGTTTCTAGCAATATAAAGATTGGTTTAAAACTGTGTAAAAAAATCCAGGCCCAATGTTTTTATTTATACGAACAAAAAAATCCCAAACTTTTTAGCGGTTTCTGGGTGGAGTCCCCGCTTTGCGCGTCGAAAGCTGTGACTCGTAATTTTCAGTGGACGGAACAGAATCGAATGAGCCGCCGCGCCATTGCTTCACGCCAAGAACCTGGGAAACGGGAAGGACCAGCATGCCTCGGTAATCCGGATAAGTGTGTCTCAGAAGGAGGCATAAGGAACGGGGGACCAGGATCGAAGAAGGATTTCGAATGGTCGCTCTGTGTCCGTTCAAGCCTGAAGTGTGCTCGTCGAGGAATCATCCGACCACGGAGGGTTTCCGTCCGCGAGACGCGCGAAGACGTGGATTCCTTCGTTAACGAGCGAATTCATCGTTCCTTCGCCCCGGGTGACTTTGATCCGGCACACCGCGCCGTCAAAGAAACGTAAACGAGAAGCAAAGCACGCGGAAGATACGGCAGCCGGTAACGTTCTGAAAGCTGACGTGGCCTCTCTCTTTTCCCCATTACCGTTTCGCGATTTTCCTACGCCTCAAAGTCGCCCTCGCTTTTCAAGGCCCCTTTTCCCCCGTAGGATTTACATCGACGGAACTGTTTCGAAGGCTCGCCAAAGACTTTGTGAAACTTACCGGCCTGCCAGCCAGATTCTCCCAGGTGAAATGCAGCTTGTGAACCTGCGCTGGCACGGGCACGACGAACTTAATCGCGTACTCGTTTATAACGCCCTCCCTCACGTAAAACAATTCCGCCTGGAGACCTGCAACGAGAAACAAGCGTTTTCTTTTAGGGAAATTCTTGGCACAGCTGTTGGTGCTCCACGTCGCCTTGATGCACGTGGATTACAGAGTCTTTTTAAGCTTTACGTCGTTGCCGTTGGAAGAAGCGGCAAATTTCTTTGAGCGACTTCTTTGATGCGTTATGAGATATGCAAATGTGTCGGGTCTAACGAAAATAACTTGGTACTCGGGTCATTTTTGTCCCAACGGTTTTGATCCTTCTTTCTAGGTTTGATAATTTAATTTAACTGTTAGGGCATTCAAGACTTTGGACTGTTTTATGACAGGACAAATATTTTGTACTCAATCGATAATTTCGTATTCGCCATGGTTCAGTTGCTCGTTTATTGTCGTTTAAATGGGTCTGGAAGCATTCGCGTTCTTTTCATGACCGAAGGGTACAGTTATTAGTTGAACATCCGCAAGAGTCTTATTTTATATTTTCATAGCAAGTATTATTGGGCTTACATAAAAAAAATAACACTTTACGAAGTGGAGACGCATTTTATATTTTTTAGGTAACAATGCCTGATGGATGGGGATTATAAACATAGTTTTCTTAAATGCGTTTCCAGGGGCCATATGAAAACAATTAGTGTTCAATATTCACTAATGCAAGGAATTATATATTTTAGAAATTAGATCTGCAATTACCAACTTTTTAAATGTTATAAAGTAAAATAAAAAATATGTATAGCTTATTTAATACATCACTCCCTACTTTAATGAAACTGGCAGAGATGCTGGAGAAATAATAAACAGAAGAGAAGAACTCGATCTTGTCACGACTATTAATATATAATAAAAATTGAAAAAATATTTATATTCGTTTTTCTGCCTTCAACAATTTACGTATTTCTAAATTCATTTTAACTAATTGAGATTATAAGAATGATGAATCTCTTAACCATCTAGTGCATAGATTTTTAACTCGGTTGGAAAAATTAGACTAGTCTAATTTGGGGATGAAAAAACCGAAACCGATGTCTGTTTTCAATTTGGAGGACGTCTGGGCTCCCCAGCGCAACCTTCTGGGTCACCGCCTTAAGGCGGGATCATGTAGCAAGTACAAAAAATGTAGTGGTTTTTTTAAAATAAATACTTCATTTTTAATAAAAAACTATGAAAAATTAAAAAAAATATATAAATTTATGATATAATAGAGAATTATTCATTATTGTGCATTGTGAAATTTAACAAAGCATAGGAGAAGCGCGAGAAGCGCTTGGCCCGGTTGCCACCTGGCGGTCGCGTCGCGTACTAGCCATCTTTATGTACATACCTACCATTTTTTATACAGATTAATGATATTTGACGTCATAAAGATAGCCTATATCCCTTCCTGTTGTTCATGGATACTGTAGTTAAAATTTCGTAATGATTTGTTCAATACTTTGTGAGATTTTTGTGACCAATAAAACAAATGCTGTAGCTTTATTATAATATTACGATATGATATATGTATGTATATAGGTACCAAAGTTCATAAACAAAGAGCTAAAAAAGTGCACAAGTAAAATTTTCAGGTATCAATTATTGGAGTGATAAACAAACACCCTAACTAACTTAGGATGATCTACTAACATGACACCGCCTTAAGGCGGCTGCCGGCCAAGCCTATCTTCACGGGTGTAAATTATTTTTTGTTTTTAAATCTTTATTCCATTCAATAGATCACTACCCAAACTACATACCCATAATTTTCTTTTAGCTGTACGGTGTCGGGAAGTACTTTATTTTATTTTTTTAGTTTCACAAATAATTTTCGCAGCGTGCTTAGCTAAAAAATGCACTTCAAAGTAGATTTCTGTCAAATCGAAGCGTCAGATTGACATGTTTCTTAGGCCAAAATGTGCGGTGTGGCAATACTTTTAAGGCTGGCAAATAAAAATTCTGAAAAAAAATTATAGGGGCCCAACTCCTGAATTAAACAGGTGCCCGCCTTAAGGCAGGCGTATGCACTAGAGGGTTAAGTAAATTTTCCAATATTTACCTCTTATTTTAAACAACTTTCAATTCAAATATACATTTTTCTATTAGATATAAATTTTATTTGCACTTTGATAACTTGGGTTTCGGTGGATCAAGATTAGAAATGCGAGACGTCGTTCGTGTCCACGTAATACAAAAGAAATGACGTCACCACGAAAAGGGGCGAAGGTTATTTATCGGTGGTCGATTTCGTGTGCGGAGATAGTCCTCCGCTACTTATCCAGAGATGACTCATAATGATCCCTTCGTGTTACTATGATCCTGCCGTGTGTTCCTCCTACAAATCTAGAAAAGTGATGTACGGTGACATTCGTCGCGATAAGACTCGTGTTCTCGGTAGCATGAAAACAAAGAGCGATGGAGAAAATAACATTACTCTATTTCGCCAAGCAAAACTTTCTAAAGAAAAATTTACAAAATGTCGAATACAAGGATACGAAGAACTGACTTGTTGGCACAACACATCCACAGTTGGGCATTATCTAAATAAATTTTTATTCGAATAATTTCGAGAATAATTTCGAGTAAAAATTTATTTGTTATTCTCGAATAACATTTGTTATTCTCAAATAACATTTGTTATTCTCAAATAACATTTGTTTCCTGTTGATTCCTGAGATATGCTGCATATAAAACTGGTCAACGTACGGCGAGGTGTGGTCATAACAATGTACCACTCATGCAATCTCTTAACATTCCTACTTTACAAGACCGCAGAATCGTTTCCGACTTACTATTTATTCATAAGATCGTCAATGGACTAGTTAACTGTCCTCAGATATTATGCTCTATTAATTTTTATATCCGGCCTAGGCAGTTCAGGGATGCAAAACTGTTTTATATCGCGGCTTATAAGTCGAATCTTGGCTTCTCGGATCCAATTAATCGTATCTGTGAAGCAGCTAATAAGTATGCCAGTTCTTTTGACCTTTTCGCCATATCTCATTCTGCACTCAAACGTCGTCTAAATATTCCGAATAATGCACTGTGATATTTACCTCCTCTTCTCTATTTTAGCTGTGCACTTTGCTAATGCGATTATTTCGATTACCGGAGCTTGTTAGACAAACTATTTTATGTACCCTGCGTCACCTATCTTAATGGTTTTTTCTTTTTTTTTATCAATATGTACCCTCTTACTCTTGTACATTAAAGGGAACCCTTTCCCGTTTACATACAATAAAATAAAAATAAAATAACTTTAATTTATTCGAAATTTTTATTGAAAGATTATTCGAAGACATTTTTAATCGAATAATGCCCAACTCTGAACACATCATCGTACGATGCAACGTGCAGGGCAACATGTGTTCGAGGGGGCCTGTGCTAATACAAAGTGGTTGCCCAGATTGTTGAAATATTTAAAAAGTAACAGAGCACCGTACAGTCACAGGTATCGAAGCACTATAGAGCTAGAGCAGTAAGGGAAAGTGTACGTGTGATCAGATAACAGAAGGAAAATGGATGATCGTGGTATGTCCAACCATTTGTCGATGGTACCACGCAGAAAGGTAGGTTCGAGTTGCGCAACCGACGTAGGAAATGGACAGAAAAGATTACCTCTAATCGGTAGCAGATAAAGAGAGAAAGAATGTGTCTTTTAAGTAAAGAGTGTCCGTAGGATATCTCGAGGGACACATGATGCAATGTCACGGATCTGCATGAGCGCAAGCGATGGCTCAGATACGAATACCAGGGATATGCGGGTGCCCGAAATTACGGGACCTGATTTTCGATTCGGGAGCCGATTTTCTTGCTTAAAAATTCTTGCATCTGATCGCACTGCAAAATCACAGCTTAAAAGTTATCGAGTACCCGATGCTGAGCATTGTGAAGCAAGAAAATCCTCTCCCGAAACGCAAATCGGGTCCCGCAATTTCGGGTACCCGCAGACCCCTGACGAATACAAATCATGTGAACTAAGGTGAAACAGGAGAAAGACCCTGTTTCTTCTTGCGACGATTTGCCCAGCGAGAAAGGCTAAGTAGCGAAGGCAGAAATGCCATTGTCTTGAGGGAAAGAAGCTGCTTTCGATTCAATGGGCTTATTATTTTCTTGCTCGCGCCTTTATAACGCTTCTGCGAGTTTTAAAGAAACAATGAAATGCAGGTTTTGCCCTGCGTCGCTTAAATCCGCCTCGTACTCAAAGTAAGCTTTCCGTTTCTTTAGACAAAGCTGCTGTAGGAAAGTAATTCAGTTTTTCATATGCATTAAATTCTCTGTCGTGTCCCTCTGCAAAGATATAGTGGGTCAAATATTTACTCATTGTCAGTAAAAAGTCTCTTATATCTTACAATAAGTGATGTGAATAGCAAAATATGAACCTTACTCTTATTTATGCAAACAGTGAAATACTCAAGGTGCTTCGTAATAGAATAAATGGTTATATTTAACAGGCAAAGGATTTGAGAGATTGTATTTACACTTATAGTGTTAAAATAAGCCTTCAGCCGTACGGCGGGACGTGAAGTAGGGCGGAGCGGAAAATTTAAATTTGAATTTTCAGTTGGCCTGGGTGCGGGATAGTTGAAGGCTTGGATGCAATAAGGGGACTAGCGCTCGAAAATGGGAAAAATTATTGTCGAAACGCTAAGAAATATTGGAGAATTAAATGTTGTTAAACTGTATTTGAAAAAATATAGTGTTGTAAAGCTCTTCACGACACACCTTTTTTCTATTTACAATTTGTTTATCGAATCATTACTATTCGAGTTAAAAATTATAAACAATAAATTTTTCATCATTCAAAATCATTATTTCTTTAAACATAAATTGCGATAACTTGAGTAAATATTAACGGATCGCTATGAGACTTAAAACATAACTTCAGAAAACTCTAGCGAAACCGTAGAATGTATGCACAAACCCTTATGTTAAAAAATATAATAATATTTGATTAAAAAGTAATACTGGACATAATCCATGTTTTTCAAAGTTTGCCGGTAAAAAGTATTGAGGTAATTTTGAGGTATATATAACTTGCAGCGACAAAGTTTTTCCTTAATATACAAGGAAGATTTTCACCAATTTTCACACTGATTAATAAATAATTGTAGAAGTTATGACGGTATATATAAATTTCGCGCGCCACCAACAGTCAACAGCCGCGTATAATGCCCTATTTAGCATTTTTAGCATCCGCGTTGACAGTTGATAAGAGTTTTGTGCATACATTCTACGGCTTCGCTAGAGTTTTCTGAAGTTATGTTTTAAGTCTCATAACGAACCGTTAATATTTACACAAGTTATCGCAATTTATGTTTAAAGAAATAATGATTTTGAACGATGAAAAATTTATTGTTTATAATTTTTAACTCTAATAGTAATGATTCGATAAACAAATTGTAAATAGAAAAAAGGTGTGTCGTAACGAGCTTTACAACACTTTTTTTTCAAATACAGTTTAACAACATTTAATTTTCCAATATTTCTAAGCGTTTGGACTAGAATTTTTCCCATTTTCGAGCGCTAGTCCCCTTATTGCATCCAAGCCTTCAGTTGTCTTTTGATACACAACTGTAACAAATTTGGAAAAATACTCATGTCTGCAGGTTCCTTTTTCTCCTAAAAATGATTATATGATTATATATATTATATATTATAATTATATATCTACCCTCTACCCTATATCTATAAAATCATATGTGGCGATGATTTCATTGTTTTTTAAATGTCAGGTTTTTTGTAACGCTATAAAGTGGGGATGTTATAAATAATAAAGAAATGTGCTTGGCGTCCTTCTTTTCGCAATTTATACAGGTTTAATGGAATACTGTTCTTATTTCAAATTCATGTGGCGTTTCAAAATTAAAAACTAAAACATCACGGAAGTCGTGTTACGATTTGTGAAACGCTTTAAATTGAGGTTATTTAAAAAGTGTTTGGTGACCTTCTTTTCTACATTTGTCCAGGTTGAATAGAATACTATTCGAATTTTAAATACATGTTGTGTTTTAAAATAATAACCCAAAAATCATGGAAGCCATTGTTTTTAATGAACAAGTTCTTGGTAACGCTTTAAAATAGGGTTATTTTAAATCATAAAGATGCGGTAAAGATCACGGTTTAGTCTTGGTTAGTTAGGGTTAATTGTTTGTAATAAGGAGAAAAAGAAACCTGCAGACATGAGTATTTTTCCAAATTTTTTTACAGTTGTGTTTTTACAGATGTTAATCAATTATATATATTATATATATATATATATTATATATATTATAATCATACAATCATTTTTAGGAGAAAAAGGAACCTGCAGACATGAGTATTTTCCAAATTTTTTTTACAGTTGTATTTGGTTAATCAAAAGACAACTATCTCGCGCCCAGGCCAACTGAAAATCCAAATTTAAATTTTCGCCTATATAGTATCGCTCCGCCCTAACGTAAAGCCATTAACTTTCGAATCTCCAACGCATATGCAACACAATACAGAGATTGAAGGCTGGTGCGATTGCATTTATCGGTGTACAAAACAATAGTGAGATTTGTAAGAGGAGCTGAGAGGTCCGGGTGCAAAACAAAGGACTCATGGGAGGTCTTTGGTTGCCACCCAGCGAATAATAAAGGCTTAACACTACGTCACCTACCAAACCATGATTCTAATCATCGCTATCGTCATAGAACTGACACTGTGGAGTTCCCCTGCCCAGTATATCCGTGACTACCTAACTGATTATAATTGCAAACAAACATTCCACATTTAATTCTACCCGAAAGTTAATCAATGTGCTATATACTAAAACAAACATTTTTATTGCATTAATAGTTTGCATTAGCAAGTGACTTTTTTAATTTAAAAATCAAAATTAAAACCGACTTCAAAATAATAAAAATGAACTAAAAAGTAAAAAATAATTTTTTCCCTTACTTAATCTACAACTCTTATATTTTTTTAAGTCGGCGCCTCATCGTTTGCACCGTGTAAATCTGGCGCCGACTTAAAAAATGTGAGAGTCGTAGATTAAATGAGGGAAAAAATGATTTCATAGTTTTTAGGGGATTTTAATTATTTTGAGGTAGGTTTTAATTTTTTTTAACTTTTGCTGAGGAGATACGCGCGTACGTACATAAAATAATAATATTTATGTGACAATAGTCTTTATTATTAACCAGAACTGGCAAATATTGGGTCAATATTGATGCAGTCTAGGATGGGACCACCATCGTTCTCTTTCGAATAAAAAAGAGATCATCAAAATCGGTCCATATGCTGAGGAGTTACGCGGTGACAAAAATAAAAAAAAATAAAAAAAATACATATACTAGTCGAATCTATAACCTCCTCCTTTTTGAAGTCGGTTAAAAACAGCGATCCAAAAACTAAAACTGTTGTACATTTGGCTAGTATTTTGAGTACCAAAAACTTAGATAGGTATCACTGTTACAAGTGATGCACTTGACCTTTTACACTTTACGCATTCCACTAGGTCCAGGACACCCTACAAAAAGATATTAAACACATTCACTCCAAGGGGCAACGGGTAGACCCCGAGCGACGCTACGTTCATAAACACCGTGGCAATTCGATGTTACGCTACCAAGTAATCCCTGGCAGGGTTCGCATTCAGGAGCCGCAAGGTTACGTGGGCGAGTCGGCGAAGAAGGTGGAGAAAAAAAAAGGCTAAGAGGAGGGAGCGAAGAGGGGAAGAAGGGAAAAGGACGCGAGCACACATCGTGTACTCCTTTCGAGGGTATATGCTCGTTGTATCAGATAGGACGGTTAACGAGGCACGAGTTGGATTTTTAAGTCACCCGAAGACAATGTGCCGTGCCCCCACAATCGTGTCTTTGCTTTTGGTCCTTCTTCTTCGTTCAGCATCCCTTGCCCCACGGTACCCTCGGCCTTCGGCCTTTACCGGTTTTCTGCATCAGATATCACATACCCACGACCTCAGCGCTGGCCATTCCTCCAGCCCAAACATCTCTCGCCTTCCCTGCTGGCGACCGAGCGCAGCGTGCCCGTCGTAAAAAGGATGCCGGATACCCAGTGGGATCCTCTCGGGAAATAATTACCTTCGGATCGTCGAAACCACGCTGGGTTATCGCTGGTAAAAATCGAACCTTCGTCTCTCGTGAGCGGGACACTTTTATAGATGCCCCGAGTATTGATGATCCTCACTTTACTCGAGGGTCACTGCGTCATTGAGGGGAGACCCCTCCCGGCTGTTGGGAGCGGGGGGGGCCGAGAATCATTCTCCAAACAATATGGTTCCTCGAGAAGTCCCTCCCGATACTCGAGGAAAGATGGTCACTGCTCTCTTGGAGTCGTTACAAGAGGCAGTTACTAATAAAGATGTTTCTGAGAACTTTCGTTGTAAGAATTGAATTTGAATAGAGTTCCTAGGCTGGTGTTTGAGATTTGCGAGCAGAACGTAGTGAATTATGCTGCTACTTTTGGTTGAAAATTTAGTCGTCCTGTAACGAGTGGCCACTTTCGATTCACAACAGATGTCGCGACAATCTACCATTGACTTCCCAGTCGCTTCCGACCCGTTTCAACGAAACGACCCTCGAAATCACAGGATACGACGCGACGAGTCGAGCGCAATCGTCGGCTTGGCTTGGTAGCCTAGCCGTGACCTCGTTACCAGTTTACGTGTCCTTAAAGCCCTTATCTAGTCAAAGCTGCCGTTGGATCTCCTTTCGCGCATTTATACGGGAACTTTGCATGTGGCCAACCGAGGGGTGGCGACTACCAAAGATTCTTTGATGTCTGGTACGCCTACGGCGGGCCAAAGTGCAAGCAGGGCCAGTAAAGGGAAAAGAAAAAGATGAAGGAAATGTTGAAAGAGAGAGAGAGAACCCTTTCAACGAAGGCGTCGACCCTCGACAACGAGTGCCAGACACAATTGTCACGAGGGGTTCCACGGCACTTGGAACCTTTTCCTCTTGGAACATGTACGATCTGTAACTACAGCGACTGACGCGCCTACCAGGAGAACTCTCAAACTGTTACGGATCTCTTACAGCCTGCTGACATCCGGGAAACGTGCGGGATCAAAGCTAAGGGAGTAAGGAAACTCGGATGGCCGACAGTGGCCTAGGCTCTGTGAGCACGCTCGCGAAACGGTATCGATCAGCGACGTCTAGAAGATGGAATAAAAGCGGAAAAGACCCCTGCGAGACTTCTACGACGTGCACTTTTTTCTGTGCCTCTGACTTCTTTGATATGCTTACCGAACGCACTATGGAGGAGCCAGTTACTTCACAAGTAGAGGAGAGGGCACGAATATGGGATACCCATTTTATTTTTTGGTGTAGGAAGTCTCAGAGTAGTCATAGGGTAAGCAGGCCAGCAGATGGACGGGGCCAGTAGATGGACGAATCGTTGGTTAATCGTTAATATTGAAAGAACTAGCCTTTTAATCTATATTATTGTTTTCTTATTTTGTAGAAAAACGATTTTTGTTTTATAAAACATTAATATATTTATTGAAAATTTCTTTTTGTATGCGAAAAAGTATTTATATGTATGGTCAGTATGCGCTAGTCGCTCGATTCTTAGTAGCCATTGCTCAACGTATTCGTGCCTTCAAGTTAATAAAAAACGTGTCTGGACGTATTGTAAACAGGTATGTAATAGATGATTGTATTGAAATATTAACAATTTATAAATAAACGCGTAAACAAAGAAAAACAAAACGATAGAACTTGTAAAAATGGCTGTCCATGTACTGGTATGGATTTTCTAACTTAAACTCAGTAGATGGACATAATAGAATCTAACCTTTTGAAGCCGTTTTTTTTTAATAAACAAAAAGTTTACACATCTACTTGTATGTAGGTACCTTATTTTTCTTTTAATTTAGATGGCAAGCAACAAAAAAGATATACCTTCTATCAATATGCACATAATGACGTACATATATACAGCCCTGTATGTTAAAAAGGTTACATGTCGAATCGGGACAGTCCTATGATCCGTGACATCTGATCACTTTAGGATAGATATAAGCCACTAGATATGGCCACTCTGAGGCCATAACCTGTTGCACAGTTTTCGGACAATGAAGACAGCATATGTTTTTAACTTTGATGAAATAAACTATATTTTAACAAAAAATGCCTTAATCTAGGTCACTGCTATAGCTAATAAGCCTTTTATACGTCTAGCGAGACACCTGTCCATCTATTGGTTCTAAACTGTCCATCTACTAGCCCTATAATCCATCTACTGGTGATACGGGCTATGAGTAGAATTTTCATCATTCTATGCTTAAATACATTAATTTTTTACTTACAGTAATTTTTTTCTTTAAATTTATACATTTTTACGCGCAAAGCTTTTGATTTTTTTCTAATGCAACAGATATATCTAAGAAACACCTTGATGTAAACATCGGAATCCGCTAAACCGTCCATCTACTGGGCTGCTTACTCTAAGTAGAAAAATCGAACCATGAAGTGTGGACAATTTCATATGGAATGTGCTGCAATAACACGAGTATTGTAGATCTTACAGAACTTTTGATTTTTTTACTTTTCAACGAAATAAGTTATGAAACTTTGTTAAAGCATTAACAAAAAAGGTTTTATTGATGTACAAGCATAGCAGAACATCAAATATAATAAAACAATCGCATTTATTTTGTTTTGCAACAGTCGTATATGTAAACTGTGCTTCCTAGACTCGCGCAATCATGATGGGCCCATAATTGGTACGCTAAGCACTGGATCCACAACTCGCCTTTAAAATCTTCGGAAAATTTGATTTTTCCGAGTACCTATTTCATACTTCTACCAATTTTCCATATCTCTTTTTCTCATTATATCATAATCAAAAGTACAATGTACTCTAAATCATAATTAATATACTGAAACTACGATTATTTAAAAATCCAATAAACCAAAGTAAATTTCACTTTAATAAGCAGTAGAAGCTTTCTGTTACCTATCCCCAAGTTGGGAATTGTTTGGCCATTAAAATGCCAACAATAAATGCTACTAGGGTTCTCTGTACAAAAACTTCAAAAGACACGTTTCGTTGCATAAATTGGATCGTCAATCTTCCATTTCCACCTGAACTGTTGCCCCTGATTTCGTCATGTTTCCCTGAACGTTCGTCAACCTTAACGAACTGTACTTTACACAAAGCGTGCTCGGTTCAAACACGATGGCGTACGCATAAAGGTCGATGGTTCAGAGTCGCGGTGAAATCGTTCGAGCGAAATCGGGGCGGGTGCATTGTAAGCAGGCGTCACGACGTGTAAACCTAATATTTCCTGTTCCTTCGACCTGCACTTCACCCTTCTGCCTTCTCCTTCTTCTGTATTCCCCCGCCACCCGCCGTCATCTCTTTTTAAAACCCCTCGGCGAGGGAAAGGCCTCGTTATAAGCGTACCGTGGGTTTCCAGCTCGAAAGGTGTTGGGTTTCTGACCCAAAGCCCTGGGCCCCGGGAGGCGAAGAGAGAGAGAGAGAGAGAGCAGGCAGAGAACTGGGGCCCCCGCAGCTAGGCCGCAATTCAACGGGCCCTTTTTTCTGTTCCTCTTTATAACGCGACTCTTGAAGCTTCGCTCGTCAACTAGCCTCTATACTATATTTTGACAGCGGGGGACACGGTGCCCTGCGAAATTCTGCCGGCTGTTTCGCGCCTCGCGAAACGAAGACGCCTGCGCGCTTCCCGTCTTTGTCTCGGACCTTTGTGCCGGAAGTTTTTTCCGCCTTTTGTTCGTCGCACGGTCGAACACCTTGGAACTTTATGAATTCATCGTGACAGCCCTTAGAAACACAGTGGTTTGCTGGCTCATCGGAGTCATTTCTGGGGAATCGAGTATAATTTTCGGACGCCATCGAGATATCTAAGTTTATAGAGTGCCGGCAAAGTAGGGTACGTGGGTTGCTGCAAAAGTTTCGGGAAAGTAAGTGGTGTTATTGTTCCTCAAAATATTCTCCATTGAGATTTATGCACCTCTGCCAATTAACATTTCTTTGTGTTCTTAACGCCCCCTATCCTAGAAAGTGTCAACTTTTACGATAATGACATTACCATTTGAGTGGCAGCACTGGAAGTGATATATTCCCGAATCTTTTGCAGCAACCCTAGTGTTTATGAAAATTAAGCGCATTGAAATAATTGTATCGCAGGTTGGCAGTCTTCATGTTTCACAAATTTCTCGACATTAAGTACCTTTGCGTGGGAAATTTTAGGGTGTCGCACGTGGCTTTTTCTAATTTCTAGAAGCGTCCCTAGTAGCATTTTGGGTTGGCATACAGTTGGGCCACGCACATAATATTAGTTGGCCAACAGTTAGATTTGGCACTTTTTTTTCAGGCTGGGCCAACAACAGATGGCCAAGATAGGCTTCCCTACTGTTTCCCAACTATTTATAGGGACTGCCCGGTCTGGTTTAGGTAAAAAAAAAAATTTTGCCGTGAGTAGGAATCGAACACGGGCTTTCCGATTGCGAAGCAGCCGCTGTTCGCAACTACCCAACACATTTCCTTACAAAAAGTTTTAATTTCTAGTTACATAAATAGTATTAATTGTTTATAAAAACTGCACACTGACGCGAAATATTCGACAAAATATCATCATTCGACTCATTCCTTAAAATTTCACATTCGTCTTAAGACAGACGTCCTCGTTACGTATTTATAAATAACAAAAGAAAAATCACAACTTGGAATATAATAACAAGTTTTAGGATGTAGCAAATTTTCTGACGTTTGTAAGACAACATTTAATCATCGTTGTAAATTGTTTGTTAATTAACCAACCATAATAATTGTAGGCCCAACATTGAATATTCGTAGACAAACTGTCGTAACTTTTTGTTAATTAACCAACCATAATAATTGTAGGCCCAACATTAAATATTCGTAGGCAAACTGTCGTAACTTTTTGTTAATTCACCAACGATAATAATTGTAGGCCCAACATTGAATATTCGTTGGCAAACTGTCGTAACTTTTTTGCCGTGGCCCTATGTTGGGAATTTGTAGGCAAAAACACTAACTATATCCCAACTGATTCCCAACTGTTGGCAACCGCTGGCCAACAAAAATGCTACTAGGGGTCTCGTGTGAAAAGGTCTTAACTGCCCCTTCGTTCAATGGACCGCAGGATTGCCAAATTATCTTACAATCAGTGTTGTATTTTGACAGCGTAGAATACGACGCGTGGCGTGATTACCAGTTTGAAGCGCATAATGTATTCAAAAAGTCGTCGTGTAGAAAGTTTCGTATCGTTTCGCTTCTCTCTATTTGTCCTTAATTCTTCATGCATCTTTAATCTATGTTAAAGCGGTTTTAAATATTCCATAAACTGTCAAAAATTTCAATACCAGGTGCTGTTATTTCTCTTCTGTAACTTCCTTTTAACATTGTGTATGTAATGCGACGCAGCACTGTATTCCGCGTTTCTGTAGAGGGAGGGTAGAAATATGAGACACCAAGGTTTCGACCTGTACACAGCTTTGACAGTTTTGACAATATGACGACTGAAACACTCTCCCACAGCAACCGTTATTGACAGTTATCGTTCTTTTGTTTAATGGATGTTTTGCGTGTCAGCCGTAGCAGGCCAGTAGATGGACGGTTTAGCGGATTCCGATGTTTACATCAAGGTGTTTCTTAGATATATCTGTTGCATTAGAAAAAAATCAAAAGCTCTGCGCGTAAAAATGTATAAATTTAAAGAAAAAAATTACTGTAAGTAAAAAAATTAATGTATTCAAGCATAGAATGATGAAAATTCTACTCAGCCCGTATCACCAGTAGATGGATTATAGGGCTAGTAGATGGACAGTTTAGAACCAATAGATGGACGGGTGTCTCGCTAGACGAATAAAAGGCTTATTAGCTATAGTAGTGACCTAGATTAAGGCATTTTTTGTTAAAATATTGTTTATTTCATCAAATTTAAAAACATATGCTGTCTTCATTGTCCGAAAACTGTGCAACAGGTTATGGCCTCAGAGTGCAAATAAAGTGAGGCTATATCTATCCTAAAGTGATCAGACGTCATGGATCATAGGACTGTCCCAATTTGACATGTAACCTTTTTAACATACAAGGCTGTATTTATGTACGTCATTATGTGCATATTGATAGAAGGTATATCTTTTTTGTTGCTTGCCATCTAAATTAAAAGAAAAATGAGGTAAACTTTTTGCTTATTAAAAAAACGGCTTCAAAAGGTTAGATTCTATTCTGTCCATCTACTGAGCTTAAGTTAGAAAATCCATACCAGTACATGGACAGCCATTTTTATAAGTTCTATCGTTTTGTTTTTCTTTGTTTACGCGTTTATTTATAAATTGTTAATATTTCAATACAATCATCTATTACATACCTGTTTACAATACGTCCAAACACGTTTTTTATTAACTTGAAGGCACGAATACGCTGAGCAATGGATACTAAGAATCGAGCGACTAGCGCATACTGGCGTGGCATACAAAACGAAAATTTCAATAAATATATTAATGTTTTATAAAACAAAAATCGTTTTTCTACAAAATAAAAAACAATAATATAGATTAAAAGGCTAGTTCTTTCAATATTAACGATTAACCAACGATTCGTCCATCTACTGGCCCCGTACATCTGCTGGCCTGCTTACCCTACTGTGGGCCAACCAGAAATGCTACTAGGGAAGCACCAATAACGTTCGCCCTGGAACATAAAAGATCTAAGGCGCATCTTCCCATAAAAACATTCTTCCTAAGTACGTACCACAATACACCCGTAGAGAGCAGTTGAACCCTCTTCCAAATTTAACCACACGTTCTTTCTTAACTAAGGCTCGTCTTGCTTCTTTTTCCCGTATAAAATTATGGGGGGCAGGTGTTCGATGAATGAATATTTCACAAGATATTTCAAACACCGCAATGAAACATGTGCTCTGCTAAATATGTTCAAACGCTTCAGCATCGCGTAACAAGCATTCCATGAGCACGTGTAAGCGGGCGCGCTACTTGCTCGCTCCGGAGAGCAGAGGCGACGCTCAAAACAAACTTCATCTCGTGGATGTGTACGCGAAACTTCGGGGCTCCGCGTTCTCGGGCACAGCACGACCGGACGCGATCAATGATTTACGAGGGATTCAACGTGGATCTACGACAGAGGGAGGAGAGGGTTCCCGCGGAAACTCAAACTCGTCAGGCTGATCCAAAAATGATCCGCGAGTTGAGGTTAACGACCAGATCAGGCAGCTGGTTCTCGCCGATACCTCGACACGCAGCCCTCGGCAGATCTAATAACGTAGCCACGTATGCTTGTACAAACGAGTTCGCATTTATATGCGCATGCACATGTATGTATATAAACGCGTGCTGCCGCTGCATGGGATATTTTTCACTTTCGCCAGTGCGTACAAACGACGTGGGCGTGGGTATATACCCGGTGCACGTATACACGTGGCCTTATATTGCTCAAGTCTCACCCACTTGCGAGCACAGCGCCGTAAGCCCCCAGCTATAGGATGTGTTTGCAGTTCTGCAGCTTTCTCAAATTATCCATCAAAATTCTTGCACCATGCAAGACGATATTTACAGCTCTGCTCGCGTCATCGTTCATACCACGAATACTGGAAGTCTATTGATGTCAGAAATAAAGAATGCGAGACATTCGCCTGAACGGTGAAAACAGTAACACCTCGCCGACAGCATCCTTTGGCAAATACAAATTATTGGGAACTTATGAATACCTTAAGTGGTAAAATGAAGAGGGTTCAGTTCATATCCGCAACGTTCGTCACTCGTACTCTCGCAATCTATCAACATTGATCTGCTGTCCATTTTCTTGTAGAATTTGTGATTGTTGTAGTGGAGACAATACAAAGCCTTATGTTAACCAGGTAAATTTATCAAATTTTTCACTTTCCCGCCAACTCCGTGCCCATTGTCTAACATGATGCAGTTCTGGGGCTACATTTGAGGTACAAAGGGTAGCAAACCTTGCTCTTTTAATGATTGTTCAGAGCACGGTTTTGATCATGGTAATTGAAAGAAATTCAAACGTGAGAATCATTGAAGAGTTGCGTTAAGTATGAGAGACTTTGTGGGCCATTTAGCGATATTACTTCCATTGTCAGCACGCTTATAAGGGACAAGTGTGCTACATTAGGCTCACCCTCTATACGTATAATACAGAAAGCTGGCTGCTTAGCATATATCGAACGAATACGTGGGCTCTTCCTCCGCCGATGGGGGTCTCTCCTGAATAACCCATAAGTCCTGGCCAAGTCCTGGACGTCGTTTGTACTCCCCCTTATTTCCCTCTCATTTTATCCTCCTCCATTATCGCAAGACCGATTCCTTCTCCGTCCCTCTGCACATAGGTCACGTGCAGGAAGGCGTAACTTCACACGACACCAGTTATAATTCACTCCAGAGGATCGTAAGCGACGAGGGACAGAGGGAGACAGGGAGAAAAAAGAAAGAGTGTAAGCATACGCCCGTTGAGTTATTTCGTCGTTTCAGGGATGCCTTTTCGTGTCTTTACAAAACTTAACCGTCTGCTTTATAGCCCCAGCTAGCGGAAGGATTAAGGGAACTTTTCTGCCAGGGTGTCTTGTTACGGTGGAATCCTTGACACCTCTCACTGTCGATCGTAAAGGATTGGGATGGTATACCGAGCTTGAGCGTTGGGCGAACCCTTTCACCATTCCTCATCCATTTCTTTAGCTGATACTCCCACCTTAGCAGCAGAACTTATATTTATAATTCGTGATCGAAGTATACCTCTCAAGCACACTGAAATCTGTGATTCGATTAACTGCTAGATTTTCAATCACTTTGCTATATCCCGTTCCAAAGTTCTACACCCAAAAAGGGCGGCATCGAGGAAGAGGTATTTGTGGTGAATCCAAATTACATAGGTACTTTACTTAAACATCTCATCCCTCCTTTTCTGTACTAATATCTCTCACTAGCATGCCCCGTGTCGGCTTCGCCCGAGTTATTAGCGTGACTGATTCATGTTTATTGAAATTAATATCTTTCAACGAAATTAAGTATTTTGAAAAAAAGCTTATTTTTCTCATAATATTTCGGAAAAAATAACATTCTTGGTAAGATGATTTTCTGACATTAGTGTTGCATAACGCGTCGAACTCTGGCGGATTGATCTTGACAATTTTCATCACACGTGGGACATAGTAACATCCAAAGAGGGTACGGGTAATCTACAAAAGTAATTTGTACCCCGACGATCATCCTTGTCATCCCCGATGATCATATAAATTACATGTTAATGACACGTTTTTTTAGATATACTACATAGCCTATATGCCCGTCCTAGAGTATCCAGAAATAACGCGTTATAATTTGTGAAAGATCATTTCAATAGGTTTTGAGTTTTGTGCGAACATAAAAATCGACTATCAAATGTCCGTTATCGGGAAGTTGTGGTACCCGAGAGTAACGATACACGATCTGCCCGGCTCTCGTATAGGCACGACTTCTGTATTCCACCTGCGAGAAGCGCTCGGCCCGATCGCCGCCTAGCGGTCGCGTCGCGTAGTATTCATCGCAGCCGGCCAAGTCATAACTTCTTTATGTACATAATCACACAGATTAATTATATTTTACGTGATTAAACATAGCCTATGTCCGTCCTTGTTGTTCAAGGATGCTGTAGTTAAAATTTCGTAACGATTGGTTCAGTACTTCTTGAGATTTTTGTGGGCATACAAAAAACGCTGTAGCTTTATTATAATAGTAAGGTAAGATAGTAAGATAGTAAGATAAGAAGTAAGATTTCCAATTCCACAACGATCGACATCGCCGCCAGCGTCTCGACAGGAATGCAACGAACACGTGACAATAATTTCGCGCACCATCGATCATCGCTCAAACTCTTTCGCACTAACGACGTGCCCATTTATCTTCATACGTCCGTGCGAAATATGTTTCGCCTCGGTCGCGGTTAAATCTGGTTCATTGTCCTGCGGACGAACAGCAGCGGCGAGAGATGGACTCCCCGCGCTATAGGTAACCCCCGGTAGTTGCCGTTTATTTGTCGAGGGTAGAAAAGCAGCGAAACGGGAAGCAAAGCAAACTGGCGACCGGCCGGGACGTGATTCTGGCATCGGGAGCTAAAATAATATTGTTCCTGACGTGTGCACCCTCGAAATGCGATTGCGAGCTTTCGTTCAGGCCGCTATATCGCGCGCGGTAGCGATCGTAAAAGCCCACTGAACGAGGGCTGACAGATGGGTGGGCTGATTGAGACGTTGTCGCCACCGCGCAGGGGACATATGGCGCCGTACTAGCAATCAGAGCTCGGACGTGAAGAGGATTACGCGACGACTGAGTTTATCGTGACGTTGGATCGGGTGTCCTTTCGTTGAGGCACGTTCGTGTCCTTCGATCGACAGCGCTCGTTAAGAAGGATTCGCTAGGAAGTCGGCTCCGAAAGGACCGGCCATCCTGATCCTTTCGAGCCTTTTGCAAGCAGTCTTCCTCTTCCTCGGGTTTAATCCTTCAAGCTGTCGGCTCCGCCACGTCCCGCTAAGCCTCTTATTTCCAAATTACATAACGGGAAAATTCCGTTCAGCTGCTGATCGCGACGAGGATCTTTCTCGGTAAATGCACACGCACTTGATATTATTACGAGATTAGGTTTTCTTTGAAATACTAGCGGACACGGTGGAGTGGTGGGTATGAAGGTAATAAATTTGTTGTATTTCTTTAGTGGGTTTGTAGATTACATCGGTTCGTATAAGAGATGGGCATTATTTAAATAACGAATTAAATAAAACAGGATTTATCTTTATTTGTCATCGAATAAAAATTACTGAGAGTTATTTGTATTTGAAACGTCACAAATAATTTTTTTGTTCGACGTGAATTTATCCGACGCACAGTGGTCCGTCTTATTGATGAGCTAGCGGGACGAAAGTCCAAAATCATGACCCATCCGAAATGAATGAATCCTTGTCATACCACAAGCTACTGAGTCAGAGATATCGGAATGATATGGTATGCAAATTTGTATGTATTTAATAAATATGACGATTGTGCAAAAGTACGCGCGCCGGGCCCTTAGTAACAGTTTGTTAGAATGCATCAGAATCAGCTATAAATCAGTAGTGCTCCGTTGTATCGCAATTAAAATTGTTAGAATTTTACAAAATCGACTGCAAACGTACAAGTGGTACATGAAGTTTCAGCCATGAATATTTTAATTTCCAACGTACAGAATTAAAATACAATCATAAAAATGGTGGATTTTTCAAAAGCTTTCGTTAGAAAAGCTCTAGGTATCCTGTAACCTCGTGGAACCTAGGCATTTTTGTGGGGTTTTGTTCTATTTGCTTTATAGAATACATATCGGCAAGTTACAGCTGCAAATATTTGCAACTCTGCATTATTAAACTGTTTGTTTATTTGTACGGTTAAAATCTATAAACTCAATTTTAACCCACTTCTAACTATCCAATTGGCTTGTAACTTTGCAGTCGTGCGTAGTATATCACCACCGAAATTGTAGTACAAGAAAATAAGAAATAATAAAAATAATTATGTTTCTACGTATCCCCAAAGTTTCATAATTTCAGGAATTTTCGTGTTGGGGATCTTCCCTTGTGAGGGGTGAACGTTTTAAGGGTGGTAAAACAATGTGGATGGTGTTTTTCAAACATTTTCATCTAATTGATGATTTATGGACGAACCGCGACTTTTGTCCCGCTAGCTTCTTAATAAACGGACCACTGTGCGACGGCTACAAATCATTTTTTTATTTGACGGGAATTCATTTTAACCTTCGAATAATTGTTTCATCTTTTCAGTCATTTGTATTTGAAATTTATTTGAAGTCCAAATAACTCTGGGAGTAGAGACCGCGAGAGAGGGGGAGCGTGCGCGAGCAGGATACAAATAGATGGCGTGCCACTGATTGGTTGCCGCCATTCGTGACAAAACCGGAATAAACATAACCTAAACATTCACTAAACTGCCTGCTTTCCAAGCTGCTTGTTTATCTATCTCTTTCTATCCGTATTTCTGTCTCTTTCTTTTTTCACGTTTTCTTTCTCTGTCTACTTCCGCTTTTGTCACAAATGGTGGTAACCAAACAGTAGCCTTAGAGCATATGCTCTAAGACAGTAGCACGCCATCTATCTCTATCCTGCTCGCGCACGCGCCCCCTGTTTCGCGCTCTCTACTCGCAGAGTTATTTGAGTTTAAATAAGTTACAAATACAAATGAATGAAAAGATGAAAAAATTATTTGAAAGTTAAAATGCATTCCCGTCAAATAAAAAAATGATTTGTGGCCATCGGAGAAATTCACGTCGAACAAAAAAAATTATTTATGACGTTTCAAATACAAATAACTTTCAGTATATTTTATTTCAAATATAAATAACATTCAGCAATTTTTATTTCAAATACAAATAACATTCAGCAATTTTTATTTCAAATACAAATAACTTTCCGTTATTTTTATTTCAAATACAAATATCTTTCAGTAATTTTTATTTCAAATACAAATATCTTTCAGTAATTTTTATTTCAAATACAAATATCTTTCAGTAATTTTTATTTCAAATACAAATAACTTTCAGTAATTTTTATTTGATGAGTCTCGAATCAAATTTTTGTCTTTTATTCGAAATCAATTTTTTATTTGAAATAATCTTTTGCCCATCTCTGGAAAGTTCATATAATGTACTTGGATATATATTTTATATATATATATATATGTGTGTCTAAGTTATAAATAATAGAATTATTTAATAGTGTAGAATACACTTGCCAGGTCCAAATGCGTAAAAATAGGGTTTCCACGTATTACACTTGCAAAATATATTAACAGTTTAAAAATATGACGTTATAAATATTATTGTTATATGTTATTTACCAAAATATGAATATTTATGAACGCATTACAAGTTATGAATCGCTCATAAAAAAGGAATTGCAAAAGAGCATTCCAATATGTATATAAAATTCTCTTTTGTATGTCTTATATGTATAAACATTTGTTATTATGAGCCAAAAGCAATTAGAAATGTTATTTTACTGCCCATATTCAAACTCATATAGAACAATAGAATAAACAAGAGTTCTAAAAAGAAAATTCTCAAAAGCTTCCGAAACAATTCTAGCATAATACATATTTGCTACAAAATGTACGCTTGCTGTAAACTACCAAAGTTTAGTAAACTCCCTATACCATCTCATCTTCATCGTTGCACTAAAAAGAAATATGGTAAAGAAATTATAAAATAACCAACAACTGTCCAAATGTCAGCTTGAACCACAGCAGTACGTAGATTGTAGATACTTTTTACGCAGGATATACTGAAATGCAAACGTTTCATGGACGTTGTCAATCATCGTATGTAGGGTAAAGGACCCAATTACTGCCACCTACCCAATCACTGTCACCCTGAGCTGTTTTACTTAAAATATCGAATAATCTTGTGAAACGATACATAAAAAAAATTTAACATACAATTGAAACTGTAATTTATACGATACAAAAAACAGCACTTAATTTTTTCTTCGTTAATTTGGATGAAACGATCAAACATTTTAAGCGGATATTAGGAGAGTGAAAACGATGACTTCCTTACTAGCAAAAGAGAAAACAAGAGGTTAAAGAAAATGCTGTAATTGTAATATTTAAGGTATTAACATAACAAAATATAATGTTTTAGATAATACAAGCATCATAGAAAGTAATAACGATCAAAATTCAACGATTCATTAAGTCTGTTTATTTATTAATTCGGTGACAGTGATTGGTACAAGCGTTTCAAGCATTTTGGTATTACTGTCATAGCAGTAGTCGCTCATGTACATGAGACGACATAACCTTAAAATGAGATAAACAGTATTAGGTTAGCTGGCAGTAATTGGGGTGTCAGTAATTCAGTCAAATACATTTGAAGGGTGTCAGCAATAGATACCCAAGTATATTTTTGAAATTGATGAATTTATACATAAAAATGGATGTTTTAAGATCCACCAAATTTTGTTCATCAAGTAAACATATTAAACAATAATAAATAACAAGAAGAACATATACTTTTAGTCTATATAAGTACAAAACTATAAGATAAAGTCAGAGTCAACGCTTAAAGTGTCAGTAATTGGGTCCTTTACCCTACCTACTGTGAAAGCGATCCGCCAATTTTAACCGCTAGAAACCCAGCCATGAAGTAATGAAACCATTTATTGCGTCTTTCAGAGATACAGTCACTAACATTAAATCTACTGAGGTGGTGTATTAAACTATATTCTCGCGAGTATGTGTAAGCCTGCACTTACATATCTGGTCATATTCCCACAAGGCTCAAAGCTTAACCCTCTTCTCCAGTGGTTACGCGGTCTACTTAGACCCACCTGCGTATCAATCTACGTATGTTACTTCGTATAACTGTTAAGATAAAAGGGAGACGAAATAAAAAGACTTCTACTTGCTGAGACGTACGTACCATTGCCCGCTCCCAAATTCCCTCGAATTCTGGCAACGGTCGCTCGTTAGATTCTGGGAATAATGTTCGCTCGACGCTTTTACACTGATCCAAGCTGAAGATATAGGCGTACACAGGTTTCCAGACCATAACAAGGGCAGAATCGAGCATGAACGCTTATTATACGAATGTGCGGGAAGCTATCGTCCAAAGTGCAGCCTATACTGTAGACTTGTACACTGTCTACTTATCCATCACGAATGCCTGGGCTGTTGACTTGTCTGCAATGCGCTCAACGATGCTACTGACTTTGCCCCCTACTACTCTCACGTCCCTATGTTTATCTCTGCAAACCAGGATACTCTTCTTCCCGGTTCCTCGACTCATGGCTGGCGTATGAATGCACCCCGAATTTCAAGGAAAGAACTGACCTACGGGTACACGTGTTCCCCGACAACCTGGCCGCTCCCCTTCATGTCCCCGGAGAGATCAATCTTCCGTCAGGGGGCCCACTGGCTGCGCGGAGGGTTTGTCACGTGCGATTTATTACTAGAGACTGCCGGGGGATGAGTCCTCCTAGAATCTCGAAGGACGATCACGGACGAGGCGAAGGAAGGACACATCGGACATAGAAAGGCAGACCATCCCCCGCTGTGGAACACCCGTAGACCCCGGATGAGATACTATCTATGGTTTCGAGTCTTTGAATTTTTAAACGGGGGCCTCACCACGTGTTCCTTGCCCTGGTGCCTTGATAATTTCAAAGGCGCGCTCGCAATTCCGCCTGCTGTCAGGAACATGACATAAAACAAGACGGTATACTCTCCGAACGCACAACCGTGTTTGTGCTTGGGTACGTGCCACTTTTCCGCCTCTATTTCCGTGTCTAGCGTAACGTATAAGCATGGCCTTTGTGCAGGAACGTGGCACCGCGTTCGAGTTTTTAAACAAAATTCTTTTTCATTAAAGTTGACAATGATGTTATCGCGAATGACAAGATACAATTGCACTACGTGTTATTGACTCTTTCCCCGCTTTGCTTCGATTTCGATTCTGTTAAATTAATATCGTTTAGAGTTTCTGTGACCAGGGATTTAATTCCTTCACAGCGACTGACATTGCAGGATCACAGTACCCACTAAACTTTTTTGACAAATAATGTATTTGCCTCTCTACTTTTTAAATGGAATAATATGTGTGTAGTACCTCAGTCTGGAATTGGAAAAACTATCAAACGTTGAGTCAGAGAGTATACAGGTATGTGCAGTAAAAAGTTGATAGTTACCTTCGTATTATTTTTATTGTAATACGTGATTTGCAACAAACATTACTTCACAAATTCCCAGAGTTACAAATTATAGATCGTTAATTTCAGGAGGAGAGCTGTACACGAAAGTTCTCTGCTGTGTTCGATTTATTGGCAAGGCAACTGTCTTCGTGAAACCTGATGTGCTTGTTGTGTGCCTATATGGGCACAATAAACCATACCACTGGTGCTACAATGTTAAACAGGTTTAGCAAGTTAAGCTGTCGAATAAAAGTGGCAGCGTTTGAAATAAAACGATAAACCTATATCGCAGTGCTTGCTTGATAGCTTTCGACGCCTTATGACTAACAATAATTATTTTACTTAAATAGTGTTCTATACAGTGTTCAAATGCGAAAATTTTTGTCATTTTCGAATGGCTATATCTTCGCGAAAAATGGTCGCAAAATTGTTTAAAAAAAGTATTTTAACGCTTGACGTTTCTAGTTTTTGAATCAATGACTCAATTCTTTTTCATCCCTTATGATACTGTTTTATCAAGATGAAGTCCGGGGAACGAAGTTTCAAAGCTTGTTGCCTCGTTTGAACGTATACGAAAGCTAAGAAATTTTCCTTTCGGAGCCCTTGGTGGCCAATTTAATGAGATTTTTTTTCATAGTATAAAATCCATTTTAAAATGATCCGAAAAATGGCATATTCTCCATTTTTTAGAAAACATGATGCGACTTCAAGGAAAATCGTGGATTCAAGCGTTAAAATGAATTTTTTAAATATTCTTTGCGACCATTTTTCGCGGAGATACAGCTTTTTGAAAAAACTTCTACCTATCGCAGAAGAGTGATACGTGCTACGAAAGGAAATCCAAGTTTATCATTCGAATTACAGAAGTAACATTTGCATGTTTCTGCATAATAAAGCCGTCACGTGAACCCGCAATTTGCAAGAGTATAAAGCAAATTCGGCGCGACTGTCAAAAGCTAGTGTATAAATGCTGGACGTGCTGACCACGATCCCCTCGCGACTAGTTTATGTGAAATGCAGTCACGAAACGTCGAATTATCTGAAGCTTCCAGAACGGCGGTATTTTCGAGTTCCCTTCTTCCACGGCAGTTAGTTCTAGGTAGCGGGCGAAAGGCGAGGAGGGGTATACCACTTAAGCACCCATTTGTCAGAAACTGTTTGTGGTCCTTCGAAAGCGTTCGAGCCCTTATTTGCCGAGTCACCTGGTATAAGGGCCGACGCTTTGATGTCTACACGCCAGAAAAGTCTCCCGATCACAAGCGCGTAGTTAGTATCGGAGCGAACGGTGTTTATGGATTTAAAAAAAATAAATAATACGATAGACTTATTCTCCCGAAGGTCCTGAATCACGATCCTGTATTGAATCAGGGGAAAGCTCCGCGGCTCGAAACTACTCGAAGTGCGCGAGATGTTTTTCTCAGAAGATCCAGAAGGAACGACGACTCATCTTCGAGAAGCAGATGCTCGTTAAGATCCTGTCACTCAGGACCCTCTATGTGGAAGCCAAAACAGACGCAGCGACGGGGATTAAAAGATTCTTTGCGTGGATAACGCTGAGAAATTGATGAATACTCTCTTTACTGCGTAAGAAGTGGCCGGGGTGGAAGCGACAAGGGAGGGAAGTGCAACTTGATCGAATTTAATTCTAACGCCACTTTCTTGCGAGCCTTCGTCGGCGGCTATGAAGAAGCCAGATGATGGATTGACTCGTGAATGTCTGCATCTCGGTTTCCGATATCACCGAAGGACATTATTTTCACTTCGTTCGATGCTCCTTATGCCCCTACAGTCATAGGGTAAGCAGGCCAGTAGATGGACGGATTCCCATGTTTACATCAAGGTGTTTCTTAGATAGGGTAAACGCGCCAATAAATGGACACTTAAGCGCGATTGATTCCACGTGCTGCGAAAATTGTTTGGATATGAAGCAAGAAATTAAAAGAAGTCTCTAACTAATTAGTTGCTTATTTTAATAACTTATTTTACTCATTTTAATATAAAATGTCCATTCACTGGTACGTGTCCATTTACTGGTACATCCACCCTATATCTGTTGCATTAGAAAAAAATCAAAAGCTTTGCGCGTAAAAATGTATGAATTTAAAGAAAAAAATTACTGTAAGTAAAAAAAATTAATGTATTTAAGCATAGAATGATGAAAATTTTACTCATAGGCCGTATCACCAGTAGATGGATTATAGGGCTAGTAGATGGACAGTTTTGGACGGGTGTCTCGCTAGACGTATAAAAGGCTTATTAGCTATAGCAGTGACCTAGATTAAGGCATTTTTTGTTAAAATATAGTTTATTTCATCAAAGTTAAAAACATATGCTGTCTTCATTGTCCGAAAACTGTGCAACAGGTTATGGCCTCAGAGTGGCCATATCTAGTGGCTTATATCTATCCTAAAGTGATCAGATGTCACGGATCATAGGACTGTCCCGATTTGACATGTAACCTTTTTAACATACAGGGCTGTATCTATGTACGTCATTATGTGCATATTGATAGAAGGTATATCTTTTTTGTTGCTTGCCATCTAAATTAAAAGAAAAATAAGGTACCTACATACAAGTAGATGTGTAAACTTTTTGTTTATTAAAAAAAACGGCTTCAAAAGGTTAGATTCTATTCTGTCCATCTACTGAGTTTAAGTTAGAATATCCATACGAGTACATGGACAGCCATTTTTATAAGTTCTATCGTTTTGTTTTTCTTTGTTTACGCGTTTATTTATAAATTGTTAATATTTCAATACAATCATCTATTACATACCTGTTTACAATACGTCCAAACACGTTTTTTATTAACTTGATGGCACGAATACGCTGAGCAATGGCTACTAAGAATCGAGCGATTAGCGCATACTGGCGTAAGACCATACATATAAATACTTTTTTGCATACAAAAAGAAAATTTCAATAAATATATTAATGTTTTATAAAACAAAAATCGTTTTACTACAAAATAAAAAAAACACTAATATAGATTAAAAGGCTAGTTCTTTCAATATTAACGATTAACCAACGATTCGTCCATCTACTGGCCCCGTTCATCTGCTGGCCTGCTTACCCTACTTAAGTATTCGTGAGAGATTAAATTTAGAAAGCATCGCGGAGAAGCAGATCCCCTTGGGACGCATATCTTTTTTCATGATAGCTCTTGACAGAAACCTCCCGTGTGCACTTGGGAAACTAGGGAACAGCATTTTCACCCTCCTGCTGCACATACACGTATCTGTGGCCTCTGGAGGAATACCAGGTCCAGGCAACAGTCAATCTTGTTATAGTCTCATTAGATTCACGATGCTCCCTAACTTTATTACTGCTTCAGACTAATGCGTACGGAAAGAAATTTATATCCTCGACAAGCTCTTCCATCCAACCTATTCAAGTGAAATGCAGCAGGACGAATTAATTCCTAAAATATTCAGGATTTCCAGCTGAAGAGATTTCTGGATGCTGTTTGTACAGAATGATTTCAGTGACAGAATATTCTCGCTTTCGCGTGGAACGCATCGCGGAGCCACACTCGAGAATCAGTGTACCGCTTACCGAGCAGTAAAGAAACACCAGCGACCACTTGACTCTCTCTTCCCTGGGAAAAGTTACACGTGTTACGTATCGAAGCTCCCCAGAGTCGTCGTTGCAGGATTTTCTACTGTCGCGCGTCAGGGATAGAAAAGGAAGAGAAGAAAGGAAGGACGCGCGGGAAGAAAATCCACGGGGGACCGGCATCTCCTCCGACCAGGCCCCTCATGTAAAATGCCCGACCAACACACCCCGCAGAGTGTCCCTGGCACGTAAGCTAAACGAGACGAGCCGGCGCGCACCAGCGAAAACTTAAGGCGCGGATCTTAACGAGGAGTCGAAGATTGATGCGGACAACGGTGCAGCATCCGCCCGCCGGTCCATCTTCAAACCGTACACGAGAATCTCTACTCTGCCTTTCCCTCGTAGCGCATCGCCCTCCGTCGTTTTGTGCATCGACAGATACAATCTTCCAACATTTCTCTGCCTCCACGCCGTCTCTTTTTTTACACTACCACCTGTACCCACTTGCGCGAGTCATCTGTCTGCTTGGCCGAACGGGGGACTACGTGGCTATTCAAATTTCTACAGAATTCAAGGGTGAATCATTCGGATTCGCCATCTTTGCTTTCTAAACGGTTTGTTGATGGGAGTGCGCGTAATGGGATTTTGGAGGTCGAGCAGAACGCGCTTGTATCTTGTGGTAAATTTGAGGGCCCAGTGTAGTGTTTCATGATTCCGTGGAGCCGCCGTTCGCTACGCCACTGTGCGTGCATAAACGTTTTCACGGAGCCTCGGCGGGACCTTTGAGGCCGCCCCACTCCTAAAGTAACATCACGAGGGGCCTGTCAGGCCCTAACTAGCTAAGGTCGGGCTCGAGCCGGACTCACACGAGCAGAACACCGCCTCGGGCACCAGATTGTTCCGAGTGCACATTACTTTCGTGTTTTGACACGGACTTCTGACGGATGATGCTCGTGCGTGAATCGTCGCCGTTTGACGGTTTCCTGATTGAACGTATTAATTTTGCAACGACCTTACCTTTCGCCTACGAGTTTCTCGAATGGTAAGTTACTAGTCCCAGGAATGTTATTTAATATTAGATATAATAATAACATCTTCATTAGACGTCCTCATGTTTTTCATTGAAAGGTTCTGTTATATCAATGGTAGAATGGTTTTCATATTTTTATGGATAAATTGTTTGAAATTGCAAAACTTTTTGGTAGTTTACTGTTGATTAGGTATTCGGGCGGAGCGGAAAAATTAAATTTGAATTTTCAGTTGGCCTGGGTGAGGGATAGTTGTCTTTTGGTTAACCAAACACAACTGTTAAAAAATTTGGAAAAATATTCATGTCTGCAGGTTCCTTTTTCTGTTAAAAATGTAAAAATTCACAACGTGAATCTTATTTTTTACATTTTGAAAATTTAAATTTGAATTTTCAGTTGACCTGGGTGCGGGATAGTTGTTGTCTTTTGATTAACCAAACACAACTGTAAAAAAATTTGGAAAAATATTCGTGTCTTCAGGTTGCTTTGATTATATGATTATATGATCATTTTTTAGGAGACAAAGGAACCTGAAGACATGAATATTTTTCCAAATTTTTTTTACAGTGTTTGGTTTATCAAATAGTTTCTTGGTATCATTTATGATCCCCATATACTTTTCAATTGGCAATTGATATATTTCTGTTTAATTCTATGAATATTTTATACTATGTTCGTATTAATTTTGGATTAGCGCATAAGAATAGCACACTATGTCCTTCTTCAATAAACAAGTTCGTATCAGAAATGGTCAAAATTTTTATTTAAATAAAATTTCGAATAACGAATAAAAGTTGAAAAATTCGACGTCTTGGGCCTGATGAATAAAAACTAAGCAATTCCTACAAGGAATTCCTTAGTAGCAAAAGCATTTGCTTAAAAAGCAATTACTTAAACAAAAAAGGAATTTCTTATTTTCATATGAATAAAAATCATAAGGATTTGCTGGTTTTGCTAGACCGTATAAGTAAATGGTAGCTGTGACTGTCGGTAACGTTCTCACTCTCTCTCGGGCTCCCCTTTAAAAACTTCAAGTTTATTTAATAAAGTACAAAAGTTTTCTTATTGAATTAGTTTTTTCAGTTTTTACATATCAAAATCAAATAGATACTAAATTTGATGTTGCTGCGAACTTTATACTGTAGAACGGGAAATCTTGCTTTTAATTGTCCAAAACATCGTTCAATTATAACGCGCTCTTTACAAAATACTTTATTATAGTGCCGTTGCTTAAGTGTTGTACATATATAATATATACTGATACATACTGATGAAGTAATTGGTCCTTTAAGCAAATGTTAGCATGGGGTACAGCAGTCTTAAAAATTCTAAAGGAATTGCTTATTTAGCAAAAGCAATTGCTTCTTTTATTCTTTTGATTGTAAGCAATTCCTTAAATAGTTAAGGAAAAGCGATTCCTTTAAGCATTTCCTTGGCAGTTTAGGAATTCCTACAAGATAAAGCAAATGCTTGCGTTTTTATTCACATGAATTTAAGCAATTCCTAGTAAAATATTAAGAAAAAGCAATTGCTTACACTTTATTCATTAGACCCCTTGTGTCAAGTAAAGCTAAAGGTACGTTTACAGGAGATCAAATGCCTTTTGTGTCTAGCTGGAGCTAGTTGCAGTGTCTTCACTCTAGCTCAAGCTGCAGCTCCCGCGATGGTAGGTCGAATTCAGTGTCGCGGACTGCTCTAGGCAGTTTCGAATCTTCCGGAACTTTTTTTGAGTGTCATATTTGATCTAGGCATAAAAATGTCGTCGTGTAGACGCACCTTAAATCTGGTTAACAAACGGATGACGAATAATTTTTTTAACTTTCATTCGTTATCCGAAGTTTGATTTAAACACAACTTTTGCCCATATCTGGCTCGTGTCGGGTATGTAAATATTTTTTATTCGTTTAAAATTAAAGCAACTCACTCGTAAGGATCACATGTGACAAAATTACACAGCATACTTTTTTTAAGAAACCTTAAATTATGAATATTTTTACCCGGTTTGGTATACCTAGTTTGTGTATCATCTTTCTTAATGAAAAATGTGAATTCCAAGAAAAATAGTGAAAACAATGCGTGAATAATTCTCAATTTTCTCAAAATTTTATCAGCAATACTTGGATTAAAATTTAAAGCTTCCTGCACACTCTTTTAGCTTAAAACGAGTACCTAGCTATTTTTACAATTCGTAGAGTTTTTTAGTTGACATTTACTTCCGATTTATCATATGAACGCATTGTAAATATAAAGTCCAATGTACGATATACATTACAGCTAAGATAATGTACACTCTTGTGATTAAAACTAGTGTTTAAAAACATCGATTGTAATATCTCAGCCCAATAACATAAGTATTGTTACGTTCACGACACAATTACTTTTTCAATTTGGATGTCATTTATCACAATCTTTCTTAATCGTCCAATCTTTTTTGAAAGGTTACAATGAAATTGAGTGTGTAAACATAAATAAGCACCATAAAATGATTCAAGGAAAGCCAGTGAAAAAAAACGGCGAATGCCACGCGTTGCTGCATACGCAGCTGCTGCACTATGGCAATTAATTACGGGGATAATAAATTAATCACGAAACAGCTGAGATACATTACAGTCTGGGTCGTTGCAGCGTTGATATCGGCGACAGTGACGTTAAAAAACTATTATTCCACGTAAATATTAACGACGTTCGATAAAGGAACAGTTGCATGAAAATAGCGAAAATAGGACGATAAATTATTAATTACTCCGCGTACAGAATCTTTCTTAATCGGCACAAAGTGCGTCTTTATATACAATCGAACGAACCAATTCAACAGCAGTGTCGCGTTGAATATTCGATGCTCCAACATAGCTGCCTTGCCCGTTGCAAAAGCAAGAAGTTTGAGAAATAGGAATGCAACACCGCACCGATGGAATTCAGAGTTATCTTATCCAAAGTATACGTTACAGTCTGTTACACGATACAGGAGTGGCAGCAAACTCGTAGGGCTGCAATACTTTCTGATAGGCCCAAAATTTCGGTACGACCTGATGAAAAGGACCATGTCGAGAAAAATAAAAGATTGCACATACAAGAAATTCGGGTAGTCCAGAAACCAGGGCTTGAATAGGTTCCGAAAACAACTGTTTCAAACTAGGGTTTGTCGGTTTTTAAAAACCGGGTTTCAAAACCGGTTTATTCCATAAATTTGTAAAATTCGAAAACCGGTTTTTAAATTTTGAAGAAACCGGTTTGATATACTAGACCTAATATGGAAAAATGAATTAATTATTTGATTAAAAACGTTAACATTTTGACTTGACATCGCCTCGGACACAAGCATATTTGTGGTACGTAACTGTAAAACTAATCTTCATGAGTTCATATTTTCAGAATAAAAATACTAAATGAAATAAAGATTTTATAATTTATATTTTGTACGGATTTTAGTTATTTTAGTTTTTTCCCCCATTTGATTTTGTATGCAGTGTATTTTATTGTGCTGATTTTTGTAGATCCAGAAATATTAAGTGAACTCAAAAATGGTACAGATTTTATTTATTTTAATTTCTTTCATTTATTTGGATTTGTATAGATATAGTATATTTTATTTTGTTATATTTTTGTAATTCCATAAATAATTAAAACTGAACATTTTTAAAATAAATACTGATATTATTTTCTATTTTAATTATATTTTTTTGTGAAAATTCGAAAACCGGTTTTTTGGGAATAGTGGAATTCGAGAACCGGTTTTTACAAATGTCGGTTTTTGTATAAACCCTATTTCAAACTGTTATATAAAGGTTCTGACTGAAAGAGTTATGAAGAACCTTTATTCTAAATAACCGTTATAAATAACCTAAATATCAGACTATATCAGTTTAACTTACGGTTCCAGTATAGCTCCGTAACTTTTATTTTTCAGGTTCTATATAAGTTCCAAAGCGGTTATAGAACCGATTTATATATTCTATAACTTTTATTTTTTAGGTTCTGTATAAGTTCTGTAGAATTGGGAAGCGACCAGATTAGAAACAGGATGAATGAGGCAACTCGCGTGCCTCTTACCAAATTTATAATATACATATTTAAGTATGCGTATTAAGTCTATCTATTCTGTGTATTATTATAGCAAAAAGTGCAATAAATATTTAATACCATAGATCGACATTTTTATTTGTCAAGTTCATTTTTTCAATGAGGGTCCACCGCACCATCAGGACCATGATTCTGACAACATATTAAAAAATCATTGAAATCCGTGAGCTAGACCCTCATCGGCATAACAACAATACAAATGTGTACATAATATATATTTACTTACTTACTTATAATAATTTTTAAACAATTTGGGTATACACAGTAGAGTAGACGTAGGTAAAAGTTCGCAGCGGGTAAAAGTTCGCATCATGCGAATTTCATTGTTTGAGTTGTGGCAGTGGCCAGTGGTGATTAACAGTCAAGTGTCAATCAAGGTAGACTCACCAGTGTCGAATTGTGTAGCTGTGCTTCGTTTTGTTATGCGGTAAGTACTGAATTCGTTAGTTCTGATGTAATATTCTAATTTTTAGGAATAAATATTATTCTTGTAAATTGATCAGTAAATATTTTAATTAATACGTCGTCTGAAAGAGCTGAAATTCTTCTATTCAAAACTACTAATAGAAGTTTTCAGTTCTCCTCACAGATAGGAGGATTGATTAAACAATGGAAAAGTAGCTGTGGGGGCAAGAGTTCGCACAATGCAGTGGGCCAAGAATTCGAATGAAAACTCCCTATTTAAATATCAGCTTGAAGTAAATGAAGCAATGAAAAAAAAATCTGAATGCGAACGTGCAAAGAAATAATTAGGAAAGCAACAAAAATCCAAAAAATAACATTTTTTCAAAAAATAGCATTTAGAATTTTCAAAGGAACAACACGAATCGGTTCCAAAAAGAGAATAACCCAACCATCAACGTCTATAGAAAAAATAATTTGCCCTGCGTGTGAAGAAGAATGCACTGATCCTCAAGAAGGCTCATGCCCGCGCAAACTACGAAGGTAGGGGTAATGTTATGTGCTATTACTGTTACCTTGATTAAAAACAAATTAATTGTAAACTATTAGTCGTTTTGCTATATTGCCACAACTATTTTATGCAGGAAAATAAAAGACTTTTGTGAAAATTTCTCGTTGTGTTCTTTTACCCCATAACATGCGAACTTTTGCCCTACGTATTGGGTAAAAGTTCGCATTTGACACTTTTTGGAAATACTTATTTTATATAAGTTGTGACAGGTAAATTTACATGAAGCCACTGCCTATCGAATAATAAGGGATAGTAGTTATTTCTTACTCAATGATATGACTATTAGTGTAATACCAAGGATTTTAGGGAAGTCTAAACTTTAAGTGCGCACTCTTGCCCCACAATACGTTAATCTATAGTTGTAATATGTTGTGATTTCATTTACTGTAAAATTCTGTACAATCGTTACAAGAATCGGTTTAAAACCGTTTCGGAACTGATATAGAACCTAAAAAATAAAAGCTGTATAGGAATCGTAACTTATACTGATATAGTCTGATATTTGGGTTCTTTATAACGGTTATTCAGAGTAAAGGTTCTTCATAACTCTTTCAAGAACCGAAATCTTTATAATAACGGTTTCAAGCCCTGCCAGAAACACAATGAACCTCCACAGATATTCATCTACGTAGTATGCAGTAATAAATTTACCGACTTTTTCAATTACCGGTAATTCGGCAAAATTTTCAATCAAAACCGGTTTACCGGTAACCTACCGGTATTTTTTAAGGTATTGAAAATATAAGAGTAAACATTACAAAAACTTTTTTTAAACTCTAATCGAGCATTATAAAAAATATATGCAAATGAAACTATTCTGAACATAAAATATAAAATTATATAACACAAAATAGATATATTTGTATAACTAATAGCAATACTTATTAATACGGATCACTTCACCACGAAAACAATGAAAAGAATCTTAACTTACATACATAATTCAATATTTTTTATTTAACAATTCCTTTCAACAAATAAGCGCGAGAAACATAATTTGTCTAAACTTTGGTCTCTAAAGTGTCACTAAAAAGCGCTCTCAGATTCTACACTTGTAGGTCGGGTAGTCATTAAGAAATAATATACTTTCTCCTTACTTTTTCTACTTGAAAATACGTCCACTTTTTTATGACTTGATTCAGATTTTTTTATTTTCTTTGGGATCAGAGTTCGTTTTTTATGAGATACTTCGGTTTCCGTCTTTATTAGTGATTGAAGTTTTTTTTCCACTGATAACGTAGTAGATGTCGACGGAATTAATGAACGCATATGTCCACTATATTGCTGTACGTAATTTATCGAATTACCGGTAAAAATTTGAGGATATTTCTCGCAATTGCAGTCCCTAATGCAGATCTAAAGCGCAGAGGGGCTCCGAACTCTCCAACGTTCAGACAAGCTCCTTTAAACTTCGTTTTTCAACTGGTAAAAAGGTAACGCGTTTCTTGCAAGCATCCTCTAAAAGTCCACTTGATGTTTGATCCACGATAAACCCAATTCCAGCCACCCTAACCACCATACGTTTTTGCTTCGTAATACTTAAGGCAGCATACCACCTTTGACTGCGATTTTTGGAGGCGTTTTTCATGAATTTTTTTGCATACAAAGAATGCGCAGAAACAAAATCGGTTTTAGTCATTCATTAATGTAACTTTAATCTGTAATTACACATTTTTTGAAACTGAAAAAGTAAAAAATAATATCTTGTAGGTGGTGCCAAAATAAATTCCTTTGGAGAAACACCGTTAGACTGCGTGTTAAATTCTGCTCTGTACGTGGCTCTTAGAAAAAAAAACAAAGAATGTTCCTATTAACAACAATATTTTTTAATGCTGTACGTAGGGATTTTACGAAATTTCGATTTTTAAGAAAATGGCGGTCATTTTAACAAAAAGGTCAATTTTTTAGGGTAAAAAAGTTTACAAAATTGTGCGCCAAAAAAAAATAACAACGCTACAGCAAAAATCCTACGTACATCATTAGATTATACCACGGGGAAGAATTGTGCAAAGTTTCAACTCAATCCGATGAAAATTGTAAGAGTAATTTGACACGCAGTCTAACGGTGTTCCTCCAAAGGAATTTATTTTGGCGCCACCTACAAGAGAGACTTTTTCAGTTTCAAAAAATGTGTAATTACAGATTAAAGTTACATTAATAAATGACTAAAACCGATTTTGTTTCTGCGCATTCTTTGTATGCGAAAAAAATTCATGAAAACCACCTCCAAAAATCGCAGTCAAAGGTGGTATCCTGCCTTAAGTGACCGAAGACTGCTTTGAGGACGTACAGGGGCGATAGCCATGATTAATCAATATCTTCATCGGCAGTTCTTTCCATTACGATTGCGCCGAATGGGGCAACAAGCTGGAACACACTCTCGATCCGGGGATCGATTTCTTGCCGCGCTCGATCGTGAAGGAACGCGAGCCGAGACGGGAAACCTTATAGTAAATACCGAAATTGGAAACCTCCTTCTTCCAGGAAGCGTGAGCGCGGCTCAAAAAAGCCCATGGGGTCCATATGGAGAGCGACCCAAGGGGCCCACCGAAATCGGTATCGGAGGCCCTATCTAAGGGGACTTGTGCGCCGCGCGGCAGCGTGGCCATCGGGCTGAAATGAGAAAGCAACGAAAAGGAGCAACGCGACGGGGCCGACCCGTCAGCGCAACAAAACCAAAAAGGCTATCGATTATTCGGTGTCTAAACAAACTAGACCGGTCCTGGGCCCCACTGCCCCACGCTACATTCGCTTAACAAGGACCTCGTTATAATATTTTATTGCATCCCCTGTACATTACGACGCGCCCTGTCGATTCTGTGCGAGCACCGTTTCATGTTCGACATTTTTCTTCGTCGACGCGATCCGCGTTATCGCGAATCGGCGACAAAACAGTCGTACCGATAAGAGAGCAGGTCAGAAAAGAGTCGATGGAACTTCTTAAGCGGAAATCTCGCACTCCGTGGTGACTGGTGATACGTCTTAAGTAGAAACTACTTTCAGAGCCAATCAAATCACAGCTGCCGTAGTAACGATTCTTTGCGGCGTATACTTCTACCTCTGACGCGGTTGACTTTTCCAGCCAATAAGTCTGAGTTCTCTGTTTAAGGCCTTGCATACGTCTAGCAGCGCTAGAAAATTTTCTTTTAGTAGGGATAACAATAGAAATAAATAAAAATAAATAGTACACATTGTTTATTGGTATTTAAACTTTATAACAAATTTTATTTCACTTTACTTTTACAAAAATTACTATATAAAAAATCACGTGATCCACAACACTAAGAAAAAAAAGTTGCTCCACGGTCGGCATCATATCTCCAGTAAATGTTGATCGATCTGCAAAATTTAAAAAAATTCTTGTAAAATAAAGTTGTAGTTATAGTGGATCGAGCCGGAATTTTGAATTTCGAAAAATTTAGCAATTTATGGCAGTTTAAAAAGAAACATGCGTTTTAAGTCATAAATTTTGCACTTTAATTATTTTTATAAAATTTTTAAATCAAAATATGAAAAATCGGGCTCGACATACTATAACTACAACTTTATTTTACAAGAATTTTTTTAAATTTTGCAGATCGATCAACATTTACTGGAGATATGATGCCGACCGTGGAGCAACTTTTCTTTCTTTGTGGATCACGTGATTTTTTATGTAGTCATTTTTGTAAAAATAAAGTGAAATAAATTTTTTTATAAAGTTTAAATACCAATAAACAATGTGTACCATTTATTTTTATTAATTTCTATTGTTATCCCTACTAAAAAAAAATTCTTTTAGCGCATTTTTGGCGCTGCTAGATGTATCTAAGGCCTTAAAAACACCCCGTACAAGCCTCGCCATTCGATCTTTTCCATCGAAGCGCTCGACACGAGAGCCCCGCAATCGACGCTTTAAATCGCACATCGTGGCGATTCAGCGGGCGAAGCCACGGGCCTGCAGCGAGGCTCTTTCGACTGCGCGTCCGTGCGCGTCAGAGCAACTACCGGCGGCCGAATTTACAGGCGCGATTTTAATAGCGCCGTGCCTGAATAGCGAGCGGTGCAGCCTGATTCCTTTCATTTGCTCGAACTCGGCGCGCCACTGAACACAATTCGATTTCACACGAGCCTCTTGACGGAGCCGGCGCGCTGGCAAGCCAGCCGGAGAGAGGCTGTACGTGCCGCATTCATATGGAATATTACGCGTGGTCGACCGTGGAGCGAGCCGCGAAGTGTGCGCCTGAAAATGCGCAATCCCACGCGCGAGCGCGTTCCCCCGCAGGGGCGAGTCGCCGATACGTGGCGCTGCTTCAGGTGTCGTCGGAATACACGCGCGCGGCTCTCCTCCCCGCAACTCCGCCGTTTTGCGTCTCGCGTGCGAACCGATGCGAGGCAACGAGCTGAATACTTTTCGCGGATCAACGAGCCGAGAGCGAATTATCCGGCGCCGCGGAAGCTATCGGGGAGATATTGGAAAGTTCGCGGCGCTGAGTGGCTTTTACCCCGTTTTCTGCTATGACGATTCTCCCCGCGCAACAGCATCAACGACGATTCCCAGTTAGTAGCGCCTGCACGTGAAATCGGGCCCGAGAGCACGCGGCACGGGAGGGGCGGGGAAAATCGGGAACGTGAGAATAAAAGAGGCAGCGGACCGGTATATACAGTGACTCGCAGCCAAAATCGTACAGTACATATAAAAGTACGTTTCACCTGATAAAAAAGTTTGGGGATGCTATGGAAAACAAAATAAGACGAATACATAGTGTAAAGACATCTATATTTATTATGTAAAAACAGCGAACGAAATGAATCGTTCTAAACATGAAAAAAAAAAATAAAGTTACTAGGAACCAGTCTCGAAAACACCTCACAGCTAAAATCGTACGGTACATCTTTCCTCCCAGGGGAACGCAGGAAAACAACCGAAGGTCGAAGAATACAAGACGATCGCAGTAGTCGCATTGTTACTAAGCATTGCGTAACGTGAAACTTCGAAAGAAAGCGAGAAAAAATAATACACATGAAACATACAACGGCAGAGGAAAGGCAAATTGTTATTAGGAATTTTGAAAGTGGCAGGAGTTTTCGTGAAATTGGAAAAATAATTAATAGAAGTAGTAGCACTGTTCAGTACATCATAGAAAGATATCGGAATGAAAATAGGATAACAAACAGATCAAGAAAAGCACCAGACAAAAAGTTTAACGAGCACGATGAAAGGTGGATAAGAAGAGAAATTAAGGAGAATCCAAGACTTAGCGTTCCCAAGCTCACAAATGAAGTAGAAAAGTATTTGGGAAAATCTGTTAATCCTGAAACAATAAGAAGGATATTGCGAAATCAAAATTTCCACGGACGTACTGCTCGAAATAAGCCACTAATCAGCGACAAGAATAAGAAAAAAAGATTGGATTTTGCTAGACAACATTTGGGTAAAGATTTTAACTTTTGGAAACAAGTAATATTTACAGATGAAAGTAAATTTAATATTTTTCATTCTGATGGGAAAATCACAGCATGGCGTCGACCAAATGAAGAATTTAAAATACAAAACTTAAACTCCACTGTGAAACGTGGAGGCGGATCGGTTATGGTCTGGGGGTGTGTGTCTGCTGCAGGTGTCGGTAATTTAGAATTTATCGAGGGCAATATGAATAAGTATGATTATTTAAATATCTTGAAAAAAAAATCTAAAAAGTAGTGCAGAAAAAATTGGAATTTTGGACTGTTTTAAATTTTATGCTGACAATGACCCAAAGCACACATCGCATGTAGCGAAAATGTGGCTCTTATATAATTGCCCCAAAGTCATCAACACACCTCCCCAGTCACCAGATCTGAACGTCATAGAACACGTTTGGAATACATTAGATATTAGAATACGGAATCATAGCATAAGAAATAAAAATGATTTAAAAAAACGCTTTGGTACAAGAATGGCAGAAAATTGAATCTGGTTTCACAGAAAAATTGGTTCAATCCATGCCCAGAAGATTGCGAGCAGTTGAATCTAGTCAGGGATACCCAACGAAGTATTAATTTTTCATTTCAACAAACTATAAAACAAGTGTATGCAAGTGTACGATTTTAGCTGTGAGGTGTTTTCGAGACTGGTTCCTAGTAACTTTATTTTTTTTTATGTTTAGAAAGATTCATTTCGTTTGCTGTTTTTACATAATAAATATAGATGTCGTTACACTATATATTCGTCTTCTTTTGTTTTCCATAGCATCCCCAAACATTTTTATCAGGTGAAACGTACTTTCATATGTACTGTACGATTTTGGCTGTGAGTCACTGTACATTTGTGCATCCATAGCCAGCCCCGTTTGTTGTGTTGCTTGAAATCGGCGGCGCTGTTCGTCAGATTTCAATCAGACTCGTTGAGCCTGTACATCGGCTGATACGCGAGGCTAATCTGGCCGGGGTTACACAATTGTCGCGCAGGAGTAATCGCTAGGTTCTAGGATTTACATCGTTCTCTAACGCGGGAGCCACGCGAACTGTTGCGCGCCGAATTTCATTTCCGCAATGCAACAAGAATTGAAACGGTGCGGACAAAAATATGGACTATGCTGTTTCATAATTATTTAAACGTCCAGTTCAGATTTAACGTGAAACAACGAATTTTAGAAAGCATTATTCATATTTTTGTTCATAATTTTTTCTAATTGTTTAAACAATTGATCAAACTTTTACCATTTGATAAATCTATTTAAGGCAGGATACCACCTTTGACTGCGATTTTTGGAGACGTTTTTCATGAATTTTTTTTGCATACAAAGAATGCGTACAAACAAAATCGGTTTTAGTCATTTATTAATGTAACTTTAATCTGTAATTACACATTTTTTGAAACTGAAAAAGTCAAAAATAATCTCTTGTAGGTGGCGCCAAAATACATTCTTTGGAGGAACACCGTTAGACTGCGTGTCAAATTCTGCTCTGTACGTGGCTCTTAGAAAAAAAACCAAAGAATGTTCCTATTAAGAACTGTATTTTTTAATGCTGTACGTAAGGATTTTACGAAATTTCGATTTTTAAGAAAATGGCGGTCATTTTAACAAAAAGGCCCATTTTTAGGGTAAAAAAGTTTATAAAATTGTGCACCAAAAAAAATAACAACGCTACAGCAAAAGTCCTACGTACATCATTAAATTATACCACGGAGAAGAATTGTGCAAAGTTTCAAGTCAATCCGATGAAAATTGTAAGAGTAATTTGACACGCAGTCTAACGGTGTTTCTCCAAAGGAATTTATTTTGGCACCACCTACAAGAGATCATTTTTTACTTTTTCAGTTTCAAAAAATGTGTAATTACAGATTAAAGTTACATTAATAAATGACTAAAACCGATTTTGTTTCTGCGCATTCTTTGTATGCAAAAAAAATTCATGACAAACGCCTCCAAAAATCGCAGTCAAAGGTGGTATCCTGCCTTAAAAGAAGTAAGTTTTGTCTTGAAATTTCTTTTCTTTCCCTTACAGATTGCGAGTTAGAAGGTAAAATCGAAAAATAGCCGAATCTTCAGGGGTTAATTTCACCCCCTTAATGCGATTTTGGGCAGCAAAAAAATTTGCGTTGTAATCAGGAGAAAATTCCCTACATATCCACAAAGTTTCAGAATTTTTTGAATTTTCGGGTTCGGGATCTTCCCTTGTTAGTCCCGAGACTGAAAATTTCATTTCAGCGACTTTTTGAAAAGTACGTAACAAAACGTATGCATGATTTTTTTATATTTGGTTCGCCTAATTTTATGCTTTATGAAAATTACGCCCTTATCTACTACTACCTGCGATTATTTGAGAAATAATTTTTTTTAGAAAGAAGTGTGCTGATCGAGAATTCTAATATTTTTGAAAAGTGGATTTTTTTAGACCAAAGCAAAAAAATTGATGGAATTTATGACCACATTTTGGTACTTTCAAATATAAAAGAGTGTCTGGAAATGATTGACAAACGATTTGAGGAAAGCCTGTTATATATTTAAAATATATTTTAATGGAAAAGTTAGTCAGTATGCAGTTCACAAGAAATTTGCAAAAGTAAATAGTGATTAAGAACTTTGTCACCTCAATGGTTTTAATGAAACTGTATATTTTATTATATGACAATCGATGCATCTTTATATTCTCTTTAAAAAAGTATTCGAGCATTTAGGTCGAGAACTTATTATTTCAGAAGTTATGAGTTTTGTGAGCGAAAAAGTTCTCGAACCCTCGTTTTTAAAAAAATTCTGTTAGAACTTATGTTTTGTTTAAGAAAATATCTGTATCTGTGGAATTTTTATTGAAAAAAATGTTACCTTTAGGAACTTCTTTAAAAAGTGTTCTCATGGGATAGATATTTTAGAACCTATATAATAAAAGTTCCATGGAAACAAGTTACATTAGAACATTTATTAAAAAAGTTTTCATAAGATAAAGAAAAGTACTAAACTAATAGGTACTAGTTTTATTTAACAATATAATATCATATTCTTCATATTTTTATTTAATAAAAGGTATGAAAATCATAACATTAGAAATATCTACGTAGGTAAGTATTACAAATAAATAGCACATTCAGAATATCAATTTAACTGTAATAATTATTTAATATTGTTGTAGTACTATCCATTGAATAGTATTCAGTATTTGTTACAACGATTGAGAACTTTTTTAATATTGGTGAACAAAATATCTGTTCCTGTTATAGAAAATTTATTCTTTTTATATTTTATAAATTCCATTCCAACTAGAACCTTTATTTTTAAGAACTTTTATTTTATCGGTTCTTCTGGGAACTAATAATGTGAGAACATTTTTAAAAAAAAGTTCCGCGGTCCATGTTTTAAATGGAACCTATTGATAAGTACCAGAACTTTTTTTATCCCTTTTGTCCTGAACGCTCATATACTTTAACTGTCGATACACAGCTTAACTTTAGTCTTTTATTTGAAAGAACCTTATTCACCTGATCACGCTATACGTAGCCCTCGTAAAAATAAAACTATGCTGTGTAGTTCTTTAACATCAGGATACGATTTTATAATCATTATTACAACAATAATGAGTCAAATTCAGCCGCTTGGCTGTACATGCAACGACGTTTGAGGGTGCTCGGGAAATACGCCACCACGCCGCGCCATCCTGAACGTGTTAAGTACCCAGTGCATCGAGAATAATTGTACATATGAGGGGGATGATCGATTCAACTCAAATACTAAATATCGGTACATTAGAATGTACTATGTAGGTTTGAAGAAACACTTTCCAAGTCGAAATATTTATACGAAATAATTATCGTAGTATTCATTTAAGCAGGTAAAAATATTTTAATAAATAAGTATTCTAACATTAATTGTATTCTTATTATATAGGCTACAACAGCTTCTCTAGTTCTGTAGTACTAAAAGCTTGTCACGTCAGGTAAACAAATACTATTTAAATTTGCATTTGTATTTCTTTACAGAAATCGGTATAAATCACATATGAATATCGCCTGTAGAGGTAACGCGGAATATTTTCCATATCTCAATAAGTAAGTATTACGGTAAAACTAAATCCTCATTATTACATTTCTTCAAAAGAATATACAAAAATTTTGATTTTCGGTTTCTGAACAGTTCTGAAGAGACGGTTCGCAACGGGGGGCCTACTGTCTAGTTTTACCCTACCATTGAAACACGTATTTGTTAACCCATATCCAAAATTAAATTAACGTTACATGCCACTATTATTAGATCTTCTAAAAATGAAAGCATCAGGCAGTAATTCGTAGAATCGTGTAAATTACTAAATTTTCAGTTCCTTTACTGAACAATTTCCACTTTAATTGTAAAGCCCCACACGCAAATATACATGAGTGTAGCATTGAGGAAAAAGTATCTCTGATCAATCGGCCAATAAATAAGATGCAACACAAAGGTTTAATACCCTCTCGCTCGTTTGGACGTGAATTACTACCTACACCCAAAAGTTTCTAACTGCCTTTTTTTAAATACCCTGTATACTTCTGCTGGTGGTTGAACGCATTAAACCACGATCTGTGAAAGGCATAATAAATTAATTCTATCAAACTAATTTACGATATTCTCTGTTTCGACAAATGTGTACAACAAAGTTCCAAAGACAATGTACAGATATTTTTTCTTATTTCTTTTTAACGTACGTGTAACATGTGTCAATACTATGTCGTTTGCTATTGTGAAATGGATAATTAAATCCTGTTCATTCAAAACGTGTTGATTTGATGGGTATATGCCTATTAACGTGTATTATCTAGTTTTATGAATAATACAATTTATTCCCCTCGAGTCGAGCTTTCCTCTAGATCGACCTATACATATATAAAATAGCACATTATTTAAACCAGTTCAGCAAGGCATGTAATGGACTTATCGTATGAGCAGAGTACGGTAATAATTCATTAGATGGCTTCAATTAGTACTATGAACGTTTGATGTGTTCCATTATTCACTGTCCAGTGCTCAATTATAATGCTGAGCATTACTACTTGTAATGAACTTTCAATCGTTGGTTAAACTTTCACCAGCGACTCGTACTCCAATGGATTCATTAAAGTGGCTCAATTAAAAACCGTCCCCTAATTACGTGTCAAGTATTCACATTTAAATTTCATCGGTGCAAAACACAATCATTCCACGGGTCGAAGAATGGATGATCATGGAAATTTTGTTTTAGAGACAGCTACAAGACGCACTTTTGTGTTAATTAATATACAGGGTGACGACGAAGAGTACAACTTTACTTAATGTGTAACGAATCTCTGTGAACAGTCGAAAAATCAAGCTACTTTTAAAGATTTTTTTCTCAGTAAATACAACATATAATGAAATAAATCTTTTTGGTTTTTATTAAGCTACTCTTATATTATACCAAAAAAATTAAATAGAATATTTTCAATTTGTATTACTTCTTTTTTTTTACAGCAAAAATTGTTAATTGAGGTACGGACGATAGCGACACTCATACAGATTAAGAATCTTTTCGAATTTTTTGTTTTGGATAAGCCTATGTAAGCCGGGAAATTACCTGCACCACGAACATACCGTTTTTCTTTAGGTGCCATATTGACGCCGTAAAAAAGCAAGTAACACAAATTGAAAATATCTTTTTTAATTTTTTTTGGTGTAATATAAAAGCAGCTTAATAAAAACCAAAAAGATTTATTTCCTTACGTGTTGTATTTACTGAGAAAAAAATCTTTAAAAATAGCATGATTTTTCGACATTTCACAGTGGAATACCACCCTCATCCGTGCCTCATTTCACGAACTGAATCTGTCCCTCGGCGTAAAATTAGCACAGTGGTATAAGATCGATGAAATGACAAGGTAAACAGTTATTTTCCTATATTTTTTTATTCAAATTGATGAGTTAACATTTACATCTAACAAGGGAAGATCCCGAATCCAGAAATTCAAAAAATTCGGAAACTTTGTGAATATGTAAGGAATCTCCTCCTGATTACAACGCAATTTCGGTTATTTTCCGATTTTGTGTTATAACTCGTGAACTGTAAAATAATTTTGTTACCAAATAATAGATCTAATTAAAAGAAGTAACTTTTGTCTTGAAACTTTTTTTCTATCTCTTACAGTTCGTGAGTTATAACAGAAAATCGGAAAATAGCCGAATTTTTAAGGGTTACTTTCACCCCCTTCGAGTGAATTTGGGCAGCAAACGAAAATTGCGTTGCAATCAGGAGGAACTCCCCTGCGTATTCACAAAGTTATAGAATTGTTTTGAATTTTCGGGTTCGGGATCTTCCCTTGTTAGATTTTTCACAACTTTCGCATAAAATAAAACGATGTGCAGGACTCACCACTTCTTTACAAGAATCACAAAAAATAGAACAGAATAACTGTCTTGAAAAAAATGGTTTAAAAGGTGCTTTAGGGTCTTAAAAATATTATACCAAAAGATGGAGGGCGGCAAAAATGTCTAAATGTCCAAATTTTAAATTCTACCGCAACGCTCTCGTGTATGCCCCGAGCGCCTGTGTTATAACTGCGCGCTGTAGTTCTTTTTTTTTTAGAGTCCGGAATAGTCTAAAATGTTAAGAACGTCTGTGTAGGGTTATATAGTAAAGTGAGGATCGACCGTTGAAAAGGACGCTTAAAGGTATATAAGAATCTAATATGATTTTACAGTACTTAAAACTTTAAACGCGTTTTTCTCAAAACCACTTTTTTTTAACTGGCCGGAAACAACTCGAACAAATCTTCACCGATCGATCTGAAAAATTTAACAGTGTATTCAAAATTGTTTTCTCCGGCGACGTACGTAGGATTTTTTTTTATATTGCATATTTTTTGTTTAAAAACAATTTTTGTGATATTTCTTTCATGAAATTTTAAACTTTTTTTTCAAAAATGCACCATTTCGCGAAAAATCAATATATCGAAAAAATCCTGCGTACGTCTCTTGCTGTTGTTCTATAGAATCGAAAAGACTTTGGTTTTTTGTTCCACGTCAAAAATTTCGGGAGTTAGGTTTCCGGCCGTGGACCCTTTAAAAAAACAGGCACCGACGGAGAAATGCTGCGCAGCCACCATTTTGTCATGAACGAAGTTGAAAAAAATATTTGTTGTACTTCATTACTAGAATTATAAATCCCAGTTTACAGAATTTCGATTGATGTCTTTATTGCGCAAAAAAAATCCCGAAATATGCCTATTTTTTCGTGCTCTACAGTGGTTTAACCCCTTAAATAAATCATTTTCGGACATGGGTTCATATAAACTTTTCTCATCTATTTGACCTCCTGAATACGCTGTGTTAATTTGGGCACCGACCTGTCGGGGCAGTGGACACATTCTATAGGCATTTCTGAAGATATGATACGAACTTCTCGGTACAATTTACACGAATAATACAACAGTCATTATCAATGTCCGTCTGCAGTATTAAAAGTGGCATTATACTGGGTGACTATAATCGAGTGTCAGTAATCAGGAATAAAAGAAAATAAGAGAATTTTATTTTCACTTTAAATTCATTCGAACCAAGAATAACAAAATAGCAACGGGAAACACTGATTTTTACAAGTACTTTTGCACCTACATTATAACCGAAAGCTTTTAATATATTAAGGGCCATGAGCGTCCGGAGTGGGGCAGTTGCATCCCTCCTGGTTTTTAAGAAAAAAAAAGCTTATTTTTAAAAACCGAGCTTTATTAGTTTATACTAAAAAAGTGAAATATTTTTAAATTTCTGTTCGAAATTTGGATTAAATTGACGCTACAAAATGTGTTCAAAAAAGCAAGGGAGCTACTCCGGGCTATTCCACTCGCAACGCGTGTTTCATGATTCGATTCGTCGAAGACATCGCCAAGGTCGTTATTTCATTAGATGCTATATTTTTCTTTACCGCCAGCCCAAAGTCACCCGTGGAAAAAAGTCTGCGGACGCCCTTGTTAAGGTCATTCTGGTATAGACTGAGAATGGTTATTTATTGTAATTTATGTGAAGTCGAAAATTTAGGTCGATAAAAGGAACGCATTTGAGGTTTAGGAAAGGCTTGTATTTTGCGAATTTTTTTAATTTCAGCAACGTATTTTAAAAATGCACTTGTGATGGGTATTCCGATGAATAAACGCTCAGATGCTGCCTTATTACGATAAACATTTGAACAGCATTAATCCTACAATTGTGAGCTACATGAAACTACAATGTAAACAACAGTATGAAGTTATTTATCTCTGAAGAACTGTCTTTATTTTTATAATCTCAAATTAACCATCTCCTACACGAAGTTGAAGCAATCTTTATGAGGAAAAGAACTAATGTGACTGTTTTTCATTATCTACTGTATGTTGATAGCGTCGAGAAAATTTGTTACTCCAGGCATTCTTACATAAAAACGAAGATAATATTCATACGAAATTCCACGTAATTTTTTGGAATGTTATTCTTTTGCAAATATTCAATATAATGTTACGAAAATAAAATATAATAATTAACAGCTATCCCACACAGCACCATAACATTGCAGCAACGTCTCTGCAATGACGCGGTGCAAGATTGCAATGTTGCACCAAAACATTGCAGAGACGTTACAGGTTCAATCCTATGTCCGCCTTCGCAATGTTGCAGGTATGTATTTTTGCAAATTTGCTGCAACATTACAAATATGTATTTTTGCAAAGTTGCTGCAACATTAGCCATGTTGCACCGCATCATTGCAGAGAAGTTGCAGGTTCACTCCTACGTCCGCCCTGGCAATATTGTAGGAGTGTATTTTTGCAAAGTTGCGGCAAACTTGCAATAATGCTGCAATATTGTACGGTCGTTGCCGACGGAACATTGCACGGCAATGAACTTGCAACGTTGCTGCAATTTTTCAGGATCGTTGGCACTCCAATAATGCACAACAATATTGCAGCATCGTTCCTGCAATATTGCAATGCAAGCTGCAACAACACAATATTGCAATGCAAGCTGCAACAACACAATATTGCAATGCAAGCTGCAACAACACAATATTGCAATGCAAGCTGCAACAACACAATATTGCAATGCAAGCTGCAACAACACAATATTGCAGCAACGTTCCCGCAATACTGCTGCAACGAAGTGTGCTGTATGGGATGATCAACCTACTTAGTAAACGAGCAACAGCGAATATACAATTATTTATTAAAACTTGAAAATCTGTTCTACTTAAAAAAATCCCACCATTCATTGTTTGGAAGTAATTATTCCGATATGTCGAATGTCGAAAGCAATGACGTTCAACCGAAGTAAGAAATACAATATGTATATCGCTAACAAGAAATTAAAGTGTTTCAAAACACATTATTTCCCGAATAAGTTACCGAACAGATTCGAAGAATCCAGGGGGAAAACGATCATAGTCACAACAACTAAAATTGTCAGTATTTGGAGTTCATAAACTTTATGAACTCCCTCCCCCAACCCCATTATGCACGATATAAAATTGAATATTCTTCTTCTTTATAATCCATCTCTCAATCTTTCTAAGAACATTTAATATTCTTGGAAAGTCTATTCACAAATTTTATGA